>OY731403.1:102523725-103134171 GCA_963425845.1 Sphenostylis stenocarpa
GGTTTGTCAAGAACTGGATGTAGCTCTGGATTAGAGTGAACCAGTATAAATTTGTGTGTTAATATTCTTCTTTCATCTCTTTTATTTTCTGTCTTTAATTGTGCTGTGTTTAAACCAAGTTACCTTTGCAAAGATTGAATAAAGATAACTCATTCTTCCAAAAAGAAAGTAAGTTTTGCGAAAAAGTTTTAAAGTTCAATTCACCCCCCCTCTTGAACTCAACCATTAATTCTTTCACAAAGATCTACTTGCATTCTTCTCAGAAAATCAATACAAAGACTTAGCTATCCATGGAAAGTCGAAAACGCAGTAGAAGAAACACAATTAAAATCGAAACAAGAATTTAAAATAATAACAGAAGAGTAAACTAACTTAAATATAAATTGCAAAAGATGAAAGACGGCTGTGTGGTGGTTGCGCAATCCTTATGTGTTGTGTGTCATGTGATGTGTCATGTGCCTCTATTATATAAATAATCCTAACCCTAATCTTAATCTAGGTTTTGGCCTAATTGATCCACAAAACACATCATAAGTTGGCTTCAGTGCAGGTCTGTCAACTTCAAACACGTGCAATATTTTCAATACTTATCCAAATTAAGTGATTCAGGTCTCCTTTGAAATCCTTTTGAGTTATATTTCAAATGCCACCGTTTCTACTATATTTACAAGTCTAATGAATTTAGGAGACTTAAATTAATGAAGCATGTCCATTGGGCCAACCTGGTGCGCTTGACCCGTTTTGGATAATTTATCTAAAATCTAATTTAGCTCAGAATTGAATGATTTTGGATCCTATGGAAAGCTGAATGTGTCTAGTTTATAATGCTTCCAGAATCATGATTTTTTATGATATGTAGAAAAAATGATAAATAAAATAGTGAACTAATGTTAGTACCTATATAGAATAAAATATGACATTTAACCCAATTTTCCAAGCCCAAAATTACTTTAAACTGTAATATGGCATCTGGCCCAATCTTCTAGGCCCAAAATTGCTTTAACTGTCCTAAAATTATTAATGAGAAAAAATTAGATCAAATAGATTCAAATTAATTAGAATATGAATTATTGGCTCAATGAAGCCCAATTAGTAAAAATTCACTAATAATAGAAAGTTAAGCGCAAAACACTATTTAAAATAAGTCACAAAGGGAAGAAAATATGAGAATATAATGACTCATCAACGACCATTTGGGTGTGCGGTTTTTTTTTTTAAGAAAAGATAGGACCTTGTTCATCAACATCTATGCATGTAATGTTCATGATATGCGTCCTATAATACTATTTCAGTTAATGTTTTCAAAAGAATTAACTAATGTATTTTTTGACGATGAAGCTCTTCTGATGTCGTGTTTAGCTGTACCATTTTGTCGTTCTGGATTCAGCAGGATCGAAGAATAATTGAACTGAAGAGCTATTTGTCATGTTAGTATACTTCTTCCTTTCTTTAGGAATTGTAATCCTCCTATTGATCACTATTTTTCATATTACCTAGTTAATCATTAAAATATCGTAATGATAAGGGTTAAGAAAAAAGAAGGGAAAGGGCAATTAATTCGAAGGCTTGTGTTTTAGAAGGGATTTTTATTTTTGAGAAAGGTTTTTGTAAGAATGGCTAGCCAGGGTTGGTCAGACTGTTTAGGCTAGTTCAAACAAAACGTTTGTTGGTGAGGTTGCGTCTTTGCTTATTCTGTGGCGCTTTATTATGGTTTATTGACTTCCTTAGACCACCCTTCGGGTTTTCAATCTAGGATGTTGAGCCTTGTCCTAACATTTGTCTAGGCTTCCTTTTTTTATTTTGTTTTAGGAATTCTAGTGGACTTTATTTTGTAACCCTACCTTTTTCCTAGGCTACCCTTTATTGTTGTTCTGGGTTTCTAGCGACTCGACCTCTAACTTTTGCGTAGCCCCCTTGGTGGGTTTCCTACCAAGTGATTTGCCCTTTCTTTTTTTGACCTTTGGCTTCTATGGGCTTCTTTTATTTTTTGTTTTCTCTTTGCACAACATTGGCGAAATAGGCTTTATTATGATGGGATAAAACCTTTCTTGTGTTTCTAATCAATCAGTGATAGCTAATTTTTCTTTTTAATGATAGCACGCTTTTTGATTATTTTAGATGTTTTTTTGAAAACATTTGTTTAAACATGGTTAAAAATGAGGTATAGACATGAATAGCAAGAAAAGAAGCAGATAGTAAGAATTGCATTCTTTATGATTAAAAGGGAAATATGTGCCCTAAAAATGCTCGGGGGACGGGCTTGCCCTGGGGAGTGATCTCTAATAGTCATTGGGTTTACATTCCTTAAAATTGGAAGAAGAACACCTAATGACTAAAGCTGCTCTTGACGCTGGTAGCCCTCTACTTTGAAAGATCTGATACAGTGGGTAGAGGGGAGACTTTCCCTTTCTTCTTGTAGCTCGATCCTTTGTAGGGTCGTACCCTAGGCCATGCTTCAAAGGATTATCTTTAAAATCTGGTGGCTCCCTTATTCCTTGGGTAGTCGTACCGAGCGCTTGGCCTGGGCGGTATCCATACTTTGACATCATGTGGGCCACCTTCAAATTGTTGGGAAGTCTTTCAACATTAGCGATTTCAAGCGCTTGAAAGGAAGTTTCAAGGGCCTCTTTAGCTGCATCCACATAAGGTACGGTAGGCGGCTTGCTGATCAAGATGTCGTCTTCAGCTTGAACTGTGACCAGCTTGTCACCTACCACAAACTTAACTTTTTGGTGGAGCGTCGGAGGTATCACCTTAGCATCATGAATCCAAGGCCTGCTGAGGAGACAACTGTAAGTAGGAGTGATATCCATCACATGGAAGTCCACATTGAAGATAGTGGGGCCTATTTGGATTGGCATATTGATCTCCCCCACTACTTCACGTCTTGACCCATCAAAGGCTTGAACGACGGTGTTGCTTGGGCGCATATGGGTTCCTTGTATTGTTAGCTTGTCAAGAGTGCACTTGGGCAGTACATTCAAGGATGACCCATTATCCACAAGAACTTTGGAGATGAGGTACTCCTTGCACTTCACAGAGATGTGGAAGGGTTTGTTGTGGCTCGACCCTTCTGGAGGGAGTTCTTACCTGTGAAGGTTAGATGATCATTGGCAGTGATGGTACCAACGATCCCTTCAAACTTGTCCTGGGATATAGCATGTGACACGTAGGCTTCGTTAAAGACATAGAGCAATGCATTCCAGTGTGGTTCTGAACTCATTATTAATGATAACAGAGTTATCTTCGCAGGCGTACAATTGAGTTGGTCTATGATGGAGTACTCACTTTTCCTTATGAACTGGAGTAACTTATCGGTCTCCTCCTTGGATTCCTTTTTATTTTCCTCTTCGGTCTCTTTATTTTTCCCTTTATTTTTGGGGGCGTCTTCTTGTGACTCCTTGGGGGACTAGCTCCATCTGGTTCTAGTCATGCCCCCAATGCCGGCTATATTGGAAATATCTTCATTTACTGTGTATCTCCAAGGTACAACTTTATTTAATTCATAGGGGAAAGGATGAGGCATAAATAGATGCAATGGCGTCCTTGCCCCCTCTTCCTTATTGACTGTGATAACCAATGGTTGAGGCTTATTGTCTTCTTTAGGTGGCTTAGTCGTTGGGGAGAGACAGATGACAAGTGGTTTCCTCTCCATTATTCTGATTTACGGAAACACACTAGTTAACCTTTCCTTTTTATTATCTTATTAATTAAAGGTGAAGGAGGGATGTATGAATGTATGCAACTTATGAATGCAGTAGACAGTCGTAAAGATAAACAAAAGGGTATTTTTATTTATCAAAGAAAATTTTACATTCCCCTATACCATGCTACGAACCACATTCTGACAGAAACGGGAAAGCCTAAAGAAACCCACAGGTGCGTTCTGATTCCTACATAATTCCTCTTCGGCTTCTCGTACATGATGAGTGAGTGCTTCGGACTGCCGATGGACTGCCTGGCTCATATCTTCACTGTACTTTTGAGCCTCTTTTATTTTCGCCTCTTGATGGATGACCAAGGCTTGTAAGTTGTCAAGCTTCTCAATGGCTCGGTCTTTCTCTTGCAGCACTTAACCATACTGAGCTAATTCGTCTCTTTCTTTGCAGCGTATCTCAGCAGGGTTTCTGTTAAGTCTCTAGATGGTCTCCCACCTCTGTTGTGCTTCAGATCGAGTTCTCGCGAGATCTTGTTGCATCGTCTTGGTCGTCTGTGCCTGCTTTGCATATTCAGCCTCAAGGTGTGCTAACTTGGCAGTCATTTCTTGGAGTTGATTATCCGGGTTGAGTTTTGGAACTTTGGATGTTAGGATAACCTCCTTGTTGATGTCAACACATTTGTCCTTGAGGTGCTCTATCTCTTGGTCCTTCTTCTTGCATTTCCTTTGCAGAGCATTAATAGTAAGGATAGATTCTTGTTCTTTCTCCTCAAGGGCCCTCATCTTGGCTCCCATGATTTATATCCTTTGGGTCAAGGCATCGACTTGATTTTGGAGCTCTTCGTTCGCTAATGATGTAATGGGTGGAGCAGATGGTTGTGACATCCCTCAACTTCTTGTCCATTCTTCGTAGTCACTGGAGATAGCCACTCAAGCTTTGCCTAGCTCTCTATCTCCCATGTAGACTAGTCTCTCCCATGCTCTCCGTATGGCCAGTGATTTTGCAACATTGCATGGGTCTCCGAAGAAAAATAGTCCTCTGAGCACTTCCCATGACGGTGCAATTTGGGTTCTCATGGGTTGTCTCATAGCTACCTTTGGGGAGTAGGCTATGCAACCCCTGAGGCCCAATAGTGGTATGCTCGGATAGTCTCCGCATTTGATGAGGATAGGGTCGGGTCGGAACCAAGGACAAGGCTAGGATAGGTGATCGATGTTCCATCATTCCAACTCGACCTTCCACTTCATAGTTAGAAGTCAGCGGAGAGGGATCTTTGAGAAGCTTCTCAAAGGATCGGGTAAGATCCCCAAGTGGCTCCAAGCGTAGAAGTGCATGATACCCCAAACGAATAACAATGAAGAACAACATCTGAACGTTCTTCCTTGTTTCTGGTGACAAAACTCAACCGAAAGCAAGGTGTCGGCAAGAAGTGCAAGCACGAGACTCTTTGAGTGTACGTCTGAAGCAAAGAAGACGTCCATAATGGCCTTATCTATTGTGTCGAGGTGAAAGGGAAATAACAAGGTCCCAAACACAATCAGAGCAATGGTTTTATTGAAGACAAACCAATCTGCCTTATCAGCCAAAGAGGACAGATGGTCTTCTAGCATTGCAACTTTCCATCCCTGGATATTCCCTTTTACCATCAGGGCAGCCTGATGAGGTGGCAATTGGATAATGGCGACAACCTTAGCTACAGGAATATATGCTTCGCGACGAGTGTGGATCCCATCTGACTTGGGCCATCTCAACATGATCTCATACTCCTCCAAAGTTGGTACTAGATCGAATTGCGGAAATTCAAAGCAGTGTAGACTGAAATTCCAGAAATGGATCAAAACCCTAATGAAGATGGGATCGACACAGATCTTTAGAAGATCGAGAATTCGTCCATAAGATTTTTTGAAATCGAAGCGGGCCTCGGGTGGCATTAATGCGCACAACCATTCTATCTTCTCCACACGATATAGGAGAATATCCACTTTCTTCAATTGTTTACTGGACCCCTCCATTTTTCTAGAAACAAAAAAATGCATGTTATGAGTATGATGTTGATGCGAGCATGCATGAAAGTGTTTTGTTTTCCTAAACATTATCATGTTTTATTTTTTACATGATGCATGACAGTGTTTAGACTTTTTTGTTTGTTTTTTTTAAGAGAAAGGAAACTACTTATATGGATGTTCATGAATTTGATGCTTAACACCATGAACAGGGTCCCTTTTTCTCTTATTATGATTATTATTTGAATAATTTTTTTATTTTAACCCTTTATCTCTTCTGTAGGTCAACGTGGCTACTTAGCTTACACAGAACTTGAAACCAGGCTAGCTAAAATGTTGATTGTCCGAGATAAAGGTTTTTATTATAAAAGAATGGTTTTAGAACCCCTTATCTCTTTTGTTGGTCCATGTGGATACTTAGCTTACAAAGAACCTGAAACCAGGCTAGCTAAAAAGTAGATTGTCTGAGATAAGGTTGTTTATTAAGAAAAGGTTTTTGAGATTTTGTTTTTATTTTTGTTGTTCTATGATTATGTTATGCAACAAACAAATGCATAAACAATTCACTCATCCGCGAACAGTGTGATGACGTTTTAATCACTAGGTAGGGTTATCTTGCAGAAAAGTGTGTATTCAGGGTGGTTCTAATTATCCTCACCAAGGCCAGGCCCCCAAGGTTCCTCCATTATAGGGTTCCCACTCTTCCAGCTCTCAGACCATGCATGGCACTAGGGCCTTGTCAGTCTTTAATCCAAAAGAGGAAGGTTATCACTTTGAGTGGTGGTTTTCAACCATACCGGTGGGCTCATGGACATCACTACGGAAAATTGTACCTGCCACCCACTCCCTAAGGTTATCCTATTTGCCCCCGGGTATAGAGGGAACTGTTGTGTGTAAGGGTTTGTGTATAGTTATTTATTTCAAACAATCGCATAAAGTAAACAAAAACAGTTATTAAAGCCAAACAGTAAAGCATGTTATAAAGCCAAGAAAGGGTAAAAGCATAATTTCAAGTTTATATTTATTTAAACTTGTCCATCACTAAATGGAATCAACTCTCTAACTTCCCCAGTGGAGTCGCCATCTGTCGCCGCTGTCAAAAGAGGCGGTTGGAGCGATGCGATGGTTTTTGTATGACTCGCGTTTTTTAAAGGAGGTATTCAATGCTTTTAGATTGTCCGATAACTGGGCTGGACCTAAAGGCGAAGTTTTAAAACAGGTTTGATGGAGTTGCCACCAGTGTTTTGACCTTAAACACTGAAAAAGGTAAAAAGATAGTGGTTTTAGAAAAAAAAAACAACTTTGGCCATTACAACTAGAGTCGGGTAAGAGAGTTAGTTACGTGTGGGGAAGGCGTTAGCACCTCACAACGCCCCTTTCGAGTTCCTTATGATAGACTAACTTATAAAATAAAGACTAAAGAAATTATGCTTTTATCCTTATTATTTCATCTACTTGCAGAAATTAAACGTCTACATGGCTCTAATATTTAATATGCATATTGTCACTGCTGTCAACAGAGGCGGTCAGAGCGACGCAATGGTTTTGCTTTGACTCGCGTTTTTTAAAGTGGTGCTACAACGCCTTTAGGTTGTCTGATAACTGGGTTGGACCTAAAGGCGAGGTTTTCGAAAAGGGTTCTGGAGTCGCCACCAATGTTTTATCCGAAAACATTGGAAAAGGAAGAAAAAGAAGGCGTTGGTTTAGAAAAACCAACTTTGGCCATTATAACCAGAGTTGGGTAAGGGAGTTAGTTACATGTAGGGAAAGTATTAGCTTCCCTACGACGCCCCTTTTGGGTTCCTTATGATGGATCGTTTATTTTATAAACAAATAACTCTAAAATTATGCTTTTACCCTTATTTATTCATTTATGGAATTTAAAGTGTTGAATACATGGCCCTAACAGCTAATGCACAAATAGATGTAATAGGAAAGCGGTAAAAGAAGATAGAAAGTGTAGGAACCTTCGAAGCAAGCTTTATATTAATTTTCTTGGAAAAAAGGTGTTGTTTGGCAACCCTCACGCTCTATAGTGTTGATCGCTCTCTCTCGCAACACTACAAGATGCTCACTAAGAACACTAAGAAACTCCGAAAATGCTTCGGAGGGATCCTAGGAGAATAATTTGGAGAAATTGTAGAAGGGAAAGTTGCTTTGTGCTATGAAAAGGATTAGGATGCCCCCCCTATTATAGAAATTTGCGCCTATCAGGTCGGGACCGTCGTCTTGCCTGACAAGGTCGGGACCGCCGTCTCGCCAAATGAGACGGCGGTCTCGCTTTCGGCAAGTGGCGAGACCAAATGAGATGGTGGTCTCGCCATTGACGATTAGCGAGACGGTGACCTCACCAAACGAGATTGCGGTCTCGCCATTGGCAAGTGGCGAGATGGGGGTCTCGCCATTGGAAAGTGGCGAGGCGGCGGTCTCGCCAAACAAAATGGTGATCTCGCCCTTAGCTGATGGTGAGATGGCGGTCTCGGCCCTTTAGGTGGAATTTCTTATTTTTCCCGTACAACGAAGCTTCCTATTCTAAAATGGAGCCTATTGATCTATCCTAGGGACCTTTTAGGCCTTGCCCATCTTCGAACGGAAGTCTTCTGCTCTTTATTTTGAGGTCGTACAAGATTTGGGGTCTACAGCTGCCCCCCCGCCCTTCACCTGACTAGCCGACTGTTGGCCTGTTATGCCAAAAAGATCGGCTGGAGGGTGAAGGAGTTAACCCTCTTCCCCGGCTGTCCTTCAGATGCTCCTTCTTGCGGTAGTCGACCCTCCAGACGAGAAAAATGTGTGTGTGCCTCCAGGATGCTCCTTCTTGTGGTAGCCGACCCCTCGGTTGATTAGCATGAACCCCCATCCGGTTGGTGCAGTCCACCATTGTAGGACTGGATGAGTATGGACCCCTCATCTGGCTGCTAGAGTTCGCAGTCCACCATTGTAGGACTGGATGAGTATAAACCCCTCATCTAGCTGGTGTAGCCACTTTGTAGGGTCTTCAGGACTTTCCTTGTCCTGAAGTGGTGGTGGTGGCTTACTGCTCTAGCTCATGCACCGGGATTCCATGGGGAATGATCTTTGCTTTGGTAAATGTTTTCTATTTTTCTGGTGAAGTATTTCCATGTGTCAGGGATTCTTTGATTTTTTGGCTTTTCCTGACAGACATCCAACTTGTTGATTGCCAGGGATTATTTGTTTTGATCTTTTGGTAGTGGTCATCTAGCTTGTTGATTGTTGGGGATTCTTTTTTTTTTATCTTTTGGTAGTGGTCATCTGACTTTGCTGGTTGTCGGGGATTTTTGGGTGACACCTTTAAACTGGTGGGTGCTTCGTGGGAAGTGAAGGCTTTCGGTTCGTGTTTTTCTCTTGAGGGGAGCTTCATTTGGAGGCTTGCTTTTGAATGTTTCCTTTTTCAAACGCAAGCATGGAGCTAGTCTCCTTATATGCATGAATGTTTTTCGTTTTTTGTTTATTTATCTGAAGTGATTCTTTATTTTTGTCTTTCGATTTTGACAAAGTTGTTTTGTGCGACTATTTGTGTGGATGCCTTAAATGCAGTCTACTTTCATTTGATGCATCTAAAAAGTGACTGGCATTTTTCTGTTGATCTTTCGTGATTACTCTTGATGGGCTCTTCTTTTTATTTTCTTTTTATTAAGCCATATCTTTTACCTAGACCGCCCTTTTGGGGTTTTCGATCTAGCAGGCTGCCTTAGTTTTTGCCTGGGATATCTTAGCGGGCTTTCTCCTTTTTATGAGTGCCTTAACTTTTGCCTAAACCACCCTCTGCGGGTTTTCGGTCTAGCAGGATGCCCTAATTTTTGCCTAAGAAATTCCTAGCAGGTGTCATTCTTTTTACCTAAGAGAAAAGGAGTAAAAGACAATTTTATTGATATAAACAAATGGTTCATTTTTACAAAAGGATTTACAAAAGGGTTTTAGAAGCATGGCTGGCCAAGGTTGGCTACACTATATGAGCTCTTCTCCGTCCATGTTAGTGAGGATAAGGGCTCCTCCTAAGAAAGCTCGCTTGACCACAAAGGGTCCTTCGTAGTTCGTTGCCCATTTTCAAAGTTTTTCCTTCTGGGCGGGAAGCAGTTACTTTATTACTAAATCCCCCTCTTGGAAAGTGTGGGGACTGATCTTCTTATCGTAGGAATTCTTGATCTTCCTTTGATAGGCTGCCCATGACATATGGCGTCCAACTGTTTTTCTTCGATCAGGTTAAGCTGGTCGTACCGATTTTGGACCCATTCTGCTTTGGTTAGCTTTGCTTCCATAATAACTCTTAGGGAGGGTATTTCGACTTCTATTGGTAATACAACCTCCATGCCAAATACGAGGGAGAACGGGGTGGTCCCGGTGGAGGTGCGCACGGAAGTTCGATATCTGTGCAGGGCGAAGGGTAGCATTTCATGCCAATCTTTGTATGTTATCACCATATTTTGGATGATCTTTTTGATATTCTTGTTGGCTGCCTCCACTACACCGTTCATCTTAGGTCGGTATGGAGAGGAATTGTGGTGTTGAATTGTGAAATCTTGGAATAACTCTTCCATCATCTTGTTTTTTAAATTGGTCCCATTATCAGTAATGAGCCGATGAGGGATGCCATACCGACATAGAATATTCCTCTTGATGAAGGTGGTCACCACTTTTCTAGTCACGTGTGCATATGATGCTGCCTCTAACCATTTGGTAAAATAGTCAATGGCCACCAAGATAAAACAGTGACCATTAGATGCTTTGGGCTCAATGGGTCCGATGATGTCCATGCCGCACATGGAGAATGGCCATGGCGTAGCCAAGATGTTGAGAGGTGCAGGCAGAATGTGAACATTATCGGCATAGACTTGGCAGTTGTGACATCTTTTAACATATTGGTGATAGTCGCCTTCCATCGTGGACCAGAAATACCCTGCCCTTAGGATCTTTCTTACCATGACATGCCCAAGCGCGTGGGTCCCAAAAGCTCCTCTATGAATCTCCCTTATCAGGGTTTGAGCCTCCTCATGATCCACACACCTTAATAGGGTGGAGTCAAAATTCTTTTTATAGAGGGTTTCTCCAATCAGTGCAAACACTGTGGCCTCTTCCGGATGGTCCTTTTGTCATTATCATTGATTCCTTCGGGATATTCACCCTTCATGAGGTATCGCTTAATGTCATGATACCAAGGGTTTCTGTCTTGCTCGCTATTTACTGCCATGCAAAAAGCTTGTTTGTCATGCAGCTTGATTTGAATAGTCGGCATCTCATGCTCTTGATCTAGAGAGAACATGGATGATAAAGTAGCGAGGGCGTTTGCAAACTAATTATCTTCTCGAGGAATATACTTGAAAGTGACGCTTTCTATCCTCGAAATCATATCGTGAATATGCTCTAGATATGAGATTAATTTGGAATTTCAGGTTTCTCATTCACCCTTGAGTTGATAGATGACAAGGGATGAATCGCCGAAAACTCTGAGTTTGGTCACCCTATGATCTAGAGCTGCTTGGATTCCCAATGCACAGGCTTCGTATTCGGCCATGTTATTTGTATAGTCAAAATTTAACCTGGCCGTTACCGGGATATATTTCTTTTCTGGGGATATCAAAATGGCTCTGATCCCATGTCCAAGCATGTTTGAGGCTCCATCGAAAAACATAGTCCATGCATCTTCTTTGGTCTCTTCATGTTCAATGTGCATGATATGTTCATCGGGAAAGTCGTCTTGTAGGGATTGGTACTCGTTCGTTGATCCATGTGCTAGATAGTCCGCTAGGGGACTACCTTTAATAGCTTTCTAGGTGACATGAATGATATCGAATTCTGAGAGGACAACTTGCCACCTAGCTATTTTTCCAGTCAAGATGAGCTTTTTGAAGAGGTACTTGATTGGGTCCATTTTGGAGACCAACCATGTTATGTGTCGAGCCATGTATTGTCGGAGACGTTGAGTTGCCTACACCAATGCGCAACATGTTTTTTTGAATGGCGTATAACGGGTCTCATAGTATAGGAACTTTTTGCTGAGATAATATATGGCTCGCTCTTTTTTCCCTGTTTCATCTTGCTGACCGAGCACACATCCCATGGACTCTTCAAGTATTGACAGATATAAGATCAGAGGTTTTCCTTCAACGGGTGGCACCAATACTGTTGGATTGGTTAAGCAAATCTTGATTTTTTTGAACGCTTGTTGGCATTCTTCATTCCATTCCATTGGCTGGTTTTTACGCAATAGCTTAAAGATGGGTATACATTTTTCCATTAGCTGTACGATGAACCTGACAATATAGTTGATTCGGCCCAAAAATCCTCGGATCTCCTTTTCTGTTCTTGGTGGGGGAATTTCTAATATTGCCTTTGTTTTATCAGTGTCTACCTCGATTCCCTTTTGGCTGACGATGAACCCTAGGAGTTTACCTGACCGTACTCTGAAAGTACATTTTGCGGGGTTCAGTTTAAGCTGATACTTTCGAAGTCGATCAAACAACTTCTTAAGATATTGAATATGGTCCACCTCGTTTCTGGACTTGGCAATCATGTCATCCACGTATACTTCTATTTCTTTGTGGATCATGTCGTGGAATAATGTGACCATAGCCCTCTGATAGGTAGCTCTTGCATTTTTGAGGCCAAAAGGCATTACCCTGTAGCAAAAGGTACCCCACGGTGTGATGAAGGAGGTTTTCTCCCTATCCTCAATGGCCAACTTAATTTGATTATACCCCGCATATCCGTCCATGAAGGAATAAAGCATGTTTGTAGCGGTGTTATCCACTAATGTGTCAATGTGTGGTAGGGGGAAGTCATCCTTTGGACTTGCTCGATTTAGGTCCCTATAGTCCACACATACTCTGACTTTTTTGCTTTTCTTGATGACGGGCACTATGTTTGCTATTCATTGGGGGTATTTGGATACTACTAGGAAGTTAGCGTCTAGTTGTCTTTGTACTTCCTACTTAATCATCAAGGACCAATCCGGTTTGATTCTCCTAAGCTTTTGTTTCACAGATCGAAATCCTTCTTTTAAAGGCAAACGATGTTCCACTATACTTGTATTGAGTCTGGACATGTCATGATAAGACCAGGCAAACACATACACATACTCTTTCAAAAGTTGTATTAATTCCTCCCTTATGTCATTATCAATCTGGGTGCCGATATTTATCTCTTTCTTGTCGTCACTTTGTCCCAAATTGATAGTTTTCGTTTCCTCTTGATGTGGTTGTATGATGCGAGTTTCTTTATCTAGCATTCTCTGCATGTACACCCTGCTCACTATCGGACTCGACCCATTCGCCTTCGGCTTCCAAGTCCCACAGAGATTCATCAATCATAGACATGATTGTTTTTTAGGTTCTGTTTTAGTCATAGATTTTATTATTCAATTATTTTTGGAAGAATAATAAATAGAAGAGGGAAAAGAATGAGAATGAATATGATATAACGAAAAATGCCTCATGTATTAAAAAAAGGAAGGTGTATTTACATGCCCTTCTAGTCAGTGTTCCCGCGGCCACGAACGGGGACCACAGGAAATACAAGAAAAAGCTTAAAAAAATGAAAAGGAACCCTAAGAGATGATCCTCCCAATCCTTCCCTCCTTTCACTCTGGTTTCGTCAGAGGTTTGGCGTCTACATCGGAGGTGGAGGCGTCGAAGGTTATCCACTTGGCATCGATTAGCTCTTGGACCCTATACTTCAGGGTCAAGCAGTTCTTCGTTGAATGTTCGGGTGAATCTGAGTGGTAGTGGCATTTCTCATTTGGTTTGTACCACTCGGGATAAGGAGGCTCTATCTTCTTGGGAGGGACACGGGCCAGGAGCTTGGCTTCTAGCAGCTGGGGCAGCAGCTTTCCATAAGAGGTTGAAATAGGAGTGAATTTTCTTTCCTTTTTGCGTGGTTGCTGAAACATCTGCGTGGTGGAAGAAGGAGTAGCGAGGTTAATCACATGCATAGCCTCCTCCTTCTTCTTGCTGGAGGGCTTTCTGAATGAGATGCTGGAAGGGGAAGATTGTGCTATCTTTCCGCTTCTTAACCCTTGTTCCACTCTCTCTCCCACGGTGACTATGTTCGAAAAAAGGTTGGATGTACTGGCTATTGCCTTGTCATAGTAAGCTTCTGTCAATGAGTCTATGAACATAGCCACCGACTCCTTGTCTGTTAGCGGGGGCTCTATCTGGGCAGTCATGTGCAGCCATGTGCAACCATGAATCAGGAGTTTCTCGTTTCCAGCATGTGCAACCATCTTACGATAGTACATCGTAAGATGACTCTTGGGGCAAGTCAGTCCAGCATAATTGGGGAAGTCTGGGACCTTGAATTTTGGCGGGAACTGGAGGTTTTTGACCAGAAACATGTTTGCCGCCTCTTTGACATCGAAGCTATGTCCCTCAACTGTCTTCATTCTTTCCTCCAAGGCAGAGATTTGTTGCTTGGACACCTCAGGGGTGTGAATGTGCATTGCCCTGGCGTCATACTGTACAGGGGAATTTTGCTCGAAGAAGAATTCCTCTTCTTCTTCATCCTCCTCATGGCGAGAGGCACAATCGCCATGAGTTTCCCCTTTGTTTAGGTTTTGTTGGCGCATGACCTCCATTAATTGCGCCATTTGCTCTTGGAGGGCGCTAACCTTAGCGGTAAGTTTGCGATTCTGTTCCTCCAAATGCTCCATAGCTCTTGCCTTCTACGCACGGGTTCTAAGATGCCCAAGAATTTTATTAATGAAAATTAATGAAAGGTGTGGGATTAGCATCTTCTAAGACAATGACTTAGGTATCATCCTTAAAGCTTACGCTTTGCGGAGTACCATACCCACCTTGGTGTAATGGTTCCTTTCCCATCATGGATTTGACAAGTATAACGAAGGTCACCATATACCTTAGTACATTTGTCCCTTCCTTGTGAATGGTTACAAATGTGCTCGGGGCCTTTCGTCTCTGTCTTAGAGATATCTAATGCCCCCTAGCATGAATGCGTTTATGTATGAGAGATTTTAAAATGATGCTCATGCGTACTTTCCTTATTTATTTTCTCTCTTGGTTTTTCCACTTATGATGCGATATGAATGATTTGACTTTGTCAAAAACCGTTTTATTCACATTCATGAGTTTAATGTTTATGAACAAAGTCCATATTTTGGATTATTGGATTTATTTGATTTTTTTTCGGTTTATTTTATAACCTTTTAGCTCTTCTATTGGACTTCGTGGCTACTTAGCTTACAAAGAACCTGAAACCAGGCTAGCTAAAAGGAAGAATGTCCGAGATAAAATGGTTTATTGCAAAAGAATAATTTTAACATCCCTTATCTCTTCTGTCGGACTGCATGACTACTTATCTTACAAAGAACCTGAAACCAGGCTAGCTAAAAGGCAAACTGTCCGAGATAAGGGTGTTTATTGTTAAAGAATTTTTTTTTTAGATTTTTTTCTATTTCTATCTTTTGTATGTTTATGCTATGCAACAATCAAATGCAGCAAACAAATGCACACACAATTCACTCATCTGTGAACAAGTAGGATGACATTTTAATTACGAGGTAGGATTTTCCTGCAGAAGAGTGCATATTCAGGGTAGTTCTAATTTTCCTCACCAAGGTCAGGCTACCAAGGTGCCCCCATTATAGGGTTCCCAGTCTCCAGCCTTCCGACCATGCATGACACTAAGGCCTTAGTCAGTGTTTGTGCTAAAAGAGGAAGGTTATCACCTTGAGTGGTGGTTTCCAACCATACCGGTGGGCTCATGGCCCTCACTACGACAAATCGTACCTACCACCCACTCCCTATGGATTTCCTACTTGCCCCCGGGTATAGGGGGAACTGTTGTGTGCAAGGGTTTGTGTACAATTTGTATTTCAAACAATTGCATAAAATAAACAAAGAACAGTTATTAAAGTCAAGCAAATAAAGCATGTTATTAAACAAGGCAGGGTAAAAGCGAAATTTTTAAGTCTTTTATTTATCAAATTGGTCCATCACTAAATGGGATCAACTCTCTAGCTTCCCCAGCAAAGTTTCCATCTGTCACCACCGTCAAAGTAGGCGGTTGGAGCGATGCGATGGTTTTGCTTCGACTTGCGTTTTTTAAAGTGGTGCTACAACGCCTTTAGGTTGTCTGATAACCGGGCTAGACCTAAAGGTGAAGTTTTCGAAAAGGGTTCTGGAGTCACCACCAATGTTTTATCCGGAAACATTGGAAAAGGAAGAAAAAGAAGGCGTTGGTTTAGAAAAACCAACTTTGGCCATTATAACCAGAGTTGGGTAAGGGAGTTAGTTACGTGTAGGGAAGGTATTAGCTTCCCTACGACGCCCCTTTCGGGTTCCCTATGATGGACCATTTATTTTATAAATAAAGAACTCTAAAATTACGCTTTTACCCTTATTTATTTATTTGCGGAATTTAAAGTGTTACTACATGGACCTAGCAACTAATGCACATATAGATGTAATAGGAAATCGGTAAAAGAAGATAGAAAGTGTAGGAACCTTCGAAAAAAGCTTTGTATTAATGTTCTTGGAAAATAAAGGTGATTTTTGGTAACCCCCACACTCTACAGTGTTGATCGCTCTTTCTCGTAACACTACAAGACGCTCACTAAGAACACTAAGAAACTCCAAAAATGCTTCGGAGGGATCCTAGGAGAATAATTTGGAGAAATTGCACAAGGGAAAGTTGCTTTGTGCTGTGAAAAGGATGAGGATGCCCCCCTATTTTAAAGAAATTTGCGCCCGTTAGGTCAGGACCGTCGTCTCCCATGACAAGGTCAGGACCGCCGTCTCGCCAAATGAGACGGCGGTCTCACCTTCGGCAAGTGGCGAGACGGCGGTCTCGCCAAACAAGACGGTGGTCTCGCCAAACAAGACGGTGGTCTCGCCATTGGCAAGTGGCGAGATGGAGGTCTCGCCAAACGAGATGGCGGTCTCTCCCTTAGCCGATGGCGAGACGACGGTCTTGGACCTTTAGGTGAAATTTCTTATTTTTCTCGTACAACAAAACTTCCTATTCTAAAATGGGGCCTATTGATCTATCCTAGGGACCTTTTAGGCCTTGCCCATCTTCGAACATAAGTCTTCTGCTTTTTATTTTGAGGCCGGACAATATTTGGGGTCTACACATACAAGGAAAGCTATAAAGAAAGCAATAAAAGAGAGTATGTGGAAGAAAACTCTGAAGTAAGCTTTTATTAAGTGTTCGAAGATTGATCATGCTTTTTGGCTATCCCCTCACTCTACAACGTTGCTCACTCCTCTATCGACAAAAAGATTCTAATTATAGAGTGTCTAAAAAGATCACTCAAACTCTGGAAATGCTTCAGAGATGTTTAAGAAGAGTATTGGAGGATAAATTCTGGTGAAAAGTTCTTAAAAATGAGGGGGAGAAAACCCCTATTTATAGGAATTCGTGCTTGTCAGACCTGTTGATCATGCAAGGATATGAAGCTTGAAGATTTTGATGATGATTCAATAATAAATGACTTAGAGATTTGAAGACTTGTAAGCTTATGTAATAACTCTATTTTTATGTTTTTGAGTCTGTAATATTAGAGTCCAAGATAGTCAGCACATAGACCACTCTTTAAAAGCTCTAAAAACTCATTTTTATGAAAAATACACTGGAATAATCAATTAACTGACAGGATAATCGATTATTACAGCAAGAAAACTATTTTCAGTAATTGGTTTAATCAATTAAATCACCAGATAATCAATTATCTGGAGCAGATAATCGATTAAATGGCCTGTTAATCGATTAACTGGTTTTGCTCCTCTGCGAGAATGGCTCTAGAAGAATCAATTAACACTCAAGATAATCAATTATTTACGTTTGTTATGTGTTTTGAAATTCAAAATTGGTCCAAGTTTAGAAAATCCTATTTCCAATTCATCAAGTTTCGAAAATCCCCAATTCCCAAACCTTATTCTCTCTTCTTAAGGTTCTCTAAGGCTCTCTGCAAATTAGAACAAACCTTTTTCATACAAAAGTTAGAGCTGTGACTGCTAGAGAACTTTTTGTAAGGAAGAAAAAGGGGCTTTTGAAAACCTAGTGTGGGCTAGAAACGATAAGAATCCCTGAGTGGGTTTCTTGGTGGATTGTGTGTTGTGTCGTCTCTAGGAAAAGTTGTTCTTCATCCTTTGTGGATTCAAAGGAGGTGTTCATCTCTTATGTGACTCAAGAGAGGTGTTTCATATTCCTTATCTTTTTAATTTTAATCTGTTTGTAAAACTGTGATTATAGTGTCAGCGTTAATCCTCTGTTTGAGTGATTAGCTACTGGACGTAGGGTCTTTTGATTCGAACCAGTATAAATCAACTGTGTAATCTTCTATTTCTTATCTATTTACTTTACACAACATTTTAATTGGTGAAATTTGGGGAAAAATTTTAAAATCCTAATTTTTGTTTAAGAAACCAATTCACCCCACCCCCCCTCTTAGTTATTGTCCGTAAACGCAAACATTCCGCTGCTCGATTCTAACAAGTGGTATCAGAGCTTGCTTTGATAGTCATTCAATTTTCGAAAATGGTCGGACAAAATCAAACGTTTGCCGAGGGTGCTTCTATCAATAGACCCCCACTTTTTGCGGGGCAAATTATCCTTTTTGGAAAGTTAGAATGCAAATATTTTTGGATTCTGTTGATAGAGGTGTTTGGGATGCAATTTTAAATGGTCCCTTTATTCCTAAGATTACTGAAAATGGAGAAGAGTTACCAAAACCATTTTCTAGATGGTCGGCTAAAGAAAATAGAAAAGCCCAATATGATGTTAGGGCTAGAAATATAATTTCATTTTCTTTAACCCTTGATGAGTTTTACAGGATATCGGTTTGTAAGAGTGCTCAAGAAATGTGGGAAATGCGAAGAGTAACTCACGAAGGTACCGATGACGTTAAAAGATCAAGAAAGAACTCATTGACACAAGAGTATGAGATGTTCCGGATGCAACAAGGGGAAACAATTTTTGACGTTCAAAAGCGTTTCACACATATTGTGAACCATCTCACCGGGTTAGGTAAGATTTTTGATATTGATGAGTTAAATGTAAAAATTCTTAAATCTTTGGATAGGAAAGGGCAACCAAAGGTGACGGCCATCACGGAGTCACAAAATCTTGCTACAATGTCTATAGCGGCGCTCTTTGGAAAGTTGAGAGAGCATGAAATTGAACTTGGAAGGCTAAATGATGAAGAAGGCCATCATCAAAAGAGGAACCTTACCTTCAAAACTGGAATTTCCAAGAGTAAGAACAAGAAGGAGGAAGAAGGCTCAAAGAATGAAGATGATGAAAATTTGAGTCTCATGATAAAGAAATATTCAAAGTTCATGAAAGCCAAAGGGAAGCAACCCTTCAAAGGTAAGGGAAAGGTAAGAGAAAGTACTTCTTTAAATATTAAATGTTATGGTTGTGGTGAAACAAGACATGTAAAAACCGATTGTCCAAATAAGGAAAATGAAGATCATAAAGGCAAGAAATTCTTCAAGAAGAAAGCCTACATTGCTTGGGATGATAGTGAGTCAAGTTTGGAGTCAAGTGATTCGAAAATTGAAGCAAACATTTGCTTGATGGCAAATGACAACATCTCCTCTGACTTTGAGGTTAGTGATTCTGACTCTTCCTTAAGTGATGATGAAAATGATTATGATGCTTTACAAAATGCATATGGAGAATTGTTTAATGCTTTTAAGGACTTGAAAAATGAATATAAATATGTGAAAAAGTGTTTGAATAAATCTGAAAAAGAGGTGGAGTCCTTAAAAACGAAAATTGTATGTTTAGAGGAAAAAGATAATAAAATATAGCATGTGCATCATGTAAAGAGTCTGAATATGATATTGATATACTTAGCCATTTGCTTGATAAAGGTAAAAAGGAAATAAGTGATAGTTATAAGGATAAGGCTATCGTTCAAAATAGAGAAAATTGTCATGATCCATTGAAAAAGCCTAAAATTAAAAATAGAAGAGTATGGGTTGAAAAAGGAACTAAAACTTCAAAAGTTAGAAATGTATCATATTCAAAGACTACATCTAATGCATGCTTTTATTGTATGAAACATGGTCATACTTCAAATAGATGTCAAATTAAGCATTTTGGTGTTCCTAAAGGAAAATATGTTTGGGTTCCTATAGTTAAATGATTTGATTGTCTCTAACCCCAAGGACCCAAAAGCTATGGGGACCTAATATTATTATGTTCTTGTTTTGTAGGAAACTTCCAAATCCAAGAAGTCTATGTGGTATCTTGATAGTGGATGTTCAAAACATATGACTGGAGACAAAACGAAATTTGTGAGTTTCAAAGTTAAAGAGCAAGGATATGTAACCTATGGGGACAACAACAAAGGAAAAATACTTGGAATCGGAAACATTAGTGGTGCAAATACTTTGGAGATAAAGGATGTGCTTCTTGTTGATCGGCTAAAGCATAATCTCCTAAGTATAAGTCAACTTTGTGACTATTGAATTTAGAGAAAATAGGGTTTGGAATTAATTTCCCTTATGTATAAATCACACATAGGGTGGTCTATTTATAGTAGAGAGATACAACTAAAAGAGTAACTGAAAGTAACAGAATAAACAGAAGATATTGTTTGATATTGTGGTTACCAATATCTAACAATATCTTAACAATATCAAATAATATCTAAACAATATCTAACACTCCCCCTCAAGCTGGAGCATACAAATCGTATGTGCCAAGCTTGTTACAAATATAATCAATTCTAGGACCCCGTAAAGATTTAGTAAAAATATTTGCTAACTGATCACTTGAGTTAACAAACTCAGTCTTGATATCTCCAGACATAATCTTTTCTCGAATAAAATGACACTCAATTTCAATGTGTTTGGTCCTCTCATGAAAGACAGGATTAGAACTAATATGAAGAGCAGCCTGATTGTCACACACAAGTGTCATTTGAGTGACATCTCCAAATTGTAACTCTCTAAGCAATTGCTTGAGCCAAACAAGTTCACAGGAAGCTGAGGTCATAGCTCTATATTCTGCTTCTGCACTGGATCTTGTCACAACACTTTGTTTCTTACTTTTCCATGAGATCAAGTTACCACCAATGGAGACACAATATCCAGATGTAGATCTTCTATCCGAAGGAGATCCTGCCCAATCAGTATCTAAGTAGCAAACAACTCTTGTATGATTATTAGAACCATATAACAATCCTTTTCTAGGAGATCCTTTAATATACTTCAAAATACGAATGACTGCATTCTAATGATCTTCACATGGTGAATTAAGAAATTGACTTACCACACTGACTGCAAAGGAAATGTTAGGACGAGTAACTGTAAGATAATTCAATTTTCCAACCAATCTTCTATATTTCTCAGGATCAGATATAGGCTCCCCCTGATTTGGTAGAAGTTTAGTATTGGGATCCATGGGTGTATCAACAGACTTTGAACTCATCAACCCAGTTTCCTCCAAAATATCTATGGCATATTTCCTCTGAGATATAACAATACCATCATTGGACTGTGCCACCTCAATACCCAAGAAATATCTAAGTTTGCCAAGATCTTTGGTCTGAAAATGGTGACAGAAATGTTGTTTCAACTGAGAGATGCCATGGTTGTCACTACCTGTAAGAACGATGTCATCAACATATACTATCAAGTAAACACATCCAGCACTCGAGTGTCGATAAAAGAAAGAATGATCTGATTCACACCGAGTCATACCAAATTGTTGAACAACCTTGCTAAACTTTCCAAATCAAGCCCTAGGAGACTGTTTTAGGCCATATAGGGATTTGCGAAGACGACATACCATCCTAGAAGACTCCCCCTGAGCAACAAACCCAGGAGGTTGCTCCATATATATTTCTTCTTGCAAATCACCATTGAGAAAAGCATTTTTAACATCCAGTTGATAAAGAGGCCATTGTTGAAGAGAAGCCACGACGATAAATAAACGAACAAAAGCCATCTTTGCCATAGGGGAAAAGGTATCTCCATAATCCAACCCAAAAATTTGAGTATAACCTTTGGCCACAAGACGAGCTTTGAGGCGATCAATAGTACCATCATGTCCAACTTTGATAGAAAACACCCACCTGCAACCAACAACAGATTTCCCAGACGGTAACGGGACCAATTCCCAAGTTCCACTATTATGAAGAGCACTTAGTTCATCTAACATGGCCTGACGCCAACCAGGATGGGCTAAAGCTTCACAGACAGTTTTTGGAATGGTCACAGAAGAAATAGAGGAAAGACATGTATAAAAAGGTAATGACAGTCGATGATAACTCAAAGCAATATAATGGGGAGAGGGATTACGTGTAGAACAAATACCTTTTCGGAGGGCAATGGGAAGGTCAGATTCATGTGTCAGATCCGAAGGAGACAGAGTAGTTGGCACTTGAGTAGAGTCACATGGTGGTGGTAGTGATTGGTTTCGAGAACTATAAATCTGAAGAGGCAGTGGAGAAGAAGCTGACTGCGGAGCAGGAACTAATGGTGAAGAAGACACAGTTAGAGGGTCACAAACAACAGGAACATTAAATGTATTAGGAGTGTTGACAAGATTGGATGGAGACAGAGGTGAAGATTGACTTTTAAAATAAAGAGACAACTCATCAAAGGTGACATCTTTTGACACAAAATAACGATTAAGAGAAGGAGAAAAACATTTGTATCCTTTTTGTGATCTTGTAAACCCTAAGAAAACACATTTATGTGATCTAGGAGAAAGCTTGTCAAGACCAGAACTGAAATTATGAACAAAACATGTAGACCCAAAAACTTTCAGAGGTAAAGGATGAAGTGGTTCATGAGGGAATAAAATGGAATGAGGTATTTTATTATCTAAAACCGAAGAAGCCATGCGATTAATGAGATAACATGCAGTAAGAAGAGCATCACCCCAAAAATGTTGAGGAACATCTCCATGAATTAAAAGTGTGCGAGTTGTTTCAATAAGATGTCTATTTTTACGTTCAGCTACACCATTTTGTTGAGATGTATAACCACAAGAAGTTTGATGCAAAATACCGTGAGAAGCCATGAATTGTTTAAAAGAATGAGAAAGATATTCACGGCCATTATCACTACGCAAAACTCTAATAGAAACACCGAACTTAGTTTGAATTTCATTAAAAAATGTTTGAAAGATATGAAATAATTCAGAACGATTTTTCATCAAAAATAACCAAGTGCATTTGGAATAATCATCAATGAAAGTAACAAAGTATTGAAAACCTAAAGTAGACTTAACGCGGCTAGGTCCCCAAATGTCAGAGTGAACCACGACAAAAGGGGACGAAGCACCACGTGTGAAACTACGAGAAAAGGAAGTATGACTATGCTTGCCTTATTGACATGACTCACACGCCAAACTAGATAAGTTGGACAAGGCAGGGACAAGTTTTTGTAACTTGGCAAGACTTGGATGACCTAACTGAGCATGAAGAAGAGAGGGAGACTCCATAACTGTACTAACATGTGTAGAGGGACGGAGATAATAAAGACCATGAGACTCACATCCTGTGCCAATCACCTATTTCGAACTTCGGTCCTGTAAACACACAGAATTGTTGGTAAAAGTAACAACACAATCAAGAGAATGAGTTAGACGACCGATGGACAACAAGGTTAAAAGGAGACCCAGTGGACATAAAGAACATTATCAATGGTTAAAGAAGGAAAAAGTTTAACCGTTCCAACACCATGAGATGATACTCTAGAACCATCGACCAAGTGTAATGTAAGGTAAATGATTAGGAGAGGATAAAGAGGAGAACAAAGATTTGTTACCAGTAATATGATCAAGTGGCTCTCGAATCAAAAACCCAAGGACCAGGAGAAAATGATTGGGTCATACCAAGCAAAATATGTATTTGTATGTGTGACAGATATAGTGGAACTAGAAGACTCGTTGATCCTTATACCATTCGAGAAATTTGTTGAACATAACAGGCATGTCGGATGCAACAGAAGAAGGAAGATCCCCACAATGTTCACACTTAGGACACCCTTTTTCCTGTTTGCGAGGGCAAGCCCGGTCATCACGATGGGATGTCAACACAAAAGAATCGTTAACAAATTTGGAAATAATGGAAGAAGTCATGAAGAACGGGAGAACAAACCTTGACCGAGATAAGCAAAATCATATGTCACCGGTAAAAAAAAATGAAACTCCGGCGAATTCTCCGGCAGAGGCGGATCCGGTGAATGCTTCAGCGGCAGCGGTGACAACAATGTGAACTAGTACACCAGGTAAGTTCCCAGGAAAGGGAGGTGGGTCACTAATGGACACACTTAAATACCAAATCTTTCCTTGCCAGAACTTTCCTAAACATGCACTTTCACACTACCAAATAAAATTCAGTAACAAAGTTAATTCTTTTCTGATGTGGAGGATCAGTTTACCAGCAGTGGTGGGACGACTCTAGTAGCGGTGGGGCGGCTCCAACAGTGGACAAAAGGCGGAAAAAAAAATTCAAGATAACCTTAAGCTCTGATACCATGTTAAGGTTCCAACATAAAACCAATTGGCAATATGTGGAGTAGCCTAACATGTATTTAAACCATACCAAATGATATGAGGTAGGCGATGTGGGACTTTCAACACACCCCCTCCAACGAAGCCTGCCGGACCAGGCAAAGGGTACTTTTGACCCAACTAAAGAGAAACTTTTGGCCCATGACAATAACCGGAAAGATGTTAGGCTTTGGCTCTGATACCATGTTGAATATAGAGAAAATAGGGTTTGGAATTAATTTCCCTTATGTATAAATCACACATAGGGTGGTCTATTTATAGTAGAGAGATACAACTAAAAGAGTAACTAAAAGTAACAGAATAAACAGAAGATATTGTTTGATATTGTGGTTACCAATATATAACAATATCTTAACAATATCAAACAATATCTAAACAATATCTAACAGTGACAAAGGATTCAAGGTAATCTTTGAAAGTAAATTTTGTACCATACATTTAAAGGATTCTAAAAATATAGCATTGAAAGGCATTAGGCATAATAATATATATTTAATTGATTTGGATTGTGTACCTAATACTAGTATAACATGCTTAGTTGCTAAGGAAGAAAATCCATGGTTATGGCATAAGAGAGCGGCTCATATAAATATGCATCAATTAAACAAATTAATATCAAAGGACTTAGTTGTTGGTTTGCCTAAGTTAAAATTTGAAAAAGATAGATTATGTGATTCATGTCAAAAAGGTAAACAAGTGAAATCATCCTTTAAATCTAAGAATGTTATTTCCACATCAAAACCTTTAGAACTATTACACTTAGATTTATTTGGTCCATCTAGGATAAAAAGTTTTTGTGGAAATTATTATGCTCTTGTAATTGTTGATGATTTTTTGAGATATACTTGGACATTTTTCTTAACATTAAAAAGTGAAGCTTTAAAGTCTTTAGGAAGTTTGCCAAGCAAATCCAAAATGAGAAATACTTAAGAATTAAGGTGTTAAGAAGAGACCATGGTGGAGAGTTTCAAAATGAATGGTTTGAAAATTATTGTGAGGAAAATGGTATTTTGCATAATTTTTCTGTACCTAGGACTCCCCGACAAAATGGTGTAGTAGAAAGGAAAAATAGGTCACTAGGGGAACTTGTTAGAACAATGTTGAATGAATCAAATGTTCCTAAGTATTTTTGGGCTGATGTTGTAAGTACTGCATGTTATGTATTGAATAGGATGCTTATTAGGCCAATTATAAAATCAACTCCTTATGAACTGTTAAATGGTAGAAATCCTAATGTTGCTCATTTAAAAATATTTGGATGTAAATGCTTTGTTTTAAATAATGGAAAAGATAACTTAGGAAAATTTGACTCAAAAGCTGATGAGGGCATTTTCTTAGGTTATTCACTAACTAGCAAAGCATATAGAGTGTTCAAATGAAGAACTTTAAATGTTGAAGAATCTGTACATGTCACCTTTGATGAAATTGTAGACCTTGGGGGAAATCCTCTTTGAGTCAAATAAATAATTTGCAGGTGATGATGAATACATAAGAGAGGCTCTAGAATAAATGTACTTGAATGAGAATGAGTCATCTCAACCAACTGAATTAGCAAAAGAGTGGCAATCACCAAGAGGACTTTCAATGGACAATATAATTGGTGATATCTCAAAAGGGGTAAGAACTAGAAATATGACAAATTTTTGTATGTCTGTAGCTTTTGTTTCACAGATTGAACCCAAAAGTGTTGAGGAAGCTCTTAAAGATGACCAATGGTGCATAGCAATGCAAGAAGAACTTAATCAATTTGAAAGGAATCAAGTCTGGGAATTAATTCCAAGGGAAGAATCTCATCAAGTGATTGGAACAAAATGGTATTTAGAAACAAACTTGATGAAGATGGAAATATAACAAAGAATAAAGCCAGACTTGTTGCCAAATGTTACTATCAAGAGGAAGGTATTGATTATGATGAAACTTATGCTCCTGTTGCCAGGTTAGAGGCTATACGCCTACTTCTTGCTTATGCCTCATTGATGAAATTTAAATTATATCAAATGGATGTTAAAAGTGCATTTTTAAATGGGTTTATCAAAGAGAAAGTATATGTGGAACAAATTTGAAGATTTTAAATATCCTAACCATATTTTTAAATTGAAGAAAGCTTTATATGGTTTGAAACAAGCCCCTAGGTCTTGGTATGAAAGATTAAGTAATTTTCTAATTTCAAATGATTTTTCTAGAGGAAAAATTGATTCCACTTTGTTTATTAAGAAAGTAAAAGAGCATATCTTGTTAGTTCAAGTATATGTTGATGATATCATTTTTTGATCAACTGATAATTCCTTGTGTGTAGAATTTGCTAAGATAATGCAGGGTGAATTTGAAATGTCAATGAGGGGAGAATTAACATTCTTTCTTGGACTTCAAATTAAACAACTTAAAGATGGTATTTTTGTGTCTGAAACCAAATACTGCAAAGAGATTCTCAAGAAATTTGGAATGGACACTTCAAAGGAAGGTAACACACCCATGGGAACATCATGCTATTTAGACAAGGATGAATCAGGTTTGGAAATTAATCAATCTATGTATGGAGGTATGATAGGTTCACTATTATACTTAACTGCAAGTAGACCTGATATTATGCATTTTGTTTGTGTGTGTGCTAGATTTTAAGCATGTCCAAAAGAATCTCATTTAATTACAGTAAAAAGAGTTTTAAAATATTTAAAAGGAACTATAGGAACTGGTTTATAGTATCCATCTGAAGCGTCTCCTAGTTTAATAGGATATTCTGATGTTGATTATGGTGGATGTAAAATTGATAGAAAGAGTACTAATGGAACATGTCATATGTTAGGATCATCTTTAGTATCTTGGCATTCTAAGAAACAGGCATGTGTTGCTCTGTCCACAACTGAAGCTGAATATATTGCAGCTAGAAATTGATGTGCACAAATCCTATGGATAAAGCAACAACTAGAAGATTATAATATTTTTCTAGATGATATTCCTTTGATGTGTGATAATACAAGTGCAATCAATCTTACTAAGAATCCAGTAATGCACTCTAGAACTAAGCATATAGAGATTAGACATCATTTCTTAAGAGATTATATTAGTAAAGGAAATTGTAAAATTGAATATGTTGATACAAAGCATCAATTAGGAGACATTTTTACTAAACCTCTTCCCAAAGATAGATTCTATGATCTTAGAAGAGACTTAGGAATATTAGAAATGGCCTAAATTCTGCTTAACTGATCAATCTTTGCATTTTATACTATACTGTTTTATTCAATAAGAACTCTATGTTTGCATTGATTGTGGGGGAGTTGTTTATTTTTATTATGCATATGTTGAGGGGGAGCTTTTCATTTCTTTTTTATTATAATCAAAATAGGGGGAGAAATTATTTAAAGCCTCTTATGTTTAATGGTGCTGGTATGTTTAATGTTTTTGTTAGCTGTGACAGATAAAAATAGGTTATTCAAAAGGGCTTTAAAGCAAATTTTGATCATCATCAAAAAAAGGGAGATTGTTGATCATACAAGGATATGAAGCTTGAAGATTTTGATGATGATTCAAGAACAAATGACTTAGAGATTTGAAGACTTGTAATCTTATGTAATAACTCTATTTTTATGTTTTTGAGTCTGTAATATTAGAGTGCAAGATAGCCAGCACATAGACCACTCTTTAAAAGCTCTAAAAACTCATTTTTTATGAAAAATACACTGGAATAATTGATTAACTGACAGGATAATCGATTATTACAGCAAGAAAACTATTTTCAGTAATTGCTCTCTGGTTTAATCGATTAAATCACCAGATAATCGATTATCTGGAGCAGATAATCAATTAAATGACCTGTTAATCGATTAATTGGTGCTGTTTTGCTCCTCTGCGAGAATGGCTCTGGAATAATCGATTAACACTCAAGATAATCGATTATTTACGTATGTTATGTGTTTTGAAATTCAAAATTGGTCCAAGTTTCGAAAATCCTATTTCTAATTCATCATGTTTCAAAAATCCCCAATTCCCAAACCCTATTCTCTCTACTTAAGGTTCTCTAAGGCTCTCTGCAAATTAGAACAAACATTTTTCATACAAAAGTTAGATTTGTGGCTGCTAGAGAACTTTTTGTAGGGAAGAAAAAGGGGCTTTTGAAAACCTAGTGTGGGCTAGAATCGATAAGAATCACTGAGTGGGTTTCTTGGTGGATTGTGTGTTGTGCCGTCTCTAGGAAAAGTTGTTCTTCATCCTTTGTGGATTCAAAGGAGGTGTTCATCTCTTGTGTGACTCAAGAGAGGTGTTTTCTATTCCTTATCTTTTTAATTTGTAATCTGTTTGTAAAATTGTGATTATAGTGACAACATTAATCCTTTGTTTGAGTGATTAGCAACTGGGCGTAGGGTCTTTTGATCCGAACCAGTATAAATCAACTGTGTAATCTTCTATTCCTTATCTATTTAATTTACACAATATTTTAATTGGTGAAATTTGGGGAAAAAATTTAAAACCCTAATTTTTGTTTTAGAAACCAATTCACCTACCCCCCTCTTGGTTCTTGTCCGTAAATGCAAACATTCCGCTGCGCGATTCTAACAAGACCGAGACGGCCGTCTCGACCCTTGTCAGGCGAGACGTTCGGCTCGCCACTTTAGAGTCGAGATGGTCGTCTCGCCTCTAACCAATCAGGACGGTTGTCTCATGCCTCTGGGCAAAAATTCTCTTATTTTCTGTGTACAGGAGGTCCTCCTATCCTAATTATGGAGTCTAAAGGCTTTGCCTATCTTCAAATGGAGGTCTTTTGGCTTTATTGTGAAGCCAGACAAGATTTGGGGTCTACAATCAATTAATACAAAAAGTAATCGATTAATTTTGTACCATCTAGTGATTTTAACTGATAAAAATTGTATTTTAATCGATTAAAGCAAAAACATGGAATAAAAGTTGCAAACCTGAGAGCTTTTAATCGATTAATTCGATGAGAAATCGATTAAAACAGTACAAAACATTTTTCATAATGTAACTGTAAGTGATTTAACCGATTATTTTGAGTAATTAATCGATTAAAAGTAAATATATTCACCGATTCCAACATTTTAATCGATTAAAAAAACATTTTTTATCAATTAATTTTATCAACATATATGAATTCATGCAATATTTGATAAATCCATAATACCTAATTCGGTTCTTATCATATTGAAAAGTAAGGGTTTTGTGAAAATATTAGCTAATTGCCTATCAGTTTCTATAAAAAAGATTTCACAATCTCCCTTTGATACATGATCTCTTATGAAATGATGTCCTAATTTTAATGTGTTTTGTTCTCGAGTATTGTATTGGAGTTTTGGTTAATATGATGGCTCTGGTATTATCACAGAGTAAAGGAATTTTGTTTAGAATCAAACCATAGTCTTCTAGTTATTGTTTAAGCCATAAGGATTGGGCGCAACAACTTCGAGCCGCAATATATTATTCCTCAGTAGTTGATAAAGCAACACAAGCGTACTTTTTCTATGCCATGAGATTAGGTTGCTTCCTAGTAGATGGCAAGTTTCAATTGTGCTTTTTCTATCAAGTTTGCATCCTATAAAGTCTGAGTCAGAATAACCAATTAAATTCAGTTTTGACTCACCAGGATACCACAAGCCAACATTCAATGTTCATTTGAGATATTTGAGTATCCCCTTTGAAGTTGAGAAATGAGATTCTTTACGAGCATACTAGAATCTTGCACACATGCACACACTGAACATTATATCCGGCCTACTGGCAGTAAGATATAACAATGATCCAAATTATCCCCCTATATTTGGTTTGGTTAATAGGTTTTCCTTTATCATCTGCATCAAGATAACAATTAGTAGACATTGGAGTTGATGCTTCCTTACAGTTTTCCATCTCAAATTTCTTGAGAAGCTCTGCACAATATTTGGTTTGATACAGAAAACTCCCTCCCTTTAACTGTTTGACTTGTAATCCAAGGAAGTAAGTGAGTTCACCCATCATTGACATTTCAAATTCCCCCTGCATTTCTTTGATGAAGTGCTTGCATAAAGATTCATTAGTAGCACCAAATATTATATCATCAACATATACTTGAACCAATATTGTCTCATTATTAGTTTTCATGAGAAACAAAGTTTTATCAACAACACCTCTTTGATAGTTCTTTGAAATAACAAAACTACTCAACCTTTCATACCACTGCCTTAGTGCTTGTTTTAGCCCATACAAAGCCTTTTTTAATTTGTATAAAAAATCTGGATGTACATGATCTCCAAATCCAAGAGGTTAAGCAACAAAGACTTCTGTTGAAACATACAAGGATATGAATGTTGAACATATATGAATATGAAGCCTGTTGATTTTGATGATGATTCAAGAATAAAGGACTTACATATTTGAAGACTTGTAATATTATGTAATAACTCTGTTTTGATGATTTTGAGTCTATAATATTAGAGTTTAAGATAGCTAGCACATAGTCCACTCTTTAAAGGTTCTAAAAACTCATTTTTATCAAAAACATACTGGATTAATCGATTAAATGGCAGGATAATCGATTATTACAGAGAGAAAACCATTTTCAGCATCTGCTCTCTGGAATAATCAATTAAACCATCTGTTAATCGATTAAACCATCTGTTAATCGATTAACTGGGCTGTTAATCGATTAAATGCCTAGTTAATCGATTAAATTGAGCTGTTTTGGGTTCCCTGCAAATTTGGCTCTGGAATAATCAATTAACACTCAAGATAATCGATTAATTCAGTCAGATATGTGTTTTGAATTTCAAAATTGGACCTAGTTTCAAAAACCCTATTCTTAATTCATTTGATTTCTAAAATCCCCATTTCCCAAACCCTAATCTTTCTACTTAAGGTTCTCTAAGGATCTCTGCAAAGTGAACAACCTTTTTCAAAAAAAAGTTGAGAGCTATGACTACCAGAAAACTATTTGTTGGAGGAAAAAGGGGTTTTTGAAACCTAGTGTGGGCTAGAAGCGATAAGAATCACTGAGTGGGTTTTCTTAGTGGATTGTGTGTTGTGCCGTCTCTAGGGAAAGTTGTTCTTCATCCTTTGTGGGATTCAAAGGAGGTGTTCATCTCTTGTGTGACTCAAAAGAGGTGTATTCTTCACCTTATCTTTTCGTTTATAATCTGTTTGTATAATTGTGATTATAGTGACAGTGTTAATCCTCTGTTTGAGTGATTAGCAACTGGACGTAGGGTCTTTTAATCCGAACGAGTATAAATCATCTGTGTAATACTCTATCCTTGCTCTATTTACTTTACACAGCATTTTAATCGGTGAAATTTGGAGAAAATTTTAAAACCCTAATTTTTGTTAAGAAACCAATTCACCCCCCCCCCTCTTGGTTTTTTTTGTCCATTAACGCAAACATTCCACTGCGAGATTCTAACAAGTGGTATCAGAGGTTGCTTTGATAGTCATTCAATTTTCAAAAATGGCCAGACAAAATCAAACGTTTTCCGAGGGTGCTTCTATCAATAGACCCCCACTTTTTGCAAGTCAAAATTATCCGTTTTGGAAAGTTAGAATGCAAATATTTTTTAGAGTCTGTTGATAGAGGTGTTTGGGACGCAATTTTAAGCGGACCTTTTATTCCTAAAATTACTGAAAACGGAGAAGAGGTACCAAAACCATTTTCTAGATGGTCGGCTATGGAAAATAGAAAAGTTCAATATGATGTTAGGGCTAGAAATATTATTTCATCTGCTTTAACCCTTGATGAGTTTTACAGGATCTCTGTTTGTAAAAGTGCTCAAGAAATGTGGGAAATGTTAAGAGTAACCCACGAAGGTATCGACGATGTAAAAAGAGCACGAAAGAATTCATGGATCTAAGAATATGAGATGTTCCGGATGCAAAAAGGGGAAACAATCTTTGACGTTCAAAAGCGTTTCACGCACATAGTGAATCATCTCACCGGGTTAGGTACAATTTTTTATGTTGATGAATTAAATGTAAAAATCTTGAAATCTTTGGATAGGAAATAGAAACCTAAGGTGACGGCCATCACAGAATCACAAAATCTAGCAACAATGTCTATGGCAGTGCTCTTTGGAAAGTTGAGAGAGCACGAACTTGAACTTGGAAGGCTAAATGATGAAGAAGGTCAACACCAAAAGAGGAACCTAGCCTTCAAAATCAAAATTTCCAAGAGTAAGAACAAGAAGGTAGAAGAAGAAGAACAATTGAATCTTATGATAAAGAAATTTACCAAGTTTATGAAAGCCAAAGGAAAGCAACCCTTCAAAGGTAAGGGAAAGGTAAGAGAAAATACTTCTTTAAATATCAAATGTTATGGTTGTGGTGAAACAGGACATGTAAAAACCGAATGTCCAAACCAGAAGAATGAAGATAACAAAGGCAAGAAATTCTTCAAAAAGAAAGCCTACATTGCTTGGGATGATAGTGACTCAAGTTCGGAGTCAAGTGATTCGGAAATACAAGCTAACATTTTCTTGATGGCGAAAGACAATATATCTTCCGACTTTGAGGTTAGTGATTCCGACTCTTCCTCAAGTGATGATGAAAATAACTTTGATGAATTACAAAATGCATATGAATAATTGTTTAATGCTTTTAAGGACTTGAAAAATGAATACAAATTTGTAAAAAAATGTTTGAATAAATCCGAAAAAGAGGTGGAGTCCTTAAAAACGAAAATTGCATATTTAGAGGAAAAGAATAATAAGAATATAGCATGTGCATCATGTAAAGAGTATGAATATGAAAGTGATTTACTTAGACATTTGCTTGATAAAGGTAAGAAGGAAATAAGTGATAATTATAAGGAGAAAGTTGTTAATGTTCAAAATAGAGAAAACCATCATGTTCTCTTGAAAAAGCCTAAAATTAAAAGTAGAAGAGTATGGGTTGAAAAAGGAACTAAAACGTCAATAGTTAGAAATGTATCAAATTCTAAAATTACATCTAATGCATGCTTTTATTGTATGAAACATGGTCATACCTCAAATAGATGTAAAATTAAGCATATCGATGTTCCTAAAGGGAAATATGTTTGGGTTCCTATAGTAAATGATTTGTTCCCAATGACCCAAAAGTTATGGGGACCTAAGATTACTATGTTCTTGTTTTGTAGGAAACTTGCAAATCAAAGAAGTCTATGTGGTATCTTGATAGTGGATGCTCAAAACATATGAACGGAGACAAAATGAAAGTTTCAAAGCTAAAGAACAAGGATATGTAACCTATGGGGACGACAACAAAGGAAAGATACTTGGAATTGGAAATATTGGTGGTGCAAATACTTTGGAGATAGAGGATGTGCTTCTTGTTGATGAGCTAAAGCATAATCTCCTAAGTATAAGTCAACTTTGTGACAAAGGATTCAAGGTAATCATTGAAAGTAAATTTTGTACCATACATTTGATAGATTCCGAAAATATAGCATTGAAAGGCATTAGGCATAATAATATATATTTGATTGATTTGGATTGTATACATGATACTAGTATAACATGCTTAGTTGCTAAGGAAGAGAACCCATCCTTATGGCATAAGAGAGCGGCTCATATAAATATGCATAAATTAAACAAATTAATATCAAAGGACTTAGTTGTTGGTTTACCTAAGTTAAAATTTGAAAAAGATAGATTATGTGATGCATGTGAAAAAGGTAAACAAGTAAAATCATCATTTAAATCTAAGAATGTTATTTCCACATCAAAACCTTTAGAACTATTACACTTAGACTTATTTAGTCCATCTAGGATAAAAAGTTTTGGTGGAAATTATTATGCTCTTGTAATTGTTGATTATTTTTCTAGATATACTTGGACATTTTTCTTAACATTAAAAAGTGAAGCTTTTTTGGTCTTTAGGAAGTTTGCAAAGCAAATTCAAAATGAGAAAGACTTAAGAATTAAGGTATTAAGAAGTGACCATGGTGGAGAGTTTCAAAATAAATGGTTTGAAAATTATTGTGAGGAAAATGGAATTTTGCATAATTTTTCTGCACCTAGGACTCCCCAACAAAATGGTGTAGTTGAAAGGAAAAATAGGTCACTAGAGGAACTTGCTAGAACCATGCTAAATGAATCAAATGTTCCTAAATATTTTTGGGTTGATGCTGTAAGTACTTGTTATGCGTTGAATATGATGCTTATTAGGCCAATTATAAAATTAACTCCTTATGAACTGTTAAATGGTAGAAAGCCTAATGTTGCTCATTTAAAAATATTTGGATATAAATGCTTTGTTTTGAATAATGGAAAAGACAACTTAGGAAAGTTTGACTCAAAAGCCGATGAGGGCATTTTCTTAGGTTATTCACTAACTAGCAAAGCATATAGAGTGTTTAATAGAAGAACTTTAAATGTTGAAGATTTTGTACATATCACATTTGATAAAATTTTAGACCTTGAGGTAAATCCGCTTGAGTCAACTAAGAACTTGCAGGTGATGATGAGTACATAAGAGAGGCTCTAGAAGAAATGTACTTGAATGAGAATGAGCCTTCTCAACCAACTGAATTAGTAAAAGAATGGCAATCACCAAGATGACTTTCAATGGACAATATAATTGGTGATATCTCAAAAGGGGTAAGGACAAGAAATATGACAAATTTCTTTATGTCCATAGCTTTTGTTTCACAAATAGAGCCCAAAAGTGTTGAAGAAGCACTTAAAGATGACCAATGGTGCATACCAATGCAAGAAGAACTTAATCAATTTGAAAGGAATCAAGTCTGGGAATTAATTCCAAGAGAAGAATCACATCAAGTAATTGGAACAAAATGGGTATTTAGAAACAAACTTGATGAAGATGGAAATATAACAAAGAATAAAGCCAGACTTGTTGCCAAAGGTTACTGTCAAGAGGAACGTATTGATTATGATGAAACTTATGCTCCTGTTGCCAGGTTAGAGGCTATACGCCTATTTCTTTCTTATGCCTCATTGATGAAATTTAAATTATATCAAATGGATGTTAAAAGTGCATTTTTGAATCAGTTTATCAAAGAAGAAGTATATGTGGAACAACCCCCTGGATTTGAAGTTTTTAAATATCCCAACCATATTTTTAAATTGGAGAAAGCCTTATATGGTTTGAAACAAGCTCCTAGGTCTTGGTATGAAATATTAAGTAGTTTTCTAACTTCAAATGATTTTTCTAGAGGAAAAATTGATTCGACTTTGTTTGTTAAGAAAGTAAAAGAACATATCTTATTAGTTCAAGTATATGTTGATGATATCATTTTTGGATCAACTGATAATTCCTTGTGTGTAGAATTTGCTAAGATAATGCAGGGTGAATTTGAAATGTCAATGATGGGAGAATTAACATTCTTCCTTGGACTTCCAATTAAACAACTTAAAGATGGCATTTTTGTGTCTCAAACCAAGTATTGCAAAGAGATTCTTAAGAAATTTGGAATGGACACTTCAAAGGAAGCTAACACACCCATGGGAACTTCATGCTATTTAGACAAGGATGAATCAGGTTTGCAAATAAATCAATCTATGTATAGAGGTATGATAGGTTCACTATTATACTTAACTGCAAGTAGACCTGATATTATGCATTTTGTTTGTGTGTGTGCTAGATTTCAAGCATGTCCAAAAGAATCTCACTTAACTACAGTTAAACTAATTTTAAAATATTTAAAAGGAACTACAGGTTTTGGTTTATGGTATCCATCTGAAGCTTCTCCTAGTTTAATAGGTTATTCTGATGCTGATTATGGTGGATGTTAAAATAGATAGAAAGAGTACTAGTGGAACATGTCATTTGTTAGGATCATCATTAGTGTCTTGGCATTCTAAGAAACAAGCATGTGTTGCTTTATCCACTACTGAAGTCGAATATATTGCAGCTGCTAATTGATGTGCTCAAATTTTGTGGATGAAACAACAATTAGAAGACTATAGTATCTTTCTAAGTGATATTCCTTTGATGTGTGATAATACAAGTGTAATAAATCTTACTAAAAATCCAGTAATGCACTCTAGAACTAAGCATATAGAGATTAGACATCATTTCTTAAGAGATCATATTAGTAAAGGAAATTGTAGAATTGAATATGTTGATACAGAGCATCAATTAGCAAATATTTTTACTAAACCTCTTCCCAAGGATAGATTCTATAATCTTAGAAGAGACTTAGGAATATTAGAAATAGCTTAAAATCTGCTTAACTAATCAATTTTTGCATGATTGTATTGTAATAATCGATTATGTAGGGTGTTAATCGATTATCATGTGTCTAAACCTTAAAAATTTGATGATCTCTCTAGAATAATCAATTATTTGATGCAATAATTGATTATCTGCACCTAAATGTTCAAAACCTAAAGTTTCTCTCTAGAATAATCGATTATTTCAAGCAATAATCTATTAACCACTCATTTAATCGATTAACAGCATCAATTAATCGATTATCTGGTTTTATTGATGGTTTAATCGATTAATTGAAGCTTTAATCGATTAAACTGGGACGTTTTCTTGTTCTAGCCGTTTCAAACGGCTCTTTTGGTACTCCTTCACTCAAATATGACCGTTTTTCTTGTTCCCTATATATAGGAATCCTTCATTTCACTTCTCCACACCTAAAATTCTTGAATCCAAGGATTCTTGCATCATTCAAGCTCTCTTGCCTTCTCCCAAACTCACTTGCCTTCAAAACTCTCTTGTTTTTCTTTCTTCCTAATCCTAATGGCTTCCTCATCACGTGCTAAGATCCCAACAACAAGAAGATATGCTCCTGCCTCTCATCCCCGTCCAAATTCTATTGAAGGATGGATCTCAGATGATGAGGGTAGACAAGAATTTTTCACTTTTTGGAGGGAAAGGGGGATCATCACTCCAAAATACATTATTGGTGATCCATTCATCAATAGGGGATTTAATTTTCCAAATCTTCCTTAAATTCAAGGTGTTCTCCCATTTATCCAAATGCAAGGTACTTACTACCCTGATCTTGTTAGGGTATTCTATTCTCGTTTTAAATTTAGAGATCATGTAGCTACTTCTCGTGTCAAGGGTGTGACTATCATCCTTGATGACGATATATGGGAAAATGTTGCCCATTTTAATGTAAGAGAAGATGCTATCAATATTTTTACGGAGTTAGAGGACTTTGATAGGATTATGGCCTACCAATCTTTTCTCCGAAACCTCTCCATGGAAATTGGGCGTCTTCTTCTGGCTGGCCCATTAAAGAAGGAGGAACGATTGCTAGTGCATCTTGTTGTCTGGATTCTATGTCCCCGGGCAACCAACCATGCCCAATGCTCATCCATTGATCTTCGCATTATTCATGCCATCATGAATAATGAGCCTATTGAATGGGGTAGTCTAGTCACCATGACAATTCTTAAGGCTAAGCGTCATCCTACTTTCAAAATTCCATATGCTCTTCTCATTTCTCGTATTTTAGAATACAAAGGAGTGAATGTTGAAGGAGAGCAAAAGGTAAGGACAATAAATTCAAATAGAATGCTTGACAGCATGCTAAAACAGTTACAAATGGTGCGTGTCAATGGAATCTACATGCACAAAGATGACGTTCCCAACATGGCTGAAAATGTTGAAGATTCTGATGAAGAGATGCCTGTAACTGCTGAATTTCCTACTGAAAATATACATACTACTGGGACATCATCTGCCCCTCCTACATCCCGTCAATCAATGGAAGATATGCTCTTTGATATGAATCAAAGAATACAAGAATTCTTTACTATTTCTCAAGAACGGCATGAGGAAATCATTCGTCGTATCTCAGATGTAGATGATAGGGTCTGTAACTTAGAGGATAGGTTTGATGCTCAATTCAATAACGATGCAAGAGAAGAGTTTTAATCTCTTCCTCATATTTTCTTTGTTGTAATTACTTTAATTTATGAAATAAAATTGGTAATTTTTGCTTTGTTTGAGGGGGAGTTATTTTCTAAATTATGCATTTATTGAGGGGGAGCTTTCATTTTTTGATCATAATCAAAATAGGGGGAGAAATTATTTCAAGCCTCTTATGTTTCTTATGTTTATTAAATTTCAATGTTATCTGGTATGTTTAATGTTTTTGTTAGTTGTGATAGATAAAACAGGTTATTACAAAGGACTTTAAAAGAAATTTTGATCATCATAAAAAGGGGGAGATTGTTGAAACATACAAGGGTATGAATGTTGAACATATATGAATATGAAGCCTGTTGATTTTGATGATGATTCAAGAATAAAGGACTTAAATATTTGAAGACTTGTAATATTATGTAATAACTCTGTTTTGATGATTTTGAGTCTGTAATATTAGAGTCTAAGATAGCCAGCACATAGTCCACTCTTTAAAGGTTCTAAAAACTCATTTTTATAAAAAACATACTGAATTAATCGATTAAATGACAGGATAATCGATTATTACAGAGAGAAAACCATTTTCAGCATCTGCTCTCTGGAATAATCGATTAAACCATCTGTTAATCGAATAATTGGGCTGTTAATCGATTAAATGTCCAGTTAATCGATAAAACTGAGTTGTTTTGGGTTCCCTGCGAATTTGGCTTTGGAATAATCGATTAACACTCAAGATAATCGATAACTTCAGTCAGATATGTGTTTTGAATTTCAAAATTGGACCTAGTTTCGAAAACCCTATTTCCAATTCATCTGATTTCGAAAATCCCCAATTCCCAAACCCTAATCTTTCTACTTAAGGTTCTCTGCAAAGTGAACAACCTTTTTCAAACAAAAGTTCAGATTTGTGACTGCCAGAAAACTGTTTGTTGGAGGAAAAAGGGGCTTTTGAAACCTAGTGTGGACTAGAAGTGATAAGAAGCACTGAGTGGGTTTTCTTAGTGGATTGTTTGTTGTGCTGTCTCTAGGGAAAGTTGTTCTTCATCCTTTTTGGGATTTAAAGGAGGTGTTCATCTCTTGTGTGACTCAAGAGAGGTGTATTCTTTACCTTATCTTTTCGTTTGTAATCTGTTTGTATAGTTGTGATTATAGTGACAACGTTAATCCTCTGTTTGAGTGATTAGCAACTGGACGTAGGGTCTTTTGATCCGAATGAGTATAAATCATCTGTGTAATACTCTATCCTTGCTCTATTTACTTTACACAGTATTTTAATCGGTGAAATTTGGAGAAAATTTTAAAACCCTAATTTTTGTTAAGAAACCAATTCACCCCCCCCCCTCTTGGTTTTTTTTGTCCGTTAACGCAAACATTCTGCTGCGCAATTCTAACACTTTCCTCATTCAAGTAACCATTTAAGAAGGCACTTTTGACATCCATTTGGTATAACCTGAAATTCTTCATAGAAGCATAAGCAAGTAAAAGTCTAACAATTTCCAATCTGGCAATAGGTGCATATGTTTCATTAAAGTCTATCCCTTCTTGTCGATTATATCCTTTTCCTACTAATCTTGCTTTATTTCTAGTGATAATACCATTTCCATCTAGTTTGTTTCTAAATACCCATTTTTTTCCAACAACATTTGCATCAATAGGTTTAGGAATTAACTCCCATAAATTGGTTCTTGTAAACTGATTCAGTTCTCCATGCATTACATTTACCCAATTGTTATCATTGAAAACATCAACTACTGATTTAGGTTCAATTTGTGAAACAAAGGCCATATGATTACAAAATTTATTCAAGGAACTTCTAGTAGAAACTCCTTGATTAATCTGTCCGATAATATTGTCAATTGAGAGGTTTCTTGGAGTTTTCCATTTTTTGGGTAAATGATCTTTAGGATCTTCAAGAATTTCTGCCTATTTCTGAAAAGATGTAAAATTTGTAATTCTAACTGATACATTTTATTAGTTTTGAGTCTTTTATTGAAAATTGTGTATGCATGGTTATTCAAAGAATAGCCCAAGAAAATCCCTTCATCTGATTTAGAGTCAAATTTTCCAAGATTTTCTTTTCCATTGTTTAAAACAAAGACTTTGCATCCAAACACTCTAAAGTAATTTATGTTAGGCTTTTTGCATTTGTAAAGTTCATAGGGAGTCTTTTTAAGAAATGGTCTTTTCAAAACTTTGTTTAGTACATGACAAGCAGTACTTACAGTATCAGCCCAAAAATATTTTGGGTAAGCTTTCTCATTAAGCATGGTCCTAGCTAGTTGCTCAAGAGATTGATTTTTCCTTTCCACAACACCATTCTGTTGAGGAGTTCTAGGTGCAGAAAAAATTTGCTTAATGCCATGTTTTTCACAAAATTTATCAAAATTTTCATTTGAAAATTCTCCCCCATGATCACTTTGAATGTTGGAGATGAAATAGCCTTTTCATTTTGAATTTGCTTTGCAAGTTTCTTGAAGGTTTGGAAATTATCAGATTTTGCTTTTAAAAACATTGTCTAAGTAAATGTTGAGAAATCATCTACAATAACCAGTGCATATAAATTTCCTCCTAAACTTACAGTTCTTGAAGGTCCAAAGAGATCCATGTGCAAAAGTTCAAGCGGTCTTGATGTAGATACAATATTTTTTTGTGGATAAGAAATTTTAGTTTACTTGCCCTTTATGCATGCATCACATACTTTGTCCTTTACAAATTTTAGTTTTGGCAACCCTGTTACAAGTTCCTTAGAAATCAATCTATTAAGAAGATGCATATGAATATGAGCCAATCTTCTATGCCATAACCAAAAATAATTTTCTTTAGTAATTAAGCAACAATTTTCAGAATAATTAGTGTCTAACATGTATATGTTGTTAACTCTCTTACCAATGATTAGTACCTGTTCTGAACCGGGTCTAAGTATTAGACAATGTCCAGGTTCGAAGATGACTTTGTGACCTTTATCACAGAGCTGACTGATGCTAATCAAGTTATGTGTTAGGCCATCAACATATAATACATTGTTAATGATTCCTGATTCATCACATTTGACATCACCTATACCAAGAATTCTGCCTTTGTTGTTATCTCCATAAACTACAGTTCCACCACTTTTAAGTTTTAGATTGTGAAATTTGGAAACATCTTTGGTCATGTGGCTTGAACAATCGTTGTCCAGGTACCAAAGGTTCTCAATCTGCTGTTCCAGAAAGAGAATTCAAAATGTTTTTGGTACCCTTTGAGGATAATAGGGTCCATCTAAGTTATTTGAAATTGTAGAAAATGCGTTGTGTATTTCTTATTTTGGAAAAGATACTGTTGAGATATGATGTTTTTCAATCTTTCCTTAGACTAGGGTTAAGGGTTTGGGCTGAGGCCCATATCCTCTATATTGTATCTCTTTTATCTATAAATACAATGTAACAATGCCTTTTGACACTATATTTGAAACCCTAAATAAGTATCTCAAGTTGGTATCAGAGCGGGTACGATCCCGCAGTGATTTCCATTCATTCCTGTCATCTTTGGCCACCATGGGCTGTCGTCCGCCGCCGGTTGATGAGTCATTATATTCCCATATTTTCTTACCTTTCTATACTTATTTTAATTAGTGTTTTGGGCTTAACTTTCTGTTATTAGTGAATTTTTATTAATTGGGCTTCATTGGACCAATAATTCAGATTTTAATTAATTTGGATCTATTTGATCTAATTTTTGGTCATTTTTATTTTCAAAACAGTTTAAAGTAATTTTGGCTTGGAAGATTGGGCCAGATGCCAGACCAACTATCCATTAGAATAAGTTTTTTTTTGTTTTTTTTTTTATTTTTTATGTGTTTTGTGGGCCAGTTGGACCCAAACCTAGATTAAGATTAGGGTTAGGTTTATCTATATAAAGGAGAGGCAGCCACACATCAAAGACACCAAGGAAAAACGCGCAGCCGATCTTTGCCCAGTGAGAAGGACATATCTGGAGTTACGACACTCCAAATCGGGCTATTCAAAGTGCGTTGTAAAGCTAGGAGGCAAGGCTAAAATTGTATCTCTCATGAGAATTGTAAAATTTTAATCGGAAGGTGGCCAAAATTGAAGTAAAAAATTTACTACGAAATCTGCCCTGCATATGTCTCTTCTTTTATTTTCCATGGATAGCTAAATCTTTATATTGATTTTATGAGGAGAATGCAGTAGATCTTTGAGGTTTTGTTCTTCTATTTTGTTTGTTCTCTTAACTCTTCATCTCTTAATCTCAGTGTTGAATTATAATGTGATTATGCTTAATAAACCGAAACTAATATCACAGTTTGCTTAATTCTGTGTTAGAGATGAGATTATGTGATATATGCAATGCTTAATTGTATAAGGATAATTTGGGGTTAATCTTCGCTTAGTTGGTTAATATCATATTGGAATAAGGGTTAAAGCTTATTTGGGATTAATCTTCACTTAGTTGATTAATTTCGAATTGGAATATAATTTGGGATTTATCTTCGCTTAATTGGTTAATTTCGAATTAATTTCCTAACCAAGGATAAGTGACACTGCTTTGAAATAAGGAAATCAATTGCATTCTAATCTTTTTTTAATCCACATTTTTATAATATGTTTTTGTTCTGGTTCATCTAATATTTTAAATATGAAAAATCCCCCTTTTATTTCTGTTTTAATTCGAAAAATAGACAAGCTTTGATAGGAATTTGTGATCTTTGGGAGACGACCTAGGAAAGCTTCCTAGTACTACATTTATTTGTTTTAATTATTTGACCGAGTACGACATCGATCACCGGCCATCGTGTCAATTTAGTCCGGTGAAGGTAGGGTTTGGTGCGCCTCTAAGAGTGCAACCCACCCTTGCAAGTCACTCCTCCATTAGCTGTCCCACGCACTGTTACACGTGGTTATTCTAGTAGGCCATCTCAGGCGTGTGTGTCCCATGCAATGCCTTCCAGTTGCCGGAATCAAGGCCAATCACCTTCTTTTGACTCGCCGACACCCTCCGAGTCCTATGGTGCCCTTATTTTTCTATTTTGAGAACTTTGGAAGCTAGGTCACATGGGTACCCTATTGGTTAGGTTTATCTTTCATCTCTATATTAGATAAATGGCTTTATCTAGTGCTTTTTCTTTTTCTGCTACTATAAAAGGTCGTCCTTAACGTTCCTATTGCAAGAAGATGGGGCACATGCAAAAAAATTGCTATTCCTTACACGGTTTTCCTTTCGGGAATACCACTTTCCATGTTTCTTAGTCTAAAAAACCGGATTTCAAAATCTCTTATGAGGAGTATCAAGAGTTTTTGAAGTTCAAATCAGGAAAATCAAACAGTCAGGGTCAATATTCTTTCATGCCTAGTATTTCAACATCATACATTTCTCAATCTGTGGAGGGTCAAAACCTATGGATTCTCTATTCAGGTGCCTCTGATCATATATCTGGTAACAGTTCCTCATTTTCATCCATATCCTATCCTAAAATTCCTCACCTGATTACTATGGCTAATGGATCTAAAGTAAAATCACAAGGAATTGGCCATGTTCCTTTAACCCTTTCTTTGAATTTAAATTATGTTCTTTTCATTCCTAATTGCCCTTATAACTTGATTTCTCTAAGTCAATTGACTCATTCTTTGAATTGTTCTATAACCTTTAATTCCAATTCTTTTGTTATTCAGGAACATGCTACGAGTCGTCTGATTGGAGAAGCTCATGAATCACAAGGTCTGTATTATCTAAATCCAAGTCCTTCGGTGTCATGTCTTGCTTCTCCTTCTCCTAAACTTTAGCATGATCGTCTGGGTCACCCAAGTTTAGCAAAGTTGAAAATAATGATTCCTAATCTCAAACATCTTCATGGTTTAGAATGTGAATCTTGCCAATTAGGAAAACATATTAGGTCTACCTTTCCTAAACACTATGAAACTCAATGTAATTTTCCTTTCTCAAATATTCATTATGATGTGTTTGGACCTATTTGTGTCTCTTTATTTGGCTTTCGATATTTTGTAACCTTTATTGATAAATTTTCCAAATGTACTTGGGTTTATTTAATGAAAGATAGATCTAAAATTTTGTCCATTTTTGTGCCCTTCTTTAATGAAATTAAAAATCAATTTGGGAAAATGATTAAAGTTCTTATAAGTGATAATGCCAAAGAATATTTTTCAGCCTTCTTCTCTTCATTTTTATCTTCCCAAGGCATTTTACATCAGACAACTTGATCTCACACTCCACAGCAAAATGGTATTCCAGAAAGGAAAAATAGGCATCTCATTGAAACTACACGCTCTCTAATGTTGAATGTCAATGTTCCTGTTCATCGTTGGGGAGATGCAGTTCTCACTACTTGTTTTCTAATCAATCACATGCCATATTCTCTATAAAATCAAATTCCTCATCCCCTTATCTTTTCAAATGATTCTCTTTATCATGTGTATCCTTGTGTATTTGGTGGTACCTATTTTATCCATAATGTCTCTCTAGGTCTGGATAAGTTAGGTTCTAAAGCCATTAAATGTGTCTTCTGAGGGTACTCTTGCCTCCAAAAAGGGTAGAAATGTTATTCTCCATCCACCAAAAGGTATTACATGTCTGTTGATGTCACCTTCTTTGAGAAAACACCCTTCTTTTCTTCCTCCATGGAGGGTGATTCCTCTATTCAAAATGTTCTTCCTATACCCTCATGTGATCCATTTATAATACCTGATCCTTTACCAATTCAGCCTATAGGTCTCAATGATTCTCCTCCTCTTCTTATACCCTCATGTGATCCACCTACACCTTTACCAGATTCTGAAGATAATCTTGATTCAGAACCTTCTCCATCAGATTCTGATACTATGGATCCTTTTATCTCCTCCCCCACTTCTGATTCTAAATGGCCTATTGCACTCAGAAAAGGTATTCATTCCTCTCGAAATCCCTTTCCTGTTTATAACTTTTTAAGTTACCATCGTTTGTCTCCATCCTATTCTTCTTTTGTTGTCTCTTTGGCTGACACCACTATTCCTAATACTGTCCATGAGGCTCTTGATCACCATGGATGGCGACAAGCCATGATTGATGAAATGCAGGCTCCTGAGCACAATGGTACTTGGGAGCTTGTCCGTCTTCCTCCTAGCAAAAAGGTTGTGGGTTGTAGGTGGGTCTATGCAGTTAAAGTTGATAATAATGATAAAGTGGATCATTTTAAAGCTCGTTTAGTAGCTAAAGGTTACACTCAAATTTATGGTCTCGACTAATGTGATACCTTCTCTCCAGTAGCTAAGATTTTCATTATTCATCTTTTACTTGTTATGACTGTGATTCGTCATTGGCCCCTTCACCAACTGTACATTAAAAATGTCTTTCTTCATGGTGACCTTGAGGAAAAGATTTATATGGAGCAACCTCCTGGATTTGTTGCTTAGGGGGAGTCTGGTTTAGTGTGAAAGCTACACCGATCTCTTTATAGCTTGAAGCAGTCACCTCGAGCTTGGTTTGGGAAATTCAGTCATGTTGTACAGTTGTTTGGCTTGAAAAGGAGTGAAGAAGATCACTCAATGTTTTATTTTCATTCCTCTTCAAACAAGTGTGTATCTTATGGTTTATGTTGATGATATTGTTATTACAGGTAATGATTATAGTAAGATCAGCCAACTGAAGAATCATCTATTTTCTCACTTCCAAACCAAAGATCTTGGTCAATTGAAGTATTTCCTTGGTATTGAAGTGGCTCAGTCAAAAGAAGGTGTGATCATCTCTCAGAGGAAGTATGTCCTTGATATTATGAAGGAGACAGGTTTAACAAACTGTAAACCCATTGATACCCAAATGGACCGTAATCTGTAATTGATGGGGGATAAAGGATAAAAGTTGTCAAATCTAGAAAGATACAGGAGGTTGGTTGGTAAACTCATTTATCTTACAATTACCCGACCTGATCTTTCTTATGCAGTTGGAGTAGTTAGCCAATTTATGCAAAATCATTGTACTGATCATTGGGACACCTTGATTCGCATTCTAAGATATATTAAAGGGGGCCCAAGACAAGGATTGTTATATGAAGATAAAGGTAATACTCAAATTCTAGGTTATTGTGATACAGATTGGGCTGGTTGTCCCATTGATAGAAGATCTACTACTAGGTATTGTATCTTATTGGAGGGAATTTGTTTCTTGGAAGAGTAAAAAGAAAAGTGTTATTGCTCGATCTAGTGCAAAAGCTGAGTATAAATATATGGCACTTGCTAACTTGTGTGGATCAAACAATTCCTTCAAGAATTAAAATTCTGTGATAATGGGTAGATGAAGTTGTTTTTGTTGAACATACAAGGATATTAATGTTGAACATACAAGGATATGAAGCCTGTATATTTTGATGATGATTCAAGAATAAAGGACTTAGAGATTTGAAGACTTGTAATCTTATGTGTTTTGAAATTCAAAATTGGACCAAGTTTCGAAAACCCTATTCCCAATTCATCAATTTTCGAAAACCCCCAATTCCCAGACCCCATTCTCTCTACTTAAGGTTCTTTATGGCTCTTTGCAAACAGAACAAATCTTTTTCATACAAAAGTTAATAGTTGTGACTGCTAGAGAACTGTTTGTAGGGAAGAAAAAGGGGCTTTTGAAAACCTAGTGTGGGGTAGAAGAGATAAGAATCACTGAGTGGGTTTCTTGGTGGATTGTGTGTTGTGTCGTCTCTAGGAAAAGTTGTTCTTCATCCTTTGTGGATTCAAAGGAGGTGTTAATCTCTTGTGTGACTCAAGAGAGGTGTTTTCTTTACCTTATCTTTTCAATTTGTAAATTGTTTGTAAACTGTGATTATAATGACAGTGTTAGTCCTCTTTTTGAGTGATTAGCAACTGGACGTAGGGTCTTTTGATCCGATCTAGTATAAATCAACTGTGTAATCTTCTATCCCTTATCTATTTACTTTACATAGCATTTTAATTGGTGAAATTTGGGAAAACTTTTAAAACCCTTATTTTTATTTAAGAAACCAATTCACCCCCCTCTTGGTTTTTGTCCATAAACACAAATATTCCGTTGCGCGATTCTAACAAGTGGTATCAGAGCTTGCTTTGATAGTCATTCAAATTTCAAAAATGGCCAGAAAAAATCAAACCTTTTGCCAAGGGTGCTTTTATCAATCGACCCCCACTTTTTGCGGGGCAAAATTATCCTTTTTGGAAAGTAAGAATGCAAATATTTTTGGAGTCTGTTGATAGAGGTCTTTGGGATGCAATTTTAAACGGTCTTTTTATTCCTAAAATTACTGAAAACGGAGAAGAGGTACCAAAACCATTTTCTAGATGGTCGGCTGAAGAAAATAGAAAAGCTCAATATGATGTTAGGGCTAGAAATATAATTTCATTTGTTTTAACCCTTGATGAGTTTTATAGAATATCCGTTTGCAAGAGTGCTCAAGAAATGTGGGTAATGCTAAGAGTAACCCACGAAGGTACCAATGACGTTAAAAAAGCAAGAAAGAATTCATTGATTCAAGAGTATGAGATGTTCCAGATGCAACAAGGGGAAACGATTTTTGACGTTCAAAAGCATTTCACACATATTAAGAACCATCTCACCGGGTTAGGTAAGATTTTTGATATTGATGAATTAAATGTAAAAATTCTCAAATCTTTGGATTGGAAATGGCAACCAAAGGTGACAGCCATCACAGAGTCACAAAATCTAGCTACCATGTCTATGGCGGCGCTCTTTGGAAAATTGAGAGAACATGAACTTGAACTCGGAAGGCTAAATGATGAAGAAGGCCAACATCAAAAGAGGAACCTTGCCTTCAAAATTTAAATTTCCAAGAGTAAGAACAAGAAGGAGGAAGAAGACTCGGAAAATGAAGATAATGAAAATTTGAGTCTTATGATAAAGAAATTTACAAAGTTCATGAAAGCCAAAGGGAAGCAACCCTTCAAAGGTAAGGGAAAGGTAAGAGAAAGTATTTCCTTAAATATTAAATGTTATAGTTGTGGTGAAACAGGACATGTAAAAACCGATTGTCCAAACAAGAAAAATGAAGATCATAAAGGCAAGAAATTCTTCAAGAAGAAAGCCTACATTGCTTGGGATAATAGTGACTCAAGTTCGGAGTCAAGTGATTCGGAAATTGAAGCAAACATTTGTTTGATGACAAATGACAACATCTCTTCCGATTTTGAGGTTAGTGATTCCGACTCTTTCTCAAGTGATGATGAAAATGATTATAATGCTTTACAAAATGCATATGGAGAATTATTTACTACTTTTAAAGACTTAAAAAATGAGTATAAATCTGTGAAAAAATGTTTGAATAAGTAAGAAAAAGAGGTAGAATCCTTGAAAACGAAAATTGCATGTTTAGAGGAAAATGATAATAAAGAAATAGCATGTACTTCATGTAAAGAGTATTAACATGATATTGATATACTTAGCCACTTGCTTGATAAAGCTAAGAAAGAATTAAGTGATAGTTATAAGGATAAGGCTATTGTTCAAAATAGAGAAAACGGTCATGTTCCATTAAAAAAGCCTAAAAATAGAAATAGAAGAGTATGGGTTGAGAAAGTAACTAAAACTCCAAAAGTTAAAAATGTATCATATTCAAAAATTACATCTAATGCATGCTTTTATTGTATGAAACATGGTCATACTTCAAATAGGTGTAAAATTAAACATTTTGGTGTTCCTAAAGGAAAATATGTTTGGGTTCCTATAGTGAAATAATTTGATTGTCTCTAACCCCAAGGACCCAAAAGTTATGGGGACCTAAGATTATCATGTTCTTGTTTTGTAGGAAGCTTCCAAATCCAAGGAGTCTATGTGGTATCTTGACAGTGGATGTTCAAGACATATGACCGGAGACAAAACGAAATTTGTAAGTTTCAAAGCTAAAGAACAAGGATATGTAACCTATGGGGACAACAACAAAGGAATAATACTTGGAACCGGAAACATTGGTGGTGCAAATACTTTGGAGATAAAGGATGTGCTTCTTGTTGATGGGCTAAAGCATAATCTCCTAAGTATAAGTCAACTTTGTGATAAAGGATTCAAGGTAATATTTGACAGTAAATTTTAAACCATTCATTTAAAGGATTCCGAAAATATAGCATTGAAAGGCATTAGGCATAATAATATCTATTTGATTGATTTGTATGGTGTATCTAACACTATTATAACATGCTTAGTTGTTAAGGAAGAAAATCCATTGTTATGACATAAGAGAGCGGCTCATATAAACATGCATCAATTAAACAAACTAATATCAAAGGACTTAGTTGTTGGTTTGCCTAAGTTAAAATTTGAAAAAGATAGATTATGTGATGCATGTCAAAAAGGTAAACAAGTGAAATCATCCTTTAAATCTAAGAACGTTATTTCCACATCAAAACCTTTAGAACTATTACACTTAGATTTATTGGGTCCATCTAGGATAAATAGTTTTGGTGGAAATTACTATGCTCTTGTAATTATTGATGATTTTTCTAGATATACTTGGACATTTTTCTTAACATTAAAAAGTGAAGCTTTTAAGGTCTTTAGGAAGTTTGCTAAGAAAATTCAAAATGAGAAAGACTTAAGAATTAAGGTGTTAAGAAGTGAACATGGTGGAGAATTTCAAAATGAATGCTTTGAAAATTATTATGAGGAAAATGGTATTTTGCATAATTTTTCTGCACCTAGGACTCCCCAACAAAATGGTGTAGTAGAAAGGAAAAATAGGTCACTAGAGGAACTTGCTAGAACAATGTTAAATGAATCAAATGTTCCTAAGTATTTTTGGGCTAATGCTGCAAGTACTACATGTTATGTATTGAATAGGATGCTTATTAGGCCAATTATAAAATCAACTCCTTATGAATTGTTAAATGGTAGGAATCCTAATATTGCTCATTTAAAAATATTTGGATGTAAATGCTTTGTTTTAAATAATGCAAAAGATAACTTAGGAAAATTTGACTCAAAAGACGATGAGGGCATTTTCTTAGGTTATTCACTAACTAGCAAAACATATAGATTTTTCAATAGAAGAACTTTGAATGGTGAAGAATCTGTACATGTCACCTTTGATGAAATTGTAGACCTTGAGGGAAATTCTCTTGAGTCAAATAAAGAATTTGCAGGTAATGATGAGTACATAAGAGAGGCTCTAGAAGAAATGTACTTGAATGAGAATGACTCATCTCAACCAACTGAATTGACAAAAGAATGGCAATCACCAAGAGGACTTTCAATGGACAATATAATTGGTGATATCTCAAAACGAGTAAGAACTAGAAATATGACAAATTTCTGTATGTCTGTAGCTTTTGTTTCATAGATAGAACCCAAAAACGTTGAAGAAGCTCTTAAAGATGATCAATGGTGCATAGCAATGCAAGAAGAACTTAATCAATTTGAAAGAAATCAAGTCTGGGAAATAATTCCAAGAGAAGAATCTCATCAAGTGATTGGAACAAAATGGGTATTTAGAAACAAACTTGATGAAGATGGAAATATAACAAAGAACAAAGTCACACTTGTTGCCAAAGGTTACTATCAAGAGGAAGGTATTGATTATGATGAAACTTATGCTCCTATTGCCAGGTTAGAGGCTATACGCCTACTTCTTGCTTATGCCTCATTGATGAAATTTAAACTTTATCAAATGGATGTTAAAAGTGCATTTTTGAATGGGTTTATCAAAGAGGAAGTATTTGTGGAACAACCACCTGGATTTTGATTTTAAATATCCCAATCATATTTTTAAATTGAAGAAAGCTTTATATGGTTTGAAACAAGCTCCTAGGTCTTGGTATGAAAGATTAAGTAGTTTTCTAATTTCAAATGACTTTTCTAGAGGAAAAATTGATTCCACCCTGTTTATTAAGAAGTTTAAAGGAACTTATTTTGTTAGTTCCAGTATATGTTGATGATATTATTTTTGGATCAATTGATAATGCTCTGTGTGAAGGATTTGCTAAGATAATGTAGGGTGAATTTGAAATGTCAATGATGGGAGAGTTAACATTCTTCCTTGGACTTCAAATTAAGCAACTTAAAGATGGCATTTTTGTGTCTCAAACCAAATACTACAAATAGATTCTCAAGAAATTTTGAATGGACACTTCAATGGAACCTAACATACCCATGGGAACATCATGCTATTTAGACAAGGATGAATCAGGTTTGGAAATAAATCAATCTATGATAGAGGTATGATAGGTTCACTATTATACTTAACTGCAAGTAGACCTGATATTATGCATTCTGTTTGTGTGTGTGTTAGATTTCAATCATGTCCAAAAGAATCTCATTTAACTGCATTAAAACGAATCTTTAAATATTTAAAAGCAACTATAGGATTTGGATTATGGTATCCATCTGAAGCTTCTCCTAGTTTAATAGGATATTTTGATGCTGATTATGGTGGATGTAAGATTGATAGAAAGAGTACTAGTGGAACATGTCATATGTTAGGATCATCTTTAGTATCTTGGCATTCTAAGAAACAAGCATGTGTTTCTTTGTCCACAACTGAAGCTGAATATATTGCAGCTGGTAATTGTTGTGCACAAATCCTATGGATGAAGCAACAACTAGAAGATTATAATATTTTTCTGGATGATATTCCTTTGATGTGTGATAATACAAGTGCAATCAATCTTACTAAGAATCCAGTAATGCACTCTAGAACTAAGCATATAGAGATTAAACATCATTTCTTAAGAGATCATATTAGTAAGGGAAATTGTAAAATTGAATATGTTGATACAAAGCATCAATTAGCAGATATTTTTACCAAAAACCTCTTCCCAAAGATAGATTCTATGATCTTAGAAGAGACTTAGGGATATTAGAGATAATCTAAACTCTGCTTAACTAATCAATATTTACATTTTGTACTGTAATAATCGATTATATAGGAAATTAATCGATTATCCTGTGTTTATAACATTGCAAATTTGTTAATATCTTTAAAATAATTGATTATCTTGGATAATAATTGATTGTTGAAGTTTAAACAAGTTAAATATGTGAAATCTTTCTATAATAATCGATTATTTGGGGTACTAATCGATTATCTGGCTCAAAATTGCCCAAAACCAGTATTTTTTCACTAGAATAATCGATTGTCCAGCCTGATAATCGATTATCTCTGCACTTGAAGAAATAATCAATTATCAGAGGCTGATAATCAATTATCCTGCAACGTTGTAGGTTCACTAGCCATTTGTAATGGCTATGTTGGCTCTAATTCTCCTCCAACTAGCCATTTATGACCATTAGGATGTTTTCTATATATAGGAAGGCTCCAATTCACATCTACACACCTCCAAACCTTGAATCAAAGCATTCTACAATGATTCAAGCTCTCTTGTCTCCTCAAACCTTATTATTCTCAAAAAATTGTTCAAGCTCTCTTGTTTCCTCTCTTTCTAATCTAAATGGCTTCATCATCTCGTAGTAAGATCCCAACAAGGAGAAGATTCGCTCATGCTTTTCATCCCCATCCTAATTTAATTGAAGGGTGGATCTCCGACGATGAAGGAAGACAAGAATTCCTAACTTTCTGGAAAGAAAGGGGCATTATCACTCCCAAATATATTATTGGTGATCAATTCATCAATAGGGGTTTCAACTTCCCAAATCTCCTTGATCAGCAAGGTGTCCTTCCATTCATAGAAATGCAAGTTACTTACTACCCAAATTTAGTTAGGGTCTTCTATTCACGCTTTAAATATAGAGATCATATCGCCACTTCTAGAGTCAAGGGTGTGACCATCATCCTGGATGATGATATCTGGGAAAATGTTGCCCACTTTCCTTTAAGGGAGGATGCTACAAATGTTCTTGCAGATTTGGAAGATTTTAATAGAATTATGGCATACCGCTCTTTTCTCCGTAACCCCTCTATGGAAATTGGCCGCCAACTTTTGGCCGAGCCTTTAAAGAAAGAAGAACGCCTTTTGCTGCATCTTCTTGTCTGGATTTTATGTCCCCGGACAACCAACCATGCCCAATGTTCTTTTGCGCATTATTCATGCCATCATGAATAATGAGCCCATTGATTGGCCAAGCCTCGTTACTTTAACAATGCTCAAGGCGAAGCGTCACCCAACATTCAAGATTCCATACGCTCTCCTAATATCTAGAATTCTTGAATATAAGGGCGTAAATGTTGAAGGAGAACAACGGGCCTGGACCCTAAATTCAAACAGAATGCTAGACGGCACGCTCACTCAGCTACAGATGGTGAATGTAAACGGAATTTATGTTCATAAAGATGATCCGCCTCACATGGCCAACATGGTTCAAGATTCTGATGATGAGGACATGCTTGCTGCTGAAATGCCTGCTGAAAACATTCATACTGTTGGGACGTCATCTGCTCATCCTACATCCCGTCTATCTATGGAAGATATGTTGTTTGATATGAATCAAAGAATGCAAGAGTTTTTCACTATCTCTCAAGAACAACATCAGGAAATTATTCGACGTATTTCGGATGTAGATGATAGAGTTTGTAATTTAGAAGATAGGTTTGATGCCCAATTTAACAGTGATGAAAGTGAAGAGTTTTAATCTCTTCAACATATTTCTTGTTTGTAATTAATTTGATTTATGGAATAAAAATGGTATTTTTGCTTTGATTGAGGGGGAGCTATTTTCTATATTATGCACTTATTGAGGGGGAGCTTTCATTTTTTATCATAATCAAACTAGGGGGAGAAATTATTTAAAGCCTCTTATGTTTATTAATTTTAAATGTTGTCTGATATGTTTAATGTTTTTGTTAGCTGTGATAGATAAAAAAGGTTATTACAAAGGTCTTTAAAGGAAATTTCAATCATCATAAAAAAGGGGGAGATTGTTGAACATACAAGGATATGAATGTTGAACATACAAGGATACGAAGCCTGTAGATTTTGATGATGATTCAAGAATAAAGGACTTAGAGATTTGAAGACTTGTAATCTTATGTAATTACTCTGTTTTTATGTTTTTGAGTCTGTAATATTAGAGTCCAAGATAGTCAGCACATAGACCATCTTTAAAAGCTTTAAAAACTCATTTTTATCAAAATTACATTGTGATAATCGATTATCACCCTGGATAACCGATTATTATAGCAAGAAAACCATTTTCAGGAAATCCTCTCTGTGATAATCGATTATCACTCAGGATAATCGATTATCATAGGCTGATAATCGATTATTTGGCCAGTAAATTGATTATCCTGGCCCAGTTTGTTCCCCTGCGAATTTGGCTCTGGAATAATCAATTATCACTCAAGATAATCGATTATTTACGTCTGTTATGTGTTTTGAAATTCAAAATTAGACCAAATTTCGAAAACCCTATTCCCAATTCATCAAGTTTCGAAAATCCCTAATTCCCAGACCCCATTCTCTCTACTTAAGGTTCTCTATGGATCTCTACAAACAGAACAAACCTTTTTCATACAAAAGTTAAGAGTTGTGAATGCTAGAGAACTGTTTGTAGGGAAGAAAAAGGGGCTTTTGAAAATCTAGTGTGGGCTAGAAGCGATAAGAATCACTGAGTGGGTTTCTTGGTGGATTGTGTGTTGTGTCGTATCTAGGAAAAGTTGTTCTTCATCCTTTGTGGATTCAAAGGAGGTGTTCATCTCTTGTGTGACTCAAGAGAGGTGTTTTCTTTACCTTATCTTTTCAATTTGTAAACTGTTTGTAAACTGTGATTATAGTAACAACGTTAATCCTCTGTTTGAGTGATTAGCAACTGGACGTAAGGTCTTTTGATTCGAACCAGTATAAATAAACTGTGTAATCTTCTATCCCTTATTTATTTACTTTACATAGCATTTTAATCGGTGAAATTTGGGAAAAATTTTAAAACCCTAATTTTTGTTTAAGAAACCAATTCACCCCCCCCTCTTGGTTTTTGTTCGTAAACACAAACATTCCGTTGCGTGATTCTAACAGTTTTGTGATAATCAGACAGCTCTCCATATTGCCTCCAACCCAGTCTTTCATGAAAGAATAAAACATATCGAGATTGATTGTCACTTTGTGAGAAAAAAGTTAGTGTCTGTGGAACTTGTAACTGAATTTGTAAGCTCTAATGAGTAACTAGTGGATATTTTAACTAAATCCTTGAGAGGTACTAGGATTCAGTTTATTTGTTCCAAGCTTGGTGCATACAATCTATATGCTCTAGCTTGAGGGGGAGTGTTGAGATATAATGTTTTTCTATCTTTCCTTAGACTAGGGTTAAGGGTTTGGGCTGAGGCTCATATCCTCTCTATTGTATCTCTTTTATCTATAAATATAATGTAACAATGCCTTTTGACACTGTATTTGAAACCCTAAATAAGTTTCTCAAGTGATACAAAGGAGGTATAAATAGAATATAAGGTAATAAACCTATACACTAATCTATCCCTAAAAATTAGGGAAATATTCTCCCTATAAATGTTGTACATAACTATGCATAAATAACGAAATAAAACTGATTATATAATCATTAAATTCTATCATAATTGAATTATTCTAATTGATCGTGTTGATCTCCAACACTCTCCCTCAATCTGGATGGTAGATTTCTATCATACCCAAATTGGATCTACTATTTTCATACGTGTTCATTGGAAGAGCCTTTGTCAGGATATCTGCTATTTTTTGCATGATGGAACATGGTCAACACTTATAATACCATGATCAAATTTTTCTTTAATGAAGTGTTAGTCAATTTCCACATGCTTTGTCCTATCATGGTGGACTGGGTTCTTTATTATGCTTATAGCAACTTTATTGTCACACATTATCCTCATAGTATAATTGATAGGAATTTTGATTTCATCTAAGATCCTCTTAAGCCAGATTCCTTCATAGATACCTTGAGCCATAACTCTGAATTCAACTTCTGTACTACTCCTTATCACCATAGGTTGCTTCTTGCTTCTCCAAGTCACCAAGTTTTCCCACACAAAGGAACAATAGTCTGTAGTTGATTTCCTGTCAAAGGGACATCCTACCCAATCTGAGTCAGTATAGACTTTAATCCCTATGTTTGAGTTCTTCTTGAAGCAAAGCCCTCGGCCAGGTGTACCTTTGAGGTATTGGAGTATTCTATTTGCCATGTTCATGTTGGCCTCAGTTGGATTAGATGTATGACAACTAACCAGGCTGATAACAAACCCAAAATCGGGCATGGTGTGAGTTAGGCAGATTAGCTTCCCAATTGGTCTTTGATATGTATCTTTATCAGCTGGTGGACTTTCCTCTTCACCTCTCTTTTCCGGTTTTGTGGGAGTTTTGGCTGCCTTACACCCAAGCATGCTAGATTCTTGAAGTAAGTTCAGTGTATATTTCCTTTATGATACATAAATGCCATCCTTTGTCTAAGCAACTTTCATCCCTAGAATGTATTTGAGCTGGCCTAAGTCCTTGACTTCAAATTCCTTGGCTGAAAGTCCCTTCATGATGAGTCCCTAGTTGCCCCGAAGGCGAGAGAGGTCATCCTTAAGAGGATTACTAGAAGCATGATTAGAAGAGAGGCCTCCTCTTCACCTTCCATTTTGAATTTACTTAGTATTTTTACTTAGTATTTTCTTTTTCTAAGTTTTTCACTTATTTTCGCTTTCCTTTTGTAGACTCACTTTTTACACCTCCTTTTTGAAGAATACCACCTCTTTTTGGTGGAAAGGAAGCCTTGGATCCATAGGATACATGCATGGGCAGCCCAGAGGTGTAGGACACTCCTTTTTCATGTCCTACACCCCTTTTTGGAGAGGAAGAAGCTTAGGATGCGGGATTAGTAGGCTTGGGACAACCCAAAAGGAAGCACACCTCTTTTTATATGTTCTCCACACCTTTAGAGGTATTTTTGGTGGGCTAGGACGAATTTAACATATTTAGACCATGGGGACTCTAGCCTTTAGGTTTAGGTTAAGTTTATGTCTCCTTTTTGTATTTCCATCTAGGTCCCTCCCCCAAAAGCCTATAAATAGAAGGTTTCCCCTCATGTAATGAGGTTGAACATTTACGAAAAGTTTGTGAGGTTTCTTAGAGTGTTCCATCTCTTTGAGTGTCTTATCTTGAACCTTGGTTCAAGTGGCGGCAACCACCACTTATCTAGGGTGGCTCATCCCCTAGTGGCGAGCTAACACTCCACCACCACCATACTTTTCTTCTCTTCCTCTTTTCTTCTTTATTTCTTCACTTCATTGATTTATCCAAGGGGCTGGTCCATTTTTCCAGCCCTTGTTTTTATTCTTTTATAGTTTCATTCCATCTCTTCCTCCCTCCATAATCCTTGGAAATGAACCTTCACATCTGGATAGGCAACTATCTTAATGTCCAATGGGAATTTTCCTTGGGTTTGCTTTCTTTATTACTTAAAATTTTGCAACTTATCTTCTTAAAATTCTGCACCGTACTTTATTTTACATCATTTGGTATTCAAAGCTTAGGTTGTTACTAGTAAGGTTTTTTTGTTGTTGCTTTGAATTTATTCCTTGTGCAACTTGTATTTTGTAGTCTAACTTTTGGTTTTCTGTGGGCATTTGGTTTTTGGTGCTGCACTAAAAATTTTGGGCATGAGGTTAATCCAATACTATACTTACTTAAGTTTCTTTTCATGGCATGTATGATGTTTGATAAAATGTGTAGCTAAAAAAAATTATGCACTTGATTAAGTTACATATTCTTCTAAGTTTAGTGTCTTTCTAAATGTGCCTAGCCTTTGCTTTTGAGTTATATGTCTAGTATCTCTTGTTGAAGTTTTCTTTTATTGGCTTTTAATACTTGAAATTGCATGATGAATTGATCTAGGATCCTAAACATAGGGACTAAGTGATCAAATTTTTCCTAAAAACTTTAAACAACTTTTGGCAAGTCTAGAATCAAGTTAGAACACACAAAAAAAAATTTACACAAAAGTACCTTGGTCGAAATGTTATTGCCTAAAAAAAAAATCTGCACTTATGAGATTTGATTCTAGAAATTGTCATAATACTTGGTTGCTTGATTAAAATTTGGCAAATTAGTTCTAACATTGAGGAACCTTAGTCTTCTTTATGTGTGTGCTTGGCTAAAAATTTTGATTGCATGTTTTAAGTGTTTCTCAAATTTCTTTCTAGCTTTTCTTGTTTTAGTCTTGTTCAAAGTTTTGTCTAAATTTCCCTCTTAGTATACCTTCCTTGTCGCCGCCGTCCGTTCCGACGTCCAGGGGACATCTCAAACGTTTATGCGAGCGGTCGCGAAAAGATGGTTTAGACTCGCATTTTGTATTTAAAATATGTTCATTGCTTCCGAGGTGCTCAACAACTGAACTATCCTCTAATAGAAGCAAGGTTTTCGAAAAAGGGGTTCTTTTGGAGTCGCCACCAATGTTTTGACCATAAACATTGGAAAAGGAAAAAATGTTGATTTTAAGAAAAACCGCACTTGGCCGTTATAACCAGAGTTGGGTAAGGGAGTTAGTTACGTGTGGGGAAGGTGTTAGCACCCCACAACGCCCCTTTCAGGTTCCCTATGACGGATTAATTCATTTAAGTAGAGATTACAAGAAATTACGCTATTACCCTATTTTATTCGTACAATAAATATGGCTATCTACATGATTTTATTTACATTTCATAAAGCAATAAATAAAGCAGTAAAAGAGAAGAGATTTGAGAAGAACCTCCGTAGCAAGCTTTATATAGCAACTCTGTTACAATAAGGACGCATTTCGGCAGTCCCTCGCTCTACAATGACTCTCCTCACGACAAAACTCGACTCGACTAAAATTTTCTAGAAGAATCGAATGCCGGAATATAATTCCTTAACTGATTGTTACCTATATAAGGCAATCAGAAAGATCATTCGAAAGAGGGAGAGAAGTAGACAAGTGCTCTGAGTTGTCTGGAGTGTCTGAGGTGTGGAAAAATGAGCAAATGAGCCTCCTATTTATAGTTTTAGCTGCCTGGCAATTTGGGACGGTCGTCTGGGCCGGGACGGCCGTCTGGGTTGGGACGACCGTCCCATTTGAATTTTTTACATAGAGCCAGCCCCCCTGGGACTTGGGACAGCCGTCCCACATGTGGGATGCGCGTCTCACTTGTCCCAGGATAGTTGGGACGGCCGTCCCAACTCTGGGACGGTGGTCTCGACCTGTTTTGTCCAGTTTTTGTGTTCTGGGACCCCGGGAAGCTTTCCTTGCTATTTTTGGACATTGGTTGATGCCGATAGATGTCCATTGAAGCTTTATCTTTATATGGGAAGTCTTCTTGACCCTAATTGAGATGTCAGACGAACTTTTATCTTTGTTTATAGAAGGTCTTTTTGGCCTTTGGATGAACTCCGTGTGATTGTAGGAGGTCTTCTTGGTGTTTATTGATAAGCTGGGCGATCTTTATCTTCGTGTGAAGTTTCCCTAGCTTTTATTGAGAGGTCGGGCAAAATTAGGGGTCTACAGCTGCCCCCCCTTCACCTGCCTAGCTAATTTGTTGGCTTGATATGCCGACAAAATTAGTTGGTAGGGGAAGGAGTTAACCCTTTTGCCCGGTCATCCTTCGGATGCTGCTCCTTGCTGATCCTCCGGATGATAAATATTTTGATAGGTACCAACCCCTATCTGGTTTGAGCCTTCTTTTAAAAGGCTCTGGTGAGTATTTACCCTCACCAGGTATAAGTCTGTATTTTACTAGACTTTAGTGAGTACCTACCCTCACTAGGTATGAACCTTGTTTTGCAAGGTTTTGGTGAGTACCTACCCTCACCTGGTATGAGTTCGCATTTTGCTAAACTCTTGTGGGTACTTACTTCCGAGGTGCTCAACACTAAACTATCCTCTAATAGAAGCAAGGTTTTTGCACCCATTTTTTGTAATGCTTCTGGTGAGTATTTTACTCTACCCGATGCATTTTGCTAAGTTTTGATGAGTACCTACCCTCATCTGGTACAAACCTGTACGAATCTGCATTTTGATAGATTCTGATGGGTACCTACCCCCACCTGGTCTGAATCTGCATTTTGACAGATTCTGATGGGTACCTACCCCCACCTGGTTCGAATATGCATTTTGACACCTGGTCCGAATTTGCATTTTGACAAATTCTGATGGGTACCTACCCCCACCTGGTCCGAATCTGCATTTTGACAGATTATGATGGGTACCTACCCCCACCTGGTCCGAATCTGCATTTTGACAGATTCTGATGGGTACCTACCCCCACCTGGTCCGAACCTTGTTTTGCAAGGTTCTTAGGATGCACTTTTTTGGTAGTCCATCCTATGGCCATCCGGTTTTGGAGATGTGTTGGCGACTTATTGTTTCTGTTCATGCGCCCATTCCGTGGGGAATATTTGATTTGACTTTTTGACTTTTCTGTTAGTCATCCGGTTTTATCGGGGATTCTTTGTTTTTGGCTTTTTCGTTTAGCCATCCGGCTTTGCCGGGGATTTCTGATTTTTGGCTTTTCTGTTTAGCCATCCGGCTTTTGCCGGGGATTCTTGATTTTTGGCTTTTCTGGTTAGCCATCCGGCTTTGCCGGGGATTTCTTTGCTGGTTGCCTCTTATTTGGGCGGGAATCTACTGGGAAGTTTGTTTGATTTTTTTCGATTTTGCCTCTTGATTAGGCGGATGCTCCACTTGAGGATATTTGTTCTTGATAATACCTCTGAGTAGGCAAATGCTTTTTTGAAAGCTTTGTGCTTGTATTGCCTCTTGCATAGGTTGATTTCCCATTTCTTGGGGATATCGGCTCTTTGCTTGTTTCTGAGTAAGCATAGGGATTCTTGGGAGTGAAGGTTTTGCCTTTCACTGGGGATATTCATATTGGGTGTTATAATCGATTAACTCCCTGAAGATATGAATTTGTATTTTGCCTTTTGCTGGTAGGCTTACTGGGGAAAAAAAATTTCTTTTTGGTGATCCACCGGGGGATTGATTTGCCCCCTAGGGATGAATGGAGTTTTTGACTTCTTGTTGGATGTTTGCTGTTTTGAGCTGGCTTTGCCTATGCTCTTATTCCATTGGGGAATGGGTTTTTGCTTTTTTCTCGCGATTGTGTTTTTTCGCGATTTTTGATTTTTGATTTTAAATGCGTGTGCCCTTTTTCTTTTGTGCACGCAGGCCTTTTATCATCTGCTGGGGATGAAGAGGTTTTCTTTTCTTCTCTTTCCTTTTTATCGGCCCTGGGGAATTTGTTGGCTTCCTGGGGGTATGATGGAGTCTTGGCTCCTGGTTTTATGAAGCTCTTTATTGAGCGGGGTGAAGGTATTTTCTTCTCTTCTCAATTTTGTAGATTTTCTTGATATGCTCTACTTGGGGATTTTTATGTGGGCCTTTCTCTGTAGTGGCCTCCATGAGGGGATAAAAAGTTTTTCCTTTCTTTTTCTTCTGTTGCCCCCTGGTGATGTGGAGGATTTGACTCCGTATTTTCTTTGATAGACTCTTGTGTAGTCCTTATTCTCCTTTGGTGAATGAAGTGGAGATTCTGGATGATTTTGCTTGTTGACTCATGTGGCGATGTAGCTGAGTCGTGAGGTAGTCTTTTTGTTTTGCCTCTGGAGTAGGCATGAATCCTCTTGGGGATAATCGAGCCTTTCCATTGGCTTTTTTATTTTGATGTTTTCCTTCTTTATCGGTGTAGAAGGAGAATGGTTAGAGCTATTTCTTTGAAGCTCTTTATTTTGCTGAAATGGTTTTGATTTTTATATGGAGACTAGACTTTGGCGCCTCCTGTTTTCAACCACAAGTATGGAGACTAGCCTCCTTATATGTATGTTTGAAGAAAATTATTTTTCTTGATTTTGACAAAGTCGTATTATGCAACTACTTTGTGTGTGGATGTTCTAAATGCAATTTATTTGTTTATTTATTTTTGATACACTTAGAAAGTGACTGGCCTTCTCCCGTTGGCTCTTATTAATACGTCGATGGGCTCCCTTTTTATGACCATGATGATGGGCTCATCTTTTACTCATCTTTTGGTTTTAACCCTATCTTTTGCCTAGACCGCCCTTTATGGGTTTTCGATCTAGCGGGCTGCCTTAATTTTTGCCTAGAATATTTTAGGGGGCTTTTGCCTTATCTTTTGCCTAGATCGTTCTTTTGGGATTTCCGATCTAGCAGGCTACTCTGATTTTTACCTAAAAATATCCTAGCAGGCCTTTGTTATTTTCTTATTATTTTTTATATGCTTCCCCTTTTTTAGATGCATGTTTGATCTTTGATTAAGGGTCTTTGTACATATTTATGATTTATCAATAAAGAGGCATTTCCATAATATTTGGTCAAGAGAAAGGAAATGAAAGGGAATTTTATTGATAAATGAGCAAAAGTTTGTTTCTTTTACAGAAGGATTTCAAGAGATATTTAGAAGAATGGGTGGTCAGGGTTGGCTGTACTGTTTAGACTTATACAGTCATGTCTCTGATATCTGCCCCCTGGTTCTCTTAATTGCATAAGTTGAGATGCCTGAGCTCAGAGTGAAGACTATGCAGACTGTTTGCTTCTGGAAGAATGTTACCTTAGCCGCCTTTTCGGTTTTCGACTACAGTAACCATTGCTCTTAGTTTCTTTTTTTTTATTTACCTTTTTTTTTACCTCTTATTTTTGCCTAGGACGTATCCTAGTGAGGAATATGGACCCTATCTTTTGCCCAGGGATGCCCTTTGCGGGTTTTCATACCTGACGGGTCTTGAGCAATGTCTTCAAGCATAATATTTCTTCACCGCATCAGAATTGATTGGGTGTCGAAGTTCTTCTCCATCCATATTGGTGAGGATAAGTGCCCCTCCTGAGAAAGCTCTTTTGACCACAAAGGGTCCTTCGTAATTTGCTGCCCATTTTCCAATTTTATCCTTCTGGGTCGGAAGTAGTTTCTTTATTACTAGATCCCCTTCTTGATAAGTATGAAGGTGGACCTTTTTATCATAAGCCTTTTTTATCTTCCTTTGATAGGCTTGTCCATGGCATATAGCATTCAACCGCTTTTCATCAATAAGGTTTAACTGATCGTGTCGATTTTGAACCCACTCGACTTCTGTTAATTTTGCTTCCATTATGATTCGCAAGGAAGGTATTTCGACCTCTATTGGCAATACGACCTCCATACCATATACCAGGGAGAATGGAGTAGCTCCTGTTGAAGTCCTTACAGACGTTCGATAACCATGAAGAGTAAAAGGCAACATTTCATGCCAATCCCTATAGGTTTTAACCATCTTTTGAACAATCTTCTTGATGTTTTTATTGGCTGCTTTGACCGCGCCATTCATTTTGGGCCGGTAGGGAGAGGAATTATGATGTTGAATTTTGAAGTCCTGGCATAGTTCCTCCATCATCTTATTATTCAAATTGGTTCCATTATCAGTAATAAGACGATGTGGGATGCCATATCTACATATGATATTCTTCTTAACAAAGGCGACCACTACTTTTTTAGTCACATGTGCATAAGATGCAGCTTCTACCCACTTAGTGAAGTAGTCAATAGCTACCAAAATGAATCGATGGCCATTGGATGCCTTAGGCTCAATAGGTCCAATAACATCCATGCCCCACATATCAAATGGCCAAGGGATAGCCATATTATTGAGAAGTGCTGGCGGGACATGTACATTGTTTGCATGTATCTGACACTTGTGACATTTTCTGGCATATTGATGACAGTCCTTTTCCATTGTGGACCAAAAATATCCTGCCCTGAGGATTTTCCTAGCCATGATATGCCCTGGTGCGTGAGTCCCAAAGGCTCCTTCATGTATTTCTTTAATTAATGCCTGGGCTTCTTCGAGATTGACGCATCTTAGCAACGTAGAATCGAAGTTCTTTTTATAAAGGGTTTCTCCTATCAACATAAACCCTATGGCCCTTTTCCGAATGATCCTTTTATCATTGTCACTGATTCCCTCGGGGGTATTCACCCTTTGTCAAGTATCGCCTTATGTCATGATACCAAGGGTTTTCATCTTTTCCACTGTTTATCATCATACAAAAGGCTTGTTTATTGTGCCTTTTGACTTGGATGCTGGGCATCTCATGCTCTTGTCCTAATGCGAACATGGATGATAATGTCTCTAGTGCATCTGCAATCTGGTTATCTTCCCAAGGGATGTACTCAAAACTGACATTTTCCATTTCGGAAGTCATGCTACGGATGTGCTCCAGATAAAGGGATTAATTTGGAATTTCTGGTTTCCCATTCACCCTTGAGTTGGTAAATAACAAGGGATGAGTCACCAAATACTTTGAGTTTAGTCACCCCATGGTCCAAAGCTGCTTGAATACCTAAAGCACAAGCTTCGTATTCTGCCATATTGTTCGTGCAATCAAAGTTTAGTCTAGCTGTTACTGGGATATACTTCTTTTCGGGAGATATTAAAATAGCTCCGATCCCATGTCCCAGTAAATTTGAAGCTCCATCGAAAAACATGATCCATTCATCATTTTCAAGCTTTTCGTGTTGGATGTGCATTATATGCTCATCTGGGAAATCATCTTGGAGGGATTGATATTCGTCAGTTGGCCCATGTGCCAGGTAATCTGCTAAAGGACTACCTTTGATAGCTTTCTGAGTGACATGAATAATGTCGAATTCTGAAAGGAGTACCTGCCACCTAGCTATCCTTCCGGTCAAGACGGGCTTTTCAAACAGGTATTTGATTGGGTCCATTTTGGAAATCAACCAAGTTGTATGTCTGACCATATATTGTCGAAGGCGCTGAGTTGCCCACACCAATGCACAACATGTTTTTTCAAGTGGTGTATAACGGGTCTCATAGTTTAAAAATTTCTTATTGAGGTAATATATGGCTTGTTCTTTTTTACCCGTATCATCTTGTTGACCGAGCACACATCCCATGGACTCGTCGAGTACTGAAAGGTAAAGAATCAGGGGCTTTCCTTTCCATAGGTGGTACCAATACTGGGGGATTGGTTAGGCATATTTTGATCTTTTCGAAAGCTTGTTGACATTCGTCGTTCCAAACTTTCAGTTGGTTTTTACGCAATAATTTGAAGATAGGCATACACTTTTCCGTTAATTGTGCGATGAACCGTGCGATGTAGTTTATTCGGCCTAAGAACCCTCTGACTTCTTTTTCTGTTCTTGGTGGGGCAATTTCTATGATTGCCTTTGTTTTATCAGGGTCTACCTCAATTCCTCTTTTACTGACAATAAACCCAAGGAGTTTTCCTGATCATACTCCGAATGTGCATTTAGCCGGATTGAGCTTAATCTGGTATTTTTGAAGCCGATTGAATAACTTCTTTAAGTATTGGAGGTGATCTATTTCGTTTTTGGACTTGGCAATCATATCATCCACATATACTTCGATTTCTTTGTGGATCATATCATGAAATAGCGTGACCATAGCCCGTTGATAAGTGGCCCCTGCATTCTTGAGTCCAAAAGGCATTACTCTATAGCATAATGTACCCCACGGCGTAATGAAGGAAGTTTTTTCTCTATCTTCAATAGCCAATTTAATTTGGTTATACCCTGCGTATCCATCCATGAAAGAATAGAGAGTATTTGTAGCGGTGTGATCTACCAACATATCGATATGTGGTAAGGGAAAATCATCTTTTGGACTGGCACAGTTTAAATCCCTGTAATCTACGCATACTCTGATTTTTCCATTTTTCTTTATAACTGGCACAATGTTAGCCAACCATTCAGGGTATTTTGACACAATCAGAAAATTGGCATCCAACTGTTTTTCTACTTCTTCCTTAATTTTTAAGGACCATTCTGGTTTTACTCTTCTGAGTTTTTGCTTAACGGGCCGAAATCCCTCTTTTAGTGGTAACCGATGCTCCACTATGCTCTTGTCAATCCCAGGCATATCATGGTAGGACCAAGCAAACACATCCACGTATTCTTTTAGTAGTTGTATCAGCCTCTCCCCGATATCATCGTCAATTTGGGTTCCAATATTTACTTCTTTCTTATTATCTTTCTCGTCCCAAATTGATGGCCTCAGCTTTCTCCCGATGGGGCTGTATTGATTGAGATTCTTTTTCCAACAGCTCTTTGCATGTCCGGGAAATGGTCCCCTCCTCACTGTCTGACTCAATCCATTCGCCTTCGGCTTTCAGATCTTCCAGAGAGTTTTCAATCACAGACATGACTGTATGGTTACGCTTTGTTTTAGGTTTCTTTATTAAGGGTGTGAGAGAGAAAAGAATGAAAGAGAATATGAATATTATGAAAAATGCCTTATTGTATTTACAAAAAGAAATATTTACAGAGCCCACTTTAATCAAAAATCCCGTGATCATGGGCGAGGATCACGAGAGATACATCGGAAGCTTGAATATTTTTTTTATATTTTTTATGTTTATTATATATATATATTTTTTTTTTAGAGATGGCAAAAAGGATGAGCCCTAAATTGCTGGTCTTCCCTATCCCGTCTTTTATTCAGGTTTTGATAAGGGCTGGTCATCCACCTTTGGAGTAGACGCGTCAAAGGTAATCCATCCCGCATTTATTAAATCTTGGACTTTATGCTTTAGGGCCATACAATTATCTACAGAGTGTCCCAGGGCATCCGAATGATAATCGCATTTTTCGTTTGGCTTGTACCATTCCGGATATGGTGGCTCCATTTTCTTGGGAGGGATGCGCGCGAGGATCTTAGCATCCAATAATTTTGGCAGCAGGCTTCCATAGGAAGTGGGTATTGGAGTGAATTTCCTTTCTTGTCTGCGCGGCCTGGTCTGCTGCAAGGAGGAAGAAGGAGTGGCGAAGTTGATAGCATTCACGACTCCTTCCTTCTTCTTCCCAAAGTTCTTTTTAAAGTTTTGAGTAGAGGAATTGGAGGAGGTCTGTTGTGCAATTCTTCCACTTTTTAGACCTTGCTCTACTCTTTCTCCTATAATGACTACATCCGCAAAGAGTGTTGATGTGTTCCCTATCATTTTGTCATAATAGGGACCAATCAAAGAATTGATGAACATGGATGTAGTTTCCTTGTCGGATAGAGGAGGTTCTACTTGTGCTGCCAATTCCCTCCATCTTTGGGCATATGCCTTGAAGGATTCGTCGTCTTTCTTGCTTAGTAATTGTAGATCTGCTCTTTTAGGGGTCAGATCTATATTGTACTTATAGCGACGAAGAAAAGCATCCGCCAGATGTCTCCAGGTTTGGATTTGCCCTCCTTCCAATTGCATATACCAATATAGGGCTGATTCAGCTAAGCTTTCCTGAAAGCAGTGGATCAGGAGCTTTTCATTATCCGCATATGCAGCCATCTTACGGCAGTACATTGTAAGATGGCTTTTGGGGCAGGTCATTCCCATGTATTTTGGGAAGTCCGGAGTTTTGAACTTGTTAGGGAATTGGATATTTTTGACGAGGCACATGTCAGCCGCCTCTTTAACATCAAAATTATGCCCTTCCATGGCTCTCAATCTTTCTTCAAGGGCAGTCAGCTGTTGTTTTGATACTTCCGGAGCATGAATATGCACCGCCCTTGTATCAGATTGGGCTTGTTCATCATTGGGTCCCTCTTCCTCTTCTTGGTGAGAGGCTTGTCTACTTTGAGGACCCTCCTTATGGATATTCTGTTGATGCATCATTTCCAGCATTTGAGCCATTTGATCTTTTAGCGCATTAAGCTCAGTAGTGAGCTTTCGGTTTTGTTCCTCCAGCTGTTCCATCTTCTTAGCTTTCTGGGCGCGAGTAAGGACGGGCAGAAGACCAACCACTTTCTAAATGATTTTAACAATTTTTATTATAGTCTTTTATTTTAAATGATTAGTGTGAAATAGATATGCTTTAGACAATAGCTTAGGTATCTTCTCAAAAGCTTATGTTTTAAGGGTACCATACCCTTCTTAATGTGTTAACTTCCTTTTTTTTTTAAAAGGTTGCCAACATACCTTAGCGCACTTATCTCTTTTGCTATTGTCTAAAGATATCTAATACGTCCTAGAATGAATGCGTTTATGAGAGAATTTATTATGATGATGTTGTATGCATATTTTTCTTGATGCATTTATTTTCTCTCTGGGTTTTACCACTTATTGGATGATGTGGTATGAATGATACAACTTTGCCAGGAATCTTTTTATTATAAAAAGGTATTTTTATGGTTTTTAAATTGTTTTTATGTTTTTTATGACCCTTTATCTCTTCTGTCGGTCAACGTGGCTACTTAGCTTGCAAAGAACCTAAAACCAAGCTAGCTTAACTGAAGACTATCCGAGATAAAGGTGGTTATCTTATCACTTTTTGATTTTTAGGGTTTTTCATTTTTTCTTTGTTATATGATTACCCTATGCTAATGCATCAATACAAATGCAGCAAACGAATGCACACACAGTTCATACATCCACGAGCAGAGCCACGCTTATTTAATCACGAGGTAGGGTTTTCCTGCAGAAACGTGCTTGGTTTGGGTGGTTCTAACTGTTCTCACCAAGGCCAAAGGTCCCCAAGGTGCCCCCATTATAGGGACCTCTCAATCTCTCAGTCCTCGGGTCATGCACGGAACTCTGTGTCGACATCCTTAGACCAAAAGAAGAGAGTTATCACCTTGAGTTAGTGGTTTCTGACAACGGTTGTAGCCCCGTGTGCCAACAAGCTGGTCGTATCTGCCACCCACTCCCTATAGGTATTCACTCTTGCCCCCGGGTATAGAGGGACTGTTGTGTGCAAGGGTTTTTGTGTGCAATTTGTATTTCAAACAATTTGCAGAAGATAATCATACACCAATTTATTAAATCCATACAATAAAACATACGGAAAAGGGTAAAGGCGTAATTTCAAATCTTTACTTAGTTAGAATTTATCCATCACTAAATGGGATCAACTCTCTAGCTTCCCCAGTGGAGTCGCCATCTGTCGCCGCCGTCCGTTCCGACGTCCAGGGGACATCTCGAACGTTTATGCGAGCGGTCGCGAAAAGATGGTTTAGACTCGCATTTTGTATTTAAAATATGTTCATTGCTTCCGAGGTGCTCAACAACTGAACTATCCTCTAATAGAAGCAAGGTTTTCGAAAAAGGGGTTCTTTTGGAGTCGCCACCAATGTTTTGACCATAAACATTGGAAAAGGAAAAAATGTTGATTTTAAGAAAAACCGCACTTGGCCGTTATAACCAGAGTTGGGTAAGGGAGTTAGTTACGTGTGGGGAAGGTGTTAGCACCCCACAACGCCCCTTTCGGTTTACCTATGACAGATTAATTCATTTAAGTAGAGATTACAAGAAATTATGCTATTACCCTATTTTATTCGTACAATAAATATGGCTATCTACATGATTTTATTTACATTTCATAAAGCAATAAATAAAGCAGTAAAAGAGAAGAGATTTGAGAAGAACCTCCGTAGCAAGCTTTATATAGCAACTCTGTTACAATAAGGATGCGTTTCGGCAGTCCCTCGCTCTACAATGACTCTCCTCACGACAAAAATCGACTCGACTAAAATTTTCTAGAAGAATCGAATGCCAGAATATAATTCCTTAACTGATTGTTACCTATATAAGGCAATCAGAAAGATCATTCGAAAGAGGGAGAGAAGTAGACAAGTGCTCTGAGTTGTCTGGAGTGTCTGAGGTGTGGAAAAATGAGCAAATGAGCCTCCTATTTATAGTTTTCGCTGCCTGGCAATTTGGGACGGCCGTCTGGGTTGGGACGGCCGTCCCATTTGAATTTTTTACATAGAGCCAGCCCCCCTGGGACTTGGGACGGCCGTCCCACATGTGGGACGCGCGTCTCACTTGTCCCAGGATAGTTGGGACGGCCATCCCAACTCTGGGACGGTGGTCTCGACCTGTTTTGTCCAGTTTTTGTGTTCTGGGACCCTGGGAAGCTTTCCTTGCTATTTTTGGACATTGGTTGATGCCGATAGATGTCCATTAAAGCTTTATCTTTATATGGGAAGTCTTCTTGACCCTAATTGAGATGTCGGACGAACTTTTATCTTTGTTTATAGGAGGTCTTTTTGGCCTTTGGATGAACTCCGTGTGATTGTAGGAGGTCTTCTTGGTGTTTATTGATAAGTTGGGCGATCTTTATCTTCGTGTGAAGTTTCCCTAGCTTTTATTGTGAGGCCGGGCAAAATTAGGGGTCTACATTCCTTAATTTTGTGCTTTTATTGTTTGTCTTAGGCTTCCTTAAAAGTTTTGTCTTTGATAGTTGTCATTATTGGACCTCTTTGTTAGAATCGCGCAGCGGAATGTTTGTGTGGACGGACAAAAACCAAGAGGGGGGGGGGGTGAAGTGGTTTCTTAACAAAAATTAGGTTTTCAAAATTTTTCCCAAATTTTACCGATTAAAAACTGTGTAAATGTAAATAGAGAAAGAGATAGAGTCTTACACAGGAAATTTATACTGGTTCGGATCAAAAGACCTTACGTCCAGTTACTAATCACTCAAACAGAGGATTAACGTTGTCACTATAATCACAGTTGTTACAAACAAATTACAATTGAACAAGACAAAGTAAAGAAAACACCTCTCTTGAAATCCACAAGAGATGAAGAACAACTTTCGCTAGAGACGGCACAACACACAATCCACTAAGAACTCCACTTAGTGATTCTTATCGCTTCTAGCCCACACCAGGTTCCAAAAGCCCCTTTTTCTTGCAACAAACAGTTCTCTGGCACTCACAACACTTAACTTTTGTATGAAAAAGGTTGTTCTTACTTTTCTGAGTGCCATAGAGATGCTTAAGTAGAGAAATTAGGGTTTTGGAATTGAGATTTTCGAAACTAGGGTTCTTGGAAATAGGGTTTTTGAAAATAGGGTTGATTTGAAGTTAAAATTTGAAATCTGAATGAAATAATCGATTAAATCAAGAGTTAATCGATTATTACAGAGCCAAAATCAACAGAACCCCCAAACTCTCTGTTTTAATTGATTAAAAGACCTGTTAATCGATTAACAGGCCTGTTAATCGATTAACAGGGGTGTTAATCGATTAAAACAGTAAGCTGATACAGAAAATGGTTTTCTCACTGTTTTAAATGATTATTTCACCATTTAATCGATTAAAGCCGAGGCACTTTGATAAAATTGAGCTTTTTGAAGCTTCTAAGGTGTAGACTATGTACCGGCTATCTCAAACTCTAATATTACAGACTCAATCTAATCAAAATAGAGTTATTACACTACAAAACAAGTCTTCAACTCTTTAAGTCTTGTGTTCTTGAATCATCATCAAAATCAACAAGTTTCATGTCCATCAAGTTCAACATCAAGTCCTTGAATGTTCAACAATCTCCCCCTTTTTGATGATGATCAAAATTATCTTTTAAAGCCTTGTAATAACGTGTTTTATCTGTCATACTAACAAACACATTAAACATACCAGATAATATTTAAAAACAATAATATTAGGCTTTAAATATTTCTCCCCCTATTTTGATTATAATAAAAAATAATTCTTCTATGACAAACATAAGAGCTCCCCCTCAAAATATGCATAACTTAAAGAAAACTCCCCCTCAATCAAAGCAAAAACAGAACACCACATTTTATTTCAGAGATAAACATTCATTACAATATAAAAAGAATTACAACTTTAAAATTCTTCACTATCATCACTATGAAAGTGTGCATCAAATATATTTTCTAAACGACACACTTTATCATCTACATCAGATATACGGTGAATTATTTCCTCATGCCGTACTCCAGAAAGAGTGAAGAATGACTGCATTCTCTTATTCATGTCAGATAACATGTCTTCCATGGATTGTCGGGTTTCATGATGAGTAGAGGAAGTTCCAACACTTTGGATTTGATCAGAGGGAAGCTCAGCAGCAGGAGGCATATCTTCATCAGAATCTTCATTTTCGTCACCTTCATTTGGAACATCATCCTTCTACAGAATTAGGACGAGGATGAGATGAGGGTGCGGATCTTCTTCTAGTTGGGATTTTTTCACGAGAAGATGAGGCCATTTGAAGTATTAGAAGAGTAACAAGAAGATTTAAGAAGACAAGAGAAGATAGAAGACAAGATTGCTAGAATAGGGCAAGATTGATAGAATGAGGCAAGAAAGCTTGAATTCAAGAGATAGGAGTGAGTAGAAGTGAAATGGAGGTCCCTATTTATAGCCAAGCAACTCCAATGGACATATGAAAGTGTATAGGGTGCAAGAGATCCGTTGGCAACGGCTAGGAAGCCAAACTTGCCAGGTTTAATCGATTAAAATTCAAATTAATCGAATAAACCAGTATCAGAACCATTTAATCGATTAAATTGTGCAGTTAATTGATTAATGTTGTGTTTAATCGATTAATGGGCGAATTAATCGATTAATCCAGAGAGGAATGTCATGTTTTGGGTGTTTTGGATGCAAATAATCGATTATAACTCCAATTAATCGATTATTCCAGAGAGTACATCAAAATTTTGAGGTTTTTACACATGATAAACTATGAACATCCTACCCAATGAATTATAATATCACAACCATCCAAAAACTGTCTAATTAAGCATAATTTAAGTTATTTCTAATATCCCTAAGTCTCTTCTAAGTTCATAAAATCTATTCTTGGGTAGAGGCTTAGTAAATATATCTGCTAATTGATGTTTTGTATCAACGTACTCTATTTTACAGTTTCCTTTGCTGATATGATCTCTCAAAAAGTGATGTCTAATTTCTATATGCTTAGTCCTAGAGTGCATTACTGGATTCTTAAGAAGATTAATTGCACTCGTATTATCACACATTAAAGGTATGTCATTCAGAAATATACTATAATTTTCTAACTGTTGTTTCATCCACATAATTTGAGCACAACGAGTTACAAACTGCAATATATTCAGCTTCAAGTGGTAGATAAAGCAACACATGCATGTTTCTTAGAATGTCAAGATACTAAGGATGAACCTAACAAATGACATGTCCCACTAGTACTCTTTCTATCAATTTTGCATCCACCATAATCAAGCATCGAATATCCTATTAAACTAGTACAAGCATCGAAGGATACCATAAACCAAAACCAATAGTTCCTTTTAAATATTTTAAAATATGTTTTACCGCAATTAGGTGAGATTCTTTTGGACAAGTCCGAAATCTAGCACACACACAGCATGTAATGCATAATATCGTGTCTACTTGCGTTAAGTATAACAGTTGAACCTATCATACCTCTATACATAGATTGATTAACTTCCAAACCTGATTCATCCTTGTCCGAGATAGCATGAAGTTCCCATGGGTGTGTTAGCTTCCTTTGAGGTGTCCATTCCAAACTTTTTAAGGATCTCTTTGCAGTATTTGGTTTGAGAGATGAAAATGCCATCTTTAAGTTGCTTGATTTGTAGTCCAAGGAAGAATGTCAATTCTCCCATCATAGACATTTCAAACTCTCCCTGCATTATCTTAGCAAATTCTACACATAACGAATTATCAATTGATCCAAAAATAATATCATCAACATATACCTGGACCAATAAGATATGTTCTTTAACTTTCTTTATAAACAAAGTAGAATCAATTTTTCCTCTAGAAAAATCATTTGAAGTTAGGAAACTACTTAGCCTTTCATACCAAGATCTAGGAGCTTGTTTCAACCCATATAATGCTTTCTTTAGTTTAAAAACATGATTAGGATAACTAAAATATTCAAATCCAGGGGGTTGCTCTACATAAACTTCTTCTTTAATAAAACCATTTAAAAATGCACTTTTAACATCCATTTGATATAATTTAAATTTCATTAAAGATGCATAAGCAAGAAGTAGGCGTATATCCTCTAACCTGGCAACAGGAGCATAAGTTTCATCATAGTCTATACCTTCCTCCTGATAATAGCCTTTGGCAACAAGTCTGACTTTATTCTTTGTTATATTTCCATCTTCATCAAGTTTATTTCTAAACACCCATTTTGTTCCAATAACTTGATGTGATTCTTCCCTTGGGATTAATTCGCAGACTTGATTCCTTTCAAATTGGTTAAGTTCTTCTTGCATAGCTATGCAACATTGTTCATCTTTAAGTGCTTCCTCCACATTTTTGGGTTCTATCTGAGATACAAAAGCTACAGACATACAAAAGTTAGACATGTTTCTAGTTCTTACCCCTTTTGAAATATCACCAATGATGTTGTCCATTGAGAGTCCTCTTGGTGATTGCCATTCTTTTGCTAATTCAGGTGTTTGAGAAGGCTCATTTTCTTCCAAATATAATTCATCAAGAGCCTCTCTTATATACTCATTATCACCTGCAAATTCTTTATTTGACTCAAGAGGATTTCCCCCAAGGTCTACAATTTCATCAAATGTAACATGAATAGATTCTTCAATATTTAAAGTTCTTCTATTAAACACTCTGTAAGCCTTACTTGTTAATGAATAACCTAAGAAAATGCCCTCATCGGCTTTAGAATCAAATTTTCCTAAGTTATCCTTTCCATTATTTAACACAAAACACTTACATCCAAAAACTTTCAAATGAGCAACATTAGGCTTTCTACCATTAAACAATTCATAGGGAGTAGATTTAATAATTGACCTAATGAGCATTCTATTCAAAACATAACATGCAGTACTAACCGCATCAACCCAAAAATATTTAGGAACATTAGATTCATTTAACATAGTTCTAGCAAGTTCCTCTAATGCCCTATTTTTCCTTTCAACTACACCATTTTGTTGGGGAGTCCTAGGAGCAGAAAAGTTATGTAATATTCCATTTTCTTCACAATAACTTTCACACTTTTCATTTTGAAACTCACCACCATGGTCACTTCTTAAAACTTTAATTCTTAAGTCTTTCTCATTTTGAATTTGTTTTGCAAATTTTCTAAAGACTTTGAAGGCTTCACTTTTCATAGTTAGGAAAAATGTCCAAGTATACCTAGAGTAATCATCAACAATCACAAGGCCATAATAATTTCCACCAAAGCTCTTTATCCTAGAAGGTCCAAATAAATCTAAATGTAATAATTCTAGGGGTTTTGAAGTGGAAATGACATTCTTTGATTTAAATGATGATTTTACTTGTTTACCCTTTTGACATGCATCACACAATCTATCTTTTTCAAATTTTAACCTAGGCAAACCAATAACTAAGTCTTTTGAAATCAATTTATTCAAATGATGCATATTTATATGAGAAGCTCTCTTATGCCATAACCAAGGGTTCTCTTCCTTAGCAACTAAGCATGTTATACTAGAATCATGTAAACAATCTAAATCAATCAAATATATGTTGTTATGCCTAATGCCTTTTAATTCAACATTTTCGGAATCTATCAAATGAATGGTGCAAAATTTACTTTCAAAAATTACCTTAAATCCTTTGTCACATAGTTGACTTATGCTAAGGAGATTATGCTTTAGTCCATCAACAAGAAGCACATCCTTAATCTCCAAAGTATTTGCACCATCTATGTTTCCAATTCCAAGAATCTTCCCTTTGTTGTTGTCCCCATAAGTTACATAACCTTTTTCCTTAGCTTTGAAACTCACAAATTTTGATTTATCACCGGTCATATGCTTTGAGCATCCACTATCAAGATACCACATAGACTTCTTAGATTTGGAAGTTTCCTCAAAATCCGAAGATATGTTGTCATTTGCCATTAAGCAAATATTTGCTTCTACTTCCGAGTCACTTGATTCCGAACTTGAATCACTATTGTCCCAAGCAATATAAGCTTTCTTCTTGAAGACCTTTTTGCCTTTGTTTTCATCGTTTTTCTTGTTTGGGCATTCGGTCTTTACATGCCCTGTTTCACCACAACCATAACATTTTATATTAACGGAAGTACTTTCTCTTACCTTTCCCTTACCTTTGAAAGGATGCCTTCCTTTAGCTTTCATGAATTTGGTGAACTTCTTAATCATGAGACTCAATTCTTCTTCATCGTTCTCTGAGTCTGCTTCTTCCTTTTTATTTTTACCTTTGGAAATTTCGGTTTTGAAGGCTAGGTTCTTCTTTTGGTATTGACCTTCTTCCTCATTTAGCCTTCCAAGTTCAAGCTCATGCTCTCTAAGCTTTCCAAAGAGCGCATCCATAGACATTGTGGAAAGATTTTGAGACTCCGAGATGGCTGTCACCTTAGGTTGCCATTTCCTATCCAAAGATTTTAAGATTTTAACATTTAATTCATCAACGTCAAAAATTTTACCTAATCCAGTGAGATGGTTCACAATATGAGTGAAACGTTTTTGAACATCAAATATCGTTTCGCTTTGTTGCATCTGAAACATCTCGTATTCTTGGATTAGAGAATTTTTCCTTGCTCTTTTAACGTTGTCAGTACCTTCGTGGGTCACTCTTAGCATTTCCCACATTTCCTGAGCACTTTTTAACACAAAAATCCTGTAAAACTCGTCAAGGGTTAGAGCAGATGAAATTATATTTCTAGCCCTAACGTCAAATTGTGCTTTTCTGTTTTCTTCTGTAGTCCATCTAGAAAGAGGTTTGGGAACTTTAACACTGTTCTCAGTAACTTTAGGAATAAATGGACCGTTTAAAACAGCATCCCAAACGCCTCTATCAACAGACTCTAAAAAGATTTGCATTCTTACCTTCCAGAAAGGATAATTTTGACCCGCAAAAAGTGGGAGTCTGTTGATAGACGCACCTTCGGCAAAAGTTTGATTTTGTCCGGCCATTTTCGAAAAGTTTGAATGACTATCAAAGCAAGCTCTGATACCACTTGTTAGAATCGCGCAGCAGAATGTTCGCGTGGACGGACAAAAACCAAGAGGGGGGGTGAATTGGTTTCTTAACAAAAATTAGGTTTTCAAAATTTTCCCCAAATTTTACCGATTAAAAACTGTGTAAATGTAAATAGAGAAAGAGATAGAGTCTGACACAGGAGATTTATATTGGTTTGGATCAAAAGACCCTACGTCCAGTTGCTAATCACTCAAACAGAGGATTAACGTTGTCACTATAATCACAGTTGTTACAAACAGATTACAATTGAACAAGACAAAGTAAAGAAAACACCTCTCTTGAAATCCACAAGAGATGAAGAACAACTTTCCCTAGAGACGACACAACACACAATCCACTAAGAACTCCACTTAGTGATTCTTATCGCTTCTAGCCCACACCAGGTTCCAAAAGCCCCTTTTTTTGCAACAAACAGTTCTCTAGCACTCACATCACTTAACTTTTGTATGAAAAAGGTTGTTCTTACTTTTCTGAGTTCCATAGAGATGCTTAAGTAGAGAAATTAAGGTTTTTGAATTGGGATTTTCGAAACTATGGTTCTTGGAAATAGGGTTTTCGAAAATAGGGTTGATTTGAAGTTAAAATTCGAAATTTGACTGAAATAATCGATTAAATCAAGAGTTAATCGATTATTACAGAGCCAAAATCAACAGAACCCCACAACTCTCTGTTTTAATCGATTAAAAGACCTATTGTTAATCGATTAACAGGGGTGTTAATCGATTAAAATAGTAAGCTGATACAGAAAATGGTTTTTCTCATTGTTTTAATCGATTATTTTACCATTTAATCGATTAAAGTCGAGGCACTTTGATAAAGTTGAGCTTTTTGAAGCTTCTAAGGTGTAGACTATGTACCGGCTATCTCAAACTCTAATATTACAGACTCAATCTAATCAAAATAGAGTTATTACACTACAAAACAAGTCTTCAACTCTTTAAGTCTTGTGTTCTTGAATCATCATCAAAATGAACAAGCTTCATGTCCATCAAGTTCAACATCAAGTCCTTGAATGTTCAACACTCTTAAGTGTTCTTGGTTGGTGTACATATTTCCACTTGATTGCCATTTTTCAAGAAAAAAGAAATTAATGCCTTAAAGAGAGTTTCTTTGGACAGTTAGAAAAATTTTACTTGAAGAGTGGAGTGATCTTAACCTTGAACTTGTGTGAGAGGAAAAAAACTTGAGGGGATTCAATTATTTTGTTATCTAACTTTCACTTTGAAGTTGTTTTTGTCTTAGTTTAATTGTTTTTTAGAAATGTCAAACTCTTCTTCCAAAAAGGCAAGCAACGTGGTCGGGTCTAATGAAGGACAAATGAAAGGCCCAGTGAAGCAAGCTTTAGTGGAATTGATTAGGGAAATGGAATTGTCCCGGAAGGAAAGTGAAAGTCATTTGAGGGAGATAATCCAAAGACTAGAAGCTGAGAAATCCCAAAGAGAGAGAAGGCGTTCATACTCACCAAGTTCCCAAGAGGAAGAAGATAGGAGATACCATGGAAGGAGACAATCTAGGTGCACCAACACTCCAAGAAAGAACAACATCAAGATACCCAAGTTCTATGGAGATAATGATCCAGAAGTCTATCTAGATTGGGAGGCTAAAGTGGACCAAATCTTTAATGTAAACCCAGAGGGGACCAGGAACAAGTAGATTTAGTTGTAGTAGAATTTGAGGGATATGCCATGACTTGGTGGCATAAGGTTTGTAACGATAATTACCAAAGGCCACCCACGGCTTCTTGGATGGACATTAAACATTTAAGGCGCGCTAGATTTGTTCCTTCCTGCTATATGAGGGAGCTCCTTTTGAAGCTCCAACGACTTCAACAGGGTAATATGTGTGTGAATGATTACTTCAAGATGCTAGAATCCTTGCTACCTAGGGTCGGTTTTCATGATGAAACTAATGAGACTAAGGTAGCTAGGTTTGTTAGTGGTCTTAGAAGAGATATCTAGGTCTTAGTAGAATTATACAAATACTCCTCCATTGAAAATGTTTTACATCTTGCCCTGAAAATTGAAGCTCAATTTTCAGGGCAAGATGGGGCTAAAAGGAGTTATTCGCATAATGACTACTACAGTTCAAATTGGAAGGACAAGGGCAAGGAAAAGAAAAAACTAGAGAGAAACCCTTCCAAAGCTCTCCAAGAGGTGCCCCCTAAGGGAAACTCTTGAAGGAACACGGCTCCTAACACCTCCGCGCCTCAAAGGACTAGTTCCATAAAATGTTTCAAATGTCTTGGGTATGGGCACATTGCTTCAAACTGCCCTACGAAAAGGACAATGATTTTGAGCGCAAACGGAGATGTTGAGAGTGAACATTCCTCCTCTAAAGAGAACTCTTCTGAACACTCTTCCTCAAGCGATGAAGAGATCACACCTTGTGAAGGTCATTTGTTAATAGTAAGGCGGATGTTAGGTCAAGTCCAGAAGGATCTTGACAATACTCAAAGAGAAAACATTTTTCACACCTGCTGCCTTATTAATGACAAATTGTGTTCACTCATTATCGATGGGGGAAGTGGTGTGAATGTTGCTAGCACGAGGGTAGTAGACAAGCTTGGTTTGCCCACTACTCCTCATGCTAAGCCATACAAGCTTTCCTGGCTTAGTGAGGAAGGTGAGATAAATGTTAATAAACAAGTCCTCATTAGCTTTGCGATTGGGAACTATAAGGATGAGGTTCTTTGTGATGTTGTGCCAATGGAAGCGTCCCATATGTTACTTGGTAGGCCGTGGCAATTTGATAAACAAACCTTTCATGACGGCTATACCAACAAGTTTTCTTTTAACTTCCAAGGGTGCAAGATCACTTTAAACCCCTTTCCCCTCAAGAAGTTTGTAAGGACCAAGAAAAAATTGCAAAAAAAGAGAAAAGAAGAAAGTGAAAAAAAGAGAAAAAAAAAAAGAGAAGGGGTCAACCTCCAAGGTGAAGGGCATCATGATCTCCCACAAGGGGATTAAAAAGGTACTTTTAGCTTATAAACCCCTACTCTTGGCATATCTTCCTTTAGGTTCTTCCCCTACATTTCATGAACAATATCCAAGTTTGTTAAAGAGTCTAGAGTTAGTATTGGATGAATTTTAGGATGTTTTTCAAGAACCTCCTAAGGGGCTTCCACCTCAAATTAGAATCAAAGAAGGAGATGAATGGAAAACCGCTTTCAAGAACAAATTTGGACTATACGAATGGTTGGTCATGCCCTTTGGCTTAACCAATGCTCCGAGTACATTCATGCGGCTAATGCATCACGTGCTCCGATCTTTTATAGGCAAGTTTGTAGTGGTATACTTTGATGACATCTTAGTCTATAGCTTGTTTGAGGAAGAGCATGTGCATCATCTTAGGAGTGTACTTGAAACCCTTAGGAAAGAGACCTTGTATGCAAATAGGGAGAAGTGCATTTTTGGCATGGATCATGTAGTCTTCCTAGGGTTTGTAGTGAGTTCAAAGGGAGTCCAAGTGGACGAAGAGAAAGTGGTAGCAATTAGACATTGGCCAACTCCCACAAATGTGAGTGAAGTGAGAAGTTTTCATGGGTTGGCTAGTTTCTATAGAAGATTTGTTAAAGATTTTAGTACAATTGCGGCCCCCGTGAATGAAATAGTGAAGAAGGTTGTGGATTTTCAATGGGGCAAGGATCAGGAAAATTCTTTTCAAACACTTAAATAAAAACTAATCAATGCACCACTCCTAGCCCTTCCCAACTTCACCAAGTCATTCGAGGTTGAGTGTGATGCTTCAAATATAGGCATTGGGGTAGTCTTGCTTCAGGAAGGCCACCCCATAGCTTACTTCAGTGAGAAGCTGAAAGGGAGTCATCTCATTTACTCCACCTATGACAAAGAGTTGTATGCTCTTGTTAGGGATTTACAAACTTGGCAACATTATCTTCTTCCAAATGAGTTTGTGGTCCATAGTGATCATGAATCCCTTAAATTTTTGAAAGGCCAAAGTAAGCTTAGAAAGAGATGTAACATCCTAATTTCTGTAATTATTTATTTACTTAAATTCCTACAAATTATTATATATTATTATAATAAATATTATGTAAACTTTTTTGAGTGGAAATTATATATTGTAAAAAAAATAAAAAATAATAATAAAAAAACGAAAAGAGAAAAAGAGAAGGTCTATGATGTACTGTGGCCTTAATACATTTGAATTAAGGCGGTGAAGAAACTTGTAGAAGAAATTAAGTTGGTGGAGAGGTATATAAATAGAAGAAACCGTGTAAGAAAATCATGCAAAATCAAAAACCCCTCCAACACCAAAAGCCGCGACCAATTTGGAGAATAAGAGAGAGGCACCAAATTGAGAAGAAAAATAAGAGAGAAAGGAGGAGAGTCAGAAGATCTTGGAGAAGTAAGGTATGGGTTATATTTTTAATTTTATTCAAACGTTTAAGATTAGAATGTCTAATTTTGCAGATTTCTTCATGATTGAAAAGTTTGAAATTTTGTTGAAATTCTTGAAATTAAGGATGAATTAGATGGTAAAAATTTTATTTTTGAATTAAATTGGATAGGTTTCATGTTTAATTTGGGTTTGGAATTAGTTTGAATGATTGATACTTGAGAATTTGAAATCTAGAGAAACTGAACTTGGTTACTGGACGAAGAATGAAGAAAGGGATATGGTGGAAATTTTTGAAAAATATTAATTCTTGAAATTACGCATGGATTATATAGTAAAATTGTTGTTTTTGAATTAAATTGGATAGGTTTCATGTTTAATTTGGGTTTGGAATTATTTTGATTGATTGATACTTGATAATTTGAAATCTGGAGAAATTGAACTTGGTTACTGGGCGAAGAATGAAGAAAGGGATATGGTGGGAATTTTTGAAAAAGATTAATTCTTGAAATTAAGGATGAATGATATGGTAAAATTGTTGTTTTTGAATTAAATTGGATAGGTTTCATGTTTAATGTGGGTTTGTAATTAGTTTGATTGATTGATACTTGAAAATTTGAAATATGGAGAAACAGAACTTGGTTAATGGGTGAAGAATGAAGAAAGGGATATGGTGGGAATTTTTTAAATAGATTAATTCTTGAAATTAAGGATGAATTATATTGTAAAATTGTTATTTTGAATTAAATTGGATATGTTTCATGATTAATTTAGATTTGGAACTAGCTTGATTGCCTGAAACTGGAAAAATTTGAAATCTGGATGTTGGCCATGGCGTACTGGGAGTGAAGATTGAAGAAAAGGATAAGGTGAGAATTTTTGAAAAAGATGAAGGGGAAAATAGTCATTTTACATCTTAGGGATATAAACAGAATTTTGAAAAAAATTAAGGGTATAATGGTAATTTAATAATGATTTTAGGACATGGAAGGAATAATAGAAATTGTTCAAGGGTAAAATAGTCATTTTCAGGACATGGTAAAAAAGTCAATTTCAGGACATGGAAGGAATAATAGAAAATGTTCAAGGATAAAATAGTCATTTTCAGGACATGGAAGGAATAATATAAATTGTTTAAGGGTAAAATAGTCATTTTTAGGACATGGAAGGAATAATAAAAATTGTTCAAGGGTAAAATAGTCATTTTCAGGATATGGAAGGAATAATAGAAAATTTTCAAGGGTAAAATAGTCATTTCGTATCCAAGGGACATAAATGGAATTTGAAAAAGGTTAAGGGTATAACTCGAGATAGAGTCAAAACATCCCAATACCACCTCTTTGTCTACTAGAAAAATGACTCAGTAAACATTCAAATTGGAGGTTAGTGCCTTCATCAAAGTTATAGGTTATTGTCTTATCTTTCCAATGCAATTGAAATGACCTTAAAAGGAGGTATAGAACTTGAGATATGACCAAAACACTCAACCATACTTTTCCAGTGTCCTCTATTTTCAGTCTAGTATTTTTAGTCCAATATTCCCTCTTAGTCTAGTATTTTCTTTTAGGTTGGATTAATACAATCATATGAATATAAGTTCCAGAAAATTGTTACTCTTGGAACGTAATAGATTATTAACAAACATTGTCTTGTTTGGAAACATATATGAATTATAATTGAAATTTTAATAATGATTGAGATGTTTCTAGGTATTTAATTGATGATAAATTGTTTTGTTTTGTTTCATTCCATACAAGACACAAACATAGTGCATGAATTTTTTTTCTAGAAGTCACAAAAAAGTATTTACGAAAAAAATTGGATAAGTTGCTACCAAGGATGGTTGGTGGTAATAATAATGTGAAAAATATAATTTTGGAAATATTTCTGTGAGTCATTTTCTTAAAAATTTACTATCAAGAGCATATGGTAGTGAAATATGACTATGAAAATGGCCAACCAAATGAGACAGAGAATTTATAAGAATGAATGATTGAGAATCGAGCTACCAGTATCTCTGATAGTAAATGGGGGAGTAGAATAGGTAAGACTGGACCTCTGGTCCATGGGGTTGGACCTCTGGTCTAGGGAGTGTTTGGGCATGGGCAATCCCATAAGTGACCAATCTTTATTTGATTCTGTGTCGTGGTAGCCTGTTGGGTGCACTAACACTCCGACTACTGTCTACTTGTTCGCGTTTAGTGGGGCATTGCCGAATCACCGAACAGGATGATGTTAAGCTCTAGTTCCACTAGACACTCATAAAAGTCTCCATGGAGCACTGAGTCAAAAATGATCTTTTCAGAGTCAAATGCATGATTTTAAAGTTTGACGTTTTGAGTCACATGTGCATATCATAAACATATTGCATGATGAAATTGTAGATTATTCATGATTTTTATGATATTCTCTATTATGTTTCCATGATTGATTTATTTGTTTCTCATAATTAATTTTCAAATTAAATTATATATGGTTGTATATTTATATGTAGTTATGAACTTATTAGAAGGAATATTTCATTGGTTGATTTTATCATATGAATGTTTGCTTTGTTTGCAGTGGATAAAATTAAATGTCTAACCCCATAAATATTTCAATCCCAGATGTTGGTGACGTGTGATGTAGGAATGTATAATTCAAGAGATAGATGTCAGATGCAAAAATCCAGAGCTTGGGTTGGGAATTGTATAACATATAAGTATCACTTTATGACTTGTAATATTTTGAAAACTTTGTATTAGAACTTGTTGCTTGATTTAATATAGAACTTTACCTAAATTATTTGTTCACTTGGTATATTTTCTATTAGCCTTCTATGAATATATTAAAAATATTACTAACTTAGATAATAAATTAGGATTAATAAATGTAATCTAGAAGGGGGTTACAAGAGACATGCTAGGTGGGTAGAGTTCATTGAGAAATTTCCCTATGTGATCAAACACAAGAAAGGGAGGAGTAACATAGTGGCTGATGCTCTATTAAGGAGACATACTTTGTTAAGCTTTTTAGAAACAAAATTTTTAAGCTTTGATCATATTCGGGAACTGTATCCTAGAGATGACGATTTTTCCAAGATTTACAGTGAATGCCTAAAGGGGGTCATAAGGACTTTTACATTCACAAAGACTATCTTTTCAAAGGAAAAAGGATTTGTGTACCCCCAAGGGTCCTTAAGGGTTTCACTTGTCAATAAGTCTCATGAGGGTGGTTTAATGGGATATTTTGTGGTGTCTAAGACTTTAGAAATCCTTAGTGAATACTTTTACTAGCCACACATGAAAAGGCTTGTTCAAAAATTTTGTGAAAACTGCATTGCATGTAAGAAAGCCAAGTCTAAGGCCAACCTCATGGACTTTACACCCCTTTGCCCATTCCTACTTTGCCTTGGGTAGACATATCCATGGATTTGTACTTGGGCTTCAAGGGACAAAGCGAGGAATGGATTTCATCTTCTTGGTAGTGGATCGATTTTCAAAAATGGCCCATTTTATTCCTTGCCACAAGTTGGATGATGCATGCCTAGTTGCAAATATCTTTCTTTAGAGAAGTTGTTAGATTTCATGGGATACCTAGGACAATTGTATCTGCTAGAGGTACTAAGTTCTTGAGTCACTTCTAGAGGACACTATGGGGAAAACTTGGAACTAAACTCCTTTTTTTGACCACTTTCCACCCCCAAACAGATGGCAAACAAAAGTGGTGAATAGAACTTTGTCTCAACTATTAAGATGCATGATTTCTAGGAACCCCAGAGAGTGGGAGAATATAATTTCCCATGTAGAGTTTGCATATAACCGGGTGGTTCATTCCACTACCTCCCACTCTCCTTTTGAGGTCGTTTATGGGTTTAATCCCTTAACACCTTTAGACCTCCTTCCTCAACCTACCCATGAAGCTTGGACTAGCCAAGATGGTCTAGAAAAATCTAAAGACCCACTCTCCTTTTTTAATGTTGGTGATCTTACCCCTTTTGATGCAGGTTTTGCAAATTCGTGGGTGAATTCTCTCCATGGAGAGGATGATGAGTCCCCAGTGGCCCCGGAGGCGGGAGAGGTCATCCCTAAGAGGATTACTAGAAGCATGATTAGAAGGGAGACCTCCTCTTCACCTTCCATTTTGAATTTACTTAGTATTTTTACTTAGTATTTTCTTTTTCTAAGTTTCTCACTTATTTTCGCTTTCCTTTTGTAGGCTCACTTTTTGCACCTCCTTTTTGAAGAATACCACCTCTTTTTGGTGGAAAGAAAGCCTTGGATCCATAAGATACATGCATGGGAAGCCTAAAGGTGTAGGACATTCCTTTTTCATGTCCTACACCCCTTTTTGGAGAGGAAGAAGCTTAGGATGCGGGATTGGTAGGCTTGGGACAACCCAAAAGGAAGCACACCTCTTTTTTTATGTTCTCCAAACCTTTAAAGGTATTTTTGGTTGGCTAGGACGAATTTAACATATTTGGACCATGGGGACTCTAGCCTTTAGGTTTAGGTTAAGTTTATGTCTCCTTTTTGTATTTCCATCTAGGTCCCTCCCCCAAAAGCCTATAAATAGAAGTTTTCCCCTCATGTAATGAGGTTGAACATTTATGAAAAGTTTGTGAGGTTTCTTAGAGTGTTTCATCTCTTTAAGTGTCTTATCTTGAACCTTGGTTCAAGTGGCGACAACCACCACTTATCTAGGGTGACTCATCCCCTAGTGGCGTGCCAACACTCTACCACCACCATACTTCTCTTCTCTGTTAGAAAAGTAGGTTGAGATCAACAAGGGGGGTGAATTGATCTTTGAAAGATTTTTCAATTTACAGAATACAGATTATCTATTTCAAAGATTTTGAATTCTTATCACTTCTTGAATCAAGAAAAATAAGCAATTAAATGTAAGACACAAGAGAGTAAAGGTTTAGAGAAAGACAACCAAGATTTATACTGATTCACCCAAACCACAGGGCTACATCCAGTTCTCAGCCAAATTTCAGCTGAGTTCCACTAGATTGAATGTGTTACAGATTACAATTCCGAATCTCACATCACCCAATCTACCATAAGTACCAAATTCCAGTTCTTGCACCTAAACCTTCACCAAGAACCAAGTTTCAGTTCTTGAACCAACCTGTAGCCAATTTCAAGCAGCAGAACCAATTCCCAACAATTCCAAACACCAACAATTCTGTAAAGAATTAAAGAAATCAAAAAGGAAGAAATCAGAAAAATCAAACCCGATTTATGCAGCTCCTGCAGTATGAGTTGCTTCACAAAAAGAAAGCAAAAATGTGTCAAGAAAGAACTTTGTAAAACTCCACAAAACTTGCACGATTCTTTCTTGAAAATCTCTCTTATGATTGCTTAATTGATTACTAAAAGATGATGTTAAAAAACTGAAGCAATCATGTTTATATAGAGTTATTTTTCAACTATTGGTTTAATTAATTGGTTAAAACTTTCTTTTAATCAACTATTAACTATTGATTAGTCGATCAATTCTTCTTTTAATTGGTTAAAATGTGCTTAATCCTTTTCCAGATTTATTTTAACTAATGCGACAACGTTTAATCGATTAAAACAGTTAAACAAAAATTCTCTAAGTTGTTTTAATAGATTAATTCGCGCTTTAATCGATTATAATTTTGCCAATCATTTTCTCAAAACTTCATAAGTGATTTTAACTAATAACAACAAGTTTTAATCAATTAAAACACTTGACAAAAATTCCCTTAAGTTGTTTTAATCGATTAATTCGATGTTATATCAATTAAAATTCTGGCAGAACACTTTTCAAAACATCTTAAGTGATTTTAATCGATTATTTCGAAGTTACATCGATTAAAATACTGACAGAATACTTTTTAAAACATTTTAAGTGATTTTAATCGATTAATTCGAAGTTACATCGATTAAAATACTGACAGAAAACATTTCAAAATATTTGAAGTGATTTTAATCGATTAATTCGAAGTTATATCAGTTAAAATACTAGCATAAGGTTTTCAAATACTCTTTTAGTGAAAATAATTGATTAATTGGAGTATGTATCGATTAAAACAGTTTCAATGAATGTTTTACATGGTTTTAATTGATTATTTCAAAAACATATTAGTTAATATTATGTTATGAATGTTCCTATCCCATTTTAATCGATTAACCTTATATAGTATCGGTTAAAACTATTTCTTAAGAACAATTTAATCGATTACATTGATTTTTAATAGATTAAAACATTTTCAGAGGCATTTTCAAATTCTTTTAAATGATCAAACCTCATGCACCAGAGAGAGATGAATGAATACCTATTAATATTGATGATGACTCACTAAATACTCTACCCTTAAACTGAAGTAGCCTTTGACTTCATCAAATCTACAAGATCTTCATTCTATCATAAAGTTCAATAAGATCTTCATCACTTTCAGGATCCCCCTATTTGATGAAGACAAACACCTCTTTTTAAGGATAATGATTTGCAAAAAAAATACTTTAATTCGTGAAATAGTAGATTAAAATAGTACAGAAAAATGAATTTAATCGATTAAAATAATTTTATATCAATTAAAATGATCGAAATTATGTGATGTTTGATGCATCTAAGATACCTAATTCATTTATGATTTTATAGAAACGATCACGAGCAAGAGGTTTTGTGAATATATAAGCTAATTGTTTCTCAGTTTCTATAAAGAAGATTTCACAATCACCTTTTGAAACATGATCCCTAATGAAATGATGTCTAATTTCAATGTGTTTTGTTCTAGAATGATGAATGGGATTCTTTGTTAATATGATAGCACTGGTATTATCACATAAAAGAGGAATTTTACTGAGAATCAAACCGTAGTCCTCAAGCTTTTGTTTGAGCCATAAGGATTGAGCACAACAGCTTCCAGCTGCAATGTACTCGACCTCAGCTGTGGAAAGAGCAACACGTGATTGCTTTTTGCTATGCCGTGAAATTAGGCTGCTTCCAAGGAGATGACAGGTTCCACTTGTGCTTTTTCTGTCAAGCTTACATCCTACAAAGTCTGAGTCAGAGTAACCAATTAGATTTAGTTTAGACTCTCCAGGATACCACAACCCAACATTCAATGTTCCTTTGAGATATTTGAGAATTCTCTTTGCAGTAGCAAAATGGGATTCTTTTGGTGCAAACTGAAACCTGGCACACATGCAAACGCTAAACATAATGTCAGGTCTGCTTGCCGTAAGTTATAATAAAGACCCAATAAGCCCTTTGTATTTTGTTTGATCTATTGGCTTCCCTTTTTCATCTGCATCAAGATAGCAGTTAGTTGACATTGGTGCAGATGCCTCTTTGCAGTGCTCCATTTCAAATTTCTTTAGGAGATCTGTGCAGTATTTTCCTTGATGAAGAAAGCACCCTTCCTGAAGTTGTTTGACTTGTAATCTAAGGAAGTAATTAAGTTCCCCCATGATGGACATTTCGAATTCTCCTTGCATATCTTTAATAAATTATTTACACAAAGATTCATTAGTAGTTCCAAATATAATGTCATCCTCATATACTTGAACAAGTATGGTATCATTATTAATTTTCTTAAGAAATAATGTTTTATCACAACGCCTCTTTGATAGCTTTTTGATAAGAGAAAATTGCTTAGCCTTTCATACCATTGCCTTGGGGCTTGCTTTAGACCATACAGTGCTTTCTTTAGTTTGTAAACAAACTCTGGATGAATATGATCTTGAAATATAGGGGGATGAGCAATAAAAACCTCTTCTTTAGTTTCGGGTTTCAAGATTGAACAGGGCATTCATTTTGGTAATCTATGATAGGTGGATTTACATTTAATTAAGGAATCAATACGTTTTTAATCTCTGCTTTTTGTCACTGTTGTTGTTTTGTAGAATTTAAATTGTGTCTATCTGTGTAATCTATAAACCAACCCCCCCCCCCCACATCATTGTTTTATCTGTTTCATGTGTGAATCTTTGATTGAAACTAATGGTCCTTGGGAGACGACCTAGGAGTCACTTCCTAGTACTACATTTATCTGCATTTATTTGACCGAGTACGACACTGATTAAATTTGGCACCGATCAAATTTGGCGCTGTTGTCGGGGACCAACGGTTTCAGTCAAGGGTTGTGTGTTGTGTTTTGTTTTAGCTTAGGGTAGTTTATTTATGTAATTTTGTGTTGGGGTGTGATTTACTGTTGTGGTCAGTTTTATTTTCAATTTTGCGGTTTGTTATTGAAGGTTGTAGGTGCAATAATTTGGAGCAAGGAAGAATTTCGAATTTAGCTGCACAATTCACCTTGGAAGGCAATGGAACAATAACTTAAATTTGCTGTATAATTGCTAATGTAGAATTTTTCTGTTTGCTATTTTCTGCAGAATTTTTTTATTTGCTGTTTTTTGTTTGTTGTTTTCTTTAAAATTTGTCTGTTTGTTGTTTTTGTTAATTGTTGTTTCTGCTGTTTGCTACCACATAAATTCGTCCAAGCTTGTTTGTTGTTTTTGCTGCAGAATTTTTTTGAAACAATTTTTCTGTTTGTTGTTTTTGATGTTTTAAGTTTGCTGTTTTAATTGTTTTTTGTTTGCTATTTGCTATTTTTGTTGCTGTTTTTCGCTGCACTCTTTGTTTTTGGAGGCCAACTCTGTTTTCTCTCCCTACTACTCCTCTGTTTCAGGTGTGAAATTGTGGGAAAATTGCATACAATGTTCTGTTTTGGGCCAAAATTATGCTGTGAATAGTGTTGTGAATAGTGCTAGTTTTCCACCAGTTTTAGGAAAATCTAAAAAAATACATCCTCAAGTAATTTTTCCCTCATTTTTGGTGTCCACACTTCTTTCATCATGTATTAAGTGCATGCAAAAGGAAAGGTACAAATTCATTAATTTGATATGGTTTCCAAGTGGGTGGTGAAGAAAAAATTGTGAAAACTTCAAACGACCATAACTTTTGCTCTGGTTATCAGAATTGGACGTATTATATATGCTTTTGGGGTAGAAAAATGAGATCTACACAATCCAGACTACCTTTCTGTCTAGTCTAGCTTAGAATTCCAAAAAAAAAAGATCGTTTACTATTTATTTTTTATTTTTGAAGTTTTATTGCCCTATTTTTCCAAACTTTTCTAGGGTGGTTCACATAGCTAGACTTAGCATTTTCACTTGGTGATTTTTTCTGTTGAATCCTATGATTTTAGGTGCATGCTCACCAAAGGGTTTGGTAAATTGAGTTTTGTAGCTCAAAATTTGAATTTTTGAGTGATTCTGTTGACTTTTTGTGGGCTATTTAGGTAAGGTTGGCCCTTTTGTGCATGTACTTAACCATTGAATTTGTTAGAATCGCGCAGCAGAATGTTTGCGTTCAGGGACAAAAACCAAGAGGGGGTTGAATTGGTTTCTTAAACAAAAATTAGGGTTTTAAAATTTTTCCCAAATTTCACCGATTAAAATGCTGTGTAAAGTAAATAGAGAAGGGATAGAAGATTACACAGTCGATTTATACTGGTTCGGATCAAAAGACCCTACGTCCAGTTGCTAATCACTCAAACAGAGGATTAACACTGTCACTATAATCACAGTTTTACAAACAGATTACAAATGAAAAGATAAGGTAAAGAATACACCTCTCTTTAGTCACACAAGAGATGAACACCTCCTTTGAATCCACAAAGGATGAAGAATAGCTTTCCCTAGAGACGACACAACACACAACCCACAAAGAAACCCACTTAGTGATTCTTATCGCTTCTAGCCCACACTAGGTTTCAAAAGCCACTTTTTCCTCCCTACAAACAGTTCTCTAGCAATCACAGCTCTTAACTTTTGTATGACAAACGTTGTTCTATTTGCAAAAAGCCTTAGAGAACCTTAAGTAGAGAGATTAGGGTTTGGGAATTGGGGATTTTCGAAATTGAATGAATTGGGAATAGGGTTTTTGAAACTTGGTCCAATTTTGAATTTCAAAACACATATCAGACCCAAATAATCGATTATCTTGAGTGTTAATCGATTATTCCAGAGCCATTCTCGCAGAGGATAAAAAACAACACCATTTAATCGATTAATAGGCCATTTAATTGATTAACAGCCCAGTTAATCGATTAACAGGCCATTTAATCGATTATTCCAGAGAGCAAATGTTGAAAATGGTTTTCTTTCTGTAATAATCGATTATCCTGTACTTTAATCGATTAATCCAGTGTATTTTTGATAAAAATGAATTTTTAGAGCTTTTAAAGAGTGGTCTATTTGCTGGCTATATTGGACTCTAATATTACAGACTCAAAAACATAAAAACAGAGTTATTACATAACATTACAAGTCTTCAAATCTTTAAGCCCTTTATTCTTGAATCATCATCAAAATCTACAAGCTTCATATCGTTGTATGTTCAACAATCTCCCCCTTTTTGATGATGATCAAAATTTCCTTTAAAGCCCTTTGTAATAACCTGTTTTATCTGTCACAACTAACAAAAAACATTAAACATACCAAACAACATTTAAATTTAATAAACATAATAAACATAAGAGGCTTTAAATAATTTCTCCCCATATTTTGATTATGATAAAAAAAATGAAAGCTCCCCCTCAAACAAAGTAAAAATACCATTTTTATTCCACAAATCAAATGAATTACAAGCAAGAAGATATATTGAAGAGATTAAAACTCTTCACTTTCATCACTGTTAAATTGGGCATCAAATCTATCTTCTAAGTTACAAACCCTATCATCTACATCCGAAATACGACGAATGATTTCCTGATGTCGTTCTTCAGAAATAGTGAAGAATTCTTGCATTCTTTGATTCATATCAAAGAGCATATCTTCCATTGATGGACGGGATGTAGGATAAGTAGATGATGTCCCAACAGTGTGAATGTTTTCTGCAGGAATCTCAGCAGCAGGCATCTCTTTATTAGAATCTTGAGCATCTTCAGCCATGTTGGGAGCGTCATCTTTGTGAATGTAAATTCCATTTACACGCACCATTTGTAATTGAGTGAGCGTGCTATCAAGCATTCGATTTGAATTTATCGTCCTGACCCTTTGCTCTCCTTCAACATTTACTCCTTTGTATTCTAAAATACGAGAAATAAGAAGAGCATATGGGATTTTAAAGGTTGGATGACGCTTAGCTTTAAGCATGGTCATAGTAACAAGACTACCCCAATCAATTGGCTCATTATTCATGATGACATGAATAATGTGAAGATTAATAGATGAACATTACACATGATTTGTTGCTCGTGGACACAGAATCCATACAATGAGATGTAGCAGCATGCGTTCTTCCTTCTTTAATGGTCTGACCAATAGAAGTCGACCAATTTCCTCGGAGGGGTTTCAAAGAAATGAGCGCTAAGTCATAATCCTATCAAAATCTTCTAACTCAGCAAAAACATTGATAACATCCTCTCTTACAGTAAAGTGGGCAAAATTTTCCCAGATATCATCATCAAGGATGATGGTCACACCCTTGACTCTAGAAGTGGCTACATGATCTCTAAATTTAAAACGAGAATAGAATACCCTAACTAAATCAGGGTATTAAGTACCTTGCATTTGAATAAATGGAAGGACACCTTGCAGCTCAAGAAGATTTGGAAAGTTGAAGCCCCTATTGATGAATTGATCACCAATAATATATTTTGGAGTGATAATACCCCTTTCCTTCCAAAAGGTCAGAAATTCCTGTCTACCTTCATCGTCGGAGATCCATCCTTCAACTGAATTTGGACGGGGATGAGAAGAAGGAGCGGATCTTCTCCTTGTGGGGATCTTAGCACGGGATGATGAAGCCATTAAAGTTGGAAGGAAAGAAATATAAGGAATTTTGAAAGCAAGTGAGGTTTAGAGGAAACAAGAGAGCTTGAATGATGCAAGAATGCTTTGATTCAAGGTTTGGAGGTGTGTAGAAGTGAAATGAAGCCTTCCTATATATAGAGAACAAGAAAAACGATCATAAACGGCTAGATTTGGGAGAATGGGTGCCAAAATAGCTGTTCCAAATGGCTAGTATATCAAAAACGATCCAGGATAATCGATTAACACTTCAATTAATTGATTAAACCTTCAACTGAACAGAATAATCGAATAACTAATGTTGTTAATCTATTAAATTGGCAGATAATCGATTATTGCTTCAAATAATCGATTATTCCAGAGAGAAACTTCTAATTTTGGACATTTTGGTGTAGATAATCGATTATTTCCCAAAATAATCGATTATTCCTGAGGGATCATCAAATTTTTAAGGTTTAGACACATGATAATCAATTAAAACCCTATGTAATCGATTATTACACTACAATCATGCAAAAATTGATCAGTTAAGCATAATTTAGGCTATTTCTAATATTCCGAAGTCTCTTCTAAGATCATAGAATCTATCTTTGGGAAGATGTTTAGTAAAAATATCTGCTAATTGATGCTTTGTATCAACATTCAATTTTACAATTTCCTTTACTAATATGATCTCTTAAGAAATGATGTCTAATCTCTATATGCTTAGTTCTAGAGTGCATTACTGGATTCTTAGTAAGATTGATTGCACTTGTATTATCACACATTAAAGGAATATCATTTAGGAAAATATTATAATCTTCTAGTTGTTGCTTCATCCATAGGATTTGTGCACAACAATTTCCAGCTGCAATATATTCAGCTTCAGTTGTGGACAATGCAACACATGCCTGTTTCTTAGAATGCCAAGATATTAAAGATGATCCTAACATATGACATGTTCCACTAGTACTCTTTCTATCAATCTTACATCCACCATAATCAGCATCAAAATATCCTATTAAACTAGGAGAAGCTTCAGATGGATACCATAAACCAGTTCCTGTAGTTCCTTTTAAATATTTTAAAATTTGTTTTACTGCAGTTAAATGAGATTTTTTTGGACATGCTTGAAATCTAGCACACACACAAATAAAATGCATAATATCAGGTCTACTTGCAGTTAAGTATAATAGTGAACCTATCATACCTCTATACATAGATTGATTTATTTCCAAACCTGATTCATCCTTGTCTAAATAGCATGATGTTCCCATGGGTGTATTAGCTTCCTTTGAAGTGTCTATTCCAAATTTCTTGAGAATCTCTTTGCAGTATTTGGTTTGAGACACAAAGGTGTCATCTTTAAGTTTCTTAATTTGAAGTCCAAGAAAGAATGTTAATTCTCCCATCATAGACATTTCAAATTCACCCTGCATTATCTTAGCAAATTCTACACACAAGGAGTTATTAGTTGATCCAAAAATGATATCATCAACCTATACTTGAACTAATAAGATATGTTCTTTTACTTTCTTAATAAACAAGGTGGAATCGATTTTTTCTCTAGAAAATCATTTGAAATTAGAAAACTACTTAATCTTTCATACCAAGACATAGGAGCTTGTTTCAAACCATATAAAGCTTTCTTCAATTTAAAAATATGGTTAGGATATTTAAAATCTTCAAATCCAGGGGGTTGTTCCACATATACTTCCTCTTTGATAAACCCATTAAAAAATTCACTTTTAACATCCATTTGATAAAATTTAAATTTCATCAATGAGGCATAAGCAAGAAGTAGGCGTATAGCCTCTAACCTGGCAACAGGAGCATAAGTTTCATCATTATCAATACCTTCCTCTTGACAGTAACCTTTGGCAACAAGTCTGGATTTGTTCTTTGTTATATTTCCATCTTCATCAAGTTTTTTTCTAAATACCCATTCTGTTCCAATCACTTGATGAGATTCTTCTCTTGGAATTAATTCCCAGACTTGATTCCTTTCAAATTGATTAAGTTCTTCTTGCATTGTTATGCACCATTGGTAATCCTTAAGAGCTTCCTCAACACTTTTGGGTTCAATCTGTGAAACAAAAGCTACAGACATACAGAAATTTGTCATATTTATAGTTCTTACCCCTTTTGAGATATCCCCAATTATATTTTCCATTGAAAGTCCTCTTGGTGATTGCCACTCTTTTGCTAATTCAGTTGGTTGAGATGGCTCCTTCTCATTCAAGTACATTTCTTCTAGAGCCTCTCATATGTACTCATCATCACCTGCAGATACTTTATTTGACTCAAGAGAATTTCCCTCAAGGTCTACAATTTCATCAAAGGTGACATGTACAGATTCTTTATTATTTAAAGTTCTTCTATTGAACACTCTATATGCTTTGCTAGTTAGTGAATAACCTAAGAAAATGCCGTCATCGGCTTTTGAGTCAAAATTTCCTAAGTTATCTTTTCCATTATTTAAAATAAAGCATTTACATCCAAATATTTTTAAATGAACAACATTGGGCTTTCTACCATTTAACAGTTCATAAGGAGTTGATTTTATAATTGGCCTAATAAGCATCTTATTCAATACATAACATGCAGTACTTACGGCATCAGCCCAAAAATATTTAGGAACATTTGATTCATTTAACATTGTTCTAGCAAGTTCCTCTAGTGACCTATTTTTGCTTTCTACTACACCATTTTGTTGGGGAGTCCTAAGTGCAGAAAAATTATGTAAAATACCATTTTTCTCACAATAATTTTCGAACCATTCATTTTGAAACTCTCCACCATGGTCACTTCTTAACAACTTAATTCTTAAGTCTTTCTCATTTTGGATTTTCTTGGCAAACTTCCTAAAGACTTTAAAAGCTTCACTTTTTAATGTTAAGAAAAATGTCCAAGTATATCTAGAAAAATCATCAACAATCACAAGAGCATAATAATTTCCACCAAAACTTTTTATCCTAGATGGACCAAATAAATCTAAGTGTAATAGTTCTAAAGGTTTTGATGTGGAAATAACATTCTTAGATTTAAAGGATGATTTCACTTGTTTACATTTTTTACATGCATCACATAATCTATCTTTTTCAAATTTTAACTTAGGCAAACCAACAACTAAGTCCTTTGATATTAATTTGTTTAATTGGTGCATATTTATATGAGTTGCTCTCTTATGCCATAACCATGGGTTTTCTTCCTTAGCAACTAAACATGTTATACTAGTATTAGGTACACAATACAAATCAATCAAATAGATATTATTATGCCTAATGCCTTTCAATGCTATATTTTCGGAATCCTTTAAATGTATGGTACAAAATTTACTTTCAAATATTACCTTGAATCCTTTGTCACAAAGTTGACTTATACTTAGGACATTATGCTTTAGCCGATCAACAAGAAGCACATCCTTTATCTCCAAGGTATTTGCACCATCAATGTTTCTGATTCCAAGTATTCTTCATTTGTTGTTGTCCCCATAGGTTACATATCCTTGTTCTTTAGCTTTGAAACTCACAAATTTTGTTTTGTCTCCGGTCATATGTTTTGAACATCCACTGTCAAGATACCACATAGACTTTTTGGATTTTGAAGTTTCCTACAAAACAAGAACATGATAATCTTAGGTCCCCATAACTTTTGGGTCCTTGGGGTTAGAGACAATCAAATTATTTAACTATAGGAACCCAAACATATTTTCCTTTAGGAACACCAAAATGCTTAATTCTACACCTATTTGAAGTATGACCATGTTTCATACAGTAAAAACATGCATTAGATGTAATATTTGAATATGATACATTTTTAACTTTAGAAGTTTTAGTTCCTTTTTCAACCCATACTCTTCTATTTTTAATTTTAGGCTTTTTCAATGGAACATGATAGTTTTCTCTATTTTGAACACTAGCCTTATCCTTATAACTATCACTTAATTCTTTCTTAGATTTATCAAGCAAATGTCTAAGTATATCAATATCATGTTCATACTCTTTACATGATGCACATGCTATATTTTTATTATTTTTTTCTTCTAAACATACAATTTTCGTTTTTAAGGACTCCACCTCTTTTTTGGATTTATTCAAACACTTTTTCACAGATTTATATTCATTTTTCAAGTCCTTAAAAGCATTAAACAATTCTCCATATGCATTTTGTAAAGCGTCATAATCATATTCATCATCACTTGAGGAAGAGTCAGAATCACTAACCTCAAAGTCGGAAGAGATGTTGTCTTTTGCCATCAAGCAAATGTTAGCTTCAATTTCCAAATCACTTAATTCTGAACTTGAGTCACTTTCATCCTAAGAAATGTAGGCTTTCTTCTTGAAGAATTTCTTTCCTTTATGATCTTCATTTTTCTTATTTGGACATTCGATTTTTACATGTCCTATTTCACCACAACCATAACATTTAATATTTAAGGAAGAACTTTCTCTTACCTTTCCCTTACCTTTGTAGGGTTGCTTCCCTTTGGCTTTCATGAACTTTGTGAATTTCTTTATCATGAGACTCAAGTTTTCATCATCTTCATTCTCCGAGTCTTCTTCCTCCTTCTTGTTCTTACTCTTGGAAATTTCAGTTTTGAAGGCTAGGTTCCTCTTTTGATGTTGACCTTCATCATTTAGCCTTCCAAGTTCAAGTTCATGCTCTCTCAACTTTCCAAAGAGCGCTGCCATAGACATTGTTACAAGATTTTGTGACTCCGTGATGGCCGTCACCTTAGGTTGTCATTTCCTATCCAAAGATTTAAGGATTTTTACATTTAATTCATCAATATAAAAAATTTTACCTAACCCGGTGAGATGATTCACAATATGTATGAAACACTTTTGAACATCAAAAATTGTTTCCCCTTGTTGCATCCGGAACATCTCATATTCTTGTATCAATGAGTTCTTTCTTGCTCTTTTAACGTCATTGGTACCTTCGTGAGTTACTCTTAGCATTTCCCACATTTCTTGAGCACTCTTACAAACCGATATCCTGTAAAATTCATCAAGGGTTAAAGTAGATGAAATTATATTTCTAGCCCTAACATCATATGGGATTTTCTATTTTCTTCAGTCGACCATCTAGAAAATGGTTTTGGTACCTCTTCTCCGTTATCAGTAATTTTAGAAATAAAAGGTCTGTTTAAAATTGCGTTCCAAACACCTCTATCAACAGACTCCAAAAATATTTGCATTCTAACTTTCCAAAAAGGATAATTTTGCCCCGCAAAAAGTGGGGGTCTATTGATAAAAGCACCCTCAACAAATGTTTGATTTTGTCTGGCCATTTTCAAAAATTGAATGACTATCAAAGCAAGCTCTGATACCACTTGTTAGAATCGCGCAATGGAATGTTTGCGTTTACAGACAAAAAACCAAGAGGGGGGGGGTGAATTGGTTTCTTAAACAAAAATTAGGGTTTTAAATTTTTCCCAAATTTCACCGATTAAAATGTTGTGTAAAGTAAATAGAGAAGGGATAGAAGATTACACAGTCGATTTATACTGGTTCGGATCAAAAGACCCTACGTCCAGTTGCTAATCACTCAAACAGAGGATTAACACTGTCACTATAATCACAGTTTTACAAACAGATTAAAAATAAAAAGATAAGGTAAAGAATACACCTCTCTTGAGTCACACAAGAGATGAACACCTCCTTTGAATCCACAAAGGATGAAGAATAACTTTCCCTAGAGACGACACAAAACACAATCCACAAAGAAACCCACTCAGTGATTCTTATCGCTTCTAGCCCACACTAGGTTTCAAAAGCTCCTTTTTCCTCCCTACAAACAGTTCTCTAGCAATCACAACTCTTAACTTTTATATGAAAAAGGTTGTTCTATTTGTAGAGAGCCTTAGAGAACCTTAAGTAGAGAGATTAGGGTTTGGGAATTGGGGATTTTCAAAATTGAATGAATTGGGAATAGGGTTTTCGAAACTTGGTCCAATTTTGAATTTCAAAACACATATGAGACCCAAATAATCGATTATCTTGAGTATTAATCGATTATTCTAGAGCCATTCTCGCAGAGGATAAAAAACAACACCATTTAATCGATTATTAGGCCATTTAATCGATTAACAGCCCAGTTAATCGATTAACAGGCCATTTAATCGATTATTCTAGAGAGCAAATGTTGAAATGGTTTTCTTTCTATAATAATCGATTATCGTGTCATTTAATTGATTAATCCAGTGTATTTTTCATAAAAATTAGTTTTTAGAGCTTTTAAAGAGTGGTCTATGTGCTGGCTATCTTGGACTCTAATATTACAGACTCAGAAACATAAAAATAGAGTTATTACAAAACATTACAAGTTTTCAAATCTTTAAGTCCTTTATGCTTGAATCATCATCAAATATACAAGATTCATATCCTTGTATGTTCAACAGAATTTTCACCTGAAATTTTTTGTGCTAGTTTCTATTGATCCTAGGATAATTGTGGTGCAGTTGTTTTGGTGGTTTTGAAAATTTTAAAAAAATTTCTAGTTTTACCCCCTGTTTAAGCTTGTTTGAGAACTACTTGATATGTTGTATATAGTGCATGACTAGGGGTAATCCAAGAATTTTACACCCATTTGACCCTGAAGTTGATAAGACCTACCATAGGCTAGTTAGGTATAATAGGAATCCACCTGTTAGTGATAATTCAAATCTGCATAATTCTGAACATTCTGCTAGATCTGAACATAATCTTGATTTTGATAACATGGGTGAGCAAAACAATTTTGGACCTCGTGCGAGGACTCTTAGGGAGATGGTTGCACCTGATTTCACTTATGCAAATTTATGTATCCAATACCTTGAAGAGGATGTACCATTTGTGCTTAAAACTGGACTAATCCATTTGTTGCCCAAGTTTCATGGTCGTGCAGGTGAGGATCCACACAAGCATCTTAAGGAGTTCCATATAGTCTGCTCCACTATGAAGCCACAAAATGTTCCTGAATATCACATATACCTGAAGGCTTTTCCTTTCTCTTTGGAGGATCTGGCCAAAGACTGGCTGTACTACTTAGCTCCTGGTTCCATAACGAGATGGGATGATCTGAAGAGAGTCTTTCTAGAGAAATTCCTCCCTGCTTCTAGGACCACTGCTATCAGGAAGGATATATCAGGTATCAGGCAACAGATGGGAGAGAGCTTATATGAGTATTAGGAGAGGTTCAAGAGACTTTGTGCAAGTTTCCCTCACCACTAAATATTAGAACAACTATTGTTGCATTACTTTTATGAGGGGATGAACATAATGGATACGAGTATGATAGATGCAGTTAGTGGAGGAGCTTTAGGAGACATGACACCTGCTACTACTAGAGGTTTAATTGAGAAGACGGCGTCCAATTCCCAGTAATTTAACATGAGGAGTGATGCCATAGTCCTTAGAGGTGTCCATGATGTGGGTTCATCAGATTTAGTGGAGAAGAAGCTAGAAAGTAAGATTGATGCCCTCACCACCCTAGTCTCCCAACTTGCTTCAAATCAGAGACCTGCGCCACCTGCAAGGGTGTGTGGCATTTGTACTTCAAATGAGCATCCCACTGATTACTGCCATTCATTGCATGAGTCTACAGGTTCTGTAGCTCCGCAAGCTTATGCAGCAAACATTTTCAATAATAGGGCTCCAAACCAACAACATAATTCTGACCTCTCAAGCAATAGATGCAATCCAGGGTGGAGGAATCACCCAAATCTGGGATGGTCCAATCAGCACAACAACAGTAGAATCCTTCACCACGACCACCATTTCAGAATTCTGCTGGTCCAAGCAGACCTTATGTGCCTCCACCAATACAACAACAATATCAGAGGCAGCAAAATGAAGCACCTGCTCCACTGGCTCCTCAACCTTCTTCACCTTCATTAGAGGAATTAGTCAAACAAATGGCTGAGATTAACATACATACCAACAGAAAAATGATGCCTCCATTCAAAGTTTAACCAACCAGATTGCTCAACTACCTACTGCTATGAATCAATTGCAAAATCACAATTCAGACAAGCTTCTTGCATAGACTGTGGTTAATCTTAAGAATCTGAGTGCCATCACATTGAGGTTAGGAAAACAGATTGACATACCTACTGCACTATCTCCACCCTCATCTATACTTGCCTCAGTTCCTACACCTGAGCAACCAGTTGGTGGCCAAAATTTGCATACAGTTGGACCTTCTTCCAAGCAAAAAGATAGAAGAGGTTGATAAAGAGATTCTAGAGACCTTCAGGAAAGTAGAGGTGAACATACCTCTACTTGATGCCATCAAGGAAATTCCCAGATATGCTAAATTCCTAAAGAAGATGTGCACCCACAAGAGGAAGATGAAGGGCAATGAAACAATCAGCATGGGCAGAAATGTATTTGTTTTGATAGGTAAATCTGTTCCTTACATTCTTGTGAAATGTAAGGGCCTAGGTACATTCTGCATACCTTGTATTATTGGAAATAATAAATTTCAGAATGCCAAGCTTCATTTGAGTGCTTCAATTAATGTCATGCATTTGTCCATTTTTAATTCTTTATCTCTTGGACCTCTACAACCCACGGGTGTGGTGATACAACTGGCAAATAGGAGTGTAGCCCACCCTACAGGTTTCATTGAGGATGTCTTAGTTTGGGTTGGTGAACTCATTTTTCCTGCTGATTTCTTTGTGCTTGATATGGAGGAGGGATTCTCCCATGGATCTGTCCCAATCATTTTAGGTAGACCATTTTTGAAAACAGCCCAAACTAAGATTGATGTGTATGCTGGTACATTGTCCATGGGATTTGGTGATATTATTATCCATTTCAATATTCTTGATGCCATGAAACATCCATCTGAGTGCCATTCTATTTTTCATGTTGAGATCATTGATGATGTTATTGATGAGTATGTTTCTGATTTTCATTCCTTACATGCTAGGAAACATTGTTTTCTTTCTGATCTGTATACTTCTTTTGCATGCACCGAATCTGAATCTAAATCTGATTTTTGATATTGACATTGATCTTCATTCTAATTCTGAGTTGTGTTCTGAATTTAAATTTGATCATATGTTTGATGTTTTGGGTGTTGTACCTCCTATGGATATGAGTTCTTTAGAGTCAGAATGCACTAACCATGTTGCAGGAAGTATACGTGAATCTGACTTGCAGGTTGAGGTACAAGCTGTGGAACCCATTCTTCTTCCCTCTCTGGTTCCTTCTATTCAACCCGCACCCACTCCAAAACTAAAGACCCTACCAGAAAACCTCAAGTATGCTTATTTGGAGGATGATGAAGAGTTGCCAGTGATCATTTCCACCTCCCTTGATGCTGTTCAAGAGGAGAAACTTTTGCATGTTCTGAATAGACATAAGAAAACCATCGGCTGGACCCTAGCAGACATTCCTTGTATCATCCCATCCACATGCATGCATAGGATATTATTGAAGGATGGAGCCAAACCAGTGAGACAACCACCGAGATTACTCAACCCCGTGATTTTGGATGTTGTGAAGAAGGAGGTGACCAAGCTTCATTAGGTTGGGATCATCTATCCTATATCAGATAGTCAGTGGGTGAGTCCAGTCCAGGTGGTCCCCAAGAAGACAGACCTAACTGTTGTGAAGAATGAGAGGGATGAGCTCATTCCCACCAGAATACAAAACAATTGGAGGGTCTGTATCAACTACCGAAGGCTCAATCAAGAAACACGGAAGGACCATTTTCCACTGCCCTTCATTGACCAGATGTTTGAGCGTCTGACAGGTAAATCTCACTACTACTTTTTGGATGGTTTCTCTGGTTATTTTAAAGATCCATATTGCTCCTGAGGATCAGGAGAAAACCACATTCACCTACCCCTTTGGCACTTTTACCTATAGGAGAATGCCTTTTGGCCTATGCAATGCCCCTGGTACCTTCCAGCGGTGTATGCTTAATATCTTTTCAGATTTCCTTGAAAATTGTATAGAGGTGTTTATGGATGATTTCACTGTGTATGGATCCTCGTTTGATGCATGCTTAGATAATTTGGATAGAGTGCTTAATAGATGCATTGAAACTAATCTTGTTCTAAATTTTGAAAAATGTCACTTCATGGTAGAACAGGGTATAGTTTTAGGGCATATCATTTCTAGTAAGGGCATAGAAGTTGATCTTGAAAAAGTCTTTGTTATTTCACAATTGCCTTACCCCTCTTGCGTGCGAGAGGTTCGATCTTTTCTTGGGCATGCAGGTTTCTACAGGCGCTTCATTAAAGACTTCAGCAAGAAGGCCCTTCTACTATCAAATATGCTTTAGAAAGATATTGAATTTGATTTTGATGACAGGTGCAAAAAGGCGTTTGACTGCCTCAAGGAAGCAGTGACCACCACTCCTATCATCCAGGAACCTGACTGGACAGTCCCATTTGAGTTGATGTGTGATGCATCTAATTATGCATTGGAGGTTGTCCTAGCACAGAGAGTTGATAAGCTGCCTCGGGTAATATATTATGCTTCTAGGACTTTGGACACTGCCCAAGCAAACTATATCACCACTGAGAAAGAGCTTCTTGCCATTGTGTTTGCTCTTGATAAATTTAGATCTTATTTTCTTGGTTCTCATGTTATTGTTTATACTGACCATGCCGCTCTAAAGTACCTGTTGAAGAAGGTTGAGTCAAAGCCTCGATTGATCAGGTGAATGCTCTGACTCCAAGAATTTGATTTGGAGATCCATGATAGGAGTGGAGCACAAAATTTGGTTACAGACCATTTGAGCAGGATAGAGAGGTGTGTTGATGATGCTTCACCAATATGAGATGCCTTTCCCAACAAGGGTTTCTTTGCACTTTCTGCTTCTTTTCCATCACCTTGGTTTGCAAACATTGTTAATTATCTTGTAGCTTCTGTTTTTCCTCCCTTAGCATCCATAGCTCAATGTGATAAACTTAAGAGCGATGCTAAGTATTATATTTGGGATGACTCGTATTTGTGGAAGTTGTGCAGTGACCAGGTTACCAGGAGATGCATTCCGGACCATGAGATTGACTCGGTCCTGCAATTTTGTCATTCTTCTGCAACTGGTGGTCATCTTGGCATTCAGAGGATAGCTCGCAAGGTGCTTGACTATGGTTTCTATTGGCCCACCATCTTCAAGGATGCGTGGAGGATTTGCAACACTTATGAGCAATGTTAGAGAGCAGGAGGGTCCCTTACATGGAGACAGCAGATGCCCCAACAACCCATGTTGTTTTGTGAGGTGTTTCATGTCTGGGTATCGATTTCATGGGTCCCTTCCCTATTTCTTTTGGTTTTTATTATATTCTCCTTGATGTTGATTATGTTTCAAAATGGGTGGAAGCCAAAGCCACCAGGACTAATGATGCTTGTCACCGCCGTCAAAAAGAGGTGGTCGGAGTGACGCGATGGTTCCGACTTTCCAATTTTCGCGTTTTTTATGGGTGTGGTTACAACGCCTTTAGGTTGTCCGATAACTAGGCTGAACCTAGGGGCGAGGTTTTTGAAAAGGTGTTCTTGGATTGTCCGATAATCGGGCTAACCCAAGAACTTAATTTTGAAGGGTTCTTATGGAGTCGCCACCGATGTTTTTACCGAAAACATCGAAAGACGAGTAAAAAGGTGTTGGTTTTCGAAAACCAACTTTGGTCGTTAAAACCAGAGTTTAGGTAAGGGAGTTAGTTACGTGTAAGGGAAGTATCAGTTCCCTTACGACGTCCCTTTTGGGTTCCCTATGATAGGCCAGCTATTTAATAAATAAACTTTGTGAAAAGACGCTTTTACCCTTTTATTTGCAGAATTAAAAGAATGACTACATGGCCCTAATATCTATTACACAATTTTAAACATAAAAGTAAAGGCAATAAAGAGAGGGATAGAAAGAGGAAACCTCCGAAGCAAGCTCTTTAATTAATTTCTTGAAAATTAGGGTGCGTTTTGGCAGCCCTTCGCTCTTTACAACGTCGGAAAACTCTCAGAAATGCTATAAAAATTTCTAAGAAACTCCGGAAATGCTTCGGAGGGGTTCTAGGAAGAGAATTTGAAGAAGTTGTAGAAGGGAAAGTGGAAGACTGTGTGAAATGAAGGGGGGAAGCGCTACTATTTATAGGGATTCGCGCCTATCAAGTCGAGACGGTCGTCTCGTCTGACGAGGTCGAGACGACGGTATCGAATTATCCAGAAATGAGAAAGCCTTCTCGCCAATCGGCAGGGGGGTCTTGCCATTCGCAAGTGGCGAGACAGCCGTCTCGCCAAACGAGACAGTGATCTCGATTTGCAGAAGTGGCGAGACAGCGATCCCGAAAAGCGAGACGGCGGTCTCGACCTCTAAAGGCAAAAATCCTTATTTTAATGCAAAAAACCCTTCCTATCCTAGTATGGGGCCTAATAGTCTCTCCTAATGGCTTCTTAGGCTTCATCCATCTTCGAAAAGGAGGTCTTCTGGTCTGTATTATGAGACCAGACAAGATTTGGGGTCTATAGTTGCCCCCCTTTACCCGACCAGTCGACTGCTGGCCTGTCGTGCCAAGAAGATCGAATGGAGGGTAAAGGAGTTGACCCTCTTGCCCGGTTACCCTTCAGATGTCTCATTTTTGCGGCGGTTGATCTTCTAGGGAAAACTGCGTTGTGCGCCTCCAGGATGCTCCTTCTGGCGGTAGTTGATCCCTTCAGCTGATGAGTATAAACCCCCATCTGCTTTGATGAGTATGAACCCCCGTCTAGTAAGCCCCCTTTTGTAAGGCCTGATGAGTACACACCCCCATCTGGTGTTTTGACGAGTATGAACCCCCGTCTGGTAAGCCCCCTTTTGTAAGGCCTGATGAATACACACCCCCATCTGGTGAAGTGCCTCCGGATGCTCCTTCTTGCGGTAGCTGACCCTTTGGCTGTGGTGGCGGCTTACTGCTCTAGCTCATGCGTCGTGTGTTGAGATGTGTTCTCTTGTCTTTGTCTTTTCTGAGAGTGGTTTTCCGGTCTGTGCGGGGGATTCTGTTGGTGTTCATCCAACTTGTTGGTTGCTGGGGATTCTTTGATTTTGATCTTTTGGTGGTGGTCATCCGACTTTGCTGGTTGTCGGGTAATCTTTTTATTATTCGACTCTTGCTTGGTTGTCAAAAAATTGTTGGTTAAGATGATTAACTTGTTTTAATCCTGCCTTTTTCTGCGGCTTTATCTCTTTTTTCTCGCGATTTTGGATTTTGGCTTTTTTGAGCGTAAGTCTTTTTACTCTTAGTTTCTTTTTATTACGCTGACTCATTTTGAAAGGGAGAGCAAAATATATGAAATGAAATTTTATTTATGATAAAAATTTATTACAATAGTTTATTTTCTAAGCACTATCCCTAAGACGGTGGACTCGAGTCTGGAGACGATCCGTAAGAGGGGAATTGCCGGTACAGATGTCTTCGAAATTCTGCTTGATCCCGGGCTTCGTCGAGGTACTCCTGCCAGAATGCCGCCAGGTCCTTCCTTATTCCCTCTTGGTATTGGTTTAATGTCTCCAATCTCGTGTTGAAGATATCCTGTCTTAGAGACATTTGCTCTTGTCTCATGGACATCTAGTCGAATTGCTGGCGCAAATCGTAGATGTTGCGGTTGATGCTAGCAAAATCGTCCATGTACTACTGTTGTTGTTGTTGCTGCTGTTGTTGTTGGAACTCGGGAGGTGTCGGGAGATCGTGCATTGCTACGAGATCCCAGAGATCCAAAGTTATGTCCAGTGAGGGGTGGAGGATCAACCGGGTCCCTTGGCGTAGTAGCATCCCCATGCTTACTAGGACTGACCCGTTGATAGTCTCGGGTCAAAGGCTGGAGGCCAGTTCCTCCCTGCCACTGCACCCCCATTTCTCTGCCAGGGGGGTAATGAGGGGAGCCATGAGGACGGCTCCCACGGGCCGGCTCCCGAAGTCCTTGAGGGCCTTCAGGAAGAAATAGCCAGGGTTGCATTGGTGCCTCTGGCTAATGCAGTAGAGGGCGAAGAGGTCCGGGAGGGTAACTTTACCCTGACTCTCTTTACGCCCGTGGATAGTCCCAGCCAACAACTTGTGGCAGATACGGAGGGTGGGGGGAAGTGCGGAGCCCTTCAGCAGTGTCGGCAGGTTGTGCGCCCCAGTCAGCTCCTCCCACATCTCGCTGGCAGTGAGGTTGGTGGGGCGTGCGCAGATGGCCTCCTAGTAGTCCCGAGTCAGCACGTCCTCGGACTGGACGAATCCATTGGACACGTTGAATTCGTCCAGGGTAGTGGTTCGGTACATCCCACCTACGAAGTATGTCACCATTTTTATTGGTGGGAAACCTGGCACCATGGAGGGGGTCTCGGAGTAGGAGATGGAGGCAAGAAACTCTAACACCGCCTGAGGATAGACGTGGATGGGTGGAGACTGGAGGAGGAAGCGCCACCCTATACTGTCGATGTGGGCACGGACATCGTCTTCCCACCCGAATTTGGCAAGGATGCCGAAGTCCAATCTTAGCATGGGGTGTCAGGTATACCCCCGAATGTGCTCTAGACGATCCTGGTGCAGCGGTGAAAGCTGTGTGGGATCTTGAGGAGTGGGGGCTGAGGAGCTACTAGGGCCGGTAGAGCCTCTTCTCTTTCTGGACTGATCTCCACGATGCATTTTGACAGTAGGATGCTTGAGAGTGAGAGAATGGAGGGTAGGAGTGCAAGAGAGGGTGTGGAGACCCCCCCTAGGCCCCTCTATTTATAGACTTTTCGACCAACCTCGGGACCGCCATTTTTTCTGAAGAAAATAAGACCTGGTTCAAAAACATTTTATGCATGCAATGTTTTCATGTTTGATGTCCTATATGTTGAACATACAAGGACTTGATGTTGAACTTAGATGGACATGAAGATTGTTGATTTTGATGATGATTCAAGAACAAAGAACTAAGAGAGTTGAAGACTTGTTTGATTGTGTAATAACTCTGTTTTGATGAGTTTAAGTCTGTAATATTAGAGTCTAAGATAGCCGGTACATAATCTACTCTTTAGAAGCTTCAAAAACTCATATTTATCAGTTAGCCTCAGGTTTAATCGATTAAAACATTAGATAATCAATTATTACAGTGAGAAAAACCACTTTTTGTATTTGTTCACTGAAATAATCAATTAGCACACCTGTTAATCGATTAACAGGCCAGTTAATCCATTAAAACAGAGAGTTTTGGGGTTCTGTTGATTTTGGCTCTGTAATAATCGACACTTCATTTAATCAATTATTTCAGTCAGATTTTGATTTTCAACTTCAAATTAAACCTATTTTTGAAAACCCTAATCCCAAGACTCCTAGTTCCGAAAATCCCAATTCCCAAACCCTAATTTCTCTACTTAAGGTTCTCTAAGGCTCTCAGAAAAATTAAACAACCTTTTTCAAACAAAAGTTAAGTGTTGTGAGTGCCAGAGAACTGTTTGTTGGAGGAAAAAGGGGCTTTTGGAACCTGGTGTGGGCTAGAAGCAATAAGAATCACTAAGTGGAGTTCTTAGTGGATTGTGTGTTGTGCCGTCTCTGGGGAAAACTGTTCTTCATCTCTTGTGGGTTTCAAGAGAGGTGTTTTCTTTACTTTGTATTTTCAATTGTTATCTGTTTGTAACAACTTTGATTATAGTGACAGCGTTAATCCTCTGTTTGAGTGATTAGCAACTGGACGTAGGGTCTTTTGATCCGAACCAGTATAAATCTCCTGTGTAAGACTCTATCTCTATCTTATTTACGTTTACACAGTATTTTAATCGGTAAAATTTTTAAAACCTAATTTTTGTTATGAAACCAATTCACCCCCCCTCTTGGTTTTTGTCCGACAACGCGATCATTCCGCTGCGTGATTCTAACAAGTGGTATCAGAGCTTGCTTTGATAGTCATTCAAACTTTTTGAAAATCGTCAGACAAAATCAAACTTTTGCCGAAGGTGCGTCTATCAACAGACCCCCACTTTTTGCGGGTCAAAATTATCCTTTCTGGAAAGTAAGAATGCAAATCTTTTTAGAGTCTGTTGATAGAGGTGTTTGGGACGCTATTTTAATTGGTCCCTATGTTCCTAAAGTTACTGAGAATGGTGTAGAAGTTCCTAAACCTTTTTCTAGATGGACAACAGAGGAAAATAGAAAAGCACAATTTGACATTAGGGCTAGAAATATTATTTCATCTGCTTTAACCCTTAACGAGTTTTACAGGATCTCTGTTTGTAAAAGTGCTCAGGAGATGTGGGAAATGCTAAGAGTGACCCACGAAGGTACCGATGACGTTAAGAGAGCACGGAAAAATTCCCTAATCCAAGAATACAAGATGTTTCAGATGCAACAAGGTGAAATGATATTTGACGTTCAAAAGCGTTTCACTCATATTGTGAACCATCTCACTAGATTAGGTAAAATCTTTGACGTTGATGAATTGAATGTTAAAATCTTAAAATCTTTGGATAGGAAATGCCAACCTAAGGTGACGACCATCTTGGAGTCACAAAACCTTGCCACAATGTCTATGGCGGCACTCTTTGGAAAGCAAAGAGAGCATGAGCTTGAGCTTGGAAGGCTAAACGATGAAGAAGGACAATATCAAAAGAAGAACTTAGCCTTCAAAACCGAAATTTCCAAAGGTAAAAATAAAAAGGAAGAAGAAGACTTGGAGAATGAAGAAGAAGAATTGAGTTTTATGATAAAGAAGTTCACCAAATTCATGAAAGCCAAAGGAAGGCATCCATTCAAAGGTAAGGGAAAGGTAAGAGAAAGTTCTTCTGTAAATATAAAATGTTATGGTTGTGGTGAAGCAGGACATATGAAGACCAAATGTCCAAACAAGAAAAATGATGAAATCAAAGGCAAAAAGTTCTTCAAGAAGAAAGCCTATATTGCTTGGGACAATAGTGATTCAAGTTCAGAATCAAGTGACTCGGAAGTAGAAGCCAATATTTGCTTAATGGCAAATGACAACATATCTTCCGACTTTGAGGTAAGTGATTCCGACTCATCCTCAAGTGATGATTAAAATAACTATGATGAACTGCAAAATGCATATAATGAATTGTTTAGTGCCTTTAAGGACTTGAAAAATGAATATAAAGTTGTGAAGAAGAATTTAAGTAGATCCGAAAAGGAAGTTGACTCATTAAAAATGAAAATCACATGTTTAGAGGAAAAGGAATTCTTAGACACGAAAATTGTATGTTTAGATGAGAATGATGATAAGAACTTAGCATGTGCATCTTGTAAAGAGTATGAATATGACATAGATATCCTTAACCATTTGCTAGATAAAGCCGAAAAGGAGATAAGTGATTTTAAGAAGGATAAAATTGTTTTAGCTCAAAATAGTGTAAATCATCAAGTTCCTTTGAAAAAGCCTAAAAAGAAAAACAAAAGAGTATGGGTAGAAAAAGGAACTAGAGCATCTATTGTTAGAAATGCATCGTATTCTAAAGCTACATCTAAAGCATGTTTTTACTGTATGAAACAAGATCACACTTCAAATAAATGTAAAATAAAACATTTTGGTGTTCCTAAAGGTAAATACATTTGGGTTCCTATTGTTAAATAATTTGTTTGTCTCTAACCCCAAGGACCCAAAAGTTATGGGGACCTAAGTTTACTATGTTCTTGTTTTGTAGGATACTTCCAAATCAAAGAAGTCTATGTGGTATCTTGATAGCGGATGCTCAAAGCATATGACCGGTGATAAAATGAAATTTGTGAGTTTCAAAGCTAAAGAACAAGGATATGTAACTTATGGGGACAACAACAAAGGGAAAATTCTTGGAATTGGAAATATAGGTGGTGCAAACACATTGGAGATTAAGGATGTGCTTCTTGTTGATGGACTAAAGCATAATCTCCTTAGCATAAGTCAACTATGTGACAAAGGATTTAAGGTAATCTTTGAAAGTAAATTTTGCACCATACATTTGATAGATTCCGAAAATGTAGAATTAAAAGGTATTAGGAATAATAACATATACTTGATTGATTTGGATTGTTTACATGATTCTAGTATAACATGCTTAGTTGCTAAGGAAGAGAACCCTTGGTTATGGCATAAGAGAGCAGCTCATATAAATATGCATCATTTAAATAAATTGATATCAAAAGACTTAGTTGTTGGTTTGCCTAAGTTAAAGTTTGAAACAGATAGGTTATGTGATGCATGTCAAGAAGGTAAACAAGTAAAATCATCATTTAAATCAAAGAATGTTATTTCCACTTCAAAAGCCCTAGAATTATTACATTTAGACTTATTTGGTCCTTCTAGGATAAAAAGTTTTGGTGGAAATTATTATGGTCTTGTGATTGTTGATGATTACTCTAGATATACTTGGACAATTTTCCTAACAATGAAAAGTGAAGCTTTTAAGGTCTTTAGAAAGTTTGCAAAGCAAATACAAAATGAGAAAGACTTAAGAATTAAAGTTTTAAGAAGTGACCATGGTGGTGAGTTTCAAAATGAAAAGTTTGAAAATTATTGTGAAGAAAATGGAATATTACATAACTTTTCTGCTCCTAGGACTCCCCAACAAAATGGTGTAGTTGAAAGGAAAAATAGGTCACTAGAGGAACTTTCTAGAACAATGTTAAATGAATCAAATGTTCCTAAATATTTTTGGGCTGATGCGGTTAGTACTGCTTGTTATGTTTTAAATAGAATGCTCATTAGGTCAATTATAAAATCAACTCCCTATGAATTGTTAAATGGTAGAAAGCCTAATGTTGCTCATTTAAAAATATTTGGATGTAAGTGCTTTTTGTTAAATAATGGAAAGAATAACTTAGGAAAATTTGACTCAAAAGCCGATGAGGGCATTTTCTTAGGTTATTCATTAACTAGAAAGGCTTACAGGGTGTTTAATAGAAGAACTTTAAATATTGAAGAATCTGTACATGTTACTTTTGATGAGATTGTAGACCTAGGGGGAAATCCTCTTGAGTCAAATAAAGAACTTGCAGGTGATGATGTGTATATAAGAGAGGCTCTTGATGAATTGTATTTGGAAGAAAATGAGCCTTCTCAAACGCCTGAATTAGCAAAAGAATGACAATCACCTAGAGGACTCTCAATGGACAATATCATTGGTGATATCACAAAAGGGGTAAGAACTAGAAATATGACTAATTTCTGCATGTCTATAGCTTTTGTGTCACAGATAGAACCCAAAAATGTTGAGGAAGAGCTTAAAGATGACCAATGGTGCATAGCTATGCAAGAGGAACTTAACCAATTTGAAAGGAATCAAGTCTGAGAATTAATCCCAAGAGAATAATCACATCAAGTAATTGGAACTAAATGGGTATTTAGAAATAAACTTGATGAAGATGGAAACATAACAAAGAATAAAGCCAAACTTGTTGTCAAAGGATATTGTCAGGAGGAAGGTATTGATTATGATGAAATTTATGCTCCTGTTGCCAGGTTAGAGGCTATACGCCTACTTCTTGCTTATGCATCTTTGATGAAATTTAAATTATATCAAATGGATGTTAAAAGTACATTTTTAAATGGTTTTATTAAAGAAGAAGTATATGTGGAGCAACCCCCTGGATTTGAAGATTTTAGTTATCCTAATCATATTTTTAAATTAAAGAAAGCATTATATGGGTTAAAACAAGCTCCTAGGTCTTGGTATGAAAGGCTAAGTAGTTTCCTAACTTCAAATGATTTTTCTAGAGGAAAATTTGATTATACTTTGTTTATAAAGAAAGTAAAAGAACATATCTTATTGGTCCAGGTATATGTTGATGATATTGATTTTGGATCAACTGATAATTCTTTATGTGTAGAATTTGCTAAGATAATGCAGGGAGAGTTTGAAATGTCGATGATGGGGGAATTAACATTCTTCCTTGGACTTCAAATAAAGCAACTTAAATATCGTATCTTTGTCTCTCAAACAAAATACTGCAAAGAGATACTCAAAAAGTTTGGAATGGACACCTCAAAGGAAGCTAACACACCCATGGGAACTTCATGCTATTTAGACAAGGATAAATCAGGTTTGGAAATATAATCAATCTATGTATAGAGGTATGATAGGTTCACTGTTATACTTAACTGCAAGTACACCTGATATTATGCATTTTGTATGTGTGTGTGCTAGATTTCAAGCTTGTCCAAAAGAATCACACCTAATTGCAGTAAAACATATTTTAAAATATTTAAATGGAACTACTGGCTTTGGTTTATGGTATCCATTTGATGCTTGTACTAGTTTAATAGGATATTCTGATGTTGATTATGGTGGATGCAAAATTGATAGAAAGAGTACTAGTAGGACATATCATTTGTTAGGCTCATCTTTAGTCTCTTGGCATTCTAAGAAACAGGCATGTGTTCCTTTATCCACCACTGAAGCTGAATATATTGCAGCTGATAATTGTTGTGCTCAAATTTTGTGGATGAAACAACAGCTAGAAGATTATAGTACATTTCTAAATGACATACCTTTGATGTGTGATAATACGAGTGCAATTAATCTTACTAAGAATCCAGTCATGCACTCTAGGACTAAGCATATAGAAATTAGACATCATTTTTTGAGAGATCATATAAGCAAAGGAAACTGTGAAATTGAGTATGTTGATACAAAGCACCAATTAGCAGATATTTTTACTAAGCCTCTACCCAAGGATAGATTCTATGATCTTAGAAGAGACTTAGGGATATTAGAAATAGCTTAAATTCTGCTTAATTAGACAGTATTTGGATGGTTGTAATGTTATAATTCCTTATGTAGGATGTTAATAGATTATCATGTGTATAAACCTCAAAAATTTGATGAACTCTCTGGAATAATCGATTATTTGGAGTTATAATTGATTATTTGCATCCAAAACACACAAAACATGACATTTCTCTCTGGATTAATCGATTATCTCGCCAGATAATTGATTAAACTCAGTGTTAATCGACTGACAACTTGAATTAATCGATTAAATGGGTCTGGTACTGGTTTAATCGATTAATTCAAGATTTAATCGATTAAACCTGGCAAGTTTTGATTCCTAGCCGTTGCCAATGGCTCTCTTGACCCTTATTCACTTCCATATGACCGTTGGAGATGCTTGGTTATAAATAGGGACCTCCATTTCACTTCTACTCACTTCTATCTCTTGAAATCAAGCTTTCTTGCCTCATTCTATCAATCTTGCCTTCTTCTAACTTAACTTGTCCTCCTAAATCTTCTTGTTACTCTTATAATCCTTCAATGCCCTCATCTTCTCGTGCTAAAATTCCCACTAGAAGAAGATCTGCACCCTCATCTCATCCCCGTCCTAATTCTGTAGAAGGATGGATCTCTGATGCTGAAGGCCGACAAGAATTTATGTCTTATTGGAAGGAACGTGGTATTATTTCTCCTAAAATTCCTTATTGGTGATCAATTCATCAATAAGGGATTCAACTTTCCTAATCTCCTTGAAATTCAAGGAGTTCTCCCTTTCATCCAAATGCAAGGTACGTATTATCCTGACTTAGTTAGGGTATTTTACTCTAGGTTCAAATTCAGAGATCAAATATCTACCTCTCGTGTAAAGGGGGTAACAATTATTCTTGATGATGATGTTTGGGAAAACGTTGCCCACTTTCCTATTAGAGAAGATGCTATTAACGTGTTTGGTGAGTTAGATGATTTTGACAGGATCATGGTTGTAGACCCCTAATCTTGCCCGACCTCATAATAAAGACCAGAAGACCTTCTATTTGAAGATGGATGAATCCTAAGAAGCCACTAGGAGAGACTATTAGGCCCCATACTAGGATAGGAGGGATTTTTGGCACAAAAATAAGGATTTTCGCCTTTTAAGGTCGAGACCGCCGTCTCGCCTTGCGCAAATGGCGAGACCGCCGTCTCGTTTGGCGAGACGGCCGTCTCGCCACTCGCGAATGGCGAGACCGCCATCTCCTTTGGCGAGACGGCCGTGTCGCCATTCCTGCAAGGCGAGAACGCCGTCTCGAATGGCGAGACGACCGTCTCGACCTTGTTAGACGAGACGGCCCGTCTCGACCTGACAGGCGCGAATCCCTATAAATAGGAGCGCCATTCCACTCATTTCCCACAGTTCTTCAATTCTCTCTCTAGATATTTCTTCAAATTCTATTTCTAGAACCACTCCGAAGCATTTCCGGAGTTTTTAAGAGTTTTCTAGAGTGTTTTATAGCATTTTGAGTGATTTCGGCGCTGTAAAGAGTGAAGGGCTGCCAAAAAGCACTATAATTGAAAAAAATTAATAGAAAGCTTGCTTCGGATGTTTCTACACTCTCTCTCTCTACTTTACCGCTTCAATTTTAAATTATGCAATAGAAACTAGGGCCATGTAGTCATAATTTTAAATTTTGCAAAATAAAGGGTAAAAGCGTATTTTTCACTGGTTTATTTATTTATCCAAAGTAGCTAACCCATCATAGGGAACCCGAAAGGGGCGTCATAAGGGAACTAACACTTCCCTTACACGTAACTAACTCCCTTACCCAACTCTGGTTCTAATGACCAAAGTTGGTTTTTCGAAAACCAACGCCTTTTAACCCCTTTTCCGATGTTTCCGATAAAAATGTCGGTGGCGACTCCAGAAGAACCCTTCAAAAACTAGTTCTTGTTTTAGCCCGGTTATCGGACAATCCAAGAACGCCTTTTCGAAAACCTCGCCCCTAGGTTCAGCCCGGTTATCGGACAACCTAAAGGCGTTGTAACCACACCAATAAAAACGTGAAAAATGGAAAGTCAGAACCATCGCGTCGCTCCGACCGCCTCATTTTGACGGCGGCGACAATGGCTTACCGTTCTTTTCTGCGAAACCCTTCCATGGAGATTGGGCGTCTCCTTCTAGCTGGACCTTTGAAGAAGGAGGAACGCATGATTTTTCATTTACTTGTCTGGATCCTATGTCCTCGGGCTACGAATCATGCTCAATGTTCTTCAATCGATCTTCGTATTATTCATGCCATAATGAATAATGAGCCTTTAGATTGGGGCATTCTTGTCACCATGTCTATGTTAAAAGCCAAACGCCATCCCACCTTCAAAATTCCATATGCCCTCCTTGTCTCTCGCATTCTTGAATACAAAGGAGTAAATGTCGAAGGTGAACAAACAGTACGAACGAATAACTTAAACTGCATGCTGGACAGCACATTAACCCAACTCCAAATGGTGCGTGTCAACAATATTTATGTTCACAAGGATGACGTTCCAAACGAAGGTGACGATAATGAAGATTCTGATGAAGATATGCCTCCTACAACTGATTTTCCTTCTGATCAGATTCAAAGTGTTGGAACTTCCTCGGCTCATCATGAAACCCGTCAATCTATGGAAGACATGTTATCTGATATAAATCAGAGGATGCAGGCATTCTTCACTCTTTCTGGAGTACGGCATGAGGAAATAATTCGCCGTATATCTGATGTAGATGATAAAGTGTGCCATTTAGAAAATAAATTTGATGCACACTTTCATAGTGATAGTGAAGAATTTTAGAGTTTGTTGTTTTGTGATTGTAATGTATTTTCATTTCTGGAATAAAATGTGGTGTTCTTTCAATGCATTGTTTGAGGGGGAGTTATCTCCAAGTTATGCATATTTTGAGGGGGAGCTCTTATGATTGTTATAAATTTTTTTTTATTATAATCAAAATAGGGGGAGAAATATTTAAAGCCTCTCATGATTGAATTTAAATATTATCTGGTATGTTTAATGTGTTTGTTAGTGTGACAGATAAAACAAATTATTACATGGCTTTAAAAGAAAATTTTGATCATCATCAAAAAGGGGGAGATTGTTGAACATACAAGGACTTGATGTTGAACTTACATGGACATGAAGATTGTTGATTTTGATGATGATTCAAGAACAAAGAACTAAGAGAGTTGAAGACTTGTTTGATTGTGTAATAACTCTGTTTTGATGAGTTTAACTCTGTAATATTAGAGTCTAAGATAGCCGGTACATAATCTACTCTTTAGAAGCTTCAAAAACTCATATTTATCAGTTAGCCTCGGGTTTAATCGATTAAAACATCAGATAATCGATTATTACAGTGAGAAAAACCATTTTTTGTATCTGTTCACTGTAATAATCGATTAACACACCTGTTAATCGATTAACAGGCCAGTTAATCGATTAACATGCCAGTTAATCGATTAACAGGCTAGTTAATCAATTAACAGGCCAGTTAATCGATTAAAACAGAGAGTTTTGGGGTTCTTTTGCTTTTGGCTCTGTAATAAATGATTAACACTTCATTTAATCGATTATTTCAGTCAGATTTTGATTTTCAACTTCAAATTAAACCTATTTTCGAAAACCCTAATCCCAAGACTCCTAGTTCCGAAAATCCCAATTCCCAAACCCTAATTTCTCTACTTAAGGTTCTCTAAGGCTCTTAGAAAAATTGAACAACCTTTTTCAAACAAAAGTTAAGTGTTGTGAGTGCCAGAGAACTGTTTGTTGCAGGAAAAAAGGGCTTTTAGAACCTGGTGTGGGCTAGAAGCGATAAGAATCACTAAGTGGAGTTCTTAGTGGATTGTGTGCTGTGTCATCTCTGGGGAAAACTGTTCTTCATCTCTTATGGGTTTCATGAGAGGTGTTTTCTTTACTTTGTATTTTCAATTGTTATCTGCTTGTAACAACTTTGATTATAGTGACAACGTTAATCCTCTGTTTGAGTGATTAGCAACTGGACGTAGGGTCTTTTCATTCAAACTAGTATAAATCTCCTGTGGAAGACTCTATCTCTATCTTATTTACGTTTACACAGTATTTTAATCAGTAAAATTTGGGGAAAATTTTTAAAACCTAATTTTTGTTAAGAAACCAATTCACCCCCCCTCTTGGTTTTTGTCCGACAACGCGATCATTCCGCTGCGCAATTCTAACACTATAAAGCCTATTTCATTTAGTTTTTCAGAAGGATTTAACTGATGCGTCTTGTAGCGACAGGTGTCCTCTGATCTGCGTTCTTGTATTTGGCTATACCATTCCGGACTTCTTGTGATCGAGGAATAATATGCTTTTTCTTTTTCTTTGTTTTTTTTCTCTCCTTTTTTTTTGTAGAGCACACTTTGCCATGTTAGTGTTCCTTTTTCTTCACTTTAGGGGTTTCAATCCTCTTGTTGACTATACGCCTCCATATTCCCAAATTAATTGTTAGAATAATATTGTGAGGGTCAGGAGAAAAGAAGTAAAAAGGCAAATCCAATGGCTTGTGTTTTAGACGGTCAATTTTATTTAGAAAAAGGTTTTTGTAAGAATGGTTGGCTAAGGTTAGGCTTAGGTGTTTAAGCTTTTGTCTAAGCAAACGTTTCCTTTTTTGTACTTGCGCCTTAGTTTATTTCCATTGCTTTTTATGGTTGGTTGATTTCCCTAGATCGCCCTTCAGGTTTTCGAACTAGAATATTGTGTTTTGGTCCTATCTTTTGTCTAGGTTCCTTCTTTTTGTTTTTGTTTAGGGAATCCTAGCGGACCTTATTTTGTAACCCTAACTTTTGCCTAGGCTACCCTTTATTTTTGTTCGGGTATCCTACCGGGTTGACCCTATCTTTTGCGTAGCCCCCTTAGTGGGTTTCCTACCAGGTATTTTGCCCTTTTTCTTTTTTGGCCTTTGGCTTCTATGGGATTTTTCTTTTTTGTTATTTTTTTCACAATATTGGCGAAGCATGACTTTCTTTATGGTGAGGTAAAGCCTTATTTTGTGCTTCTAATCAACTAGCTTGATTGTAATGGCAATGGCAAGTTTTGTTTATTTGGATGCACTTTTTATTCTTCTTTTTCTTTTTGTTTACTTAGACAAGGTTATTGTGAGGTCTAGTCATGAAATAGTAAGAAGAGAAGCAGATAGTAAGAAGTATATTCTTTATTAATTAATAAGGGAATATGTGCCCTAAAAATGCCCGGGGGTCGGGCTAGCCCCGGGGGATAGTCTCTAACAATCATTGGGTTTACATCCCTTAAGTGAAGAAAAAGATCTCCTAATGACTAGGGTAGCTCTTGATGCTTGCATCCCTCCGCTTCGAAATATCTACTTGAGGGTGCGAAGGGGAGACTTCCCTTTTCTTCCCTCTGCTCGTCCCTTAATAGGGTCATATCCTAGGCCATACTTGGAAGGATTATCTTTGAATTCCGGGGGTTCCCTCATGCCTTGGGAATCTGCCCCGAGTCCTTGGCCAGGATGGTAACCATGCTTCAATATCATGCGGGCTACCTTTGTGTTTTTGGGAAGTCTCTCTACGTTGGCAATTTCAAGCGCTTGAAAAGATGTTTCAAGGGCCTCTTCAGCCGCATCCACATAAGGTTGGGTGGATGGTCCACTGATCAGGATATCATCTTCTGCTTGGATCGTGACCAATTGGTCATCCACTATGAACTTGACTTTTTGGTGGAGCGTTGAAGGTACTGCCTTAGCATCATGAATCCAAGGCCTGCCGAGGAGACAACTGTATGCCGGAGTAATATCCATTACATGGAAATCGACATTGAAGATAGTGGGTCCAACTTGGATTGGAAAATTAACTTCTCCCACTACTTCTCGTTTTGATCCGTCGAAGGCTCGAACAATAGTGCTGCTTGGGCGCAGACGGGTTCATTGGATAGTCAACTTGTTAAGTGTGCACTTGGGCATCACGTTCAAGGAAGACCCGTTATCCACAAGAACTTTGGCGATGAGGTATTCCTTGCACTTGATGGAAATGTGCAAGGGCTTGTTGTGGTTTGACCCCTCGAGGGGGAGTTCTTCCTCTGTAAAGGTGAGGTGATCGCTTGCCATAATGTGACCGACGATCCTCTCAACCTTTTCTTGGGATATGGTGTGAGGTACATGTGCTTCGCTCAAGACCTTCATCAGGGCATTTCTGTTCGGTTCTGAGCTCATCATTAGAGATAATAGGGTTATCTTTGCAGGTGTATGATTGAGCTTGTCAATAATGGAATACTCGCTTTGCCTTATAAACTGGAGTAATTCCTCTATCTCCTCCTTGGATTCTTTATTTTCTTTTTCTTCGGTCTTTTTATTTTTTCCTTTATTCTTGGGGACATCTTCTTATGAGTCCTTGGGGGAGTAGACTCTTCCACTTCTAGTCATGCCCCTAATGCCGGCTATATTCTAGATATCTTCCTTTATTGGTGAAGATTCCCCATATTTCCATGGTACAGCTTTATCTGACTCGTAGGGGAAAGGACGTGGCGTAAATAGTCGCACTGGTGTCCTTGCCCCTCTTCCTTATTTTTGAGGACCAACGGTCGAGGCTTATTTTCCTCTTGTGGCGGGTCAACCGTTGGGGAAAGCTTGATTAGGAGTGGCTTTCTCTCCATTCTTCTAATTTGGAAGACGTGTCAGTTAATCCTTCCTTTTTATTATCTTATTTATTAAAAGTGAAGGAGGGGAAATTAAATATGTAAATGAATGATATGCATGCAAGTAGACAATTCTTGGATAAAGAAAAATTTCATTTATCGGTAGAAGGTGTACATTCCCCTACTCCATACTACGAAGCAACTTTTGACAGAAATGGAAAAGCCTAAAGAAACCCACAGGCGGGTCTTGATCTCTATGTAATTCCCTTTCGGCTTCTCGGACATGACGAGCGAGTGTTTCGCTTTGCTTCTGGACCGCCTGGCTCATATCTTCACTGTACTTTTGAGCCTCTTTGATCTTCGCCTCTTGATGGACAACCAAGGCTTGTAGTTCATCGAGTTTTGCAAGGGCTTGGTCCTTTTCTTTTAGTACTTGGTTGTACTGAGCTAGCACGTCTCTTTCTTTGCAGCGTAGCTCAGCGAGACTTTTGTTGAGCCTCCGATTGGCCTCTCGCTCTTGGTGTATTTCTAACCGAGTCCTGGTGAGGTCTTGCAACAAGTCCTTGATCCTTTGAGCCTGTTTTGCTGATTTGGCCTCAAGGCGTGTTGATTTGGCAGTTATTTCTTGAAGTTGGCTATCCAAGCTGATTCTAGCAGCTTTGGATGCTCGGATAGCTTGCTCATTAGAATCAGCACATTGATCCTTGAGGCGTTCTATTTCATGATCCTTTTTCTTGCATTGCCTCTGTAGACCATCTATGGTGAGGATAGATTCTTGTTCCCTTTCTTCAAGGGCCCTCATCTGGGCTCCCATGATTTCTATCCTCTGGGTCAAGGCGTCGACTTGAGCTTGCAGCTCTTCACTATTGGCACATGTAATGAGTGAGGTGGATGATTGAGACATCCCTCTTCTTTTTCTCCACACCTCATAGTCACTGGAGATAGCTACTCGAGCTTTTCCTAGCTCTCTATCTCCCATAAAGACTGGTCTCTCCCATGCTCTTCTCACGGCTAGTGAGTTAGCGATTGTGCATGGGTCTCCGAAGAAACACAGTCCTCCGAGTTCCCCTCGGGATATTGTAGTTTGAGTCCTCATGAGTTGTCTCATAGCTACTCTAGGTGAATAGGCTATGCAACCCCTGAGTCCTATCAAGGGTACATTCGGATAATCCCCACATCTGATGAGGACTGGACCGGGTCAGAACCATGGGCAAACCCAGGATAAATGGTTGGCGTCCCATTGTTCCAATTCGTCCTTCCACTCTGAGGTTAAGCGTCAGTGGAGAGGGATTTTGGAGAAGCTCCTCAAAGGGTCAGGGAACATCCCCATGTGACTAGAGGCGTAAAAATGTGTGATGCCCCACACAAAGAGTAGTGAAGAGCAACAACGAAGTGTTTTTCCTTGCTTCTGGCGGCAAAATTCCACTAAGAGCAAGGTGTCGGCAAGAATTGCAGGCAAGGGACTCTTCGAGTTCACGTCCCAGGCGAAGAAGGCGTCCATGACGGCTTGATCCACTGTGTCAATGTGGAAGGGAAACAAGATTGTTCCAAATATGATTAAGGCCAGGGTTTTGTTAAAAGTGACCCATTCTGCCTTTTCAGCCAAATTGGACAGATGGTCTTCTAACATTGAGACTTTCCAACCCTGGATGTTCCCTTTTTCTAACAGGGTGGTCTTCCAGAATGGCAATTGGATGATGGCAGAGACTTGTGCTGCAGGAGTGTATGCCCCATGGCGAATATGGACCCTGGATGATTTGGGTCATTTTAGCATAATCTCGTACTCCTCCAAGGTGGGCACCATGTTGAATTGCAGAAATTTGAAGCAGCACAGACTAGAGTTCCAGAAGTGAGCTACTACCCTGATGAAAACTTGATCGACACAGATCTTCAGCAGGTCGAGAATCCGTCCATAGAATTTTTCAAAGTCAGAGCGGACCTCTGGTGGCATTATTGCGCAAAGCCGTTCTATCTTCTCAGTATGGTATCGGGGAATGTCCACTTTCTTCAATTGTCTACTAGTCCCCTCCATGCTAAAAACTAAAATACATGCTTTTATGAATATGATGCTTATTGTACGTATGAATGTGAGTGTTTCTTTTCCTATTTATCATGTTTTATTTCTACATGATGTATGGTATTTGTGTATATATATATTTTTTGGAAAAATAGACTATCTATATGAATGATTTATGAGTATAATGTTTATGAACAAGGTCCCATTTATTGTTTTGAATTGGATTTTTATTTTTATTTTGATTTTTATTATTTTTATTTTATAGCATTTTATCTCTTTTGTCGGACTGCGTGGCTACTTAGCTTATAAAGAACCTGAAACCAGGCTAGCTGAAAGGCAGACTGTTCGAGATAAAAATGGATTTATTCGAAAGAATAATGTTTAGCGTCCCTTATCTCTTCTGTCGGACTGCATGGCTACTTAGCTTACAAAGAACCTGAAACCAGGCTAGCTAAAAGGCAAACTGTCCGAGATAAGGGTGTTTATTGCAAAAATGTTTTTTGTGATTTTTTTTGTTCTTTTTTTGTTTGGTTATGCTATGCAACAAACAAATGCGCACACAATTCAATTATCCGCGAACAGGTGAGAAGTCGTTTTAATCATGAGGTAGGGTTTTCCTGCAGAAAAGTGCATTGGCAAAGGTAGGTTCTAACTGTTCTCACCAAGGCTAAGGCCTCCAAGGTGCCCCCATTATAGGGTCCCCACTCTCCAGCCTTTCGACCATGCTTAGCACTAAGGCCATAGTCAGTCTTTGTGCCAAAAGAGGAAGGTTATCACCTTGAGCGGTGGTTTCCGATCACATTGATGGGCACAAGGCCCTCACTACAGCGAACTGTACCTACCACCCACTCCCTATGGATTTCCCACTTGCCCCCGGGTATAGAGGGAACTTTTGTGTGCAAGGGTTTGTGTACAATTTGTATTTCAAACAATTGCGTAAATATAAACAAACAACAGTTATTAAAGCCAAGCATTAAAACATGTTATAATACAAGGTAGGGTAAAAGCGTAATTTCTTAGATTATTTATTTAAGCTGGCCCATCACTAAATGGGATCAACTCTTTAGGCTTCCCCAATGGAGTCGCCATCTGTCGCCGCCGTCAAAAAGAGGCGGTCGGAGCGACGCGATCGTTCCGACTTTCCAATTTTCGCATTTTTTATGTGTGTGGTTACAACGCCTTTAGGTTATCCGATAACCGGGCTAAACCTAGGGGCGAGGTTTTTGAAAATGTGTTCTTGGATTGTCCGATAACCGGGCTAACCCAAGAACTTAATTTTGAAGGGTTCTTATGGAGTCGCCACCGATGTTTTTACTGGAAACATCAAAAAAGGAGTAAAAAGACGTTGGTTTTCGAAAACCAACTTTGGTCGTTAAAACCAGAGTTTAGGTAAGGGAGTTAGTTACATGTATGGGAAGTATCAGTTCCCTTACGACGCCCCTTTCGGGTTCCCTATGATAGGCCAGCTATTTAATAAATAAACTTTGTGAAAAGACGCTTTTACCCTTTTATTTGCATAATTAAAAGAATGACTACATGGCCCTAATATCTATTACGCAATTTTAATCATAAAAGTAAAGCCAATAAAGAGAGGGAGAGAAAGAGGAAACCTCCGAAGCAAGCTCTTTAATTAATTTCTTGAAAATTAGGGTGCGTTTTGGCAGCCCTTCGCTCTTTACAACGCCGGAAAACTCTCGGAAACGCTATAAAAATCTCTAAGAAACTCTCAAAAACTCCAGAAATGCTTCGGAGAGGTTCTAGGAAGAGAATTTGAAAAAGTTGTATAAGGGAAAGTGGAAGAACTGTGTGAAATGAAGGGGGGAAGCGCTACTATTTATAGGGATTCGCGCCTATCAGGTCGAGATGATCGTCTCGTCTGACGAGGTCGAGATAGCCATCTCGCAATTCGGGACGGCCGTCTTGCCTTGCAAAAGTGGCGAGACCGCCATCTCGTTGGGCGAGACGGTGGTATTAACTTTTCCAGAAACGAGAAGGCCTTCTCGCCAATCGGGAGGGGGGTCTCGCCATTCGCAAGTGGCGAGACGGTCGTCTCGCCAAACGAGACGACGATCTCGACTTGCAGAAGTGGCGAGACGGCGGTCTCGACCTCTAAAGGCGAAAATCCTTATTTTAATGCAGAAAACCCTTCCTATCCTAGTATGGGGCCTAATAGTTTCTCCTAATGGCTTCTTAGGCTTCATCCATCTTCGAAAAGGAGGGCTTCTGGTCTTTATTATGAGACTGGACAAGATTTGGGGTCTACAATGCTCGGGTTGCTGTGGATTTTGTCAGATCTAACATATTTTGCAGATGTTGAGTACCCAGAGCCATTGTTAGTGATCAAGGAACCCATTTTTGTAACAGGTCCATGCAGGCCTTGATCAAGAAGTACGGGGTTGTTCACAAAGTCTCTACACCTTACCACCCCCAAACTAATGGGCAGTGTAGACCTCAAATCTTGTCCGGCCTCATAATAAGAGCAGAAGACCTTGTATTCGAAGATGGACAAAGCCTCAAAAGCAAATAGGAGAGACTATTAGGCCCCATATTATGATAGGAAGGTTTTTTTGTATCAAAATAAGGATTTTCGCCTTCAGGGATTGAGACCGCCTTCTCGCTTTTCGGGACCGTCGTCTCGCCATTGCTGCAAGTCGAGACCACCGTCTCGTTTGGCGAGACGGCCGTCTCGCCACTTGCCAATGGCAAGACCCCCCTCCCATTTGGCGAGAAGGCCCTCTTGTCATCACTGGAAAAGTCGATTCCGCTGTCTTGCCAAACGAGACTGTCGTCTCGCCACTTTTGCAAGTCGAGACGGCCGTCTCGACCTTGTCAGACGAGAACGCCGTCTCGACCTGATAGGTGCGAATCCCTATAAATAGTGAGTGCTCCCCCACCCCCCCCCCACATTTCACACAGTTCTTCCACTTTCCATTCTACACTTTCCTCAAATTCTCTTCCTAGAGTCCCCCCGAAGCATTTCTGGAGTTTCTGAGAGGTTTTGAGAGCTTTTTATAGCATTTCAAGAGAGTTTTCGGCGTTGTAAGAGCGAAGGGCTGCCAAAACGCACCCTACTTTCAAGGAAATTAATCAAAAAGCTTGCTTCGAAGGTTTCTTTATTCTCTCCTTCTTTTTAACTGTCTTTATTTTTATGATTAAATTGCATGATAGACATTAGGGTCATGTAGTCGTTATTTTAACTCCGTAAATAAAAGGGTAAAAGCGTCTTTTCAAAAGTTTATTTATAAAATAGTTGGCCTATCATAGGGAACCCGAAGGGGGCGTCGTAAGGGAACTAACACTTCCCTTACACGTAACTAACTCCCTTACCTAAACTCTGGTTTTAACGACCAAAGTTGGTTTTCAAAAACCAACGCCTTTTTCCTACTTTTTCGATGTTTTTGGTAAAAACATCGGTGACGACTCCATAAGAACCCCTTCAAATTAGTTCTTGGGTTAACCCGGTTATCGGACAATCCAAGAACACCTTTTCAAAAACCTCGCCCCTCGGTTCAGCCCGGTTATCAGACAACCTAAAGGCGTTGTAACCATACCCATAAAGACGCGAAAAACGGAAAAGTCGGAACCATCGCATCGCTCCGACCGCCTCTTTTTGACGGCGGTGACAGATGGCGAATCCACTGGGGAAGCCTAGAGAGTTGATCCCATTTAGTGATGGGCCGGCTTAATAAATAAACTAAGAAATTACGCTTTTACCCTACCTTGTATTATAACATGTTTTAATTGATTGGCTTTAATAAACTGTTGTTTTTTTATTTTATGCAATTGTTTGAAATACAAACTGTACATAAACCTTTGCACACAACAGTTCCCTCTATACCCGGGGGCAAGTGAGAAATCCATAGGGAGTGGGTGGCAGGTATGGTTCGTTGTAGTGATGGCCTTGATCCCACCAGTGTGATCGGAAACCACCACTCAAGGTGATAACCTTCCTCTTTTGACACAAAGACTGACTATGGCCTTAGTGCTAAGCATGGTCGGAAGGCTGGAGAGTGGGGTCCCTATAATGGGGGCACCTTAGGGGCCTTAGCCTTGGTGAGAACAGTTAGAACCCACCTTTGCCAATGCACTTTTCTGTAGGAAAACCCTACCTCGTGATTAAAACGACTTCTCGCCAGTTCGCAGATGATTGAATTGTGTGCACATTTGTTTGTTGCATTTGATTGCATAGCATAACCAAACAACAGAAAAATCACAAAAAAACCTTTTTTGCAATAAACGCCCTTATCTGGGACAATTTGCCTTTTAGCTAGCCTGGTTTCAGGTTCTTTGTAACTAAGTAGCCATGCAGTCCGACAGAAGAGATAAGGGAAGATAAATATTATTCTTTCGCATAAAGCCATTTTTATCTCGGACAGTCTGCCTTTGAGCTAGCCTGGTTTTAGGTTCTTTGTAAGCTAAGTAGCCACACAGTCCAACAGAAGAGATAAAATTCTCTAAAATAAAAAAAATCCAAAAATATATATAAATAAAACGATTTTTGATAAAGTCAAAACATTCATATTACATCACATCATGAGTGAAGAAAACCAAGAGAGAAAATAAAAGGAAAGAACTCATTTAGCATCATCTAAACAATCTGTCATACATAAACATATCCATACTAGACACATCTCCAGTCTAATGCTCGGACTCCACGTATCCACGTATCCAAAATCTTCACCCTAGAAGAGAGACTGAAGGCGGTGCAGGGGCACAACTTCGATGTCAAAGAGGTGGCAGACATGTGTCTGGTGAAGAACATCCATTTCCCTCCAAAATTCAAAATCCTGGACTTCCCTAAGTACGCCTGGCTAACCTGCCCTAAGAACCACCTTACGATGTATTGTCGTAAGATGGTCGCGCATGCTGAGAATGAGAAACTCCTGATCCACTGCTTCCAGGAAAGTCTGGCTGACACGATTCTCAACTGGTACATGCAATTGGAAAGAGGGCAGGTTCAAAACTGGAAACAGTTGGCTGACGCTTTTCTTCATCGTTACCGATACAATATCGATCTGACCCCTGACAGGTCAGATCTCAGGACCCTACGTAAAAGGAACGACGAATCCTTCAAAGCGTATGCCCAAAGATGGAGGGAAATGACCACCCAGATAGAGCCTCCATTGACGAATAAGGAGACAATGGCTATGTTCATAGATTCACTGATTGGAGCGTACTACGATAAGGCAATAGCCAGTACCTGCAACCTTTTCTTGGACATAGTCACTGTGGGGGAAAGAGTAGAACAGGGATTGAGAAGTGGGAAGATAGCACAGTCTTCCCACGCTGGCGTCTCATTCAGAAAACCTGCCGGCAAGAAGAAGGATGAGGTTGTGCACGCGATTAACTTCACTACTCCTTCTTCTGCTCCACAAATGGCTCGACAGCATCGCAAGAAAGAGAGGAAGTTCACTCCTATCTCGACTTCTTATGGTAAACTACTGCCTCAGTTGCTGGAGGCCAAACTCCTGACCTGCGTTCCTCCCAAGAAGCCGATAGAGCCTCCCTACCCCGAGTGGTATAAACCGAACGAGAAATGCGATTACCACTCGGGTTCACCCGGGCACTCCATAAAAAATTGCTTGACCCTTAAATATCGGGTCCAAGAATTGATCGACGCAGGGTGGATAAATTTTGATTCCTTTGCTTCTGATGTCGACGCCAAACCTCTGTCAAAACCAAAGTAGCAGAGAGGGAGGATTGGGAGGATTAGCACGTAGGGCTCTTTTTTTAAAAGCTTTCTTTTATATCTCCCCGGTCCCCGCCCGTGGTCGTGGGAATTTTGACTAAAAGGGCTTGTACATACACTTTCATTTTCCTTAATACATGAGGCATTTTGTCACATTCATTTCCTTCATTCTTTTCCCTATTCTATTTATTATTCTTTCAAAGATAATTGAATAATAAAATCTATGACTAAAACAGAACCTAAAACACATCATGTCTGTGATTGATTAATCTCTGTGGATCCCGAAAGCCGAAGGCGAATGGGTCGAGTCCGTCAGTGAGCAGGGGACCATTTCCCCGGACATGTAGAGAATGTTGGAAAAAGAAGCACGCATCATACAACCGCATCAAGAGGAAACAAAAACTATTAATTTGGGAGAAGAGAATGATGAGAAAAAGATAAATATCGGCACCCAAATAGATAGTAGCATAAGGGAGGGATTGACAGGACTTTTAAAAGAATATATGGATGTGTTCGCATGGTCCTACCATGACATGCCCGGGCTCGATACAAGTATAGTAGAGCATCGACTGCCATTAAAAGATGGGTTCCGACCTGTGAAGCAAAAACTCAGAAGAATCAAGCCAGATTGGTCCTTAATGATTAAGGAAGAGGTACAGAGGCAACTAGACGCTAATTTCCTAGTAGTGTCCAAATATCCTGAGTGGTTGGCTAACATAGTACCTGTCATAAAAAAGAACGATAAGGTCAGGGTATGCGTGGATTATAGGGACCTCAATCAAGCAAGTCCAGAGGATGACTTTCCCTTGCCACATATCGACACACTAGTAGACCATACCACTACTAACACACTTTACTCCTTCATGGACGGGTATGCAGGGTACAATCAAATTAAATTGGCCATCGAGGATAGAGAAAAAACCTCTTTCATCACACCATGGGGTACTTTCTGCTATCGAGTAATGCCTTTTTGACTCAAGAATGCAGGGGCTACCTATCAAAGAACTATGGTCACACTGTTCCACGACATGATCCACAAGGAAATAGAAGTCTATGTGGATGACATGATCGCCAAGTCTAGAAACGAGATGTACCACATTCAATATCTTAAGAAACTATTCGATCGGCTTCGAAAATATCAACTCAAACTAAACCCGGCAAAATGTACTTTTGGAGTACGGTTAGGAAAACTTTTGGGGCTCATTGTCACCAAAAGAGGAATTGAGGTAGACCCCGACAAAACCAAGGCAATTTTGGAAATACCCCACCAAGCACGGAAAAGGAGGTCAGAGGTTTTCTGGGCCGAATTAACTATATTGCTCATTTTATTGCACAGTTGACGGATAAGTGTATACCCATCTTTAAACTGTTGCGCAAAAATCAGCCAACAGTATGAAATGAAGAATGCCAACAAGCGTTCGATAAAATCAAAACATGCTTAACCAATCCACCAGTATTGGTACCACCCATTGAGGGGAGACCTCTGATCCTATATTTGTCAATACTCGAAGAGTCCATGGGATGTGTGCTCGGTAAGCAAGATGAAACTGGGAAGAAAGAATGGGCCATTTACTATCTCAGCAAAAAATTCCTAGACTATGAGACTCGTTATACACCATTTGAAAAGACTTGTTGTGCATTGGTGTGGGTCACTCAGCGTCTCTGACAATATATGGCTCGGCATACAACATGGTTGGTCTCCAAAATGGACCCAATCAAGTACCTCTTCGAGAAGCCCATTCTGACTGGAAGAATAGCTAGGTGGCAAGTGCTCCTCTCAGAGTTTGACATCATTCATGTCACCCAGAAATCTATCGAAGGTAGTCCCCTAGCAGACTATCTAGCCCATGGATCAACAAACGAATATCAGTCCCTACAAGATGACTTTCCTGATGAACATATGCACATCAAACACGAAGAGACCAAAGAAAAGGCATGGACTATGTTCTTCGACGGGGCCTCGAACATGCTTGGACATGGGATAGGAGTTATTTTGATATCCCCTGAAAAGAAATACATCCCTGTAACGGCCAGGCTAAATATTGACTGTACCAACAACATGGCCAAATATGAAGCATGTGCGTTAGGAATCCAAGCAGCTCTAGATCATGGGGTTGCTAAACTCAAAGTATTCGATGATTCATCCCTTGTCACCTATCAACTTAAAGGTGAATGGGAAACCCGAAACTCCAAATTAATCCCATATTTAGAATACATACGTGATTTGGTTTCAAGGATGGAAAGCGTCACATTCCAGTATGTTCCTCAGGAAGACAATCAGTTCGCTGACGCTCTCGCCACTCTATCATCCATATTCTCCTTAGATCAAGAACATGCAATGCCAATCATCCAAATTAGGTTGCATGACAAACAAGCTTTTTGCATGACAGTAAACGAAGAGCGCGATCAAAACCCTTGGTATCACGACATAAAGCAATATCTCATGAAGGACGAATATCCCAAAGGAATCAATGATAATGATAAACGAACCATTCGTAAAAGAGCAGTAGGGTTCACGTTGATTGAAGGAACCCTATACAAAAAGAGCTTCGATTCCACTCTCTTAAAGTGTGTAAACTGTGAAGAAGCCCAAACCTTGATAAGAGAAATTCATAAAGGAGCCTTTGGGACCCATGAACACGGGCATGTCATGACAAAGAAAATCTTAAGGGCAGGGTATTTCTGGTCCACAATGGAGGCTGATTGTCACCAATATGCTAAAAAATGTAACAAGTGCCAAATTTATGCCGACAATATCCACATTCCACCCGCACCTCTCAGCACCCTGGCTACACCATGACCATTCTCTATGTGGGGCATGGATGTCATCGGACCCATTGAACGCAAAGCATCTAATGGTCATCGTTTTATCTTGGTGGCTATTGACTATTTCACCAAATGGGTTGAGGCAGCATCATATGCACACGTAAGTAGAAAAGTGGTGACCACCTTCATCAAGAAAAATATTCTATGTCGGTATGACATTTCGCATCGGCTCATTACTGATAATGGGACCAACCTCAACAATAAGATGATGGAGGAATTATGTCAAGATTTCAAAATTCAGCATCACAATTCCTCTCCATACCGACCTAAGATTAATGGTGCAGTAGAGGCAGCCAAAAAAAATATCAAGAAAATCATTCAGAAGATGGTAGTTACGTACAAAGATTGGCACGAAATATTGCCCTTTGCCCTGCACGAATACCGAACGTCAGTGCGAACCTCCATAGGGGCTACTCCGTTTCCCTCGTATACGGCATGGAGGCCGTACTACCAGTAGAGGTCGAAATCCCCTCCCTATGAGTTGTTATGGAAGCAAAATTGACAGAAGCCGAATGGGTCCAAAGCCGATACAATCAGTTGAACCTAATCGAAGAAAAACAGTTGCACGCCATATGTCGGGGGCAAGTTTATCAAAGGAAGATCAAGAAAGCCTACGACAAGAGAATCAATCCTCGTACCTTCCGAGAAGGGGATCTGGTAATAAAGAAATTGCTTCCGGCCCAGAAGGATAAAATTGGAAAATGGGAAGCAAACTATGAGGGACCCTTTGTGGTCAAACGAGCCTTCTCGGGAGGAGCCCTTATCCTCACCAACATGGACGGGGAAGAGCTTCGATATCCAATCAACTTAGATGCGGTAGAGAAATTCTACGCTTAAAGACATTGCTCACAACCCGTCAGGATGAGAACTCGCAAAGAGCATCCTGGGCAAAAGATAGGGTCCATATTCCTCGCTAGGATACGTCCTAGGCAAAAATTAAAGGTTTAAAAAAAAAAGGGAGCAATGATTACTTTAGCCGAAAATTGCAAGGCGACTAAGGTAATACCTTCCCAGAAGCAAGCAGACTTCGCATGATCTTCACTCTGAGCTCGAGCATCTCAATTGAAGCAACCAGGAAAAATAGAGAAACAGAAATCACGGGCATGATTGTTATATCCTATACAGTTTAGCCAACCTTGGCCAACCCTGCTTATAAATTCCTTTGTAAATCCTCCTGTAAAAATAAACCATTTGATTATATCAACAAAAAATGTCTTCTCTTCTCTTGACCTACTTGTGAGAATGCCTCTGTATTAACAAAACATGAGTATGCATAAAACAAGCAATACAAGAAAGCATAAGAAAGAAAAAGAAAATAAGATCAAAATAAACAGCGCTTGCTAGGACAGTCTCAGGCAAAAATAGGGCAGCCTGCTAGATTGAAAACCCACAAAGGGCGGTCTAGGCAAAAGTTAAGGCCTTCATAAAAAGGAAAAAGACCACTGAGATATCCTAGGAAAAAATTAAGGCAAGCCCGCTAGATCGAAAACCCACAAAGGGCGATCTAGGCAAAAGACAAGGCTAAAACAAAATTTCACAAGAATAAACACAGGAAAACAACAAAGAGAATACCAGTCACTGTCTAGGTGCCCAAAACTAAAAATAGTTTGCATTTAGAGCATCCACGCACGAATAGTCGCACCAAAATGACTTTGTCAAAATAAACCAAAATGTTTCAAGCAAATAAAGAACCAAAAACCATTCATATAAAAAGAATAGCTTTGTGCTTGCATTCTAAAAAAGGAAACACCCAAAAGTATCTCAGTAAGACTTCACCGACTTTACCAAAAATATACATCAATCACATTGACCAAGAGTTTCCTCAACAACCGACAAGAGTTGAACAACAAATAAACAAGACCATCCCAGAAGCTAACAAGCTGGACAAACATCAACAGAATCCCCAACACAGACCGGACGACCACTCCCAAAAAGACAAAAAACAAAGACAAAAGAAAGTATCTCAACACCTGGCGCATGAGCCACCTGAGCAGTAAGCCGTCACCACCACCAGTCCTACGTAGTGGTCTGTACCAGCCTGATGGGGGGTTTATACTCATCCAGTCTGACGAACAGCGGACTGCAACTACCAGCCTGATGGGGGGTTTATACTCATCCAGTCTGATGCACAGTGGACTGCAACTACCAGCCTGATGGGGGGTTTATACCCATCAACCGAAGGATTGACTACCGTCAGAAGGAGTGCCCTAAGGTTCTACCATGTGTCAACCGAAGGCATCGGCTACCGTCAGAAGGAGTATCCTGGAGGTGCACAACACACTTTTCCCCATAAGATCAACCGCCACAAGACGGAACATCCGAAGGGTAACCGGGCAAGAGAGTCAACTCCTTTACCCTCCAGTCGATCTTCTTGGCACGATAGGCCAACAGTCGACTAGTCAGGTAAAGGGGGGGCAGTTGTAGACCCCAAATCTTGCCCAACCTCATAATAAGAGCAAAAGACCTCCTATTCGACGATGGATGAAGCCTAAGAAGCCACTAGGAGAGACTATTAGGCCCCATATTAGGATAGGAAGGTTTTTTTGTATCAAAATAAGGATTTTCGCCTTCAGGGATCGAGACTACTGTCTCGCTTTTCGGGACCGCCATCTCGTCATTGCTGCAAGTCGAGACCGCCATCTCGTTTGGCGAGACGACTATCTCGCCACTTGCCAATGGCGAGACCCCCCTCCTTTTTGGCGAGAAGGGCCTCTCATCACTGGAAAAGTCGACACTGCCGTCTCGCCAAACGAGACGGTCGTCTCGCCACTTTTGCAAGTAGAGACCACCGTCCCGAATGATGAGACGGCCGTCTCGACCTAACAGGCGCGAATCCCTATAAATAGTGAACGCTCACCCCCTCATTTTACACAGTTCTTCCACTTTTCCTTCTACACTTTCTTCAAATTCTCTTCCTAGAGTCCCTCCGAATAATTTCTGGAGTTTCTGAGAGTTTTTGAGAGCTTTTTATAGCGTTTCGAGAGAGTTTTCGGCATTGTAAGAGCGAAGGGCCGCCAAAATCCACCTACTTTCAAGGAAATTAATCAAAAAGCTTGCCTCAGAGGTTTCTTTATTCTCTCCTTCTCTTTTAGTGTCTTTATTTTTATGATTAAATTGCATGATAGACATTAGGGCCATGTAGTCGTTATTTTAACTCCGTAAATAAAAGGGTAAAAGCGTCTTTTCAAAAGTTTATTTATAAAATAGTTGGCCTATCATAGGGAACCCGAAGGGGGCGTCATAAGGGAACTAACACTTCCCTTACATGTAACTAACTCCCTTACCTAAACTTTGGTTTTAACGACCAAAGTTAGTTTTTGAAAACCAACGCCTTTTTCCTCCTTTTTTGATGTTTCCGGTAAAAACATCGGTGGCGACTCCATAAGAACACCTTCAAATTAGTTCTTGGGTTAGCCCGGTTATCGTACAATCCAAGAACACCTTTTCGAAAACCTTGCCCCTAGATTCAGCCCAGTTATCGAACAACCTAAAGGCGTTGTAATCATACCCATAAAAACACGAAAAACGGAAAAGTCAGAACCATCGCATCGTTCCGACCGCCTCTTTTTTACGGCGGCGACAGGCAGGCTAAAATCTCAAACAGGGAGATCAAGAGGATTTTAGAGAAGATTGTCTAGCCCAACAGAAAGGATTGGAACAACAGGCTGGAGGATGCTCTTTGGGCGCATAGGACTGCTTACAAGGCACCTATAGGGATATCTCCCTATCGGGTTGTCTTTGGTAAGCCATGCCACCTACCAGTGGAGATAGAGCACCAAGCATATTGGGATGTGAAATCATGCAACTTCTCACTTGATGAAGCTGGAGAGGAGAAGAAGCTACAGATAAATGAATTGGATGAGATCCGTTTGGAAGCTTATGAGAACTGCATGTTCTACAAAGAGAAAACTAAGAGATTCCATGATAGCTCCATAGCTAGGAAGGAGTTCTTTGTTGGTCACCAAGTGATATTGTACAATTCCAAATTGGGTCTCATGGGTGGTAAGTTGTGTTCAAAGTGTATTGGACCTTTTATTGTTACTAATGTTTATCCTTATGGTGTAGTTGAAATCAAAAGTGAATCCACAAAAAAGAGCTTCAAGGTTAATGGGCATCGACTGAAACCATTCCTCAACAATCTTTCTCTAGTGGATGCAGTTGTGGAAGAGATATCCCTGATTGATCCCACTTCTCTTCCATCATGACTTAGGGAGTTTTCTTTTCCCTCTCCTTTCTTACTTTTATTGCACTTGTCCAACTTCATTGGTGATTTGATTGCTTGACTTGATGTTATGCTACATTGGGACAATTTTTAGTTTAAGTGTGGGGGAGAATGTTCTTTGTTTAGGATTTTTAGTTTTCTTTGTATTTCAGGTTCGTGTTTTGTGTATAGTTTGCATGCTTCTCTTGGATCTCTAGGTTTTGTTTAGGTTTTGAGAACTTTCTTCACTCTTGGATATGAGTTGCTTGATACTGTATGATTGAAATCCTTGTTTTTTCTCTACATGTCAAGTTAATTCTGATGTTTGAGAGGTTGAATTAAATGTAACAATTTACCCTATGTGAGGATTTGAGCCACTCTTTGTTCTTTCTTGTGTGTTATACCTCTTGATTGCTTGCACAGTAACCTTGTCTTGACTCTAATTGATACTGCTTGATCGACATGCATGTTTGGAGTTGATGAAGGCGATTTTTGTTCTGATTAACCTCTAGACAAATGAGCTTACCCTGAATCAATTCCCTTGATAATTCCTTTGAGCCTATGTTTCCCTTTACTTCTTTTGAAGTGCATTACAAGCCTTAAGTGAAAAACCCATGATTACCTTAACCTTAGGAAGTTTTGGAGCTTTGGAATTGTTTTGGGAATAATTGAATAAGTGTAGGGGCATGTTTTTATTTCATTGGATGATATACTAGCTAGTTGGTTCCTTATTGTACAATTTATGTAATTTCGTTAAAAAAAACCTTGAAATTTATAAAGAAATTCAAAAGAAAGAAAAGTTATTGTTGAGGCAAAGGAAAATGAAGGAATTGGTATTAGAGGTCTTTGAGCATGCTCTGATGTTTATTTTTCACTTATTCCCCATTGCTCCTCTAGTTCCTAAGGTTCTTAGCTACGTATCCCATATGATATCCTCCACCTTGTCCTTGGCCCCACTACAACCTGGAAAGACCTTTTGATCCTTTTATGCATGTGTATTAGGTGTTGATTTCAGAGGCTTGCCAAGACTATCTATTGTTTGCTTTCTATGAGTGCTTTGAGAGTATATATATACAGTAATCTAAACATTTGAGAGACACAGTAATATAATGCATATCGTGTGAGGTTCTGTTGCTTTGATTCACCTCTTGTGCTAATTTATTTTCTTGCCATGTTTTGAATGATTGGATGATTTCCATAGGTATCTGGCTTCTTTGACCCTTTGAGTGATTGGATGTATCTATTCCTTTCGTTCCCCAGGTTCTGTTCAAGAGCATGTAAATCTGTTTATGTTTAGGGTTATGTTTGCTTTTGATTTTGTTTCTTCCTTTTTGCATGAACCATTTTGATATCTCTGGATTTGTTTCCTCGCTCTGCTTCATTTCATGATTCTGCCCAGGAGTGCAAAAGGCTAAGTGTGGGGGAATTTGATGAGCCATTATTTTCCCGCATTTTCTTATCTTTCTGTACTTATCTTAATTGGTGCATTGTGCTTAATTGTATATTATTAGTGCATTTTCATTGATTGGGCTTTATTGGCCATTATTCCGAATTTTGCTTAATTTAGCATTAATTGGTCTAATTTTTGTTTCTAATTATTTTTAGGTATTTTTGGTGAAGCAATTTTGGAGCTTGGACATTAATCTTGAGATGAAGAGAGTTTCCACATCATTTCCACATCATTTCCATGTCAATTAAGTGATTGGGCCAACATTTGAGGCCCAGAGTGGCATTTTTGTAATTCTAAATCCTAGAATGGATTTTTTGTAATTATAGAGTGCTAAGATGAGGGAAATACGGGAGAGGGTTTCATTTTTAGGAGAGGGGGCTTCTTCCAAACACTCATTCTCCATTTTTTCCGTTTGGGAAGCTCTCCATGGTGCCACCACTTAGGTTTTGCGTTTGCAATCTTGGATATAATCCATTTTCATGTTTTCTTCTCATTTTCAGCTTGGAACAACTTGGTAATTGTATTTTGACGTTTGGAACAGTGCCCACTTGGGGTATTTCGATTTTTATGCATATTGGATCTTTGATGTTTCGGTTTCCAGTTCTTTCATATATATGATGAAGTATTTTTGTTCATTTCTATATTTGCGGTTCATTTCCATGGCTAGCTAAACTTTGAGTATTGATTCCTTGAGGAGAATGTGATGAACCCTTGAGATTTTGTGTTTTGAAGCGTTTCTGCCATGTCCAGTTTTGGTCTTCATCTAATTAACTTTGTGCTTGATGAAGGGATGACAAATTTGATGTATGCTTAATCTCATATTTGTGTTCTCGCATTTAAATAACCCATGTTCATGCTTAATGGATGTGGGTTGCTACATGGTTGCTTAATCCGTGACACCAAGGTTGAATGATGTATGCTTGCTTAATGCATATTGGACTCGTTTTTAGTCTTCGCTTAGTTGTCTAGTTTCAGGTTTCAAGATTGAACAGGGAATTTATTTTGGTAATCTGTGATAGGTGGATTTACATTTGAATTAAGCAATCAATACGTTTTTAATCTCTGCTTTTTGTCATTGTTGTTGTTTTGTAGAATTTAAATTGTGTCTATCTATTTAATCTACAAACCAACCCCCCTATCATTGTTTTATCTGTTAGATGTGTGAATCTTTATTGAAACTAATGGTCCTTGGGAGACGACCTAGGAGTCACTTCCTAGTATTGCATTTATTTGACCGAGTACGACACCGATCAATGTTCCTAGCCCATTTTAATTAGTTCACCTTATATAGTATCAGTTAAAACTATTTCTTAAGAATAGTTTAATCGATTACATTGATTTTTAACATATTAAAACATTTTAAGAGGTATTTTCAAATTCTTTTAAATGGTCAAACCTTATGTAGCAGAGAGATATGAATGAATACCTATTAATATTGATGATGACTCACTAAATACTCTACTCTTAAACCCAAGTAGCCTTTGACTTCATTAAATCCACAAGATCTTCATTCTATCATAAAGTTCAATAAGATCTTCATCGCTTTCATTCTCTTCCTCTTTTCTTCTTTATTTCTTCACTTCATTGATTTATCCAAGGGGCTGGTCCATTTTTCCAGCCCTTGTCTTTATTCTTTTATAGTTTCATTCCATCTCTTCCTCCCTCTATAATCCTTGGAAATGAATCTTCACATCTAGATAGGCAACTATCTTAATGTCCAGTGGGAATTTTCCTTGGGTTTGCATACTTTATTGCTTAAAATTCTGTAACTTATCTTCTTAAAATTTTGCACCTTACTTTATTTTACATCACTTCAAATGCTTGATTTGATCATAATCGTCTCCTATGATAACGACATCATCAACATAAACAATGAATAGGGCTACCTTCCCTTCTGCGGAGTGTTTAACAAACATCATATGATTTGATTGGCATTGGTTGAATCCATCTTCTTTGACAACCCAAGTCAATCTATCAAACCATGCTCTCGGAGATTGCTTAAGGCCATATAAATATTTTCGGAGCCTACACACCATGTTTGAGGTTTTTGATGATTCAAGTCCAAAGGAGGAATTTGCATATAGACTTCTTCTAATTCATCATTTACGAAGGCATTCTTGATGTCTAGTTGATAAAGTGGTCATTCTAAATTTGCAGCTAAAGAGAGTATAACTCGGATTGAATTAAGTTTGACCATCAGTGCAAACGTCTCTTCGTAGTCCACTCCATATGATTGGGTAATCCCTTTTGCCACCAGTCGGGCTTTGTACCGATTTATACTACCATCTACATTGTATTTGATGGAGAATATGCACTTGCATCCAATCGATATCTTCCCTTTTGGTAGGGTTGTGATTTCCCATGTGCCATTTTTGACCAAGGCCTAGACTTCTTCTGTTACAGCTACTACCCATTCAAGTTGTTGGAGTGCCTCTTGAACATTTCTTGGGATATGTATGTTGTCAAGAGCTGCCACAAATGACTTATACCCCTATGACAATTTTTCATAGGACACATAATTCCCAATGGCGTGTTGAGTGTAAGATCTCGCCCCTTTTCTTAATGTAATAGCAATGTCAATGTCATCAATAGGTTCAGGATTTGAAATGATATTACCTAAGGAAAACTCATTTTTTGGAGCTTGGTTTGATTCATGACTTTGCCTTGGAGTTGTGCTAGACTCTACTACCTTTTTTACAGGTGCAATCTCGAATGTCTCTACATTTGCTACTTAGTTTCCTTTGCTGTAGGTGTAGTCTTGGCTGGTTCTGCATTTAGGGCAGAGTGAGCTAGCTCAAATCCCAAAAATTGTGATTTTGAAAGTTGGGATTCTGCCACTTCACTTGGATAAATTTGCTCCCCTTGAATTCCAACTTTAGGGTAATAAGGCTGATTCTAAAAAAAGGTTACATCCATGTTGTGGTAAAATTTCCTGGTTTGAGGTGAATAACATTTATACCCCTTTTGTTGGGGAGAATATCCGAGGAAAATACATTTTATAGATTTTGGGTCAAGTTTGCTGCGACGAGGATATAGGTTATGGATAAAGGCTGAACATCCAAATATTTTCAAGGGAATAGATGTAAGGATACAACTAGTAGGGTATGAGGTTTGGAGAGTAGAGTGAGGTGTGTTAAAGTTGAGGATTCAGGAAGGCATTTTGTTTGTGAGGTAGGTTGCAGAGAGGACAACTTTGTTAGACAAATGACATCTAGAGGGGCGGTGAATAGATGCACAAATTAAATTAGATGCCAAATTAAAAATTTATTTAAGATGTCCAATAATTTGTTAATTCAATTTAAATTATCAGATAAAATACAAATATAGTGGACGCTATATAATCAGAGAGATAAAGGGAAGGAAATAAGTAGATGTTAACACAGAGGTATAAGGTGAAGAGAGAAGAGCACACTGTAGACCCCTAATTTTGCCCGGTCTCTCAAATAAAGATAAAAGAGATCACTCGTAACAAGATAAAGCTCGTCTAGCATTACAAACAAGAGCCAAGGAGACTCCCTATATGAAGATAAAGCTTCAACAGACACATATCGGCATCAACTGACGTCCAAAACAGGAAAGGAAAGCTTCCCGGAGCCCCGAAACGCGAAACTGGCCAGAACAAGTCGAGACGGCCGTCCCAAAGTTGGGACGACCGTCCCAACCTGCCCCAACCAGTTGGGACGCGCGTCCCGAAGTTGGGACGGCCGTCCCAAGTCCCAGTTTAAGTGGGACGGTCGTCCCGGGTTCCCAGGGGGTCCCAGCCTGTGTAAAAATGCCATTTGGGACGGCCGTCCCAGTCCAGACGGCCGTCCCACTCTAGACGGCCGTCCCAAAGTGCGCCAGCTGCGAAAACTATAAATAGGAGGCTCATTTGCCACTTTTTCACACCACAGACACTCCAGAGAGCTCTGAAACACTTTCTAAAACTCAGAGCACTTGTCTATTTCTCTCCCTTTCTCAAATGATCTTTCCGATTGCCTTAAATAGGTAACAATCGGTTAAGGAATTATATTCCGGCATTTGATTCTTCTTTAAATTTTTAGTAGAGTCGATCTTGTATTGGTGAGGAGAGTCTATGTAGAGAGAGGGGTTGCCAAAACGCATCCTCACAGTTGGAGATTCTCAATACAAAGCTTGCTACGGAGGTTCTTTTCGATTCTCTTCTCTTTTATTGCTTTATTTATTGTTTTATTCAGTTTTATTTATTGTTTATGCCATGTAGAATAAAAGCATGTAGATAGTCATTTTAATATCTCTTTTATTGCTTTATTTAGCTTTATTTATCATTTTATTCATGCAATATAAAATAAAATCATGTAGATAGTCATTTAATATTATATAATAAAATAGGGTAATTGCGTAATTTCTCGTAGTCTTTACTTAAATGAATTAATCTGTCATAGGGAACCCGAAAGGGGCGTTGTGGGGTGCTAACACCTTCCCCACACGTAACTAACTCCCTTACCTAACTCTGGTTGTAATGGCCAAGTCTGGTTTTTATTAAAATCAACGCCTTTTCATCCTTTTCCAATGTTTATGGTCAAAATATTGGTGGCGACTCCATAAGAACCCCTTTTCGAAAACCTTGCTTTTTCAATGTTGAGGCAATGAACATATTTTAAACAAATACGCGAGCCTAAACCATCTTTTCGCGACCGCTCGCATAAACGTTCGAGACGTCCCCCGGACGTCGAAAGGGACGGCGGCGACAGATGGCGACTCCACTGGGGACGCTAGAGAGTTGATCCCATTTAGTGACAGATAAATTCAAACTAAGCAATGATTTGAAATTACGCCTTTACCCTTTGTATGTTTTTACTGTATGGCTTTGATAACTGTTGTATGATTATTTCTGCAAATTGTTTGAAATATAAACTGCACACAAAAACCCTTGCACACAACAGTCCCTCTATACCCGGGGGCAAGAGTGAATACCTATAGGGAGTGGGTGGCAGATACGATCGGTTAGTTGGCACACGGGGCTACTGCCGTTGTCGGAAAACCACCAACTCAAGGTGATAACTCTCTTCTTTTGGTCTAAGGGTGTCGCCACGGAGTTCCGTGCATGACCCAAGGATCGAGAGATTGAGAGGTCCCTATAATGGGGGCACCTTGGGGACCTTTGGCCTGGTGAGAACAGTTAGAACCACCTAAACCAAGCACGTTTCTGCAGGAAAACCCTACCTCGTGATTAAATAAGCGTGGCTCTGCTCGTGGATGTATGAATTGTGTGTGCATACGTTTGCTGCATTTGTATTGATGCATTAGCATAGGGTAATCATATAACAAACAAAAATAACGAAAAACCCTAAAAATCATAAAAGTGATAAGATAAACCACCTTTATCTCGGACAGTCTTCAGTTAAGCTAGCCTGGTTTCAGGTTCTTTGTAAGCTAAGTAGCCACGTTGATGGACAGAAGAAATAAAGGGTCATAAAAAATATAAAAACAATTTAAAGACATAAAAAAATAAAATACCTTTTTATAATAAAAATTCTTGACAAAGTCGTATCATTCATACCATATCATTCAATAAGTGGTAAAACCAAGAGAGAAAACCAATGCATTAAGAAAAGTATGCATAAACATCATCATAATGAAATCCCTCATACATAAACACATTCATCTTAGGGCATATCTATTCCACACTAATCATTTAAAATAAAAGTTATAATAAGAATCATTAAAATCATTTAGAAGGTGGCTGGTCTTCCGCCCGTCCTCACTCGTGCTCAAAAGGCTAAGAAAATGGAGCAACTAGAAGAACAAAACCGAAAGCTCACCGCTGAGCTTAATACGCTGAAAGAACAAATGGCTCAAATGTTAGATATGATGCATCAACAAAATCTTCATCAAGAGGGTCCTCAGAATGAACAAACCTCCCACCAGGAAGAAGAAGAGGAACCCCAGAATGAGCATGACCCATCTGATTCAAGAGCAGTACATGTTCATGCTCCTGAAATATCAAAACAACAAATCATTGCTCTTGAAGAGAGGCTGAGAGCCATGGAAGGACATAACTTTGATATAAGAGAGGCGGCTGATATGTGCCTCGTTAAAAACATCCAATTCCCTAACAAGTTCAAAACTCCGGACTTCCCGAAATACTTAGGGCTAACTTGCCCTAAAAGCCATCTTACGATGTACTACCGCAAAATGGCCGCATACGCTGACAATGAAAAGCTCCTGATTCATTGCTTTCAGGAGAGCTTAGCTGAATCAGCTCTAAATTGGTATATGCAATTACAAGGAGGACAGGTCCAAACATGGAAACATTTGGCAGATGCTTTTCTTCGTCGCTATAAGTACAATATTGATTTAACCCCTGAAAGAGCAGATCTACAATTGCTAAGCAAAAAGGACGACGAACCCTTTAAGGCATATGCCCAAAGATGGAGAGAATTGGCAGCACAAGTAGAACCTCCTTTGTCTGATAAGGAAACAACATCCATGTTCATCAACTCTCTAACTGGTCCCTATTATGACAAAATGATAGGGAACACATCAACACTCTTTGCTGATGTGGTAATTATAGGAGAAAGAATAGAGCAAGGTCTGAAAAATGGGAGAATCACACAGCATATCTCTTTTGATTCTTCCATTTCTAATTTGAAGAAGGGTTTTGGAAAAAAGAAGGAAGGAACCGTGAACGCAATCAATATTACTGCTACTCCTTCCTCCTTGCAGCAGATCAGATCACGCAAGCAGGAAAGGAAATTTACACCAATACCTACCTCCTACGGAAGTCTGCTGATAAAATTGTTGGATGCTAAACTCCTCGTGCGCATCCCTCCCAAAAGAATGGAGCCACCATATCCAGAATGGTATAAGCCAAACGAAAAATGCAATTATCATTCAGACGCTCCGGGACATTCTGTAGATAACTGTATGGCCTTAAAGCATAAGGTCCAAGATTTAATAGACGCAGGATGGATTACTTTCGATGCGTCAACTCCAAAAGTGGATGACCAGCCCTTATCAAAGCCTGAATGAAAGACGGGATAAGGAAGACCAGCAGATTAGGGCTCATCATTTTTTGCAATAAACATAAAGAAATAATAAAAGCTTCCGATGTATCTCTCGTGATCCCCGCCCATGATCACGAGATTTTTTATTAAAGTATCTATCAATAAAATGAGGCATTTTTCATAATATTCATATGCTTCTCATTCTTTTCTCTCTCATTCCAATATAATTGAATAAAATCTAAACCCAAATATAGACCGTATAAACAGTCATGTCTGTGATTGAAACTCTCTGCGGGATCTGAAAGCCGAAGGCGAATGAATTGAGTCAGACAGTAAGGAGGGGACCATTCCCCGGACATGCAAAGACTGTTGGAAAAATAAGCTCAATTGATACAACTCCATAAGGAAAAAACTAAGGACAAGGAGACAATAAGGAAGAAGTAAATGTCGATACCCAAATTGATAATGTCAGGGAAGGAGCAATAACACCTTTGCCCTTACACATCGGATAAAGTTGTACCGTGGATATGCGTACAAGAATCGTCTGTATAGCCAACATTGGGGGCACGACAAGAAGCGAAAGAATTTATTCCCCCAGGGAGCTACAAGATAATGCTCCTAAAAAAGGAAAATAAAGAAACCGAAGAGGAAAAGGAAAAAAGAATCCAAGGGGAAGATTAAGTAGACCTTGGATTAACGGTGCTAGGGTAGTTTCTTCAAACGCTCCACCGAAAAATCAAATTAGTGGTAGGCGACAAATTGATCACGGTTCAAGTTAAAGACCACATTCGAATCGACGAACCGTCTACCATACCTTAAATGGATGCGGCTGAAGAAGACATTTGAAAATATGGAAAGACATCCTAGCAATTTAAAAGTGGCCCATATAATGAAAAGATATGGATATAGCCCAGACAAGAGTTTAGAAAGGATGCTCAAAGAATAAGAGAGCCACCAAATTTTAAGGAAAATCCTTTAAAGTACGACCCTATAAAAGATCAAGTCGTACAAAGAAAAAAGAAGTCTCCCCTTCATACCTCAAAAACGATATTCCGAAAAGGAGAGATATTAGCATCAAGGGTAGCATTAGTCATTAAATGCCCTTCTTCCGATCTTAAGGGATGTAAACCCAATGACTATTAGAGATCACTCCTCGGGGTGTGCCCGACCCCCGAGCATCTTTAGGGCACGCATTTCCCTTTGAATTACAAAAGAATGTTATTCTTACTATCTGCTTCTCTTCTTGCTAAACATATCTATACCCCATTAAATAACCAATGTTTACACAAACGTTTTGTTCAAAAATGCGTCAAAATAATCAAAACGCCATACACAAAATGAAGCCAAAGTTAACATGATTGATTAGCTAGAGACACGAATAAGAAAATCGTGTTTCGACAATGTTTGAGAAAAGAAATTATTATTAAAAGAAGCCCGTCAAGGTCAAAGGCCAAGACAAAAAGATAAAAGGGCAAAATCCTAGGTTGAAAACCCAAAAGGGTGGACTGGGAATGTTAATCAGTCACAAATAGGCAGTTGAAGATGCCACCTCATTAAAACAAAACGTTTGTTTGAACTAGCCTAAACACTGACCAACCTTGGCTAGCCATTCTTACAGAAACTATTCTTTCAAAAATTCCCACTAAAACACAAACCTTTGCAATAAATCCCTTTCTTTCTCTTCTCTTGACCCTTCACCATAAAGCATTCAAGTAATTGACTGGGAAATGTGGAAATATGGTGATCAATAGGAGGATTGAAATCCCTAAGGAAAGGAAGAGGGACGTTGACAATGACAATTGCTCTACATTCAAAATAATTACTCTTCGGTTATAGCAAAGTCCAAGACGACAAATCAGTACAACTAATCATGTTGATAAAAGCACATGATGATGAAAGCAAAATTAACAGAGGCTGAATGGATTTGAAGCCGATATAACCAGTTAAACCTTATGGAAGAAAAACAACTGAATATTATATGTCGGGACAAGCCTATCAAAGGAAAGTCAAAAAGGCTTACGAAAAAAGGTCACCCCCCATATTTACCATAAGAGGAATTTAATGGTAAATTAACTGCTTCCAGCCCAGAAAAATAAAATTGGAAAATGGGCAACTAAATATGAAGGACCCTTTATGGTCAAATGAGCTTTCTCGGAAGGGGCTCTTATCCTCATCGATATGGATGGAAAAGAACTTCGACACCTAGTCAACTCCGGTACGGTGAAGAAGTATTATGCTTGAAGACATTGCTCAAGACCCGTTAGGAATGAAAATCCGCAAAGGACATTCCTGGGCAAAAGATAGGGTCCATATTCCTCGCTAGGATACGTCCTAGGCAAAAAGTAGAGGTACAAAAAAAAAAAAAAAAAAAAAAAAGAGAAACTAAGAGCAATGGTTACTTTAGTCGAAAACCGAAAAGGCGGCTAAAGTAACATTCTTCCAGAAGCAAACAGTCTGCATGGTCTTCACTCTGAGTTCAGGCATCTCAACTAAAGCAATTAGGAGAACCAGGGGGCAGATATCATAGACATGACTGTATAAGCCTAAACAGTACAGCCAACCCTAACCACCCATTCTTCTAAATATCTCTTGAAATCCTTCTGTAAAAGAAACAAAACTTTTTGCTCATTTATCAATAAAATTCCTGTTCATTTCCTTTCTCTTGACCAAATATTATGGAAATGCCTCTTTATTGATAAATCATAAATATATGCAAAGACTTTTAATCAAAGATCAAGAATGCATCTAAAAAAGGCAAAACATATAAAAATAATAAGAAAATAACAAATGCCTGCTAGAATGTTTTCAGGTAAAAATCTGGGTAGCCTGCTAGATTGGAAATCCCTAAAAAAAAAAATGGTCCAGGCAAAAGATAAGGCAAAAGCCCCCTAAGATATTCTAGTCAAAAATTAAGGCAGCCCGCTAGATTGAAAACCCGTAAAGGGCGGTCTAGGCAAAAGATAGGGCTAAAAACAAGAGATGGATAAAAAGAGAAGCCCATCATCATGGTCATAAAAGAGGAGCCCACCGGCGTATTCATAAGAAAGCCAACGGGAGAAGGCCAGTCACTTTCTAAATACATCAAAAATAAACAAACATTAGATTGCATCTAAGACATCCACATACAAAGTAGTTGCATAGTACGACTTTGTCAAAATCAATAAAAAATAAAATAAAATAATTTTCTTCAAATAAATAAAAATGCATATAAGGAGTCTAGTCTCCACACTTATGATTGAAAAAGAGGAGGCGCCAAAATCCGGTCTCCATATAAAAATCGAAATCGCGAAAGAAAGAGGCGAAATCAAAGCTATGCCAACAAAATAAAAAGCTTCAAGAAAAATAGCTTCAACCTCCTACATCGAAAAAAAAAAAGGGCCAACGGAAAGGCTCTATGATCCCCAAGCGGACCCTTGCCTACTCCAAAGGCAAAACAAAAATTACTTCATGACTCATCCTCATCATCACATGAGTCGTTGACCATAATCATTTGAAGCCTCAATCAACATCTTTCCATCCAAAAGAAGGAAGCCATCAAAACAGAAAAGCTAACGGAAAGGCTTGATCATCCCCAAGCGGATCCTTGCCTACTCCAGAGGCAAGACAAAAAGATTACCTCACGACTCAGCTTCATCACCACATGAGTCATCAAGCACACTCATTCAAGAGTCGCCACTCCATTCCCCAAAGAAGAATAAGGACTACACAAGAGTCCATCGAAGAAAGAACAGAATTAAAACATCCAAATCACTAGGGGGCAACAAAAAGAAAGAAAAGAAAAGCCTTTCATCCTCTAACAAAGGCCACTGCATGAAAAAGCCGAAAGAAAATCCCCAAGAAGAGCACCCTATCCCCAGGAAGCCAATAAAATTCCCCAGGGATCACTACGAAGAAAAGAGAAAAATATATATCTTTCTATCTAACATGCATAAAAGGCGCACATGTAAGCCCATTCCCCAGCAGAAATAAGAGCATAGACAAAAGCCAGGTCAAGCAATAAGGAGTCAGAAACTCCATTTTTCCCTCTAAGGGGGCAATTCAAAAGAAATCTCAGGCAGAGCAATCAAATTTTCAATCCAAAAGAAAAACTTTCACCGGTGAGCTTACAACAGAACTTCTGTTTGCTCAAAATAAGCAAAGAGCTAATATCCCAGAGAAATGGGAAATCAACCTATGCGAGAGGTAATACAAGCCCAAAAGCATAAAAGTCTTCACCATTGCTGAAGCAATTGCCTAAACAAAAGGCACAATCAAAGTCCCCAGTAAATTCCTGCCTAAAAGGCAACCGACAAAGAATCCCCGGTAAAACCGGATGAATAAAATAGAAAAGTCAAAAAGAAAGAAAATCAATCATTCCTCATGGAATAGGCGCATAATCAGAGACAATAAGTCGCCAGAAACCGGATGAGGGTTTGTACTCATCAATCAAAAAGGATATACCACAAAGAGCATTCCAAGAGTCGGTCAAAATGCATACTCATACCAGGTGGGGGTAGGTACCCGCAAGAATTTGTCAAAATGCAGATTTGTACCAGGTGGGGGTAGGTACCCATCAGAGTCGGTCAAAATGCAGACTCATACCAGGTGGGGGTAGGTACCCACAAGAATTTGTCAAAATGCAGATTCGTACCAGGTGGGGGTAGGTACCCATCAGAGTCGGTCAAAATGCAGACTCATACCAGGTGGGGGTAGGTACCCACAAGAATTTGTCAAAATGCAGATTCGTACCAGGTGGGGGTAGGTACCCATCAGAGTCGGTCAAAATGCAGACTCATACCAGGTGGGGGTAGGTACCCACAAGAATTTGTCAAAATGCAGATTCGTACCAGGTGGGGGTAGGTACCCATCAGAGTCGGTCAAAATGCAGACTCATACCAGGTGGGGGTAGGTACCCACAAGAATTTGTCAAAATGCAGATTCGTACCAGGTGGGGGTAGGTACCCATCAGAGTCGGTCAAAATGCAGACTCATACCAGGTGGGGGTAGGTACCCACAAGAATTTGTCAAAATGCAGATTCATACCAGGTGGGGGTAGGTACCCATCAGAGTCGGTCAAAATGCAGACTCAAAACTAGATGGGGGTGTGTACTCATCAGGCCTTACAGAAGGGGGTCTACCATGACAGGGGGTTCGTACTCGTCAAAAACCAGATGGGGGTGTGTACTCATCAGGCCTTACAGAAGGGGGTCTACCATGACAGGGGGTTCGTACTCGTCAAATACCAGATGGGGGTGTGTACTCATCAAGCCTTACAGAAGGGGGCTTACCCGGCGAGGGTTCATTCTCATCAAACCAGATAGGGGTTGATACCTATCAAAACTATTCATCATCCAGAGGATCAACAACTTCAGCAAAGCAACATCCGAAGGATAACCGGGCAAAAGGGTCAACTCCTTCCCCTACCAGCTAATCTTATCGGCATATTAGGCCAATAAATTAGCTAGGCAGGTGAAGGGGGGGCAGCTGTAGACCCCTAATTTTGCCCGGTCTCTCAAATAAAGATAAAAGAGATCACTCGTAACAAGATAAAGCTCGTCTAGCATTACAAACAAGAGCCAAGGAGACTCCCTATATGAAGATAAAGCTTCAACAGACACATATCGGCATGAACTGACGTCCAAAACAGGAAAGGAAAGCTTCCCGGAGCCCCGAAACGCGAAACTGGCCAGAACAAGTCGAGACGGTCGTCCCAACCTGCCCCAACCAGTTGGGACGCGCGTCCCGAAGTTGGGACGGCCGTCCCAAGTCCCAGTTTAAGTGGGACGGCCGTCCCGGGTTCCCAGGGGGTCCCAGCCTGTGTAAAAATGCCATTTGGGACGGCCGTCCCAGTCCAGACGGCCGTCCCACTCCAGACGGTCGTCCCAAAGTGCGCCAGCTGCGAAAACTATAAATAGGAGGCTCATTTGCCACTTTTTCACACCACAGACACTCCAGAGAGCTCTGAAACACTTTCTAAAACTCAGAGCACTTGTCTATTTCTCTCCCTTTCTCAAATGATCTTTCCGATTGCCTTAAATAGGTAACAATCGGTTAAGGAATTATATTCCGGCATTTGATTCTTCTTTAAATTTTTAGTAGAGTCGATCTTGTATTGGTGAGGATAGTCTATGTAGAGAGAGGGGTTGCCAAAACGCATCCTCACAGTTGGAGATTCTCAATACAAAGCTTGCTACGGAGGTTCTTTTCGATTCTCTTCTCTTTTATTGCTTTATTTATTGTTTTATTCAGTTTTATTTATTGTTTATGCCATGTAGAATAAAAGCATGTAGATAGTCATTTTAATATCTCTTTTATTGCTTTATTTAGCTTTATTTATCATTTTATTCATGCAATATAAAATAAAATCATGTAGATAGTCATTTAATATTATATAATAAAATAGGGTAATTGCGTAATTTCTCGTAGTCTTTACTTAAATGAATTAATCTGTCATAGGGAACCCAAAGGGGCGTTGTGGGGTGCTAACACCTTCCCCACACGTAACTAACTCCCTTACCTAACTCTGGTTGTAATGGCCAAGTCTGGTTTTTATTAAAATCAACGCCTTTTCATCCTTTTCCAATGTTTATGGTCAAAATATTGGTGGCGACTCCATAAGAACCCCTTTTCGAAAACCTTGCTTTTTCAATGTTGAGGCAATGAACATATTTTAAACAAATACGCGAGCCTAAACCATCTTTTCGCGACCGCTCGCATAAACGTTCGAGACGTCCCCCGGACGTCAAAATGGACGGCGGTGACACACACAATAATTTATACGTGTTCGGGTATAGTCAACCCTACATCCAATTCCCAGTCACCTCTAACACAAGAGTGACCCCATTCACTATCTTTCAAATTCAGTTTACAAATTACAATCAACTCAGCAGAGGAACCAGTAAACAGTAAACTAATTAAATAGACAATCACCTCCTTAGAATCCCATTAAGGATGAATACCTCCCTAGAATCCCACTAGGGATGAACACCTCCTCTGAACAAATCAAAGGATGAAAAACACGTCCTTTGCAACCAACACACACAGGATGAACACCTCCCTAGAATCACACTAGGGATGAACACCTCCTCGAACAAATCAAAGGGATGAAAATACCTCCCTGAACAAATCAAAGGGATGATAGTAGAAACTCCAAACACAAACACACTGCTCAAGAAATAGTGCAACCACCTAAACCCTAAGAAGGGGATTTAACATCAACCACTTAAACTCTAAAAAAATAATTTAACATCAACTTCCTAAGCCCTAAAAAGGATGAAGGAAGAATAGTCACACCTGGGTAATAGAGACAACAAATTATAAAAGCTTGTAGAATGATAACTCTAAGAACATAGTGTGATTGACAGTGAAAGCGCAGAAGGCAGTATGAAAAAGTTTCTCAAAAAACCTAAAAGTGCTCTGTTGCCTTACTCAGAATTCTTTTCTCAAAACTGATTGAATGTAAATTGAATGTTCGAATTCTATAATTGTGTATATTTGATTTTTCATCAAAACTCATTTAAATAGAAAAATAACATCAGAAAATAGTCGTTGGTCATTAATAATTTCGTAGAAAATAATTAGGTTGTATTCAGAAACATTTATTCTTCAAAATGGATATATTTTTCAAATTTGAACTGCCATAATCGATGATGTTACCAGTATAATCGATTATGATAGAGAGAAAATCAAATTTTCATTTTTGATGCATCATAATCGATTATGACAGTGAAAAATGTCATGTTACGAAGTTTTATCACACTTGTGCTTTGGAGGCTTATCCATAATACCACTTGTGCTTTGGGTTTGCTTGAATCTTGAATGGTTTGAATAATCATATCTTGGGCTTGCTTGTGTCTTGAATGTTGTTGACTTGAATCATCATCAAAATCATCTCTTGGGAATGTACGAACATATTGCCATCAATCTCCCCCTCATTGCTTTCAATTTGCCCCTTTTTGATGATGATTAAGGAAATAACTGAAATGAATTAAAATGATTGACTTTATATAGCCAGCTCAAGATTAACACAGTATAGTGTAGCACAGATTAGTCCAAATTAGCACAGTATATTTAAACTCCCCCTAGATATGTTAATAACAAAGCTCCCCCTATCTCATCTGAGCAAAACTTTTCTTAACTCCCCCAGTTTAATTTAGAATTAGGAATGGATTTCATACAGATTTTATGTCATCAAAAAAATATTATAAGAGAAAAAAATCTTCTCCTGTTTCACACAGATTAATATCATCAAAATATCCCTGTTTCATTGATAATTATGAAAAATATTGCAATAGAAATTGAGCACAAATTTGCACAGACACTAGTGGAAAAATAGCATTCTATGACGAGTTTTTATCACGGTCATAGTCCACCCGTCATAGTATGTAGCGCGGTGGCAATTTTGTAATTAAATCATAAACTTTCTATGTCGGGTAAATTTTAACCGACATAGAAAGTGAACTTTTTATGTCGGGTAAATTTTAACTGACATAGAAAGTGTATATTAAATAAAAAAATTAAATATATAAGTATATAAATATTTATATATCAAAATATATAAATATATTTGTATTTATATATTTTGTATATAAATATAATTTATTTGTAAATTATGTATCAAAAATTTGTAGTAGTTTAGTGGTTGGAGTATCAGTCTCCAACTCTAAGGTACTCGGGTTCGAATCTTGTTAGACACAAATCTCTTAAACAGATAATAAAATAATATATTATAAAGTATAATAAAAATATAATATGAATAAATAAATAAAAATCGTACTAGTGTAGTGGTTGGTCTAATTCTAGACTCTAATGTACTTGGGTTCGAATCCTACCGAGTGACAATTTTCGTAAAAAGTCATACTTTCTATGACGGTTCATCACAACCGACGTAAAAAGTCATACTTTCTATGACTCCTGTATCTATGTCGCCTCTTTAACCGACGTAAAAAGCTCATTTTAACCGACATAAAAAGCCTTTTTTGCACTAGTGAGATTAGTACATAAACCAAGGCAGAGAAGATAATGCATCATAAAGTGTCATAGAGAACAACATCATATTAAGGAGGCAATATTTAGGATACCCAAGACAAATGAACAGAGAGAAAGATAGCGGAATGAAATGATTGTAGAGATAATGGAATGAAATGTAGTAGTTTCCCCTAATTGTAGTCTTCTTATTGAGGCATCTTTCAAATTCAAATTCAAATTCAAATTCACTCATATTCTAAATTTCAAATTTCAAATTCAAATTGCAACAAATTTCAAATTTCAAATTCAAATTCACTCAAATTCCAAATTTCAAATTCCAATTTCAAACTTCAAATTTTGAATTTTAAACTTCAAATTTCAAACTTTCAAATTTTAAACTTTCAAATTTCAAACTTTCAAATTTTAAACTTTCAAATTTCAAAACTTTTAAATTTCAAAACTTTCAAATTCCAAAACTTTCAAATTTCAAATTTTCAAAATTCAAACTTTCAAATTTCTAAGTTGGTTAACAATCGAATGTATGTGGTGTAGACCCCTAATCTTGCCCGACCTCGCAATAAGGTTTAGAAATCATCCGTTTCGAAGATGGACAAGGATTTATTAGGCCCTAGTAGCATTTTTTGTGTTCCATTTAAGAAAAGGAGGGTTTTTTTGAGAAAATAAAAATAAAAAATTTTGCCAAAAGGCCTTGGGTAGTCGTCCATGTTGACCAAAAAGTCGTTCAAGCTTATTATTAAGCCTTGGACAGTCGCCATTTGTCGCCGCCGTATCCAACCCCTAAGGGAGGGGAATCGATAAGGCGGTCGGTTGTGACGTGATGGTTAATTGACTCACGTATTTTGTAAAAATGTGGTCATCGCTCTTAGGGTGTTTGATAACCGAACTACCCTTAAGAGCGAAGTTTTCGTAAAGGGTTCTAGAGTCGCCACCAATGTTTTTACCATAAACATTGGGAAAAGAAAATAAAAAGGTGTTGGTTTAAGAAAACCAACTTTGGCCATTATAACTAGAGTTGGGTAAGGGAGTTAGTTACGTGTGGGGAAGGTGTTAGCACCCTACAACGCCCCTTTCGGGTTCCCTATGATGGAATAATCTTAAAATAAAGACATAAAAATTATGTTCTACCCTATTTATTCATTGCAGTATTTAAGTAACTATCTACATGACTCTAATATCTAATGCACACAAAGGAAACAATAAAAGAGAGAATGGAGAAAAGAACCTCCGAAGCGGGCTTTTTATAAATTCTTGAAACTTGAGGATGCTTTTTGGCAGTCCCCTCCCTCTATAAAGACGCTCCTCTCTCGACCAAAAGAAAAGAGAACTCAACTCTCGAGTGTCTGAAAGATCACTCGGACTCTGGAATAATGCTCAAAGTCGTCTAGAAGTCTTAGAATGCCCTTCTAGGGTGAGAGAAGAGTGTGAGTGTGTGGAAAATGAGGTCCTATTTATAGGGAAACGCGCCAGGAGGTCTGGACGACCACCTAGTCATCATGGATGGTCGTCCATGGCTTAATAAAGGCATGGACGGCGGTATGGTCACCATGGACGGTCGTGTGGTCATCATGGACGGTCTTCTAGGGCTTAATAATGAGCATGGACGGTCGTCTAGTCAACATGGATGGCTATCCATGGCTATCCATGGATGGCTATCCAATTCATTTATCTATAGCTTCCTCTCCTCTCCAGCTTCATCAAGTGAGAAGTTGCATGATTTCACAGCCCAATATGTTCGGTGTTCTATCTCCACTGGTAGGTGGCATGGCTTACCAAAGACAACCCGATAGTGAGACATCCCTATAGGTGCCTTGTATGCAGTCCTATGCGCCCAAAGAGCATCCTACAGTCTGTTGCTCCAATCCTTTCTGTTGGGCTGAAAAATCTTCTCTAAAATCCTCTTGATCTCCCTGTTTGAGATTTTAGCCTGCCCATTAGTTTTGGGGTTGTAAGGTGTAGAGACTTTGTGAACAACCCCATACTTCTTGAGCAAGGCCTGCATGGACCTGTTACAGAAATGGGTGCCTTGATCACTAACAATGGCTCTGGGTACTCCAAATCTGCAAAAGATGTTAGATCTAACAAAATCCACAACAACCCGAGCATCATTAGTCCTGGTGGCTTTGGCTTCCGCCCATTTTGAAATATAATCAACAACAAGGAGAATATAATAAAAACCAAAAGAAATAGGGAAGGGACCCATGAAATCGATACCCCAGACATCAAACACCTCACAAAACAACATGGGTTGCTGGGGCATCTGCTGTCTCCATGTAAGGGACCCTCCTGCTCTCTGACACTGCTCACAAGTGCTGCAAATCCTCCACCCATCCTTGAAGATGGTGGGCCAATAGAAATCACAATCAAGCACCTTGCGAGCTGTCCTCTGAATGCCAAGATGACCACCGGTTGCAGAAGAATGACAAAATTGGAAGACCGAGTCAATCTCATGGTCCGGAATGCATCTCCTGGTAACCTGGTCACTGCACAACTTCCACAAATACGGGTCATCCCAAATATAATACTTAGCATCGCTGTTAAGTTTATGACATTGAGCTTTAGATGCTAAGGGAGGAAAAACAGAAGCAACCAAATAATTGACAATATTTGCAAACCATGGGGTGGTAGGGTAAGAAAAAGAGATAGAAGAAATAACTAACAAATTTTCATCAGGAAAATCATCATGGATGGGCAACACTTCAGCATTATCCTTAGCTCTCTCAATTCTGCTGAGGTGGTCTGCTACCAAATTCTGAGCTCCACTCTTGTCTTGGATATCCAAATCAAATTCTTGTAGCCAGAGCATCCACCTAATCAATTGAGGCTTTGAGTCAGCCTTATTCAGTAGGTACTTCAAAGGTTCATGGTCAGTGAACACAATAACCTGAGAACCAAGCAGATATGACCTAAATTTATCCAAAGGAAAAACAATGACCAAAAGCTCTTTCTCGGTGGTGGTGTAGTTAGCTTGGGCAGCATCTAAAGTCCTGGAAGCATAATATATTACCTAAGGCATCTTATCAACTCTCTGTGCTAGGACAACCCCCAATGCATAATTAGATGCATCACACATCAACTCAAATGGGACTATCCAGTCAGGTGCCTGGATGATAAGAGTGGTGGTCAGTGCTTCCTTGAGGTAGTCAAACGCCGTTTTACACCTATCATCAAAATCAAATTCAATATCTTTCTGAAGCAGATTGGATAGTGGAAGGGCCTTCTTACTAAAGTCTCTAATGAAGCGCCTGTAGAAACCTGCATGGCCAAGAAAAGATCGAACCTCTCACACGCAAGAGGGTTAAGGCAATTATGAAATAACAAAAACTTTTGCAAGATCCACTTCTATGCCCTTACTAGAAATCATATGCCCTTAAACTATACCATGTTCTACCATGAAGTGATATTTTTCAAAATTCAAAACAAGATTAGTTTCAATGCATCTATTAAGCACTCTATCCAAATTATCTAAGCATGCATCAAACGAGGATCCATACACAGTGAAATCATCCATAAACACCTTTATACAATTTTCAAGGAAATCTGAAAAGATACTAAGCATGCACCGCTGGAAGGTACTAGGGGCATTGCATAAGACAAAAGGCATTCTCCTATAGGCAAAAGTGCCAAAGGGGCAGGTGAATGTGGTTTTCTCCTAATCCTCAAGAGCAATATGGATCTGAAAATAACAAGAAAAACCATCCAGAAAGTAGTAGTGAGATTTACCTGTCAGATGCTCAAGCATCTGGTCAATGAAAGACAGTGGAAAATGGTCCTTCCGTGTTGCCTGATTGAGCCTTCGGTAGTCGATACAAACCCTCCAACTTTTTTGTATTCTGGTGGGAATGAGCTCATCCCTCTCATTCTTCACAACAGTGAGGCATGTCTTCTTGGGGACCACCAGGACTGAACTCACCCACTTACTATCTGATATAGGATAGATGATCCCAGCTTGAAGAAGCTTGGTCACCTCCTTCTTCACAACATCCAAAATCACGAGGTTGAGTCGTCTCTGTGGCTGTCTCACTGGTTTGGCTCCATCCTCCAATAATATCCTATGCATGCATGTGGATGGGCTGATACCAGGAATGTCCGCCAGGGTCCAGCCGATTGCTTTCATATGCCTTTTCAGAACATGCAACAGTTTCTCCTCTTGAACAACATCAAGGGAGGTGGAAATGATCACTAACAACTTCTCATCATCCTCCAAATAAGCATACTTGAGGTTTTCTGGTAGGGTCTTTAGTTCTAGAGTGTGTGCTGACTGAATAGAAGGAACCAGAGATGGAAGAAGAATGGGTTCCATAGCCTGTACCTCAACCTGCAAGTCAGATTCATGTATACATGGTTAGTGCTGACTGAATAGAATGATCACTAACATGGTTAGTGCATTCTGACTCTAAAGAACTCATATCCATAGGAGGTACAACACCCAAAACATGAGACATATGATTAGATTTAAATTCAGAACACAACTCAGAATTAGAATGAAGATCAATGTCAATATAAAAACCAGATTCAGATTTGGTGCATGCAAAAGAAGTACACATATCAGAAAGAAAACGACGTTTCCTAGCATGTAAGGAATGAAAATCAGAAACATACTCATCAATAACATTATCAATGATCTCAGCATGAAAAACAAAATGGAACTCAGATGGATGTTTCATGGCATCAAGAATATTGAAATGGACAATAATATCACCGAATTCCATGGACAATGTACCAGCATACACATCAATCTTGGTTCGGGCTGTTTTAAAAAATGGTCTGCCTAAAATGATTGGGACAGATCCATGGGAGAATCCCTCCACCATATCAAGCACATAAAAATCAGCAAGAAAATGAGTTCACCAACCAAAACTAAGACATCCTCAATGAAACCTGTAGGGTGGGCTACACTCCTATTTTCCAGTTGTATCACCACACCCATAGGTTGCAGAGGTCCAAGAGATAAAGAATTAAAAATGGACAAAGGCATGACATTAATTGAAGCACCCAAATCAAGCATGGCATTCTCAAATTTATTATTTCCAATAATATGAAAGTGATGAAGTTCATAATTGAATCATTTGATTAAACGAAGATCTTGTTGATTTGATGAAGTCAAAATGAAGTCAAAGGCTATTCTGTTGTAGTCAAAGGTTACTTGGTTAAAAGGGTAGAGTGATTAGTGAGTCTGCATTTATACATAGGTATAATCATTCTTATCTCTCTGCTGCATGAGGTTTCATCATTTAAAAGATTTTGCAAATGCCTCTAAACGTGTTTAATTTGTTAAAAACCAAAGTAATCGGTTAAATGGTTTTTAAGTAATTGTTTTAACTGATATTATATGAGCTTTATCAGTTAAAATTTTCTTAACACTTACATAACAGGTTTTTAACTGATAGGTTTTTGAAATAATTGATTAAAACCTTTGAAAACATACACTGGAATTGTTTTAATCCATATATCTTCGAATTAATTGATTGTTTTCATTAAAGGAGTCTTTGAAAACCTTTTCCAGTATTTTAACTGATGTAGAATCGAAATAATTGATTAAAATGACTTAAGATGTTTTGAAAAGTGTTCTAGCAGTATTTTAATCGATACAAACTTGAAATAATCGATTAAAATAACTTGAAGTGTTTTGAAATATGTTCTCTCAATATTTTAATCGATGTAATATCAAATTAATCGATTAAAACCACTTGAAAGTTTTTGAAAGAAGTTCTGTCAGGATTTTAATCGATGTGTTATCAGTTAAAATGACTTCGAAAGTTTTATGAAAATATTTGGCAGGATTTTAATCTATTAAAATGCGAATTAATCGATTAAAACAACTAAGAGATTTTTTCCAAGGTGTTTTAATCGATAAAAACAGACTATTATCAGTTAAAATCACTTAAAAAGTTTTATGAAAACATTTGGCAGTATTTTAATCGATTAAAAGGCGAATTAATCGATTAAAACAACTTAAGGGATTTTTTACAAAGTCTTTTAATCGATTGAAACGATATCGCATCAGTTAAAAAAAATCTGGAAAATGATCAAGAACATTTTAACAAATTAAAATAAGTTTTAACAGATTAATTCAAGACTTTAACAGATTAAAAGATTGTTTTAACAGATTACTTAAACCAAAAATTTGAACAGTCTTCTATATAAACAGGATTGCTTGAATCTTTTGAGATATACCTTTGATCAATCAATCAAGAAATTATATGAGCTACTTTCAAGAAAGAATCACGCAAGTTTTGTGAAGTTTTTCAAAGTTCTTTCTTGAGGCAATTTCTACATTTCTTTTGTGAAGAAACTCATTCTGCAAAGCAGCATAATCCGGGTTTGAATGTTCTAGTTTCTTCTCTTTACTTCTTTTATATTTCATTACTGTATTGTGAGTGTCTAGAAGTGTGGGCACTGGTTTCTGTGGCTGGAATTTGGCTGTAGGGTGGTTCAAGAACTGGAAGTTGGTTCTTGGTGAAGGTTTAGGTGCAAGGACTGGAATTTTGGTTCTTGTAGTAGATTGGGTGTGTGATTGGAATTGTAATCTGTAAAACATTCAATCTAGTGGAATTCAACTGGAATTTGGCTGAGAACTGGAGGTAGCCCTGGGATTGGGTGAACCAGTATAAATCTTGGTTGTATCTCTCTAAACCTTTCTCTCTTTAATTCTGCTACTGTATTTATTTTGATTGATTGTTTTGTTTGATTGAAGAATTGGTCAGAACTCTTAATCTTTGAAATAGATAATCTGTAATTTGCGAAAATCTTTGAAAGATCAATTCACCCCCCTCTTGATCTCAGCCTCCTTTTCTAACAATTGGTATCTGAGCAAGGGTCTTGAAAAATACTCAAGACTTTCGGTCCAAATCTTTCATGGCTGAAAACAAATTACCTTTTTCTGAGGGAGCTTCTATTAATAGACCTCCACTGTTTTGTGGTACAGATTATCCATTTTGGAAGATTAGGATGAAGATGTTTATTGAATCCATTGATAGGAATGTTTGGGATGTAATTGTTAATGGTCCATTAATTACAGAAAAAGAATGGTCTAGTTTAAATGATGAAGAGAAAAGAAAAGTTCAAAGTGATTGTACTGCTAAAAACATAATTACTTCTGCACTAAACATGGATGTGTTTTTCAGGGTCTCTCAATGCAAATTTGTCAAGGAAATGTGGGAGGTTCTCGAGGTCACTCATGAGGGAACGACTGATGTAAAGAGAGCTAGAAAGCATACTCTCATAAGAGAATATGAGTTGTTTAAAATGCAAACTGGAGAAAGTATTGCAGATGTGCAGAAACACTTCACTCATATCATCAATCATCCAATGGGCTTAGGTAAAACTTTTGATAAAGAGGAATTAAATATAAAAGTTTTGAAATGTCTTGACAGGTCATGCCAGCCTAAGGTCACAGCAATTTCAGAGTCAAAAGACTTATCCATCATGACAACAACTTCCTTATTTGGCAAACTCAGAGAACATGAGATGGAAATTAATAGATTCAATGAGAAAGAAATCTCTGAAAATAAAGGTAGAAGCATAGCACTCAAAGTTGAAGAAAAAGATCAAGAATCAGAGGAAGAAAGTGAAAATCTTGGACTGTTTGTCAAAATTTTTAACAAGTTTCTCAAGAGAAAGATTCAAGATAAAGAAAAACACAAAAGGTATGAAAATAAATCTGATTCTTTTAACTATAAATGTTATGGTTGTGGTAAGCAGGGTCATTTAAGAATGGAGTGACCAGAAAAGAATAAATACAATGATAAGAAAGAAGAAAAGATCAAAAGAAGAGTATATATAGCATGGGATGATAATGATACCTCATCAACACAAAATTCTGATGATGAAGAAGCTAACTTGTGTCTAATGGCTAACCAAAACTATCAAACCAGCAGTGTAAGTTCTAACTCTTCTTCTAATTTTGTGAATTATAATTCATTACAAGAAGCATTTAATGAAATGCATGAAGAAACCAAGAAACTTCAAAAAGAGAATGATAGGCTAAAAGGCATGAACAATTGGCTAGTAAATAGAGTTGATTCTCTTGAAAAGAAAATTCTTGAAGATGAAACTGATCTTGATTTCTTAAAAATAATCCATGATAATTCTGATTGTGTATGTAATAAACCATGCAATAATTGTCTAGATTTACAAAAGAAGATTGATTTTTTGTCACAAACTCTTTCTAAATTTACACAAGGTCAAGCTAATCTTGATGTTCTTCTTGGGTCACAAAAACTTATTTTTGACAAATCTGGAATTGGATTTACATCTAGCAAGAAAATCAGAAAAACAGTTGTAAATAGGAAATCATACTTATCATCTGTTACTATATGCTTTTATTGTATGAAAAGAGGTCATTCTATGAAATTTTGTAGAATCAAGAAGTATGCTATACCAAGAGGTAGAATGAAGTGGATTCCCAAAAATTCATTTCAAATAACTTGATTGGACTCTATGATTATAATAAGGGTACCAGATATATGTTAAATCTGTTTTGCAGGAACAAAATCTAGAAGTTCTTTGGTATCAAATCAACAAATATTGATTATGGATTCATGGACTGAGTATTTTAATTGATATAAAACTTTTTTAACCGATTAAATTCACTTACAGAGAATACCAGAAAAGTTATTCGTACAGTTTTAATCGATTAAAATACGAATTAATCGATTAAAATGTTTAGTATAGTTTTATTCTCTATGTTTTAATCGATTAAAAAGGATTTAGATCAGTTAAAACCATTAAAAGGTCAAATTTAATTGATTCTTCTTCATTTTAATCGATTAAAATTCTGCTGTCATTTCATTAAATCTTTCAGTACAAAAATAATCGATTTTTTTATGTTTTTAATCGATTATTTCACTGTTGCTTTTTCAAACCTAATATTCAAGATCAAATTAATTGCTTAATTTGTTGATTAATCGATTAATTCGTTCTCAGAAATCATTTTAATTATAGTCAATTGAAAAATTTTCAGTTAATCAAGGACAAATTTCCAAGATTTAGTGCATATCAAATTCTGCAAAATGCATTGACTGTATCATTTTGACCAAGTGAACACCTATCCAAGAACACTTTAGCTGATGTACCCACTGCCCAAAGCATGTGATTCTGCACTCAGTCAAGGGGACACGATCAATTAAGACTGAATTTTTGTAGGACTGTCTTTCGGACTTCAAAATTTTGGAATCCGAACATCTATTCATCAAAGAGTAATCAGGTTCTGCATTTTTCAGGTTCTCCTCTTCCTTTCTTCTCTCTTCTCTCGCACTCACATATTGTACCTATCAAATTTCTTCTCAAATCTATGCTACAAGTTGCTTAAGAGATCAAAATCAAGAAAGAAACATAAGGGGGAATCTTCCTCTGCTGCTGGCCAAGCTGGAGGACATATTGAAGCATGGTTCAATGGAGACATTGACAAAATGAACAACTTCATTTCCAACTTCAGCCAAAAGCAACTGGTAATTCCTAAATATATTAAGTTTGCTTGGTTGGATGAAGAAGGCTTTACCTCTTTGAGAAGGAAATTAAAAAGACAAAACTTAAGGACTTTTCTGGAGCACACTAGCAACATTCAACTTGATCTAGTAAGAGTATTTTATGCCAACCTTACTGTGAGCGGCTCTACTCTTAGGTCTCAAGTCAAAGGTATAAATTTGGTGATCACTCCTAAGGAGTGGGAAGAAGTGGTTGGTCTTCATGATGTTGGTGTAAAGGTATCCAGAGGTAACATTGCAGAGTTACCTGATTTTAATAAAATTCATTTTTTCCGCAGCTGTCTCAAAAATCAAAATGATTCTGTAAGAACTCTTAACTCTGGGAAAATGGAGCTTGAACCAAGGATTCTTGCTTTTATCATTGCATGGATGTTTACTCCAAGAGGGAGTAATCATGCGTTACTTAATGAGGGTGATTTAGCTCTTATGTATTGCATTGAAAATAATATCCGTGTAAATTGGATTTTTGTTATCAAGGATCATATGATAAAAGCAAAAAGATTGGCTGATTATAAACTACCATATGCTATGCTGATTAATCAATTTTTTAGATACTTTGAAGTAGATCTTGTAGGGGAATATGTGGAAACTCCAAAGGCCTCCAATAATATTGATGATTCCACTTTGCGGAAGATGGGTTTTATCAAAATTGATGGGGAGTGGATCTCTAAGATTGATGCTGGGATGTCTGAAGATGAGGAAGAAGATGAAGAAGAAGATGATCAAGGTCAAATTCCTTCTTCTCCAACTGCTGCTGAGGTTCCTGAATCCACTGGTGGTCAAGCTTCCTATGAAAACATGGAGATCATACCATACATGGAGCAACCTGACCGTGGATCTCCTCTCTCCCAGTTTGAAAGAACCATGCTCTCTCAAATGGCCACAATGCAAGAAAATCAAAGGAACCGTATGCAAATGACCTATTAGCACTTCCAACAGACCAACACACAATTCTCCAACCTGGGAAATCAAATTGCTAACATTTACACCAAAATGGAAGATATGCAGCTGAACCAGGGAAATTGGGATGATTAAGTATCATCAAAAAGGGTCCTTTCTATCTATTTTTTAAGTTTTTGTTTCATGGTTTTCTTATTTTTCGTTACTTTTATTCAACATTATGGTCTGTAATATTGATTGAACTTTGATCAACTATCCTTATATGATATTAGTTGTTTTAGTTTTTAATTAGACACTCCATATTGAAACAAATAGCATAAATTTGATAGTTTTAACTGATACAAAAACAGTTTAATCGATTAAATTCATTTAAAGAAACATTTATATAGAAAGGTCGTACTGTTTTAATCGATTAATTCACGAATTAATCGATTAAAAATCATGAATCTGTATCAACTAAAATTGATTTACATCAATTAAAATCACTTGATAAGATGCCTTACTCTGATTTTACTCTATCTTTTGGTTAAAACTTAATCAAATTAATTGACTTTGTTACTAAACATCTTATAATAACCATTCTTATTAAAATTCAAAATGAATTAGGCATTTTAGATACAACAAACATCACTTAATTTCCAAATCTGGTTGTTTTAATTGATAAAAACAAGCTTTAATCGATTAAATGAACTTTACAAAACTTGTTCATACAATTTTAATCGATTAAATGAACTCAAGTTTTTAAATTTCAAATTTCATTACTGTTTTAATCGATTAAAACATTATTTGTATCAATTAAAATCATTAACAAGAACAATTTAATCAATTATGTCCTGTTTTTAATCGATTATTACTCTGGAAAGAAAATTAAAGGCTTTCGTTAATGGTTGTTCTTGTAACATGCTACTAAAGCATGGTTCCCTTATCTTTACACGTGCCTATTGTATTCATTACAAAAATGTTAATGAAGATGAGTTTGAATCAACTTTAATTGGTTCTTAAAAGAGTAATACTTCTCGATGGTATCATGATTTTTTTTTTAATTTTGTTACATGCCATGCATATTTTTTGTTTTTCTCCTCTATTCCCTATTTTTGATGAAGTCAAAGGGGGAGAAATGATTGTATGATTGTTTTTTTTATATACTCACTATTTTAGGGGGAGTAGTAATCTAAGGGGAGAAATGATTAATTTTTTAATACTCACTAATTTATATATTCAAGTGACTTCTTCTACGGAGATATTATTCAAAGAGGTGTTTGTCTTCATCAAATAGGGGGAGACTGAAAGTGATGAAGATCTTATTGAATCATTTGATTAAATGAAGATCTTGTTGATTTGATGAAGTCAAAATGAAGTCAAAGGCTATTTTGTTGCAGTCAAAGGTTACTTGGTTAAAAGGGTAGACTGATTAGTGAGTCTGCATCTATACATAGGTATAATCATTCATATCACTCTGCTGCATGAGGTTTCTTCATTTTCAAATGCCCATAAAATATGTTTAAACTGTTAAAAACAAAGTAATTTGTTAAATGGCTTTTAAGTAAACTATTTTAACTGATATTATATGAGCTTTATCAGTTAAAATGTTCTTAAAACTTACATAACAGGTTTTTAACTGATAGGTTTTCGAAATAATCGATTAAAACCTTTTAAAACAAACATTGGAACTGTTTTAATCCATATATCTTCGAATTAATTAATTGTTTTCATTAAAGGAGTCTTTGAAAACCTTCTGCCAGTATTTTAACTGATGTAGAATCCAAATAATCGATTAAAATGACTTAAGATGTTTTGAAAAGTGTTCTGGCAGTATTTTAATCAATACAAACTCGAAATAATCGATTAAAATAACTTGAACTGTTTTGAAATATGTTCTATCTGTATTTTAATCAATGTAATCTTGAATTAATCGATTAAAACCACTTGAAAGTTTTTGAAAGAAGTTCTGTCAGGATTTTAATCGATGGGTTATCAGTTAAAATGACTTCGAAAGTTTTATGAAAATATTTTGCAGGATTTTAATCGATTAAAATGCGAATTAATCGACTAAAACAACTAAGAGATTTTTTCCAAAGTGTTTTAATTGATTAAAACAGACCATTATCAGTTAAAATCACTTAGAAAGTTTTATGAAAACATTTGGCAGTATTTTAATCGATTAAAAGGCGAATTAATCGATTAAAACAACTTAAGGGATTTTTTACAAAGTGTTTTAATCGATTGAAACAATGTCGCATCAGTTAAAACAAATCTGGAAAATGATCAAGAACATTTTAACATATTAAAAGAAGTTTTAACAGATTAATTCAAGACTTTTAACAGATTAAAAGATTGTTTTAACAGATTAATTAAACCAGCAGTTTGAACAATCTTCTATATAAACAAGATTGCTTGAGTCTTTTGAGATATACCTTTGAGCAATCAATCAAACAATCATAAGAGCTACTTTCAAGAAAGAATCACACAAGTTTTATGAAGTTTTTCAAAGTTCTTTCTTGAGACAATTTCTACATTTCTTTTGTGAAGAAACTCATTCTGCAAAGCAGCATAATCCGGGTTTGAGTGTTCTAGTTTCTTCTTTTGTTTCTTTTATATTTCATTACTGTATTGTGAGTGTCTGGAAGTGTGGGCACTGGTTTCTGTGGCTGGAATTTGGCTACAGGGTGGTTCAAGAACTGGAATTTGGTTGTTGGTGAAGGTTTAGGTGCAAGGACTGGAATTTTGGTTCTTGTGGTAGATTGGGTGTGTTATTGGAATTGTAATCTGTAAAACATTCAATCTAGTGGAACTCAGCTAGAATTTGGCTGAGAACTGGACGTAGCCCTGGGATTGGGCGAACCAGTATAAATCTTGGTTGTATCTCTCTAAACCTTTCTCTCTTAATTCTGCTACTGTCTTTATTTTGATTGATTGTTTTGTTTGATTCAAGAATTGGTCAGAACTCTTAATCTTTGAAATAGATAATTTGTAATTTGTGAAAATCTTTCAAAGATCAATTCATCCCCCCTCTTGATCTCAGCCTCCTTTTCTAACATAATACAAGGTATGCAGAATGTACCTAGGTCCTTACATTTCTTAGGAATGTAAGGAACAGATTTACCTATCAAAGCAAATACATTTCTACCCATGCTGATTGTTTCACTGCCCTTCATCTCCCTCTTGTGGGTGCACAACTCCTTTAGGAATTTAGGATATCTGGGAATTTTCTTGATGGCATCAAGTAGAGGTATGTTCACCTCAACTTTCCTGAAGGTCTCCAAAATCTCTTTATCGACCTCTTCCATCTTTTTGGTTGGAATTTCTTTGGGAGGGAATGGAAGAGGGATAGGAGGTTGTTACAGGTCAGAACTAGTGCTGGAAGAAGGTCCAACTGAATGCAAATTTTGGCCACCAACTGGTTGCTCAGGTGCAGGAACTGAGGTAGTTACAGATGAGGGTGGAGGTACTGCAGTGGGTATGTCAATCTGTTTTCTTGACCTCAATGTGATGGCACTCACATTCTTAGGATTAACCATAGTCTGTGTAGGAAGCTTGTCTGAATTGTGATTTTGCAATTGATTCACAGCAGTAGATAGTTGACCAATCTGGTTGGTTAAACTCTGAATGGAGGCATCATTTTTCTGTTGGTACTGTATGTTCATCTCAACCATTTGTTTGACCAATTCCTCTAATGAAGGTGAAGAAGTTTGAGGAGCTGGTGGAGTAGGAGCTTCATTTTGCTGCCTCTAATATTGTTGTTGTATTGGTGGAGGCACATAAGGTTTGTTTGGACCAGCAGAATTTTGAAATGGTGGTGGTGGCAAAGGATTCTGCTGCTGTTGGTGCTGCTGATTGGACCATCTCAGATTTGGGTGATTCCTCCATGTAGACCCCAAATCTTGTCCGACCTCAAAATAAAGAGCAGAAGACCTCCAATTCGAAGATGGGCAAGGCTTAAAAGGTCCCTAAGATAGACTAATAGGCCCCATATTAGAGTAGGAAGGTTTTTTGTACAGAAAAAAATAAGGAATTCCACTTAGAAGGCCGAGACCGCCGTCTCGCTTGACGAGATGACCGTCTCGCCATCGGCAAAGGACAAGACCACCATCTCGTTTGGCAAGACGACCGACTCGCCACTTGCCAATAGAGAGACTGCCATCCCGTTTGGCAAGACAATCTTCTCGCCACTCGCCAAGGCGAGACCTTCATCTCGTTTGGCGAGACGGCCATCACACTCGGCGAGATGGCTATCTCGACCTTGCCAGGCGAGACGACTGTCTCGACCTGACAGGCGCAAATCCCTATAAAAGGAGGGCGCGTTCCCCTCCTTTTCACACAATTCTTCAACTTTCCCTTCTGTAATTCTTCTCCTAGGATCCCTACGAAGCATTTTTGGAGTTTCTTAGCATTCTTAGAGGGTATTCTATAGCGTTGCGAGGAAGAGCGACCAACGTTGTAGAGTGAAGGATTGCCAAAAAGAATCCTACTTGAAGAATATTAATTACAAAAGCGTGCTTCGAAGGTTTCCACACTTTCTCTCTATCTTTTATCGCTTTTTTTTACATTTATTCGTGCATTATCTGCTAGGGCCATGTAGTCGATACCTTAAATTCTGCAAATAAATAAATGGTAAAAGCGTCATTTTAAAGGTTTATTTATGAAATAAACGGCCCATCATAGGGAACCCGAAAGGGGCGTCGTAGGGAAGCTAATACCTTCCCTACACATAAGTAACTCCCTTACCCAACTCTTGTTATGATGACCAAAGTTGGTTTTTCAAAACCAATGCCTTCTTTTTTCTCCTTTTCCAATGTTTCCGGATAAAACATTGGTGGCGACTCAAGAACCCATTTTCGAAAACCTCGCCTTTAGGTCCAGCCCGATTATCTGACAACCTAAAGGAGTTGTAATATCACTTTAAAAACGCGAGTCAAAGTCAGAAACCATTGTGTCGCTCCGACCGCCTCTTTTAACGGCGGCGACAGATGGCGACTTCACTGGGGAAGCCTAGAGAGTTGATCCCATTTAGTGATGGGCCAGTTTAATAAATAAACTTAAAAATTTCACTTTTACCCTGCCCTATTTTATAACATGCTTTATTTTCATGGCTTTAATAACTATTATTTGTTTATTTTATGCAATTTTTTGAAATACAAACTGTACACAAACCCTTGCACACAACAGTTCCCCCTATACCCGGGGGCAAGTGGGAAATCCGTAGGGAGTGGGTGGCAGGTACGATTTGCCGTAGTGAGGGTCATGAGCCCACCGTCAGAAACCACCACTCAAGGTGATAACCTTCCTCTTTTGGCACAAAGACCGACTAAGGCCTTAGTGCCATGCATGGTCGGAAGGCTGGAGAGTGGGGACCCTATAATGGGGGCACCTTGGGGGCCTGGCCTTGGTGAGAAAATTTAGAACTACCCTGAATATGCACTCTTCTGCAGGATACCCCTACCTCGTAATTAAAAACGTCATCCTACTTGTTCGCGGATGAGTGAATTGTGTGTGCATTTTTTTGTTGCATTTGATATCATAGCATAACCATACAACAGATAAAAATAGAAAAAACCTCAAAAAATATTTTTGCAATAAACACCCTTATCTCGGACAGTCAACCTTTTAACTATCCTGGTTTCAGGTTCTTTGTAAGCTAAGTAGTCACACAGTCCGATAGAAGAGATAAAAGGTTGTAAAATAAACCAAATAAAAAATAATAATAAAATGATTTTTGACAAAGTCAAAACATTCATATCGCATCATGTCATAAGTGGAAAAACCAAGAGAGAAAATGAATGCATAAGGAAAGTATGCATACGCATAAATCCCTAAAAAATGGGTCTTAGGAGCATTTTTTGGGAAAATTGTTGGGCCAAATCCCCTTTGGGTATTTATAGCCTGTTCTTCACCTTTTTCTCTTTGTTTTGATATGTTGTGCGTCCAAATCCGACGTCTTAGTTAAAAGTTATATCACTTTGAACATCTGCCACATTTTTGTACTAGCACATGCATAAATACATTCATTCTAGGGGGCATTAGATATCCCTAAGACAAAGGCGAAAGAGACCCAAATGCTCTTGTAAAAGTGTGTTAAGGTATATGGTGACCTTTATGAGGAAGGAACCATTCTACCGAAGTGGGTATGACACTCCTCAAAGCATAAGCTTTAAGGATGATACCAAAGCCATTGTCTTGAGGCATATCTATCCCACACCAATCATTCATTTTTAATAAAAACCCTAATTCATTACGCACTCTAGAAAGTGGCTGGTCTTCTTCCTATCCTCACTTGCACGCGGAAAGCCAAGAGGATGGAACAATTAGAAGAGCAAAATCGCAAACTCACCGCTGAGCTTAACTCCATGAAAGAACAAATGGCGTAGCTAATGGAGTTAATGCGTCAGCAGAACTTACACAAGGAGAACCCTCACAGTCACCACACTTCACATCATGAGGAAGAAGGGGGTTCTAACCATGAGCCTGAGCAAGGAGCTCACGTACAGCCCGAAGTGAGGGCAGTAATCATCCAAACTCCTGAAGTTTCCAAGCAACAGATTTCTGCCCTCGAAGAGAGGTTAAGGGCTATGGAGGGGCATAATTTTGATGTTAGAGAATATCCAATTTTCCCCCAAATTCAAGGTTCCCCCAAATTAAGAATATCCAATTTTCCCCCAAATTCAAGGTTCCAGATTTCCCAAAGTACACGGGAATGACTTGCCCCAAGAGCCATCTTACAATGTACTGCCATAAAATGGCTCCATATGCCGATAATGAGGAACTCCTGATCCATTATTTTCAGGAGAGCTTGGCCGATTCGGCCTTGAACTGGTATATGCAACTAGAGGGGGGACAAGTCCAAAACTGGAAACAGCTGGTAGACGCCTTCCTTTGTCGTTACAAATATAATATCGATCTGGTCCCAGATAGGTCAGATCTACAAGCTTCGAGTAAGAGAAACGACGAACCCTTCAAGGCATATGCTCAGCGTTGGAGGGAGTTGGCCGCCCAAGTAAAGCCTCCACTATTAGATAAGGAAACCATATCCCTATTCATCAATTCGTTAACGGGACCCTATTATAATAAGATGATAGGTGTCGCCGCCGTCCGTTCCGACATCCTGGGACATCTCAAACGTTAATGCGAGCGGTCGCGAAAAGATGGTTTAGACTCGCGTTTTTTGTTAAAAATATGTTCATTGCTTCCAAGGCGCTCAACGCTGAACTATCCTCTAATAGAAGCAAGGTTTTCGAAAAGAGTTCTTTTGGAGTCGCCACCAATGTTTTAACCATAAACATTGGAAAAGGAGAAAAAGGTATTGATTTTAATAAAAACCAAACTTGGCCATTATAACCAGAGTTGGGTAAGGGAGTTAGTTACGTGTGGGGAAGGTATTAGCACCCCACAACGCCCCTTTCGGGTTCCCTATGACGGATTAATTCATTTAAGTAAAGATTACAAGAAATTACGCTATTACCCTATTTTATTCGTACAGTATTTAAATATGGCTATTTACATGGTTTATCTACATTGCATATAGAAAGCAGTAAATAAAGCAGTAAAAGGGAAGAGAATTGAGAAGAACCTCCGAAGCAAGCTTTATATTATAAGTCTTTTACACAGAGGACGCTTTGCGGCAATCCTTCACTCTACAACGAGTCTCCTCTCGAATAAACTCGACTCGACTAAAATTTTCTAGAAGAATCGAATGCCGGAATACAAATTCCTTAACTGATTGTTACCTATTAAAGGCAATCAGAGAGATCATTTGAAGGAGGAAGAGAAGAAGACAAGTCTTGGAGTTGTCTGGGGTGTGGTGAATGACAAATGAGGCTCCTATTTATAGATTTCGCTGCCTGGAAATCTGGGATGGCCGTCTGGGTTGGGACGGCCGTCCCAACTGCGCGTTTTGCATTGGGCCAAGCTGGGGGGAGAGTGGGACGGCCAGTTTGGGTTGGGACGGCCGTCCCACTTGAATTTTGGGGTTTGGGACGTGTGTCCCAAAGGTGAGACGTGCGTCTCACTTGTCTTTTGATGTTTGGGACAGCTGTCCCAACCTGTCTTGGCCTGTTTTCGCGTTCTGGGACCCCCGGGAAACTTTCCTTTCCTTTTTTGGATGTAGATTGATGTTCATATATGTCCGTTGAAGCTTTATCTTCATATAGGTAGTCTTCTTGGCCTTTATTAAGATTCCGGGCGAGCTTTATCTTCGTGTAGGAAGTCTCCTTAGTCTTTATTGTGTGGATGGGTGAACCCCGTCTTGTTGCGGGAGGTCTTTCTTGGTTTTTGATATGAAGCCGGGTGAACTTTATTTTCGTGTGAAGTTTCCCTAGCCTTTATTTTGAGAGGCCGGGCAAAATTAGGAGTCTATAGCTACCCCCCCTTCACCTGCCTAATTAATTTGTTGGTTTTAATATACCGACAAAATTATTCGGCAAGGGAAGGAGTTAACCCTTTTGCCCGGTTATCCTTCGGATGCTGCTTCTTTGCTGATCCTCCGGATGATAAATATTTTGATAGGTACCAACCCCTATCCGGTTTGAGCCTCCTTTTATAAAGCTCTGGTGAGTACTTACCCTCACCCGGTATAAGTCTGTATTTTACTAGACTTTTGTGGGTACCTACCCCCACTAGGTATGAACCTTGTTCTTACAAGGTTTTGGTGAGTACCTACCCTCACCTGGTATGAGTTCGCATTTCGCTAAACTCTTGTGGGTACTTTACTTCCGAGGTGCTCAACACTGAACTATCCTCTAATAGAAGCAAGTCTTTGTACCCGCTTTTAGAAATGCTTTTGGTGAGTATTTTTACTCTACCTGATGCATTTTGCTAAGTTTTGATGAGTATCTACCCTCATCTGGTACAAAACCTTATTTTTAAGGTTCTGGTGGGTACCTACCCCCACCCGGTACGAATCTGCATTTTTGCTAGATTCTGATGAGTACTTACCCTCATCCGGTACAGACCTTATTTTTAAGGTTTTGGTGGGTACCTACCCCTACCCGGTACGAATCTACATTTTTGCTAGATTCCGATGAGTACTTACCCTCATCCGGTCCGAACCTCGTTCGCAAGGTTCCGATGGGTACCTACCCCCACCCGGTCCGAATCTCGTTACGCAAGATTCCGATGGGTACCTACCCCCACCTGGTCCGAACCCCGTTCTGCAAGGTTTTGATGGGTACCTACCCCCACCCGGTCCGAATCTCGTTCGGAAGATTCCGATGGGTACCTACCCCCACCTGGTCCAAATCTCGTTCGCAAGATTCGATGGGTACCTACCCCCACCTGGTCCGAACCCCATTCCGCAAGGTTCGATGGATACCTACCCCCACCCGGTCCGAATCTCGTTCGCAAGATTCGATGGGTACCTACCCCCACCCGGTCCGAACCCCGTTCGTAAGGCTCGATGGGTACCTACCCCCACCCGGTCCGAATCTCGTTCCGCAAGATTCCGATGGGTACCTACCCCCACCCGGTCCGAACCCCGTTCTGCAAGGTTCTAATGGGTACCTACCCCCACCCGGTCCGAACCCCGTTCTACAAGGCTCTGATGGGTACCTACCCCCACCTGGTCCGAACCCCGTTCTACAAGGTTCTGCTGGGTACCTACCCCCACCTGGTCCGAATCTCGTTCCGCAAGATTTTGATGGGCACCTACCCCCACCTGGTCCGAACCCCGTTCCGCAAGGATGTGATGGGTACCTACCCCCACCCGGTCCGAATCCGGTTCCGCAAGATTCCGATGGGTACCTACCCCCACCCGGTCCGAACCCCGTTCTGCAAGGTTCCGATGGGTACCTACCCCCACCCGGTCCGAATCTCGTTCCGCAAGATTCTGATGGGTACCTACCCCCACCCGGTCCGAAGCCCGTTCCGCAAGGCTCGATGGGTACCCACCCCCACCCGGTCCGAATCTCGTTCGCAAGATTCCGATGGGTACCTACCCCACCCGGTCCGAATCTCGTTCCGCAAGATTCTGATGGGTACCTACCCCCACCCGGTCCAAACCCCATTCTGCAAGGTTCTCAGGATGCACTTTTTGGTAGTTAATCCTGTGATTATCTGTTTTTGGAGATGTGTTAGCGGCTTACTTTGTTTCTGATTATGTGCCTTTTCCATGGGGAATAATTTGTTTTGACTTTTTTAGTCATCCGGTTTTTGCCGGGGATTCTTTGTTTTTGGCTTTTTTTTTTGTTTAGCCATCCGGTTTTGCCGGGGATTTCTGATTTTTGGCTTTTCTATTTAGCCATCCGGCTTTGCCGGGGATTTTTGATTTTTGGCTTTTCTGTTTAGCCATCCGGCTTTGCCGGGGATTCTTTGTTGGTTGCCTCTTATTTAGGCAGGAATCCATTGGGGATTTTTGGTTTGATTGTGCCTCTTGATTAGGCAGATGCTTCAATAGTGGTGAAGGCTTTTTACTTGTTGATTTTCGCCTCTGAATAGGCTGATGTTCTACTTGAGGATATTTGTTCTTGATAATATCTCTGAGTGGGCGGATGCTTTTTGAAAGCTTTGTGCTTGTATTGCCTCTTGCATAGGTTGATTTCCCGTTTCTTGGGGATATTAGTTTTTTGCTTTCTTATTGCAAGTGAATGCTTTGTGCTTCACTATGGATATCCGTCTTTGGGCGTTATGAGCGATTAACTCCCTGTGGATATAATTTTGTAGTTTGCCTTTGTCGTAGGCTCACTGGGGTATTTTTCTTGTTGATGATCCACTGGGGAATTAATTTCATTCCGGAGATCTATCTTGAATTGTCCCCCTAGGAAGAAATGGAGTTTTTCGACTCCTTATTGGTTGTTGTTGTTTGAGCTGGTTTTTCCTAAGCTCTTATTTTGCTGGGGAATGGGTTTTTACCCTTTTCTCGCGATTTCTCTCTTTTTTTTGCGATTTGGTTTTTTGCATGTGTGCTCTTTTATGCACATTGGCTTCTTTTTTGAATGAAAAGATATCTTTTTCTTTTTTCTTTTCGGTGATCCCTGGGGAATTTTCCTTTATTTCTTGGGGATCCAACTTTTGATGATGGAGTCTTGGCTCTTGGCTTTGTGAAGCTTTTTATTGATCGGGGTGAAGATTTTTCTTCTTTTCCTTTTTGTGGAGATTTTCTTGATATGCTCTGTTTAGAGACATTTATTTGGCCTTTTTTCTGTAGTGACCTCTGTTGGGGATGAAAAATTTTCTTTCTTTTCTTTTTGTTGCCCCCCGGTGATATAGAGAGCTTGACTTCGTATGATGGGCTCTTGTGTAGCCCTTGTTCTCCGTTGGAATGAAGCGGAGATCCTGGATGATTTTGCTTGATGACTCATGTGGTAATGAAGTTGAGTCACGAAGTAGTCTTTTTCATTTTGCCTTTGGAGTAGGCAAGGATCCTCTTGGGGATGGTCGAGCCTTTCCGTCGGCCTTTCTTCTTTGTTGATGTCTTTTCTGGGTGGAAGGATGCTGATTGCAGCTCCAAGTGATTTATGTTTGACGACTCATGTGGTGGTGTTGAGTCAGGGAGTATTTTTCTGCCTTTGAATAGGCAAGGATCTTCTTGAGGATGATCAAGCCTTTTCCATTGGCTTTTCTTCTCCTTCTTTTATTGGTGTAGAAGGTTGATGGTTGGAACTAGTTTCCTTGAAGCTCCTTATTCTGCTGAAGATAATTTTGATTTTGCCTTTTTCTATCGCGATTTAATTTTATCGCGAATTATTGAAATCCGGCTTTTTAGTATATCATGTGTGCCTTATATTTTTTAGTTTTTGTACACATGGGCTTTTGAAATATGAAACGCAAATAACTACTTTTATTTATTACTTCTTTTTGTTTGATACATTCAAGCATTTTTTCAAAATACTAAAAATTATAAAAGGACTCCTCCTAATCATCTGCCTCTGGACTGGAGTGGGAGGATGGTACTGGCGAAGGGAAGCAGCGGAGTAGGCGGCGCTGGAACCTCGCCTGATTCTGGACCAAGCTTTCTATTTGGCGGTCCGTCCTATCTTGCCTAACAGTCAGCTGACTGAACTGCTGGCGTATGAACTGGAACTCTCCTTCCATGTATGCATGCTCCTCGTCCGGGCATCGGTACAGTGCGGGAAGTCCGGATCGCGTGGCTAGCTGCTGGGATTCGGAGGTAGTAGGGATGTCTTGCGGTGTATCGAAGTTGCGCATATCCCATGAAATCGAGATGATAGGGTTTAAGATGAACCCTGTTCCTTGCCTGTCGAGGATGTTCATGTGCGTCGGCACTCCTCCGTTGATCGGCTCCGGTTGGAGTTCGGCTGGGAGATCTTCTCCATCGGTGCATCCCCAATACTCGCCAAAGGGGTAAGGAGGGGAGCTATCATGATAGCTCTCGCTGGTCCCGAGTACCGCATTCCTTTATGGCCTTCGGGAATGCGTATCCCGGGTTGCACTTATGCCCCTGGTGCATACGATAGACGATGAAAAGGTCAGCCCAGCGTTACCTTCCCCTGGCTCTCCTTCCGGTCGTGTATGGTCCCGGCGAGCAGTTTATGGCATATGCGGAGCGGAGGAGAGAAGGATGCCCCTTTCAAGTGAGTTGGCAGGTTGTGAGCTCCAGTGATTTCTTTCCACATGCTAGTGGTGGTGAGAACAGCAGGTTTCTCCAGATACGCAGACCGGTATTCTGGTGTTCTTGTATCTGCTCGTTGGCAGAAACCCATTATGACATTAAAGTCATCCAGAACAGTGGTCCGGTAGGCTCCCTCCATCCAGTAGGAGACGGCCTGAGTTGGTGGCACTCCGGGAGTTGCGGATGGCATTTCCATCATGTTGACAGAGGCAAGAAATTCCATTGTGGCAGTGCGGTGGATCCGAGTAGGTGGCTCACGGAGCAGAAAGTCCCATCCTATGTTGTGGATGAACTTTCTGACATCTTGCTCCCAGCCGAATGTAGCTAAAATTTCAAAATCCAGTCGCAGCATAGGTGTCGCCGCCGTCCGTTCCGACGTCCTGGGACATCTCGAACGTTAATGCGAGCAGTCGCAAAAAGATGGTTTAGACTCGCGTTTTTTGTTAAAAATATGTTCATTGCTTCCAAGGCTCTCAACGCTGAACTATCCTCTAATAGAAGCAAGGTTTTCGAAAAGGGTTCTTTTGGAGTCGCCACCAATGTTTTAACCATAAACATTGGAAAAGGAGAAAAAAGCATTGATTTTAATAAAAACCAAACTTGGCCATTATAACCAGAGTTGGGTAAGGGAGTTAGTTAGGTGTGGGGAAGATATTAGCACCCCACAACACCCCTTTCGGGTTCCCTATGACAGATTAATTCATTTAAGTAAAGATTACAAGAAATTACGCTATTACCCTATTTTATTCGTACAGTATTTAAATATGGCTATTTACATGGTTTATCTACATTGCATACAGAAAGCAGTAAATAAAGCAGTAAAAGGGAAGAGAATTGAGAAGAACCTCCGAAGCAAGCTTTATATTATAAGTCTTTTACACAGAGGACGCTTTGCGACAATCCTTCACTCTACAACGACTCTCCTCTCGAATAAACTCGACTCGACTAAAATTTTCTAGAAGAATCGAATGCCGGAATACAAATTCCTTAACTGATTGTTACCTATTAAAGGCAATCAGAGAGATCATTCGAAGGAGGAAGAGAAGAAGACAAGTCTTGGAGTTGTCTCGGGTGTGGTGAATGACAAATGAGGCTCCTATTTATAGATTTCACTGCCTGGAAATCTGGGACGGCCGTCTGGGTTGGGACGGTCGTCCCAACTGTGCGTTTTGCATTGGGCCAAGCTGGGGGGAGAGTGGGACGGCCAGTTTGGGTTGGGACGGCCGTCCCACTTGAATTTTGGGGTTTGGGACGTGCGTCCCAAAGGTGAGACGTGCGTCTCACTTGTCTTTTGATGTTTGGGATGGTTGTCCCAAGTTGGGACGGCTGTCCCAACCTGTCCTGGTCTGTTTTCGCGTTCTGGGACCCCCGGGAATCTTTCCTTTCCTTTTTCGGATGTAGATTGATGTTGATATATGTCCGTTGAAGCTTTATCTTCATATAGGTAGTCTTCTTGGCCTTTATTAGGATTTCGGGCGAGCTTTATCTTCGTTTAGGAAGTCTCCTTAGTCTTTATTGTGTGGATGGGTGAACCCCGTCTTGTTGCGGGAGGTCTTTCTCGGTTTTTGATATGAAGCCGGGTGAACTTTATTTTCGTGTGAAGTTTCCCTAGCCTTTATTTTGAGAGGCTGGGCCAAATTAGGGGTCTACAATAGGGAGCACGTCGACTCTTTTTACGGATGTGGTAACCATCGGCGAGAGAGTGGAGCAAGGACTGAAAAGTAGGAGAATCGCACAACCTTCCTCATCCAATGCTCCATTCAAAAAGTTCCTTAGCAAAAGGGAGATAGAAGCGTGAATACCATCAACCTTGCTACTCCTTCTTCCTCTTCACGACCAGCTAGGCAGTCAAGGAATCAAGAGAGAAAATTTACTCCCCTTCCAACATCCTGTGGGAGTCTACTGACAAAGCTGGTAGATGCCAACCTCCTAGTACGTGTCCCTCCTAAGAAGATGGATCCACCCTACCCTGATTGGTACAAGCCGAATGAAAAATGTGATTACCACTCAGGCGCTCCTGGGAATTCCGTGGAGAATTGTATGACCTTGAAGTATAAGGTCCAAAAGTTGTTAGATGCCGGGTGGATCACCTTCGACGCTCCCAACGTGGATACCATGCCTCTATCACAACCAGAATAGTGGGATGGGATAAGAGAAGGCCAGTTGATTAGGGATCTTCATATTTTTAGGCTTCCTGCATCTCTCGCGGTCCACGCCCATGGCCGCAAGATCTTTGATTAAAAGGGCTTTGTAAATATTTTGTTTTCATTAATACAATGAGGCATTTGTATAAACATTCATATTATTTTTCATTCTTTTCTCCCCCATTATTATTTCAAAATAAATGATGATAAAATCTAAGCCTAAACAGAACCAAATAAAAACGATTATGTCTGTGATGGATGACTCTTTGGGGATCCGAAAGCCGAAGGTGAATGGACCGAGTCAGACAGTGAGAAGGGGACCGTCTCCCCGGACATACAAAGGCTGTTAAAAAAGAGAAGCTCAATCTATATGGCTCATTAAGGAAGAAACCGAGGCCATTGATTTGGGGGCAAGGAAATGATGATAAGAAGGAAAATATGCAAATCAACAATAATGTTAGGGAAGGAGTGGTACAATTGCCAAGAGAGTATGTGGACGCATGCATATGACATGCCAAGATCTCAAAATCCAAAAACCCTCTCTCTATCGACTTAAACTGAACAATGTAGTAAGTGGCAGCCAATAAGAACATTAAGACGATCATCCGGAACATGGTCTAAACCTACAAGGATCGTTATCCTCTACCCTTCAAAAGATATCTAACGTCTGTACGAACCTCCACGAGAGTTACTCTATTCTCCCTTACATATGGCATGGAGGTTGTACTCCCAAAAGAGGTCGACATACCTTCCTTGACAAGTTAGCATGGAAACAAAACTGACAAAAGCCTAGTGGGTCCAAAGCCGATGCAACCACTCAAACCAAATCGAAGGAGAACAGTTAGACGCCATATGTCGAGGACAAGCCCACCAAAAGAAGATCAAAGGGCTTACAATAAAACAAGGTCAACCCCCATATGGGTAAACAAATTGCTTCCTGCCCAAAAAAAAAATTGGAAAATGGGCGGCAAATTGCGATTAAACGAGTTTTCTCAGCAAGAACTCTTACCCTCATTGACATGGATAAAAAAGAACTTCGACACCCGGTCAACTCTGATACGGTGAAGAAGTATTATGCTTGAAGGACATTGCTCATGACCCGCCAGGATAAAAACCCGCAAAGGGCATCCTTGGCTTGCCTCGCTAAAATACATCTTAGGCAGAATTTAGAGGCTTTTCCAAAAAAAAAGGGGGGGGGGGGGTGAAGAAAGAAGAAAAGGGGAAGAAGAGAAGAAAGAAAAATCCCCTAAGAGCAATGGTTGCCTTAGTCGAAAACCGAATGGCGGCTAAGGTCACACCCTTCCAGAAGCAAGCAACCTTGTATAGTCTTCACTCCGGGCTCGGGCATCTCAACTAAGGCAATTAGGAGAACCAGGGGGAAAAATATCATAAGACATGATTGTTGAAGCCCATACAGTGTAGCCAACCTGGACCAGTCGTTCTTCTAAATTCCATTTGTAATCCTTCTGTGAAAATAATAAACCTTTGCTCATACATATCAATAAAATTCTCATTCATTTCATTTCTCTTGACCAATTTATGAAATTGCCTCTACATTGATAAATCATAAATATGTGCAAAGTCATTTTGTCATGGTCTTTTCATGCATCATAAACAAGGAAGCATTGAAAAAGAAAAAGAAAAATAAAGATAAAAAGAATGATGACTACTAGGAGATTCTTAGGCAAAAATTAGGGCAGCCTGCTAGATCGAAAACCCGCAAAGGGTGGTCTAGGAAAAAGTTAAGGCACTCATAAAAAGGAAAAAGCTCGCTAAGATATCCTAGGCAAAAATTAAGGCAGCCCGCTAAATCAAAAACCCCAAAAGGGCGGTCTAGGCAAAATTTAGGGCTTAAGAAAAATTGAATAAAAAAAGGAGCCCATCAGCATAATCATGAAAGTCCAGCAGGAGAATGCCAGTCACTTTTCTAGATGCATCAAATAAAAATAGATTGCATTTAAGGCATCCACACAAGTAGTCGCACAAAACGACTTTGTCAAAATAAAAAAAAACAAAAAATAAAAATCACCTCAGATAACAAAAAACGAAAAGCATTCATGCATATAAGGAAACTAGCTCCATGTTTGTGTTTGAAAACAGGAAGCACTCAAAAGAAGTCTCCAAATGAAGCTCCCCTTAAGAAAATGGAGCAAGTCATCAATAATCAAGCGTCTTAAGCAGAACAAGAGCTTCCAAAGCCAAAACTCCAACCATCTTCCTTCTACCCAATAAAAAGAACGCACATCAGAAAAGAAAAGCTGACAGAAAGGATCAGTTATCCCCAAGCAGATCCCTGCTTACTCTAGAGGCTGAAAACCAAAAATATTACCCCAAGGCTAAACATCGCCACCACATGAGTCATCAAGCGTACTCAACCAAATCTCCGCCACATTACCCAATGGAAGAATAAAGGCGTCACATCCGAAGCATCAAACGATCAAGGAATCCAAACCTCCATAGGGTTCCCACAAAAGAAAGAGAAGAAAAACCCTTCATCTCCAGCAGATGACAAAAAAGGTCATGACAAAAATGACCGAATAAAATCCCCTAGTAGACCATACCAGAAAAATCTACAAAAAGAAAGAAAACTTCATCCCTAGTGGACCCCCTAAAAAAGAAGAAGAAGGAAAAAGCCTGCGTGCATAAAAGAGACTAAAAAATAAAAAGCCTTACGCATTATCTGTTGAAACATACAAGAATATGAATTTTGAAGTTACATGGACATGAAGCTTATTGATTTTGATGATGATTCAAGAATAATGGACTTAGATAGTTGAAGACTTGTATTCTTGTGTAATAACTCTGTTTTGATGATTTTGAGTCTATAATATTAGAGTCTAAGATAGCCAGCACGTAGTCTACTCTTTAGAAGCTTCAAAAACTCATTTTTATCAAAAACACACTGGTTTAATCGATTAACAGGCTAAATGATCGATTATTACAGAGAGAAAAACCATTTTCTGAATCAACTCTCTGGAATAATCGATTAAAAGCTGAAATAATCGATTAAGATAGTGCATTATGGGTTCCTGTTGATTTTGGCTCTGTAATAATCGATTAACACTTGAGATAATCAATTATTTCAGTTAGATATGCATTTTGAACTTCAAATTAAACCTATTTTCGAAAACCCTAGTCCCAATACACCAAGTTTTGAATATCCCCAATTCCCAAACCCTAATTCATCTACTTAAGGTTCTCTAAGGCTCTCTACAAAGTGAACAACCTTTTTTTTTCAAACAAAAGTTGAGAGTTGTGACTGCCAGAGAACTATTTGTTGGAGGAAAAAGGGGCTTTTGGAACCTTGTGTGGGCTAGAAGCGATAAGAATCATTAAGTGGAGTTCTTGGTGGATTGTGTGTTGTGCCGTCTCTAGGGAAAGTTGTTCGTCATCTCTTGTGTAACACAAGAGAGGTGTTTTCATTACCCTATCTTTTCATTTGCAATCTGCTTGTATAACTTTGATTATAGTGATAACTTTAATCCTCTATTTGAGCGATTAGCAACTAGACGTAGGGTCTTTTGATCCGAACCAGTATAAATCTTCTGTGTAAGACTCTATCCTTATCCTATTTACGTTTACACAACATTTTAATCGATAAAATTTGGGGAAAATTTTTAAAACCTAATTTTTGTTAAGAAACCAATTCACCCCCCTCTTGGTTTTTGTCCGTTCACGCAAACATTCCGCTACGCGATTCTAACAAGTGGTATCAGAGCTTTCTTTGATAGTCATTCAAATTTTTCGAAAATGGCCGGAGAAAATCAAACGTTTGCTGAAGGTGCTTCTATCAATAGACCCCCACTTTTTGCAGGTCAAAATTATCCATTTTGGAAAGTTAGAATGCTAATCTTTTTAGAGTCTGTTGATAGAGGTGTTTGGGACGCTATTTTAAACGGTCCCTATATTCCTAAAGTTTATGAAAACGGAGTAAACGTTCCTAAACCATTTTCTAGATGGACGGCGGAGGAAAATAGAAAAGCTCAATTTGACGTTAGGGCTAGAAATATTATTTCATCTGCGTTAACCCTTGATGATTTTTACAGGATCTCCGTTTGTTAAAGTACTCAAGAGATGTGGGAAATGTTAAGAGTGACCCACGAAGGTACCGACGACGTTAAAAGAGCACGGAAAAATTCTTTAATCCAAGAATATGAGATGTTCCGTATGCAACAAGGAGAAACGATATTTGACGTTCTAAAGCGTTTCACACACATTGTGAGCCATCTCTATGGATTAGGTAAAATTTTTTATGTTGATGAATTAAATGTGAAAATATTGAAATCTTTGGATAGGAAATGGTAACCTAAGGTGACGGCCATCTCGGAGTCACAAAACCTTGCCACAATGTCTATGGCGACACTCTTTGGAAAGTTGAGAGAGCATGAGCTTGAACTAGGAAGGCTAAACAATGAGGAAGGATAACATCAAAAGAGGAACTCAACCTTCAAAACTGAAATTTCCAAAGGTAAGAGTAAAAAGGAAGAAGAAGACTCGGAGAATGATGAAGAAGAATTGAGTCTCATGATTAAGAAATTTACCAAATTAATGAAAGCCAAAGGAAGGCATCCATTCAAAGGTAAGGAAAAGGTAAGAGAAAATACTTCCGTAAATATCAAATGCTATGGTTGTGGTGAAACAGGACATGTGAAGACCGAATGTCCAAACAAGAAAAATGAAGATAACAAAGGCAAAAAGTTCTTCAAGAAGAAGGCCTACATCGCTTGGGACAATACTGATTTGAGTTCGGAGTCAAGTGATTCAGAAATTGAAGCTAATATTTTCTTAATGGTAAATGAAAATATATCTTCTGATTTTGAGGTAAGTGATTCCAACTCATCTTCAAGTGATGATGAAAACAATTTTGATGAATTGCAAAATGCATATAATGAATTGTTTAATTCCTTGAAGGACTTGAAAAATGAATACAAAGCTGTGAAAAAGAGTTTAAATAGATCCGAAGAGGAGGTAGAGTCCTTAAAAACGAGAATTGCATGTATAGAGGAAAAAGAAACCTTAGAAACGAAAATTGTATGTATAGATGAGAATGATGATAAGAATATAGCATGTGCATCTTGTAAAGAGTATGAATATGACATTGATATACTTAATCATTTGCTTGATAAAGTCGAGAAGGAATTAAGTAATAATAATAAAGATAAAGTTGTTATTGCTCAAAATAGAGTAAACCATCATGTTCCTTTGAAAAAGCCTAAAATTAAAAATAGAAGAGTATGGGTTGAAAAAGGATATGTGCCTAGTAAAGAGGTGACAAATATGTGCCTAGTAAAGAATATCCATTTCCCTCCAAAATTAAAGATCCCGAACTTCCGAAAGTATGCTGGGCTGACCTGCCCCAGGAACCATCTTACGATGTACTTTCGTAAGATGGTTGCGCACGTTGAGAACAAAAAACTCCTAATTCACTGTTTCCAGGAGAGTTTAGCTGACTCGGATCTCAACTGGTATATGCAGTTGGAAAGAGTGCAGGTCCAAAATTGGGAACAGTTGGTTGATGCTTTCCTTTGTCGTTACCACTACAATATCGATCTGACCCCTGATAGGTCAGATCTTAGAGCTTTAAACAAAAAGAACAATGAACCTTTCAAGGCGTATGCCCAACGTTGGAGGGAATTGGCTGCCCAAATAGAGCCCCCACTAATAGATAAAGAGACAATGGCCATGTTCATCGACTCACTGACTGGACCTTACAATGACAAGGCAATAGCAAGTACGTCCAACCCTTTTTCAGATATGGTCACCATCGGGGAGAGGGTGGAGCAAGGGCTAAGAAGCGGGAAGATAGCGCGACCTTCCTCTTCCAGCGTCTCATTCAAGAAGGCCTTTAAAAAGAAAGAAGAGGTCGTACATGCCATTAATTTCGCGACTCCTTCTTCAATCCCGCAAACAGATCGGCAGCCACGAAGAAAGGAGAGGAAATTCACCCCTATCTCAACCTCATATGGGAAGCTGTTACCCTAATTGCTGGAGGCCAACCTTTTGGCACGTGTTCCTCCTAAGAAAATGGAGCCTCCTTACCTCGAGTGGTACAAGCCCAATGAGAAATGTAGTTACCACTCGAATGCACCTGGGAATTCAATGGATAATTGCTTGACCTTAAAATATAAGGTCCAAGAGCTAATTGATGTCGGGTGGATAACCTTTGACGCTTCCGCCTCCGATGTGGATGCCAAATCTCTGTCGAAACCAGAGTAATAGGGGGAAAGGATTGGGAGGACCAACTCCTACGTTTCTTTTTTTAAGCTTTCTCTTGTATCTCCTGCAGTCCCCGCCCGTGGCTGCGGGAACTTTGACTAAAAGGTCATGTAAATATGCTTTCATTTTTCTTAATACATGAGGCATTTGTTGTCATATTCATTTCTTTCATTCTTTTCCCTCTTCTATTTATTATTCTTTCAGAAATAATTGAATAACAAAATCTATGACTAAAACAGAACCTAAGAAAAAATCATGTTTGTGATTGATGAATCTCTGTGGACCCTGGAAGCCGAAGGCGAATGGGTCAAGTTCGACAGTGAGCAGGGGACCATTTCCCCAGACATGCAAAGAATGTTGGAAAAAGAAGCACGCATTATACAACCGCATCAAGAGAACACAAAAAATATCAACTTGGGACAAGGAGACGATGAGAAAAAGATAAATATTGGCACCCAAATTGATAGTGACATCAAGACAAAATTGATACAACTCTTAAAAGAGTATGTGGATGTGTTCACCTGGTCCTATCATGACATGCCCGGGCTCGATACAAGCATTGTAGAACATCGATTGCCATTAAAAGAAGGATTCTGACCTGTAAAACAAAAACTCAGAAGAATCAAGTCAAATTGGTCCTTGATGATTAAAGAAGAGGTGCAAAGACAATTGGACGCCAATTTCCTAGTAGTGTCCAAATACCCTGACTGGTTGGCTAACATAGTGCCTGTCATAAAAAAGAATGGGAAGGTCAGGGTATGCGTGGATTATAGGGACCTCAATCGATCAAGTCCAAAGGATGATTTTCCCCTGCCACATATAGACACACTAGTAGACCATACCGCTACCAACACACTGTATTCCTTCATGGACGGGTATGCGGGGTACAATCAAATTAAATTAGTCGTCGAGGACAGAGAAAAAACCTCTTTCATCACACCACGGGGTACCTTTTGCTATCGAGTAATGCCTTTTGGACTCAAGAATGCAGGGGCTACCTATCAAAGGGCTATGGTCACACTATTCCACGACATGATCCACAAGGAAATAGAAGTATACGTGGATGACATGATCGCCCAGTCCAGAAACGAGATGGACCACATTCAATATCTCAAGAAGTTATTCGATTGGCTTCGAAAGTATCAACTCAAATTGAACCCAGCAAAATGTACCTTCAGAGTACGGTCAGGAAAACTCTTGGGGTTCATCGTCAGCAAAAAAGGAATCGAGGTAGACCCTGATAAAACCAAGGCGATTTTGGAGATGCCTCCACCAAGCACAGAAAAGGAGGTCAGAGGATTTTTGGGGTGAATTAACTACATTGCGTGTTTTATCGCATAGCTAACAGATAAATGTATACCCATCTTCAAGTTATTGCATAAGAACCAACCGACAGTGTGGAATGAAGAATGCCAACAAGCATTCGATAAAATCAAAATATGCTTAACCAATCCACTAGTATTGGTACCACCCTTTGAAGGAAGACCTCTGATCCTATATCTGTCAATACTCGAAGAATCCATGGGATGTGTGCTCGGTCAACAAGACGAAATTGGGAAGAAGGAGCGAACCATCTATTATCTCAGGAAAAAATTCCTAGATAATGAGACCCGTTATACACCATTTGAAAAAACTTCTTGTGCATTGGTGTGGGTAACTCAGCGTCTCCAACAATACATGGCTCGACACACGACATGGTTGATCTCTAAAATGAACCCAATCAAATACCTCTTCGAGAAGCCCATTTTGACTGGAAGAATAGCTAGGTGGCAAGTTCTCCTCTCAGAATTCGACATTATCCATGTCACCTAGAAAGCTAATAAAGGTAGACCCCTAGCGGACTATCTAGCCCACGGATCAACAAATGAATATCAGTCCCTACAGGATGACTTTCCCGATGAACATATCATGCACATTGGACATGAAGAGACCAAAGAAGAAGCATGGACCATGTTCTTCGATGGAGCCTCAAACATGCTTGGACATGGGATAGGAGCTATCTTGATATCCCCAGAAAAGAAGTATATCCCCGTAACAGCCAGGTTGAATTTTGACTGTACTAATAACATGGCCAAATACGAAGCGTGTGCACTAGGAATCCAAGCAACTTTAGATCATGGAGTTACCAAACTCACAGTTTTCGGTGATTCATCCCTTGTCATCTATCAACTTAAGGGTGAATGGGAAACCCAAAACTCTAAATTAATCTCATATCTAGAGCACATCCGCGATTTAGTGTTGAGGTTGGAAACCGTCCCTTTCAAGTATATTCCTCAGGAGGACAATCAGTTTGCAGACGCCCTTGCTACTCTATCATCCATGTTCTCCTTAGAGAAAGAGCATGAGATGCAAACCATTCAAATCAAACTGCATGACAAACAAGCTTTTTGTATGACAGTAAACAGTGAGCGCGATCAAAACCCATGGTATCATGACATCAAGCGATACCTCATGAAGGGCGAATACCCCGAAGGAATTAACAACAATGATAAAAGGACCATTTGTAAGAGGGTTGTAGGGTTCACGTTGCTTGGAGAAACCCTTTACAAAAAGAGATTCGATTCCACTTTCTTTAGATGTGTGGACCATGAAAAAGCCCAAACATTGATAAGAGAAATTCACAAAGGAGCTTTCGGGACCCACGCACCTGGGCATGTCGTGACAAACAAAATCTTAAGGGCAGGGTATTTCTGGTCCACAATGGAAGTAGATTGTCACCGATATGCTAAAAAATGTCACAAGTCCCAGATTTATGCCGATAATATTCACGTTCCGCCCGTGCCTCTCAGCACCTTGACTACACCATGGCCTTTCTCTATGTGGGGCATGGACGTCATCGGACCCATTGAGCCCAAAGCGTCTTGGTGGCCATTGACTACTTTACCAAATGGGTTGAGGCAGCATCATACGCGCACGTGACTAGAAAAGTGGTGACCACCTTCATCAAAAAGAATATACTATGTCGGTATGGTATCCCTCATCGGCTCATTACTGATAATGGGACCAACTTCAACAATAAGATGATGGAGGAATTATGTCAAGATTTCAAAATTCAGCACCGCAATTCCTCTCCATACCGACCTAAGATGAACGGTGCAGTAGAGGCAGCCAATAAGAACATCAAGAAAATCATCCAGAAGATGGTAGTAAGATACAAAGATTGGCACGAAATGTTACCCTTTGCCTTGCACAGATACCAAACTTCTATACGAACCTCCACAGGGGCCACTCAATTTTCCCTCGTATATGGCATGGAGGCCATACTACCAGTAGAAGTCGAAATACCCTCCCTGCGAGTTGTTATGGAAGCGAAGCTAAAAGAAGCAGAATGGGTCCAGAATCGATATGACCAGCTTAACCTAATTGAAGAAAAACGACTGGATGCCATATGTCGGGGGCAAGTTTATCAAAAGAAGATAAGAAAGCCTACGACAAGAAAATCAATCCCCACACTTTCTGAGAAGGGGATCAGGTAATAAAGAAATTGCTTCTAGCCCAGAAGGATAAAATTGTAAAATGGGCAGCGAACTATGAAGGGCCCTTTGTGGTCAAGCAAGCCTTCTCAGGAGGAGCCCTTATCCTCACCAACATGGACGGAGAAGAACTTCGACATCCAGTCAACTCAGATGCGGTAAAGAAATACTATGCTTGAAGACATTACTCACGACCCGTCAGGATGAAAACTCGCAAAGAGCATCCTGGGCAAAAGATAGGGTTCATATTCCTCACTAGGATACGTCCTAGGCAAAAATTAGAGGTCCAAAAATAAAAAAGAGAGAGCAATGATTACCTTGTTGAACATACAAGGACTTGATGTTGAACTTACATGGACATGAAGCTTGTTGATTTTGATGATGATTCAAGAACAAAGAACTTAGAGAGTTGAAGACTTGTATTCTTGTGTAATAACTCTGTTTTGATGAGTTTGAGTCTGTAATATTAGAGTCTAAGATAGTCAGTACATAGTCTACTATTTAGAAGCTTCAAAAACTCATTTTTATCAAAAACCCACGGGTTAAATCGATTAAAAGACCAAATAATCGATTATTACAGAGAGAAAAATCACTTTCTGTATCAGCTCTCTATAATAATCGATTAACACTCCTGTTAATCGATTAACAGGGCAAATAATCGATTAACACTTGAGATAATCGATTATTTCAGTCAGATTTGCATTTTGAACTTCAAATTAAACCTATTTTCGAAAACCCTAATCCCAATACACCAAGTTTCGAAAATCCCCAATTCCCAAACCCTAATTCATCTACTTAAGGCTCTCTAAGGCTCTCAGAAAATAGAACAACCTTTTTCAAACAAAAGTTGAGAGCTGTGATTGCTAGAGAACTATTTGTTGGAGGAAAAAGGGGCTTTTGGAACCTGGTGTGGGCTAGAAGTGATAAGAATCACTAAGTGGAGTTCTTGGTGGATTGTGTATTGTGCCGTCTCTAGGGAAAGTTGTTCTTCATCTCTTGTGTGACTCAAGAGAGGTGTTTTCGTTACTCTATCTTTTCCATTATTATCTGTTTGTAAAAACTTGATTATAGTGACAGCGTTAATCCTCTGTTTGAGTGATTAGCAACTGGACGTAGGGTCTTTTGATCCGAAACCAGTATAAATCTTCTGTGTAAGACTCTATCCTTATCCTATTTACATTTAGGCACCATTTTAATCAGTAAAATTTGGGAAAAATTTTAAAACCTAATTTTTGTTAAGAAACCAATTCACCCCCCCTCTTGGTTTTTGTCCATCCACGCAAACATTCCGTTGCGCGATTCTAACAAGTGGTATCAGAGCTTGCTTTGATAGTCATTCAAATTTTTTCGAAAATGGCCGGACAAAATCAAACTTTTGCCGAAGGTGCTTCTATCAATAGACCCCCACTTTTTGCGGGTCAAAATTATCCATTTTGGAAAGTTAGAATGCAAATCTTTTTAGAGTCTGTTGATAGAGGCGTTTGGGACACTATTTTAAACGGTCCCTATATTCCTAAAATTTCTGAAAACGGAGTAGACATTCCTAAACCATTTTCTAGATGGACAGCGGAAGAAAATAGAAAAGCTCAATTTGACGTTAGGGCTAGAAATCTTATTTCATCTGCTTTAACCCTTTATGAGTTTTACAGGATCTCCGTTTGTAAAAGTTCTCAAGAGATGTGGGAAATGCTAAGAGTGACCCACGAAGGTGCCGATGATGTTAAGAGAGCACGGAAAAATTCTCTAATCCAAGAATATGAGATGTTCCGAATGCAACAAGGCGAAACGATATTTGACGTTCAAAAGCGTTTCACACACATTGTGAACCATCTCACCGAATTAGGTAAAATTTTTGATGTTGATGAATTAAATGTGAAAATATTGAAATCTTTGGATAGGAAATGGCAACCTAAAGTGACGACCATCTCGGAGTCACAAAACCTTGCCACAATGTTTATGGCGGCGCTCTTTGGAAAGTTGAGAGAGCATGAGCCTGAGCTAGGAAGGCTAAATGATGAGGAAGGACAACATCAAAAGAGGAACTTAGCCTTCAAAACTGAAATTTCCAAAGGTAAAAGTAAAAAGGAAGAAGAAGACTCGGAGAATGATGAAGAAGAATTGAGTCTCATGATTAAGAAGTTTACCAAATTCATGAAAGCCAAAGGAAGGCATCCATTTAAAGGTAAAGGAAAGGTAAGAGAAAATACTTCCATAAATTACAAATGTTATGGTTGTGGTGAAACAGGACATGTGAAGACCGAATGTCCAAACAAGAAAAATGAAGATAATAAAGGCAAAAAGTTCTTCAAGAAGAAAGCCTACATCGCTTGGGACAATAGTGATTCGAGTTCGGAGTCAAGTGACTCGGAAATTGAAGCCAATATTTTCTTAATGGAAAATGACAATATATCTTTCGATTTTGAGGTAAGTGATTCTGACTCATCTTCAAGTGATGATGAAAATAATTTTGATGAACTACGAAATGCATATAATGAATTGTTTAGTGCCTTTAAGGATTTGAAAAATGAATACAAAGCTGTGAAACAGAGAACGAAAATTGTCCTTAAAAACGAAAATTGCATGTTTAGAGGAAAAAGAAACCTTAGAAACGAAAATTGTATGCATAGATGAGAATGATGATAAGAATATAGCATGTGCATCTTGTAAAGAGTATGAATATGACATTAATATACTTAATCATATGCTTGATAAAGCCGAAAAGGAATTAAGTAATAATAATAAAGATAAAGTTGTTATAGCTCAAAATAGAGTAAACCATCAAGTTCCTTTGAAAAAGTCTAAAATGAAAAATAGAAGAGTATGGGTTGAAAAAGGAACTAGAGCATCTATTGTTAGAAATGCATCATATACAAAAGCTACATCTAAAGCATGCTTTTATTGTATGAAAAATGGTCATACTTCAAATAGATGTAAAATAAAAATGTTTGGTGTTCCTAAAGGAAAACACATTTGGGTTCCTATTGTTAAATGACTTGTTTATCTCTAACCCCAAGGACCCAAAAGTTATGGGGACCTAAGATTACTATGTTCTTGTTTTGTAGGAAACTTCCAAATCAAAGAAGTCTATGTGGTATCTTGATAGTGGATGCTCTGAACATATGACCGGAGACAAAACGAAATTTGTGAGTTTCAAAGCTAAAGAACAAGGATATGTAACTTATGGGGACAACAACAAAGGAAAGATTCTTGGAATTGGAAATATAGGTGGTGCAAACACTTTGGAGATTAAGGATGTGCTTCTTGTTGATGGGATAAAGCATAATCTCCTTAGCATAAGTCAACTTTGTGACAAAGGATTCAAGGTAATATTTGAAAGTAAGTTTTGTACCATACATTTGATAGATTCTGAAAATGTAGCATTGAAAGGCATTAGGCATAATAATATATATTTGATTGATTTGGATTATATACATGATACTAGTATAACATGCTTAGTTGCTAAGGAAGAGAACCCTTGGTTATGGCATAAGAGAGCAGCTCATATAAATATGCATCATTTAAACAAATTGATATCAAAAGACTTAGTTGTTGGTTTGCCTAAGTTAAAGTTTGAAAAAGATAGATTATGTGATGCATGTCAAAAAGGTAAACAAGTAAAATCATCATTTAAATCAAAGAACGTTATTTCCACATCAAAAACTTTAGAATTATTACATTTAGACTTATTTGGTCCTTCTAGGATAAAAAGCTTTGGTGGAAATTATTATGGTCTTGTGATTGTTGATGAATTTTCTAGATATACTTGGAAATTTTTCTTAATAATGAAAAGTGAAGCTTTTAAGGTCTTTAGGAAGTTTGCAAAGTAAATTCAAAATGAGAAAGACTTAAGAATTAAAGTTTTAAGAAGTGACCATGGTTGTGTGTTTCAAAATGAAAGGTTTGAAAATTATTGTGAGGAAAATGGAATATTACATAATTTTTCTGCTCCTAGGACTCCCAAACAAAATGGTGTAGTTGAAAGGAAAAATATGTCACTAGAGGAACTTGCTAGAACAATGCTAAATGAATCAAATGTTCCTAAATATTTTTGGGCTGATGCGGTAAGTACTGCATGTTATGTTTTGAATAGAATGCTCATTAGGCCAATTATAAAATCAACTCCCTATGAATTGTTAAATGGTAGAAAGCCAAATGTTGCTCATTTGAAAATATTTGAATGTAAGTGCTTTGTGTTAAATAATGGAAAGGACAACTTAGGAAAATTTGACTCAAAAGCCGATGAGGGAATTTTCTTAGGTTATTCATTAACTAGAAAAGCTTATAGAGTATTTAATAGAAGAACCTTAAATGTTGAAGAATCTATACATGTTACTTTTGATGAAATTGTAGACATTGGGGGAAATCCTCTTGAGTCAAATAAATAAGTTGCAGGTGATGATCAGTACATAAGAGAGGCTCTTAATGAATTGTATTTGGAAGAAAATGAGTCTTCTCAAACACCTGAATTAGCAAAAGAATGGCAATCACCAAGAGGACTTTCAATGGACAATATTATTGGTGATATCTCAAAAGGGATAAGAACTAGAAATATGACTAATTTCTGCATGTTTGTAGCTTTTGTGTCAGAGATAGAACCCAAAAATGTTGAGGAAGCGCTTAAAGATGACCAATGGTGCATAGCTATGCAAGAGGAACTTAATCAATTTGAAAGGAATCAAGTCTGGGAATTAATCCCAAGAGAAGAATCACATCAAGTAATTGGAACTAAATGGGTATTTAGAAAAAAACTTGATGAAGATGGAAATATAACAAAGAATAAAGCCAGACTTGTTGTCAAAGGTTACTGTCAGGAGGAAGGTATTGATTATGATGAAACTTATGCTCTTATTGTCAGGTTAGAGGCTATACGCCTACTTCTTGCTTATGCATCATTGATGAAATTTAAATTATATCAAATCGATGTTAAAAGTGCATTTTTGAATGAGTTTATTAAAGAAGAAGTTTATGTGCAGCAACCCCCTGGATTTGAAGATTTTAGTTATCCTAATCATATTTTTAAATTGAAGAAAGCATTATATGGTTTGAAACAAGCTCCTAGGTCTTGGTATGAAAGATTAAGTAGCTTTCTAACTTCAAATGATTTTTCTAGAGGAAAAATTGATTCTACTTTGTTTATAAAGAAAGTAAAAGAGCATATCTTATTGGTTCAAGTATATGTTGATGATATCATTTTTGGATCAACTGATAATTCTTTATGTGTAGAATTTGCTAAGATAATGCAGGGAGAATTTGAAATGTCTATGATGGGAGAATTAACGTTCTTCCCTAGACTTCAAATCAAGCAACTTAAAGATGGCATTTTTGTCTCTCAAACCAAATAATGCAAAGAGATTCTCAAAAAGTTTGGAATGGACACTTCAAAGGAAGCTAACACACCCATGGGAACTTCATGCTATTTAGATAAGGATGAATCAGGTTTGGAAATTAATCAATCCATGTATAGAGGTATGATAGGTTCTCTGTTATACTTAACTGCAAGTAGACCTGATATTATGCATTTTGTCTCTGTGTGTGCTAGATTTCAGGCATGTCCAAAAGAATCTCACCTAACTGCAGTAAAACATATTTTAAAATATTTAAAAGGAACTATTGGTTTTGGTTTATGGTATCCATCTGAACCTTGTACTAGTTTAATAAGTTATTCTGATGCTGATTATGGTGGATGCAAAATAGATAGAAAAAGTACTAGTGGGACATGTCATTTGTTAGGATCATCTTTAGTATCTTGGCATTCTAAGAAACAGGCATGTGTTGCTTTATCCACCACTGAAGCTTAATATATTGCAGCTGGTAATTGCTGTGTACAAATTTTGTGGATGAAACAACAATTAGAAGACTATAGTATCTTTCTATGTGACATTCCTTTGATGTGTGATAATACAAGTGCAATCAATCTTACTAAGAATCTAGTAATGCACTCTAGGACTAAACATATAGAAATTAGACATCATTTCTTGAGAGATCATATAAGTAAAGGAAACTATAAAATTGAGTATGTTGATACAAAACATCAATTAGCATATATTTTTACTAAGCCTCTTCCCAAGGATAGATTCTATGATCATAGAAGAGACTTAGGGATATTAGAAATAGCTTAAATTTTGCTTAATTAAACAGTTTTTGGATGGTTGTAATGTTATAATCAATTATGTAGGGTGTTAATAGATTATCATGCGTCTAAACCTCAAAAATTTGATGAACCCTCTGAATAAACGATTATTTGCACCTAAGATGTCCAAAAAAATGAATTTACTCACTAGATTAATCAATTATTTCATCCAATAATCGATTAACAACTTGATTGAATCGATTAAATGGGTCTGTTATTGGTTTAATCGATTATTTCAAGAGTTAATCGATTAAACCTGATTGTTTTAGTTTTCTAGCCGTTGCCAACGGCTCTTTTTGCCCCCATACACTCTCAAATGACCGTTGGAGATGTTGTTTATAAATAGGAAACCTCCATTTCACTTCTCCACACCTCAAATTCTTGAATCCAAGCTTTCTAGCATCATTCAAGCATTCTTGCCTTCTTCTAACATCACTTGTCTTCCCAAACTCTCTTGTTATTCTTCTAAACTCTACAATGGCCTCATCTTCTCGTGCTAAAATTTTCATCAGAAGAAGATCTGCACCTAAATCTCATCCCCGTCCTAATTTTGTCGAAGGATGGATCTCTGATGCTGAGGGCCGACAGGAATTTCTGACTTTTTGGAAGGAACGCGGTATTATCACTCCCAAATTCCTTATTGGTGATCAATTCATCAATAGGGGATTTAATTTTCCTAATCTTCTTGAAATTCAAGGAGTTCTCCCTTTTATCCAAATGCAAGGTACATACTATCCTGACTTAGTTAGGGTATTTTACTCTCGCTTTAAATTTAGAGATCAAGTAGCTACCTCTCGTGTTAAGGGAGTATCCATTATTCTTGATGACGATATTTGGGAAAACCTGGCACATTTTCCTATAAGAGATGATGCTATTAACGTTTTTGGTGAGTTAGATGACTTTGATAGGATCATGGCTTACCGTTCTTTTCTTCGTAATCCTTCCATGGAGATCGGGCGTCTTCTTCTAGCTGGACCATTAAAGAAGGAGGAACGCCTGCTCCTGCATCTACTCGTCTGGATCTTATGTCCCCGGGCAACCAACCATGCCCAATGCTCTTCAATAGATCTTCGCATTATTCACGCAATAATGAATAATGAGCCAATAGATTGGGGCAGTCTTGTCACAATGACTATGCTAAAGGCCAAACGTCAACCCACCTTCAAAATTCCATATGCTCTCCTTATCTCTCACATTCTTGAATACAAAGGAGTGAATGTCGAAGGGGAACAAATGGTACGAACGAAAAACTTAAACCGCATGTTGGACAACACATTAACCCAACTCCAAATGGTGCGTGTAAATAATACTTATGTTCACAAGGATGACGTTCAAACATAGATGCAGATGATGAAGATTATGACGAAGATATGCCTCCTGTTGTTGAGTTTCCCTCTGATCAGATTCAAAGTGCTAGAACTTCTTCTGCTCATCCTGAAACTCGTCAATCTGTGGAAGACATGTTATATGATATGAACTAGAGAATGCAGGCATTCTTACCTCTCTCTGCAGTACGACATGAGGAAATCATTCGTCGTATCTCTGACGTAGATGACAAAGTGTGTCACTTAGAGAATAAATTTGATGCTCACTTTCATAGCGATAGTGAAGAATTTTAATATTGTTTTCATTTCATGTATTGTAAAACACTTTCACTTATGAAATAAATTTTGTATTCTTTTATTGCTTTGTTTGAGGGGGAGTTATTTCTAAGTTATGCATATTTTGAGGGGGATCTCTTAATTTTTTATCATAATCAAAATAGGGGGAGAAATATTTAAAGGCTCTTATGATTAAATTTAAATATTATCTGCTATGTTTAATGTTTTTGTTAGTGTGACAGATAAAACAAGTTATTACAAGGCTTTAAAAGAAAATTTTGATCATCATCCAAACGGGGGAGATTGTTGAACATACAAGGACTTGATGTTGAACTTACATGGACATGAAGCTTGTTGATTTTGATGATGATTCAAGAACAAAGAACTTAGAGAGTTGAAGACTTGTATTCTTGTGTAATAACTCTGTTTTGATGAGTTTGAGTCTGTAATATTAGAGTCTAAGATAGCCAGTACATAGTCTACTCTTTAGAAGCTTCAAAAACTCATTTTTATCAAAAACCCATGGGTTTAATCGATTAAAAGACCAAATAATGGATTATTACAGAGAGAAAAACCATTTTCTGTATCAGCTCTCTGTAATAATCGATTAACAGGCTTGTTAATGGATTAACAAGGCAAATAATCGATTAAAACAGTGCATTCTGGGTTCCTCTTAATTTTGGCTCTGTAATAATTGATTAACACTTGAGATAATCGATTATTTCAGTCAGATTTGCATTTTGAACTTCAAATCAAACTTATTTTCGAAAACCCTAGTCCCAATACACCAAGTTTCGAAAATCCCCAATTCCCAAACCCTAATTCATCTACTTAAGGTTCTCTAAGGCTCTCAGAAAATAGAACAACCTTTTTCAAACAAAAGTTGAGAGCTGTGATTGCTAGAGAAATGTTTGTTGGAGGAAAAAGGGGCTTTTGGAACCTGGTGTGGGCTAGAAGCGATAAGAATAACTATGTGGAGTTCTTGGTAGATTGTGTGTTGTGCCGTCTCTAGGGAAAGTTGTTCTTCATCTCTTGTGTGACTCAAGAGAGGTGTTTTAGTTACTCTATCTTTTCCATTATTATCTTTTTGTAAAAACGTGATTATAGTGACAGCGTTAATCCTCTGTTTGAGTGATTAGCAACTGGATGCACTACTACAAATAAAGCTTTCAACGTCGGTTCTGGAAGGCTTTCAACGTATGTAGGGTCTTTTGATCCGAACCAATATAAATCTTCTGTGTAAGACTCTATCCTTATCCTATTTACATTTACACAACATTTTAATCGGTAAAATTTGGGGAAAAGTTTTTAAAACCTAATTTTTGTTAAGAAACTAATTCACCCCCCCCCCTTTTGGTTTTTGTCCGTTCACGCAAACATTCCGTTGTGTGATTCTAACATACCTTAGCCAAAAACCGCAAGGCGACTAAGGTAATACCTTCCCAGAAGCAGGCAAACTTTGCATGATCTTCACTCCGGTCTCGAGCATCTCAACTGAAGCAACCAAGAGAAGCAGAGAAACAGAAATCAGGAACATGGTTGTTATAGCTTATACAGTGTAGCCAACCTTAGCCAGCCCTGCTTCTAAATCTCTTTTGTAAATCCTTCTGTAAAATAAACCATTTGTTTATGTAAAATTGTCTCCTCACCTCTTTTCTCTTGACCAATTTATGCCTCTGTATTAGTGAAACTTGAGCATGCATAAATACAAAAAAGCATAAGAAAGAAAAAAGTAAAGAAAGATGCCTGCTAGGACATTCTTAGGCAAATATTAGGGCAGCCTGCTAGATCGAAAACCTGCAAAGGGCAGTCTAGGCAAAAGTTAAGGCCTTCATAAAAAGGAAAAAGCCCGCTAAGATACCCTAGGCAAAAATTAAGGCAGCCCGCCAGGTCGAAAACCTGCAAAAGGCAGTCTAGGAAAAAGATAGGGCTAAAACAAAAATAAAAGTTCATAAGAGTAACCACGGGAGAACATCAAAAATAATACCAGTCGCTTTCTAGATGCCTCAACTAAAAATAAATTGCATTTTGTTAGAATCGTGCAGCGGAATGTTCGCGTGGTCGGACAAAAACCAAGAGGGGGGGTGAATTGGTTTCTTAAGAAAAATTAGGTTTTCAAAATTTTCCCCAAATTTTACCGATTAAAAAGCTGTGTAAACGTAAATAAGATAGATATAGTCTTACACAGGAGATTTATATTGGTTTAGATCAAAAGACCCTACGCCCAGTTGCTAATCACTCTAACAGAGGATTAACGTTGTCACTATAATCAAAGTTGTTACAAACAGATAACAATTGAAAATACAAAGTAAAGAAAACACCTCTCTTGAAATCCACAAGAGATGAAGAAAAACTTTCCCCAGAGACGGCACAACACACAATCCACTAAGAACTCCACTTAGTGATTCTTATCGCTTCTAGCCCACACCAAGTTCCAGAAGCCCCTTTTTCCTCCAACAAACAGTTCTCTGGCACTCACAACACTTAACTTTTGTTTGAAAAAGGTTGTTCTACTTTTCTGAGTGCCATAGAGAAGCTTAAGTAAAGAAATTAGGGTTTGGAAATTGGGATTTTCGGAACTAGGAGTCTTGGGATTAGGGTTTTCGAAAATAGGGTTAATTTGAAGTTGAAAATCAAAATCTGACTGAAATAATCGATTAAATGAAGTGTTAATCAATTATTACAGAGGCAAAATCAACAGAACCCCAAAACTCACTGTTTTAATCGATTAAAAGCCTTGTTAATCGATTAACAGGCCTGTTAATCGATTAACAGGCCTGTTAATCGATTAACAGGTGTGTTAATCGATTATTACAGTGAACAGATACAAAAAATGGTTTTCTCACTGTAATAATCGATTATTAGACCATTTAATCGATTAAAGTTGAGGCAAAAAGATAAATTTGAGTTTTTGAAGCTTCTAAAGTACAGACTATGTACCGACTATCTTAAACTCTAATATTACATACTCAAACTAATCAAAATAGAGTTATTATACTATAAAACAAGTCTTCAACTCTCTAAGTCTTGTGTTCTTGAATCATCATCAAAATCAACAAGCTTCATGTCCATGTAAGTTCAACATCAAGTCCTTGAATGTTCAACAATCTCCCCCTTTTTGATGATGATCAAAATTTTCTTTTAAAGTCTTGTAATAACCTGTTTTATCTGTCATACTAACAAACACATTAAACATACCAGATAATATTTAAAATCAATCATAGTAGGCTTTAGATATTTCTCCCCCTATTTTGATTATAATAAAAAAGAATTCTTCTATAACAATCATAAGAGCTCCCCCTCAAAATATGCATAACTTGGAGATAACTCCCCCTCAATTAAAGCATTAAAAGAACACCACATTTTATTTCAGAAATGAAAATACATTACAAATAAAAAGAAAATTTAAAATTCTTCACTATCATCACTATGAAAGTGTGCATCAAATCTATTTTCTAAATGGCACACTTTATCATCTACATCAGATATACGACGAATTATTTCCTCATGTCGTACTCTAGAAAGAGTGAAGAATGCCTGCATCTTCTGATTCATATCAGATAACATGTCTTCCATAGATTGTCGGGTTTCATGATGAGCAGAGGAAGTTCCAACACTTTGGATTTGATCAGAGGGAAACTCAACAGCAGGAGACATATCTTCATCAGAATCTTCATTATCGTCACCTTCGTTTGGAACGTCATCCTTGTGAACATAAATATCGTTGACACGCACCTTTTGGAGTTGGATTAATGTGCTGTCCAACATGCGATTTAAGTTATTCGTTCATACTGTTTGTTCACCTTCGACATTTACTCCTTTGTATTCAAGAATACGAGAGACAAGGAGGGCATATGGAATTTTGAAGGTGGGATGGCGTTTGGCTTTTAACATAGTCATGGTGACAAGAACGCCCCAATCTAAAGGCTCATTATTCATTATGGCATGAATAATACGAAGATCAATTGAAGAACATTGAGCATGATTCGTAGCCCGGGGACATAGGATCTAGATAAGTAAATGCAAAATCATGCGTTCCTCCTTCTTCAAAGGTCCAACAAGAAGGAGACGCCCAATCTCCATGGAAGGGTTTCACAGAAAAGAACGGTAAGCCATGATCTTGTCAAAATCATCTAACTCACCAAATAAGTTAATAGCATCTTCTCTAATAGGAAAGTGGGCAACGTTTTCCCAAATATCATCATCAAGAATAATTGTGACCCCCTTTACTCGAGAGGTAACAATTTGATCTCTAAATTTGAACCTAGAGTAAAATACCCTAACTAAGTCAGGATAATACGTACCTTGCATTTGGATGAAAGGGAGAACTCCTTGAATTTCAAGGAGATTAGGAAAGTTGAATCCCCTATTGATGAACTGATCACCAATAAGGAACTTAGGAGAAATAATACAACGTTCCTTCCAATAAGACAGAAATTCTTGTCGGCCTTCTACATCAGAGATCCAACCTTCTACAGAATTAGGACAGGGATGAGATGAGGGTGCAAATCTTCTTCTGGTGGGAATTTTAGTACGAGAAGATGTAGGATTAGAAGAGTAACAAGAAGATTTAAGAGGACAAGTTAAGTGAGAAGAAGGCAAGATTGATAGAATGAGGCAAGAAAACTTGATTTCAAGAGATAGAAGTGAGTAGAAGTGAAATGGAGGTCCCTATTTATAGCCAAGCATCTCCAACGGTCATATGAAAGTGAATAAGGGTCAAAAGAGCCGTTGGCAATGGCTAGGAATCCAAACTTGCCAGGTTTAATCGATTAAAACTCAAATTAATCGATTAAACTAGTACCAGACCCATTTAATCGATTAATTTGAGTTATTAATCGATTAATACTGAGTTTAATCGATTAATGGGCGAATTAATCGATAAATCCAGAGAGAAATGTCATGTTTTGGGTGTTTTGGATGCAAATAATCGATTATAACTCCAATTAATCGATTATTTCAGAGAGTTCATCAAATATTTGAGGTTTATGCACATGATAATCTATGAACATCCTACATAATGAATTATAACATTATAACCATCCAAAAACTATCTAATTAAGCAGAATTTAAGCTATTTCTAATATCCCTAAGTCTCTTCTAAGATCATAGAATCTATCCTTGGGTAGATAACACTTGTTAGAATCTATCCTTGGGTAGAGGCTTAGTAAAAATATCTGCTAATTGGTGCTTTGTATCAACGTACTCTATTTTACAGTTTCCTTTGCTGATATGATCTCTCAAAAAGTGATGTCTAATCTCTATATGCTTAGTCCTAGAGTGCATTACTTGATTCTTAGTAAGATTAATTGCACTCGTATTATCACACATTAAAGGTATGTCATTTAGAAATATACTATAATCTTCTAGTTGTTGTTTCATCCACAAAATTTGAGCACAACAATTACCCACTGCAATATATTCAGCTTCAGTGGTGGATAAAGCAACACATGCCTGTTTCTTAGAATGCCAAGATACTAAGGATGAACCTAACAAATGACATGTTCCACTAGTACTCTTTCTATCAATTTTGCATCCACCATAATCAAGCATCGAATATCCTATTAAACTAGTACAAGCATCGGATGGATACCATAAACCAAAACCGAGTAGTTCCTTTTAAATATTTTAAAATATGTTTTACTCGCAATTAGGTGAGATTCTTTTGGACAAGCCTGAAATCTAGCACACACACGAAAAAATGCATAATATCGGGTCTACTTGCGGTTAAGTATAACAGTGAACCTATCATACCTCTATACATAGATTGATTAACTTCCAAACCTGATTCATCCTTGTCTAAATAGCATGAAGTTCCCATGGGTGTGTCAGCTTCCTTTGAGGTGTCCATTCCAAAATTTTTAAGTATCTCTTTGCAATATTTGGTTTGAGAGATGAAGATGCCATCTTTAAGTTGTTTGATTTGAAGTCCAAGGAAGAATGTTAATTCTCCCATCATAGACATTTCAAACTCTCCCTGCATTATCTTAGCAAATTCTACACATAACGAATTATCTATTGATCCAAAAATAATATCATCAACATATACGTGGACCAATAAGATATGTTCTTTAACTTTCTTTATAAACAGAGTAGAATCAATTTTTCCTCTAGAAAAATCATTTGAAGTTAGGAAACTACTTAGCCTTTCATACCAAGATCTAGGAGCTTGTTTCAACCCATATAATGCTTTCTTTAATTTAAAAATATGATTAGGATAATTAAAATCTTCAAATTCAGGGGGTTGCTCCACATATACTTCTTCTTTAATAAAACCATTCAAAAATGAACTTTTAACATCCATTTGATATAATTTAAATTTCATCAAAGATGCATAAGCAAGAAGTAGGCGTATAGTCTCTAACCTGGCAACAGGAGCATAAGTTTCATCATAATCAATACCTTCCTCCTGACAATAGCCTTTGACAACAAGTCTGGCTTTTTTCTTTGTTATGTTTCCATCTTCATCAAGTTTATTTCTAAACACCCATTTAGTTCCAATTACTTGATGTGATTCTTCTCTTGGGATTAATTCCCAAACTTGATTCCTTTCAAATTGGGTAAGTTCCTCTTGCATAGCTATGCACCATTGGTCATCTTTAAGAGCTTCCTCAACATTTTTGGGTTCTATCTGTGACACAAAAGCTACAGACATGCAGAAATTAGTCATATTTCTAGTTCTTACCCCTTTTGAGATATCACCAATGATATTGTCCATTGAGAGTCCTCTAGGTGATTGCCATTCTTTTGCTAATTCAGGCGTTTGAGAAGGCTCATTTTCTTCTAAATACAATTCATCAAGAGCCTCTATTATATACTCATCATCACCTGCAAGTTCTTTATTTGACTCAAGAGGATTTCCCCCAAGGTCTACAATTTCATCAAATGTAACATGAATAGATTCTTCAATACTTAAGGTTCTTCTATTTGATATTGTCCTTCTTCTTCATTTAGCCTTCCAAGCTCAAGCTCATGCTCTCTTAGCTTTCCAAATAGCGCCACCATAGACATAGTGGCAAGGTTTTGTGACTCCGAGATGGCCGTCACCTTAGGTTGTCATTTCCTATCTAAAGATTTTAAAATTTTAACATTCAATTCATCAACGTCAAAGATTTTACCTAATCCGGTGAGATGGTTCACAATATGAGTGAAACGCTTTTGAACGTCGAATATAGTTTCGCCTTGTTGCATCTGGAACATCTCGTATTCTTGGATTAGGGAATTTTTCCGTGCTCTCTTAACGTCATCGGTACCTTCGTGGGTCACTCTTAGCATTTCCCACATCTCCTGAGCACTTTTACAAACAGAAATCCTGTAAAATTCGTCAAGGGTTAAAGCAGATGAAATAATATTTCTAGCCCTAACGTCAAATTGTGCTTTTCTGTTTTCCTATGTTGTCCATCTAGAAACAGGGTTAGGAACAGCTACAACGTTCTCAGTAACTTTAGGAACATATGGACCGTTTAAAATAGCGTCCCAAACGCCTTTATCAATAGACTCTAAAAAGATTTGCATTCTTACCTTCCAGAAAGGATAATTTTGACCCACAAAAAGTGGGGGTCTGTTGATAGACGCACCTTCGGCAAAAGTTTGATTTTGTCTGGCCATTTTCGAAAATTTTGAATGACTATCAAAGCAAGCTCTGATACCACTTGTTAGAATCACGCAGCAGAATGTTCGTGTGGTCGGACAAAAACCAAGAGGGGGGGTGAATTGGTTTCTTAACAAAAATTAGGTTTTCAAAATTTTCCCCAAATTTTACCGATTAAAAAGTTGTGTAAACGTAAATAAGATAGAGATAGAGTCTTACACAGGAGATTTATACTGGTTCGGATCAAAAGACCCTACGTCCAGTTGCTAATCACTCAAATAGAGGATTAACGCTATCACTATAATCAAAGTTGTTAAAAACAGATAACAATTGAAAATACGATGTAAAGAAAACACCTCTCTTGAAATCCACAAGAGATGAAGAACAGTTTTCCCCAAAGACGGCACAACACACAATCCACTAAGAATTCCACTTAGTGATTCTTATCGCTTCTAGCCCACACCAGGTTCCAAAAGCCCCTTTATCCTCCAACAAACAGTTCTCTGGCACTCATAGCACTTAACTTTTGTTTGAAAAAGGTTGTTCTACTTTTCTGAGTGCCATAGAGAAGCTTAAGTAGAGAAATTAGGGTTTGGGAATTGGGATTTTTGGAACTAGGAGTCTTGGGATTAGGGTTTTCGAAAATAGGGTTGATTTGAAGTTGAAAATCAAAATTTGACTGAAATAATCGATTAAATGAAGTGTTAATCGATTATTACAGAGCCAAAGTCAACAGAACCCCAAAACTCACTGTTTTAATCGATTAACAGGTGTGTTAATCGATTATTACAGTGAATAGATACAGAAAATGGTTTTTCTCATTGTAATAATCGATTATTTGACCATTTAATCGATTAAAACCGAGGAAAAAAGATAAATTTGAGTTTTTGAAGCTTCTAAAGTGCAGACTATGTACCGACTATCTTAAACTCTAATATTACAAACTCAAACTAATCAAAACAGAGTTATTATACTATAAAACAAGTCTTCAACTCTCTAAGTCTTGTGTTCTTGAATCATCATAAAAACCAACAAGCTTCATGTCCATGTAAGTTCAACATCAAGTTCTTGAATGTTCAACACATTTAAGGCATTCACGCAAATAGTCGCACAAAAACGACTTTGTCCAAATAAAAAAAAATGAAAAAACTGCTTCAAGCAAATAGGAAAAACAAAACGAGCATTCATGTAAGGAAATTAGCTCTGTGCTTTCATTTGAAAACGGGAAGCACTCACAAACACCCCAGTATAACGAAAGAGCAAGACAAAGACTACCCGGCAACCAACAAAACGGATGATTACTCCAGAAAAGTCAAAAACAAATATCAAAAAGCAAGAGAACGCATCTCAACACCGGTGGATGATCAGAATTAGTAAGCCGCCACCACAACCAAAGGGTCAGCTACCGTATCGAAGGAGCATCCTGAGGCACCTAACCTGATGAGGAGCATCAAAGGAGCATCCTAAGGTTTCTCACCGGCACATGAGCTAGAGCAGTAAGCCGCCACCACCAGTAGTCCTACAAAGTGGACTCAACACCAGATTGGGGTGTGTACTCATCAGGCCTTACAAAAGGGGGCTTACCAGAAGGGGGTTCATACTCGTCAAACACCAGATGGGGGTGTGTACTCATCAGGCCTTACAAAAGGGGGCTTACTAGACAGGGGTTCATACTCATCAAACACCAAATGGGTGTGTGTACTCATCAGACCTTACAAAAGAAGGCTTACCAAACAGGGGTTCATACTCGTCAAACCAGATGGGGGTTGTCGCTGTCGTCAGAAGAGGCAGTCGGAGCGACGCGATGGTTTTTATATGACTCGCATTTTCTTTGAAAGAAATGGTTCAACGCCTTTAGGCCGTCCGATAATCGGGCTAGACCTAAGGGCGAGGTTTTTGAATAGGTTCGAGGAGTCGCCACCAGTGTTTTAACCTTAAACACTGAAAAAGGTAAAAAAAGAAAAAGGCAGTGGTTTTAGAAAAAAACCAACTTTGGCCATTACAACCAGAGTCGGGTAAGGGATTTAGTTACGTGCGGGAAAGGTGTTAGCACCCCCACAACGCCCCTTTCGGGTTCCCTATGATGGACTAACTTAGAAAATAAATACTTAAAGAAATTACATTTTTACCCTATTATTTGATCTACTTGCAGAATTTAAATATCTACATGGCTCTACTATCTAATGCACACAAAGAAAGTGATAAAGAAAGTAGTAAAAAAGACAAAGAATAGAGAACAAACCTCCGAAGCGAGCTTTATATTAACTCTTCTAAAACGTGAGGACGCTTTTTGGCAGTCCCCGCACTCTACAAGCACGCTCCTCTCCGCAAAACAAAGAAAAGTCACTCAACCGAGGGCCGGATGCCTCAAAGAGAGACCTCCTTAACGGATTTCAACCTTAACGGAAATCGGAAAGCTCGCTCGAACCCCGGAATAATGCTCAGGGTCACTCTTAAGTGCCAAAAAGCTCCCAAGAGAGTGGAGGAGTGCTAAGGTGTGAAAATTCGGAGGAATGAGGCCCCTATTTATTGGGATTCGAGCCTGGAAAAGGCGGACGACCGTCTGGACAAAGCGGACGGCCGTCCAGGGCAAAAAGTGGCCATGGACGGCCGTCTGCTTGTCATGGATGGCCGTCTGCCTACTTTGGACGACCATCCGCCTGTTCTGGACGGGCATCTGCTGTCTCCGGTGGATTTCCCGATTATTAATGCCTCTAAAAACCCTTCCTATCCTAAATGGAACCTAGAACAATCTACCAGGGACTTGATAAAGTCTTAACCATCTTCGGAATGGGCGATCTTCGGCTTTATTTGGAGTTCGGGCAAGATTTGGGGTCTACAGGGGTTTGTACTCATCAACCAAAGGGGTCGGCTACCGCAAGAAGGAGCATCCTGGAGGCGCACAACACATTTTTCCCCAAAGGATCAGCCGCCGCAAGACGGAGCATCCAAAGGACAACCGGGAAAGAGGGTTAACTCCTTCACCCTCCAACCGATCTTCTTCGCACACAGGCCAACAAGTAGCTAGTCAGGTGAAGGGGGGGCAACTGTAGACCCCAAATCTTGCCTGACCTCAAAATAAAGAGCAGAAGACCTCCTATTCGAAGATGGACAAAGCCAAAAAAGCCACTAGGAGACACTATTAGGCCCCATATTAGTGTAGGAAGGCTTTTCTGTACAAAAAAATAAGGATTCCCACCTTAAGGGGTCAAGACCGCCGTCTCGCTGAAGGGCAAGTCGAGACCGCCGTCTCGTTTGGCGGGACGGCCGTCTCGCCACTTGCCATTGGAGAGACCACCCTCCCGTTTGGCGAGACGGCCCTCTTGTCATTTGGCACGTCGATACCGCTATCTCGCCATTTGTCAAAGTCGAGACCTCTGTCCTGAATGGCGAGACGCCCGTCTCGACCTTGTCAGGCGAGATGACCATCTTGACCTGACAGGCACAAATCCCTATAAATAGGGGGTGCTCTCCCCTTCATTTCACACAGTTCTTCCATTCTTCCTTCTACATTTTCTTAGAATTCCTCTTTTAGAGCCCCTTCGAAGCATTTCTGGAGTTTCTGAGTGTTTCAAGAGAGTTTTTATAGCGAAAAAAGCGGCATTGTAGAGCGAAGCGCTGCCAAAACGCACCCTATTTTTCACGAGAATTAATCAAAGCTTGCTTCGAAGGTTTCTTCACTCTCCCTCTCTCTCTTTTATCGCTTTATTATTTATATATGCATTAATTAGGGCCATGTAGTCATCATTTTTTTATTCCGCAAATAAAAGGGTAAAAGCGTTATTTCAAAAGTTTATTTATAAAATAACTGGCCCATCATAGGGAACCCTAAAGGGGCATCGCAGGGGAGCTGATACCTCCCTTACACGTAACTAATTCCCTTACCCAACTCTGGTTTTAACGACCAAAGTTGGTTTTTCTTAAAAAACCAACGCCTTTTTCTTTCCTTTTTCCATGTTTCTGGTAAAAACATCGGTGGCGACTCCATAAGAACCCTCTCACTCTTGCTCTTAGGTCAGCCCGATTATTGGACAATCTAAGAGCTCCTTTTTGAAAACCTCGCCCTTAGGTTCAGCCCGGTTATCGGAAAACCTAAAGGCGTTGTAACTCCACCCAAATTAAACGCGAAAAATGGAAAGTCAGAACCATCACGTCGCTCCGACCGCCTCATTTTGACGGCGGTGACACCCATGTTATCAAAATCAAGATTATGTTCAGATGCAGCAGAATGATCAAATGCAGAGGAATGCTCAGAATTATGCAGATATGAGGTATCACTAACAGGTGGATTCCTATTATACCTAACTAACCTATGGTAGGTATTATCAACTTCACGGACAAATGGGTGTAAAATTCCTGGATTACCCCTAGTCATGCACTATATACAACATATCAAGTAGTTCTCAAACAAGCTTAAACATGGGTAAAACTGGATTTTTTTTTGAAAATTTTCAGAACCACCAAAAAAATACACCACAATCATCCTAGGATTAATAGAAACTAGCTCAAAAAAGTTCAGGTGAAAATTCGATGGTTAAGTACATGCACAAAAGGGTCAACTTTACCTAAATAGCCCACAAAAAGTCAATAGAATCACTAAAAAATTCAAATCTTGAGCTACAAAACTCAATTTACCGAACCCTTTGGTCAGCATGCACCTAAAATCATAGGATTCAACAAAAAAAATCAGCAAGGCAAAATGCTAAGTCTAGCTATGTGAACCACCCTAGAAAAGTTTGGAAAAAATAGGGCAATAAAACTTCAAAAATAAAAAAGAAATAGTAAACGGCCTTTTTATGAGTTCTAAGTAAGGCCATGTATTGTAATAGTCTGGATTGTGTAAATCTCATTTTTCCACCCCAAAAGCATATATTATACATCCAATTCTGATAACTAGACCAAAAGTTATGGCCATTTGAAGTTTTCACAATTTTTTCTTCACCACCCACTTGGAAACCATATCAAATGAATGAATTTGGACCTGTCCTTTTGCATGCACTTAATAAATGATGAAATAAGTGTGGATACCAAAAATGAGGGAAAATTTCGTTGAGGAAGTATTTTTTTATATTTTCTGAAAACTAGTGGAAAATTGGCACTATTCACAATACTATTAACATATGCAGCAAAATTTTGGCCCAAAACAGAACATTGTATGCAATTTTCCCACAATTTCACATCTAAAACAGAGGAGTAGTAGGGAGAGAAAATAGAGTTGGCCTCAAAAACAAAATATGCAGCAGAAAATAGCAACAAAAATAGTAAACAGCAACAAAAATAGCAAATAATAAACATAAAATAGTAAAAATAGCAAGCAGAAAATTTGTTTCAGAAAAATTCTGCAGCAAAAACAGCAAACAAATTTGGACGAATTTATGTGGTAGCAAACAGCAGAAACAACAATTAACAAAAACAACAAACAAAAAAATTCTGCAGAAAATAGCAAACAGAAAAATTCTACAATAGCAATTATACAACAAATTTAATTTACTGCTCCATTTCCTTCCAAGGTGAATTGTGCAGCTAAATTCAAAATTCTTCCTTGCTCCAAATTGTTGCACCTACAACCTTCAATAACAAACCGCAAAATTGAAAGTGAAACTAACCACAACAGTAAATCACACCCCAACACGAAATTACATAAATAAACTACCCTAAACTAAAACAACACAAAACACACAACCCTTGACAGAATGTAGTACTAGGAAGTGACTCATAGGTCGTCTCCCAAGGACCATTTCTTTCTGTCAAATGGTTAAACACGTAATGGGGGGGTTTTGGTATTTATCAGATCAACGAAATAAAACAACAACAACTTGTATAAATGCAGATTAAAATAGATTAGGCCCTTAACAGAATGCATCTCTGATGTCATTGGTCCATAATATAAAATCTATCTAGCTCACTCCCTCCTTACACAAATTAAGCAAACATGTAAGTGATCGATTCTCCCCACAAGATTAAGCAAGTCATGGTACTGGATACAATGAAACTAAATTCATTAAGCATGACTTACGTTTTATGATCCAGTGCAAAGAATCAACAACAAGGAACTAAATTGGACATTAAGTGCAGAGAACCTCTCAACAGAGATTGCAATCCTTCAAGGACCTAACCCTCTGGGTTTAGCTATCCATTAACACGAAATTACAATAACAATACAAGATGGAACAGCAGAATAACAAAACATTACAAACAAAATGAAAATGTAGAAAATGAATTGCAGCAGAAATTGAAATACGAAACTGGGGCTGAACTGAACTACACAAATGAAAATGCAATAGAAGTGAAAGAATGTAAACTTTAATGGTAGCAGAAAATGAAAATGAACCGTATTAATCCATTAATGACTCTTGAACAGTCAAAATGAAAGTGCAGAGAAAACCAACATAAAACCACAACGTAAAAAAAAACTACAGTGGCTACCCCTTTACTCTTGCTGTCTCATCTCAAACATATCCTACCCTAACCCTAGAGTCCCCTAGAAATGGGCCCAAGCTGGCCCACACGGGATTACACATAAAACAAAACCTAGCTGACGTGGCAGCCTATAATCTGATGTTGAAATAGCAGTTGACATGGCAGGTGACATGGAAGTGGCGTGGCAGTAACATGGCAATAACGTGGTGGTGACATGGCAATGGCATGACAGTGACATGGTAATGATGTGATAGTGACATGGCAATGACATGGCAGTAACATGGCAATGATGTGGCAGTGACATGGCAATGCCTCTTAAAGTCCAAAAATTAAATTCTAAACCCAATGAAACCTGCAATTAATTAATAAACAGAATTATTAGTCCAATGAAGCCTAATAATTGAAAACGCACTAATAATAGACAATTAAGCACAATGCAATAATTAAGATAGGTACAGAAAGTTAAGAAAATGCGGGAAAATAATGGCTCATCAAGTATGAGCCCCCATCTAGTTTTGAATCGCCCATAGGATGTTCTCTCTAACCTTGTAGTTGATAAGTTGTCCACTTGATGTTCTCTCTGATCTTGCGGTTTGATGAGTACGAACCCCCATCTGATTTTGAATCGCCCACAGGATGTTCTCTCTAACCCTGTGGTTAATGAGTTGTTCGCAGAATGTTCTATTTGATCTTGCGGTTGATGAGTACGAACCACCATTTGGTTTTAGCCCTCTTCTTTGGACTTGTCCTCAAGATTTTATCTTTAATCCTTTGGTTGATGGGTACGAACCCCCATCGGGTTTGAGTCCTATTCTCTGGACTGAAAATGTGTGATGACGGCTTACTGATCTTGGTCATGCGCCGACTCCATGGGGAGTAATTCTGTCTGAAATTGTTTTTTGACTTTTCTTGTGTAGTCATCCGACATGCTAAGGATTCTTTGATTTTGTAGGCTTTTTCTAATAGTCATCCAGCTTGTCGATTACTGGGGATTCTTTGTTTGTAGGCCTTTTTCGTAGACATCCATCTTGTTGATCGCTAGGGATTCTTTGATTTTGGATTTTTTCAATGGTCATCCAGCTTTGGTTGCTAGGGATTCTTTGATTTTGGGCTTTTACTGTAGCTGTCCAGCTTGTTTATTGCCGGGGATTTTTATAATTGCCTTTGAGGTAGGCAGGAATCCACTGGGGATTTGTTCATCTTGATGATGATGCCTCTTGAGTAGGCGGAAGCTTCATCTGGAAGTGAAGACTATTGGTTGTATTGTTTTGCCCTTGAACAAGATGATGTTCCCTTTAGGTATGCTGGCTCTTTGCTCGCCAGGTCTTGCCTATGCATAGGCAAGCGACTCTCTGGGGATAGAAGTCTGGAGATTGCCTTTGCAATAGGCTCTTTTGGGATATAATCTTTCTTTTTGGTGATCCGTTGGGGAATTAGTTATTTCCCAGGGAATCTGTTTTTGGTTTGTCCTCTGGGGGAAATGGAGTCTTGTCTCCTTGATTGGTGATGGTGTGAGCTGTTGTAGACCCCTAATTTTGCCCGGCCTCTCAAAATAAAGGCTAGGGAAACTTCACATAAAAATAAAGTTCACCCGGCTGCATATCAAAAACCGAGAAAGACCTCCCGCAACAAGACGGGGTTCACCCATCCACACAATAAAGACTAAGGAGACTTCCTACACAAAGATAAAGCTCGCCCGGAATCTTAATAAAGGCCAAGAAGACTACCTATATGAAGATAAAGCTTCAACGGACATCTATCGGCGTCAATCTACGTCCGAAAAAGGAAAGGAAAGTTTCCCAGGGGTCCCAGAACGCGAAAACAGGCCAAGACAGGTTGGGACAACCGTCCCAAACATCAAAAGACAAGTGAGACGCACGTCTCACCTTTGGGACGCACGTCCCAAACCCCAAAATTCAAGTGGGACGGCCGTCCCAACCTAAACTGGCCGTCCCACTCTCCCCCCAGCTTGGCCCAGTGCAAAACGCGCAGTTGGGACGGCCGTTCCAACCCAGACGGCCGTCCCAGATTTCCAAGCAGCGAAATCTATAAATAGGAGCCTCATTTGTCATTCACCACACCCCAGACAACTCCAAGACTTGTCTTCTTCTCTCCCTCCTTCGAATGATCTCTCTGATTGCCTTTAATAGGTAACAATCAGTTAAGGAATTTGTATTCCGGCATTCGATTCTTCTAGAAAATTTTAGTCGAGTCGAGTTTATTCGAGAGAAGAGTCGTTGTAGAGTGAAGGATTGCCGCAAAGCGTCCTCTGTATAAAAGACTTATAATATAAAGCTTGCTTCGGAGGTTATTCTCAATCCTCTTCCCTTTTATTGCTTTATTTACTGCTTTCTGTATGCAATGTAGATAAACCATGTAGATAACTATATTTAAATACTGTACGAATAAAATAGGGTAACAACGTAATTTCTTGTAATCTTTACCTAAATGTATTAATCCGTCATAGGGAACCCGAAAGGGGCGTTGTGGGGTGCTAATACCTTCCCCACACATAACTAACTCCCTTACCCGACTTTGGTTATAATGGCCAAGTTTGGTTTTTATTAAAATCAATGCCTTTTTCTCCTTTTCCAATGTTTATGGTCAAAACATTGGTGGCGTCTCCAAAAGAACCCTTTTCGAAAACCTTGCTTCTATTAGAGAATAGTTCAGCGTTGAGCGCCTCGGAAGCAATGAACATATTTTTAACAAAAAACGCGAGTCTCAACCATCTTTTCGCGACCGCTCGCATTAACGTTCGAGATGTCCCAGGACGTCGGAACGGACAGCGGCGACAGATGGCGACTTCACTGGGGAAGCTAGAGAGTTGATCCCATTTAGTGACAGATAAAATTCAAACTAAGTGAAGATTTGAAATTACGCCTTTACCCTTTTCTGTATTTTTATTGTATGGCTTTAATAACTGCTGTATGATTACTTCTGCAAATTGCTTGAAATATAAATTGCACACAAAAACCCTTGCACACAACAGTCCCTCTATACCCGGGGCAAGAGTGAATACCTATAGGGAGTGGGTGGCGGATACGACCGACTTGTTGGCACACGGGCTACAACCGTTGTCGGAAACCACCAACTCAAGGTGATAACTCTCTTCTTTTGGTCTAAGGATGTCGACACGGAGTTCCGTGCATGACCCGAGGATCGAGAGATTGAGAGGTCCCTATAATGGGGGCACCTTGGGGACCTTTGGCCTTGGTGAGAACAGTTAGAACCGCCTAAACCAAGCACGTTTCTGCAGGAAAACCCTACCTCGTGATTAAATAAGCGTGGCTCTGCTCGTGGATGTATGAATTGTGTGTGCATACGTTTGCTGCATTTGTATTGATGCATTAGCATAGGGTAATCATACAACAAACAAAAAAAATGAAAAACCCTAAAAATCACAAAAAGTGATAAGATAAAAGACCTTTATCTCGGACAGTCTTCAGTTAAGCTAGCCTGGTTTCAGGTTCTTTGTAAGCTAAGTAGCCACGTTGACCGACAGAAGAGATAAAGGGTCATAAAAAAATATAAAAACAAATCAAAGCCATGAAAATACCTCTGTTACAAAGTAAAAGTTTTTCATACCACTTGTTGCTCATAAAAATAAAAAGACAAGAAAATAGGACTCTTTTCATTAAAATCCATAAACATTCATATAAATAAGCTTTCTTTTCAAGAAAAACCCAGTACTATCATGCATCATATTAGGAATAAAACATGATAATACTTAGAAAAAACAAACACTTGCATACATGCATTTACAAAAAATTCATCCTCATATCATGCATTTTCACTTTTGCTAGATAATGGAGGGATCCGGTAATAGACAATTAAAGAAAGTGGAGATCCTTCTATGCCGTGTAGAGAAGTTAAGGCAGTTGTGTACATATATGCCGCCAGAGGTCTGTACTAGTTTTGAGAAATCTTATGGAAGAATTCTTGACCTCTTGAAGATCAGTATCGATCCGATATTTGTTAGAGGATTGGTCCACTTCTGGAGTCCCAATCTACACTGCTTTGAGTTCTCGCAGTTTGACTTGGTACCAACCTTAGAAGAATATGAACTCATGGTCAGATGGCCTCAGTCAGTTGGGGTCTATGTTTGCTCGGGAGTATACGTAGTCGTGAGTAAGGTTGCTACTATCATACGACTGCCTCCTCATCAATCCACCCTAGAGGGAAAAGGGAATATCAGAGGTTGGAAAATGGTTGTAATAGAAGACCACTTGACCTCTTTGGCTGAAAAGAAAGATTGGTCTACATTCAACAAAACTCTAGCATTGGCAATGTTTGGAATCATATTATTCCCATTTCATGTGAACATTGTGGATCATGCTACAATAGATGCATTTTTTGCCTGGGATGTGTACTCAAAAAGTCCTATACCTGCAATCCTCGCTGACACCCTGCTTTCCGTAGACTTCTGCCGACAAAAGCAAGGGAAAACACTTAGATGCTGCACTTCATTTCTATATGTATGGGGCGTCACTCACTTCTACGCTTCAAGCCACATGGGCGTATTTCCTGATCCTCTAAGGAGTTTTTCAAAAATCCCTCTTCAACATCGTCAAGCCTTAGAGTGGAAAACCGAGTTAGAAAACTGGAACATAGATCATGTATCATGGGTTTGCCCTTGGTTCCGACCCGGTTATATTCTCGTACGATGCGGAGATTACCTGAGCATACCACTTCTAGGTCTTAGAGGTTGTATAGCCTATTCTCCTAAGTTGGCTATGAAACAACTTATGAGAACCCAGACCGCGCCAACTCAGGAAGAGCTCAGAGGGATGAGTCTATGTCATTATTCCCATAGCTTTGAAGAAGTATCCGCTGTCCGGAAAGCATGGGAAAGACCGGTCTATATGGGAGATAAAGAACTCGGAAAGGTTCAGGTATCTACATCCCATGAATATGAAGAATGGAGGAAAAGTAGAGGGATACCCCAACCATCTGCTGCATTCACCACAACGTTAGTTAGTGAAGAGCTACAATTGCAGGTCAATGCCTTAAACAAGAGGGTTGAAGTCATGGAAGCTCAGCTAAGGGCTTTTGAAGAAAAAGATCAAGAATCAACCCTTATAATAGATGGTCTAAAAAGGCAATGTAGAAAGAAGGACCACGAAATAGAGCGTCTTAAGAATGATTGTGCTGATTATCGGGAAGAGACTAAACAAGCATTGAAGATTCCGAGACTTGAGCAAGATAGTCTGTTCCGGGACATGAATGACGAAATAGCACATCTTGAGAGCACGCTTGCAGAATAGGCAAGAACGATCAAGTTAATACAAGATGACCTAGCAAATACTCGGTCAGAAGCACAGAAGTGGTGGGAAACCGCTGAAAAATACCGAGTAGACCTAGAGGAGCTACATGAGAAAGAAAAAAATGGATTAGCTCAGTATGGTCAATTACTCCTTGAAAAAGACTGAATAATAAGAGGTCTGATCAGCAACATGCCTTGATCGTTCATCAGGAAGAGAAGATAAAAGAGGCTCGTCGATATAGTGAAGATATGAGTCGGGCGGTATCTGAGCAAATCAAGACGCTCAGAAATCATGTGATAACAGCTGAAGACGAATTACGAAGAAAGCCTAATTTACCTATAGGATTCTTCAAGCTTTTTCACTTTTGTCAACACTTGCTTCAAAGCATTGTATAAAAGGATATACACTTTCTAATAAAAGGATTTTTTTCCTTAAATTGTCTATTGCATTCATAAGTTGCATACATTCACATATCCCTCCTCGTTTTAATAATAAAAATAATAAAAAGAAAGGATTAACTGATGTGCTTTCCACAAATCAGAAAAATGGAAAAGAAGCCTTTCGTCATCAAAATCTCTACGACGGTCGATAAACCCGAAGATAATCACAAACAAGCACCGTTAATCACTCCAAACACTAAAAGGGAAGAAGCAATAACGCCTTTACGTTTATTCGTGCCGCGTCCTTTCCTTTATTCATCAAATAAAGTTGTACCTTGGAGATACTCAGAAGAATTGCCAGTTAATCAAGATATCTCCAATATAGTCGGTATTGGGGGCATGACTCGAAGCGGAAGAATATACTCCCCCAAGGAATTACAAGAAAATACTCCTAAAGAGAAGGCGAAAAATAAGGCAGAAGAAGAAAAGGGATCCAAAGAGGAGACAGATGAGTTACTCCAATACATAAGACAAAGTGAGTACTCCATCATCGATCAACTCAATCGTACTCCAGCAAAGATAACTTTGTTATTACTCATCATGAGTTCGGAACCGCATCGAAACACATTGTTAAAGGTTTTGAATGAATCATTTGTTCCGCATGCAATATCCCAAGACAAGTTTGAAGGAATTATTGGTAATATTACAACCAATAATCACCTTACCTTCACTAATGAAGAACTCCCTATTGAAGGATCCAATCATAATAGGCCCTTGCATATCTCCGTCAAATGCAAGGAATATCTCATTTCCAAAGTTCTTGTGGATAATGGGTCATCCTTAAACGTCATGCCTAAAGGCACACTCGACAAGATAACAGTGCAAGGAACCCACATGTGCCCGAGTAATACAGTTGTTCGAGCCTTTGACGGATCAAGACGTGAAGTAGTAGGAGAGATTAGTCTACCAATCCAAATTGGATCTACTATTTTCAACATAGACTTCCACGTGATGGATATCACGCCAGCATACAGTTGTCTCCTTGGTAGACCTTGGATTCATAGCGCTAAGGCAATACCTTCAACGCTCCACCAGAAAGTCAAGTTTGTGACAAATGATAAACTCGTCACAGTTCAAGCTGAAGAAGACTTTCTAATAAGTAAACCGTCTATCCAACCATATGTGGATGCGGCTGAAGAGGCTCTTGAAACATCTTTTCAAGCGCTCGAAATTGCCAACATAGAAAGATTCCCTGCTAATATAAAGGTGACCCATATGATGAAAAGATATGGATATCGCCCAGGACAGGGGCTCGGAAAGAGTGCTCAAGGGATAAGAGAGCCACCAGATTTCAAAGATAACCCGCTAAAGTATGGTTTAGGGTACGACCCCACAAAAGATCAAAGCATACGGAAAGCAGGGAAGTCTTACCCCTCAAAGACGATATTCCGAAAAGAAGGGGTATTAGAGCAAAGGATAGCGTTAGTCATTAGGTGTCCTTCTTCTGATTCTAAGGGATGTAAACCTAGTGACTATTAGAGATCACTCCTCGGGGTATGCCCGACCCCCGAGCATCTTTAGGGCACACATTTCCCTGAAATTACAAAAGAATGATATTCTTACTATCTGCTTCTTTTCTTACTAAATGTATCTATACCCCATTTTAATAAACAAGGTTTAGATAAAACGTTTTGTTCCAAATGCGTCTGAACAATTAAAGCGCCGCAAAGTAAATTAAAAAAAAAAAGACTGACTAACTAGAAACACAAAAGAAATCTATCTTGACAAAATCAAGTTTCGACAATGTTGTGCAAAATATATATATATATACATACAAAAAGCAAAGCCCGTCAAGGCCAAAGGCCAAGACAAGAAAATAAAAGGGCAAAATACCCGACGGGAAACCCACAAAGGGGGCTGCACAAAAGTTAGGGTAAACCCGGCAGGAGACCCGAACAATAATAAAGGGTAGCCTGGGCAAAAGTTAGGGTTATTGAAAGTCCGCTAGGTATTCCTTAAAAATAAATACAAAAAAGGGAAACCTAGACAAAAGTTAGGACATAAGCACAACATCCTAGACTGAAAACCTGAAAGGGCGGCCTAGGGAAGTTAGTCGATCACAAAAAAGGCGCCATAAATCAGTAAACAACGACGCCACATCATAAGAATGAAATGTTTATCTAAAATAGCCTAAACACCGACCAACCTTGGCTAGCCATTCTTACAAAAACCTCTATTATAAAAAAAAATATATCCCTCTAAAACACAAGCTTTTGTTGTAAATCCTTTTCTTTCTCTTCTCTTGACCATTTCACTATAAAGCATTCAAGTAATAAAGGGGAATGTGGTAACATAGTGATCAATAGGAAGGTCGAAATCCCTAAGGAAAGGAAGGAGGGCATTGATATGGCAGTTACCCTACGAACAGAAGATAGTTCTTCGGCCATAGCAAAGAAAATTCCGAGACGGCAAATCAATACAGCTTACTTGTTGATCAAGAAACAAGATGACGTAAAGGCACAACAACAAGAATGCGCCCAAAGTCAAAGCACATTAGTTAAAACTTTCGAAATAATTAACTGAAATAGATCATAGAACGCATATCATGAAGCATTACATGCATTAAAGCATCAATGAATGGAGTCCTATCCTCTTTTCCAACAAAAAAACAACAAATCAGCATAAGAAGCTTGAGACGGCCGTCCCAAAGTCCAGACGGCCGTCCCAAGTGCCCTAATTCAGTTGGGACGCACGTCTCAGGTGAGGGTTGGCCTGTGTGCAATTTTTGCAGTTGGGACGGCTGTCCCAACCCAGACGGCCGTCCCAAACCTCCATGCGCGGCCTATATAGGTGGGGCGCGGGTTTTGGCTCCAGTACCTCAATCCAAGCTTCCTATCTTGCTTTTCCTCCTTCTCTATACACTTTTAGCATCCCTAAGAGAGTAGAGCTCACAATGGAACGTGGAGAAGCCTCATCCAGGAGAAAGCACACCAGGACTGCTGCCAGAAGAACTCCTGTCACCAGCATGTTGCTAGCAGAAGCACATCAACAACGACTGGCAAATATCCAACAATTTGCCTGGTACCCTATGCTGCAACTGGATTTTGAAATTTTAGCTACATTCGGCTGGGAGCAAGATGTCAGAAAGTTCATCCACAACATAGGATGGGACTTTCTGCTCCGTTAGCCACCTACTCGGATCCACCGCACTGCCACAATGGAATTTCTTGCCTCTGTCAACATGATGGAAATGCCATCCGCAACTCCCGGAGTGCCACCAACTCAAGCTGTCTCCTACTGGATGGAGGGAGCCTACCGGACCACTGTTCTGGATGACTTTAATGTCATAATGGGTTTCTGTCAATGAGCAGATACAAGAACACCAGAATACCGGTCCGCATATCTGGAAAAACCTGCTGTTCTCACCACCACTAGTATGTGGAAAGAGATCACTCGAGCTCACAACCTGCCAACTCACTTGAAGGGGGCATCCTTTTCTCCTCCGCTCCGCATATGCCATAAACTACTCGCTGGGACCCTACACAGCCGTAAGGAAAGCCAGGGGAAGGTAACGCTGGCTGACCTTTTTATCGTCTACTGTATGCACCAAGGGCATAAGTGCAACTCGGGATACGCATTCCTGAAGGCCATAAAGGAATGCGGTACTCGGGGACCAACAGGAGCTATCATGGTGGCTCCCCTCCTTACCCCTTTGGCAGAGTATTGGGGATGCACTGATGGAGAAGATCTCCCATCTGAACTCCAACCAGAGCCTATCAATGGAGGAGTGCTGACACACATGAACATCCTCAGCAGGCAAGGGACAGGGTTCATCTTGAACCCTATCATCTCGATTTCATGGGATATGCGCGACTTCGATATGCCGCAAGACATCCCTACTACCTCCGAATCCCAGCAGCAGTCACGCGATCCAGATTTCCCCGGCCTGTACCGACGCCTGGACGAGGAGCATGCATACATGGAAGGAGAGTTCCAGTTCATACGCCAGCAGTTCAGTCAGTTGACTGTTAGGCAAGATAGGACGGACCACCAGATAGAAAGCTTGGTCCAGAATCAGGCGAGGTTCCAGCGCCGCCTACTCCGCCGCTTCCCTTCGCCAGTACCATCCTCCCACTCCAGTCCAGAGGCAGATGATTAGGAGGAGTCTTTTTATAATTTTTAGTATTTTTGAAAAAATGCTTGAATGTATTAAACAAAAAGCAGTAATAAATAAAAGTAGTTATTTCTGTTTCATATTTCAAAAGCCCATGTGTACAAAAACTATAAAATAAAAGGCACACATGATATACTAAAAAGCCGGATTTCAAAAATTCGCGATAAAATTAAATCGCGATAGAAAAAGGCAAAATCAAAATTATCTTCAGCAAAATAAGGAGCTTCAAAGAAACTAGTTCCAACCATCAACCTTCTACACCAATAAAAGAAGGAGAAGAAAAGCCAATGGAAAAGGCTTGATCATCCTCAAGAGGATCCTTGCCTATTCAAAGGCAGAAAAATACTCCCTGACTCAACACCACCACATGAGTCGTCAAACATAAATCACTTGGAGCTGCAATCAGCATCTTTCCACCCAGAAAAGACATCAACAAAGAAGAAAGGCCGATGGAAAGGTTCGACCGTCCCCAATAGGATCCTTGCCTACTCCAAAGGCAAAATGAAAAAGACTACTTCGTGACTCAGCTTCATTACCACATGAGTCCTCAAGCACACTCATATAAGGATCTCCGCTTCATTGCCCAATGGAGAACAAGGGCTATACAAGAGCCCATCATATGAAGTCAAGTTCCCTATATCACCGGGGGGCAACAAAAAGAAAAGAAAGAAAATTTTTCCGCAACAAAGGCCACTACAGAAAAAAGGCCAAATAAATATCTCTAAACAGAGCATATCAAGAAAAATATCCACAAAAAAGGAAAAGAAGAAAAATCTTCACCCCAATCAATAAAAAGCTTCACAAAGCCAAGAGCCAAGACTCCATCATCAAAGTTGGATCCCCAAGAAGTAAAGGAAAATTCCCCAGGGATCACCAAAAAGAAAAAAGAAACAGATATCTTTTCATTCAAAGAAGAAGCTAATATGCATAAAAGGAGCACATATGCAAAAAAAAAAAAAAACCAAATCGCAAAAAAAGAGAAATTGTGAGAAAAGGGTAAAAACCCATTCCCCAGCAAAATAAGAGCTTAGGCAAAGCCAGCTCAAACAACAGCAGCCAATAAGGAGTCGAAAAACTCCATTTCTCCCTAGGGAGGCAATTCAAAATAGATCTCCGGAATGAAATTAATTCCCCAGTGGATCATCAAAAAGAAAAATCCCCAGCAAGCCTACCAGCAAAGGCAAACTACAAATTCATATCCTCAGGGAGTTAACCATCTAGAACACCCAATATGAATATCCTCAGCGAAGTGCAAAGCCTTCACTCCCAAGAAGAGCCTCTGCCTAAGGCAAGCAAAATTCAATATCCCCAAGAAATGGGAAATCAACCTATAAGAGGTAATACAAGTCCAAAGCACAAAGCTTTCAAAAAGCATCTGCCTACTCAGAGGTATTATCAAGAAACAAATATCCTCAAGTAGAACATCAGCCTATTCAGAGGCAAAAAAACAACAAAGTCTTCACCATTGCTGAAGCACCTGCCTAAAAATAAGAGGCACAATAAAAAATCAACAAATCCCCAGTGGATTCCCGCCTAAATAAGAGGCAACTAAACAAAGACTCCCTGGCCAAGACCGGATGGTTAAACAAAAAATCCAAAAACAAGGAATCCCCAGCCAAGCCGGATGGCTAAACAAGAAAAGCCAATTAACAAGAACCCCCGGCAAAAGCCGGATGGCTAAACAGAAAAGCTAAAAAAACAAAGAATCCCCGGTCAAGACCGGATGGCTAAAAGAAAAAGCCAAAAAATCAAAGAATCCCTGACAAAACCGGATGACTAAAACAGAAAAAGTCAAAACAAATTATTCCCCATGGAATAGGCGCATAATCAGAAACAAGTAAGCCGCCAACACATCTCCAAAACCAGATAATCACAAGATTAACTACCAAGAAGTGCATCCTGAGAGCCTTGCAGAACGGGGTTCGGACCGGGTGGGGGTAGGTACCCATCAGAGTCTTGCAGAACGGGGTTCGGACCAGGTGGGGGTAGGTACCCATCAGAGCCTTGCAGAACGGGGTTCGGACCAGGTGGGGGTAGGTACCCATCAGAGCCTTGCAGAACGGGGTTCGGACCGGGTGGGGGTAGGTACCCATCAGAATCTTGCAGAACGGGATTCGGACCGGGTGGGGGTAGGTACCCATCTAAGCCTTGCGAACGGGGTTCGGACCAGGTGGGGGTAGGTACCCATCGAGCCTTGCGGAACGGGGTTCGGACCAGGTGGGGGTAGGTACCCATCGGAGCCTTGCGGAACGAGGTTCGGACCGGGTGGGGGTAGGTACCCATCGGAGCCTTGCAGTAACGAGATTCGGACCGGGTGGGGGTAGGTACCCATCGGAATCTTGCGGAACAAGATTCGGACCGGGTGGGGGTAGGTACCCATCGAGCCTTGCGGAACGGGGTTCGGACCGGGTGGGGGTAGGTACCCATCGGAGCCTTGCAGAACGGGGTTCGGACCGGGTGGGGGTAGGTACCCATCGGAGCCTTGCGAACCGGGTTCGAACCAGGTGGGGGTAGGTACCCATCAGAATCTTGCAGAACGAGATTCGGACCGGGTGGGGGTAGGTACCCATCAGAACCTTGCAGAACGGGGTTCAGACCGGATGAGGGTAAGTACTCATCAGAATCTAGCAAAAATGCAGATTCGTACCGGGTGGGGGTAGGTACCCATGAAAACCTTAAAAATAAGGTCTGTACCGGATGAGGGTAAGTACTCATTAGAATCTAGCAAAAATGCAGATTCATACCGAGTGGGGGTAGGTACCCACCAGAACCTTAAAAATAAGGTTTTGTACCAGATGAGGGTAGGTACTCATCAAAACTTAGCAAAATGCATCGGGTAGAGTAAAAATACTCACCAGAAGCATTACTAAAAACAGGTGCAAAGACTTGCTTCTATTAGAGGATAGTTCAGTGTTGAGCACCTCGGAAGTAAGTACCCACAAGAGTTTAGCGAAAATCGAACTCATACCAGGTGAGGGTAGGTACTCACCAAAACCTTGTAGAACAAGGTTCACACCTAGTGGGGGTAGGTACCCACAAAAATCTAGTAAAATACAAACTTATACCGGGTGAGGGTAAGTACTCACTAGAGCTTTATAAAAGGAGGCTCAAACCAGATAGGGGTTGGTACCTATCAAAATATTTATCATCCGGAGTATCATCAAAGAAGCAGCATCCGAAGGATAACGGGGCAAAAGGGTTAACTCCTTCCCCTGCCGAATAACTTTGTCGGTATATTAAAACCAACAAATTAGTTAGACAGGTGAAGGGGGGGCAGCTGTAGACCCTAATTTTGCCTGGCCTCTCAAAATAAAGGCTAGGGAAACTTCACATAAAAATAAAGTTCACCCGGCTGCATATCAAAAACCGAGAAAGACCTCCCGCAACAAGACGGGGTTCACCCATCCACACAATAAAGACTAAGGAGACTTCCTACACGAAGATAAAGCTCGCCCAGAATCTTAATAAAGGCCAAGAAGACTACCTATATGAAGATAAAGCTTCAACGGACATCTATCGGCATCAATCTACGTCCGAAAAAGGAAAGGAAAGCTTCCCGGGGGTCCCAGAACGCGAAAACAAGCCAAGACAGGTTGGGACAGCCGTCCCAAACTGGGACAGTCGTCCCAAACATCAAAAGACAAGTGAGACGCACGTCTCACCTTTGGGACGCACGTCCCAAACCCCAAAATTCAAGTGGGACGGTCGTCCCAACCTAAACTGGCCGTCCCACTCTCCCCTCAGCTTGGCCCAGTGCAAAACGCGCAGTTGGGACGACCGTCCCAACCCAGACCGCCGTCCCATATTTCCAGGCAGCGAAATCTATAAATAGGAGCCTCATTTGTCATTCACCACACCCCAGACAACTCCAAGACTTGTCTTCTTCTCTCTCTCCTTCGAATGATCTCTCTGATTGCCTTTAATAGGTAACAATCAGTTAAGGAATTTGTATTCTGGCATTCGATTCTTCTAGAAAATTTTAGTCGAGTCGAGTTTATTCGAGAGAAGAGTCGTTGTAGAGTGAAGGATTGCCGCAAAGCGTCCTCTGTATAAAAGACTTATAATATAAAGCTTGCTTCGGAGGTTCTTCTCAATCCTCTTCCCTTTTATTGCTTTATTTACTGCTTTCTATATGCAATGTAGATAAACCATGTAGATAACTATATTTAAATACTGTACGAATAAAATAGGGTAACAACGTAATTTCTTGTAATCTTTACCTAAATGAATTAGTCATAGGGAACCCGAAAGGGGCGTTGTGGGGTGCTAATACCTTCCCCACACGTAACTAACTCCCTTACCCGACTCTGGTTATAATGACCAAGTTTGGTTTTTATTAAAATCAATGCTTTTTTCTCCTTTTCCAATGTTTATGGTCAAAACATTGGTGGCGACTCCAAAAGAACCTTTTTCGAAAACCTTGCTTCTATTAGAGGATAGTTCAGCGTTGAGCGCCTCGGAAGCAATGAACATATTTTTAACAAAAAACGTGAGTCTCAACCATCTTTTCGCGACCGCTCGCATTAACGTTCGACATGTCCCAGGACGTCGGAACGGACGGCGGCGACAGCTGTTTTCATGGAGCTCTTATTCTGCTAGGGGAATGGAATATCTGATTCCTTGCTTCGGGTGATTTATTCTTCTTTCTTTTTGTTTTTTGGTGCGACCCATTTGGGGATTTATTGGCCTTCCATTGTCATGGTCGTTTTTCTTTTTGGGCATGCGCTAGGGATGAAGGGTTTTCTTTTCTTTGTTTCTTTTTTTTGAGCCCTTGAGGGTATGGAGGTTTGACTCCTTGACTGTTTGATGGTGGGCCTTTGAGAACCCTTTATTCTCCGTTGAGGAATGTGGTAGAGACTTGAATGAGTATGCTTGACAACTCATGTGGTGTCGGTGCTGAGCCTTAGGGTAATATTTTTTGTTATTGCCTTTGGATTAGGCAAAGATCATCTTGAGGATGATCAAGCCTTTCCGTCGACTTTTCTTTGTTGATTTGTGCCCTTTCTTTATTAGGTGGAAGGATGGTGGTTGGAGCTTTTGATTCTAGAAGCTCTTATTTTCTTTGAGTAGATTGATGGATGGTGATGACTTGCTCCATTTTCTTGAGGGGAGCTTTATTTGGAGACTGAGTCTCAACAATCCTGTTTTCAATCACAAACATAGAGCATAGTCTCTTTATATGCATGAATTTTGTTTTTTGTTGTTTTGCTTAAAGAGATTTTTATTTTTTATTTTTTTGATTTTCACAGAGTCGTATTGTGCGACTACTTGTATGTGGATGTCCTAAATGCAGTCTATTCTTTTATTTGATGCATTTAAAAAAGTGACTGACATTCTCTTGTTGGACTTTCATGATTATGCTGATGGGCTCCTCTTTTTATTTATTTTTGTTTAGCCCTAACTTTTTCCTAGACCGCCCTTTTGGGGTTTTCGATCTAGCGGGTTGCCTTAATTTTTGCCTAGGATATTTTAGCGGATTTTTTCCTTTTTACAAGTGCCTTAACTTTTGCCTAGACCGCCCTTTTGGGGTTTTCAATCTAGCAGGCTGCCCTAATTTTTGTCTAAGAATCTCCTAGCAGGCATTATTCTTTTTATTTCCATTTTTTCTTTTCTTTTTAATGCTTCCTTGTTTATGATGCATGAAAAGACTTTGCGCATATTTATGATTCATCAATAAAGAGACATTTCCATAAATAGGTCAAGAGAATAGAAATGGAAGAGAATTTTATTGATATGTATAAACAAAAGGTTTATTATTTTTGTAGAAGGATTACAAATGGAATTCAGAAGAATGGTTGGCCAAGGTTGGCTATACTGTATGGGCTACAATAATCATGTTTATGATATTTGCCCCCCTTGTTCTCCTAGTCATTTCAGTTGAGATGCTCGAGCTCGAAGTAAAGACTATACACTACTACAAATAAAGCTTTCAACGTCGGTTCTGGAAGGCTTTCAACGTCGGTTTAATAACCGACGTTGTATCAGGCGACGTTGAAAGTCGTAACTTTCAACGTCGGTTCTAAAAAACCGACGTTAAAGTTTTTACTTTAGATAGCGGTTATAAGGGAACCGCTATCTAATATACACTTTAGATAGCGGTTGTAAGGGAACCGCTATCTAATATACACTTTAGATAGCGGTTGTAAGGGAACCGCTATCTAATATAGACTTTAGATAGCGGTTATAAGGGAACCGCTATCTAATATACAGTTATAAGTCGACTTTCAACGTCGGTTTATTAGAACCGACGTTGAAAGTATGATTTTTTAAATTAATAATTTTTATTTATTTACAACCCCTTTACCCCCCTTTTATTTATCTAGAAGTCTCCCCTCTCTTCATATTATATTTTTATTAGGTCCTCCATCTCTTTATATTATATTTTTTAGAAGTTTTTTAATTTTTAAGAGAATTGTCATTGGCAGGATTCGAACCCAGTACTTTAGAGTTGGAGGCTGATACTCCAACCACTAAACTACTTGAATTTTTTGATAATAACTTACAAATAAATTATATTTATATACAAATAAATATATATCCGTGTAAATTTCACTACTAGAAAAATGTCAAATAGTAACTTCGAATCTCAACCCCAGCCTCAACCTCGACGAACTCGAGGCCGAACCCCAACTCTGGCGACATCGAACCCCAATGTCAAGCCAAACCCAATTGTCATGCTGTGAAACCCAACGCAAACCCAGCGGAGCTCGAACCCTAACGCATACCCTAGTGACGTCGAACTCTAACCTCGAGCCAACCCCCACTTTAATTCGGTCGCAATTAGCGATTGATTGATTGCTCAAGGATGTGTAAAAGATGATATATTCAATGTATGTTAAAAAAGTTCAAGCCAAACTGTTTTTATAGAAGATTTTCAAAACTGCTGGTTTAATTAATCTGTTAAAAGATTCTTTTAATCTGTTAAAAGTGCAGTTTTAATCTGTTAAAACTTCTTTTAATCCATTAATACGTTCTTGATTCTTTAACAGATTTGTTTTAACTGATACGACAACGTTTATATCAATTAAAACACTTTACAAAAAATCTTCTAAGTTGATTTAATCGATTGTTTCGCGATTCAATCGATTGAAATACTGCAAAACTTTCTCGTGACACTTTTCAAGTAATTTTAACTGATAAAAATAAGTTTTAATCGATTAAAACGCTGTGCAGAAATTGTTTTAATCGATTGAAACGAGATTTAATCGATTAAAATAGTTCTGATCGGTCATAACTACATTCTGATCGATCATAATTGAAACAATATAATAGCGGTTCCAGGTTAACCGCTATCTAAAATGTATCTCGCTTGAGCGACACCCTTCTCGCTCGAGCGAAACGCCCCCTGCACAAAATTAGCATTCTCGGGTTGTATTTCGCTTGAGCGACACTACCCTCGCTCGAGCGAAATTAGATTCTGATCGATCATAACTTGAAATGATCGATCATAATTGAGAGGATATAATAGCGGTTCCCTTATAACCGCTATCTAAAGTGTATATTAGATAGCGGTTCCCTTATAACCGCTATCAGTAAGTAAAAAATAAAATAAAAAAAGACTTTCAATGTCGGTTCATATGGGAACCGACGTAGAAAGTACTTTCTACGTCGGTTGACTAAGAACCGACGTAGAATGTGTTTAATATTCAATTTCAACGTCGGTTCATCTGAGAACCGACGTGGAAAGTACTTTCTACGTCGTCTCAGCTATAACCGACGTTAAATAACGACGTAGAAAGTATATTTTGTAGTAGTGATACAAGGTTGCTTGCTTCTAGAAGGATGTTACCTTAGCTGCCTTTTTGTTTTCGACTAAGGCAACCATTGCTCTTAGGATTTTTTTTGAAGCCTCTAATTTTTGCCTAGGATGTATCTTAGCGAGGCATGTGGACCTTATCTTTTGCCTAGGATGCCCTTTGCAGGTTTTCATTCTGGCAGGTCATGAACAATGGCTTCAAGTGTAATGCTTCTTCACCGCATCTGAATTGACCAGGTGTGGAAGTTCCTTTTTGTCTATGTCAGTGAGAATAAGAGCTCCTCCTGAGAAAGCTCGCTTGATCACAAAGGGTCCTTCATATTTTACAACCCATTTCCCTATTTTGTCTTTTTGGGCCGAAAGAAATTTATTTACCATTAAATCCCCCTCATGGTAAATATGGGGGTTGACCTTTTTGTCGTACACGTATTTGATCTTCCTTTGATGGGCTTGTCCACAACATATGACGTCTAACCATTTTTCTTCGATTAGGTTCAACTGATCGTATCGGCTTTGGACCCATTCAGCTTCTGTCAACTTTGCTTCCATGATAACTCACAGGAAAGGTATTTCGACTTCTATCGGAAGTACGTCCTCCATGCCATACAAAGGAAAATAGAGTGGCCCCCGTGGAGGTCCGTACGGAAGTCCGATAACCATGAAGGGCAAAAGGCAACATATCATGCCAATCGTTGTAAGTTTTGACCATCTATTGGATGATCTTCTTGATGTTCTTATTGGTTGTCTTTACTGCACCATTCATCTTAGGTCGGTAGGGAGGGGAATTATGATGTTTGAACTCTGGGGTTTTAGCATGGCATGGTAGGACGATGCGCATGCGTCCATATACTCCCTTAATAGTTCTACTAAACCATCCCTAATGTTATCATTAATTTGGGTACCAATACTTATTTCCTTTTTATTATCTCCTTGTCCCCAAATTGATGGCTCAATTTCTTTTTAATAAGGCTATATAGATCGAGCTTTCTTTTCTAGCAACCTTTTGTATGTCCGAAGAGACGGTCCCCTACTCACTGTCTGACTCGATCTATTCGCCTTCGCCTTTCGGATCTCGCAGAGAGTCAACCATCATAGACATGATTGTATTTTAGGGTTGTGTTTAGGCTTAGATTTGATTATAATTTATTTTGAAATAATAATGAGGAGGAAAAGAATGAAAAAAAAATATGAATGTTATGCAAATGCCTCATTGTATTGATAAAAAAGAAATATTTACAAAACCCTTTTAATAAAAGACCGTGAGAGATACACTAGAAGCTTAAAAATGAATGCTAATATAAGGAGCCCTAATCAGTTGGCCTTATTTACCCAACCTCACTATTCTGGTTGCGATAGAGGCTTGATATTAACATTAGGAGCGAGAGCATCGAAAGTGATCCATCTGGCATCCAATAGCTCTTGAACCTTATACTTCAAGGTCAAGCAATCCTCCTTGGAATGTCCAGGAGTGCCCGAGTAGTAATCACATTTTTTGCTTGGCTTGTACCAATCGGGGTAGGGTGGATCCCTCTTCCTCAGAGGAACGCATGCTAGGAGTTTGTAACAACTTTTGCAGCAGACTCCCATAGGAGATTGGAATGGGAGCGAATTTCCTCTCTTGATTTCGTGGCTGCTTAGCTGGTCGCGAAGAGGAAGAAGGAGTAGCAAGGTTGATAGCATGCACGTTTCCCTCCTTCTTCTTTCTAAAAGGCTTCTTGAATGATGTGGATGAGGGAGGTCATGTGATCCTCCCACTTTTCAATCCTTACTCCACTCTTTTGTCCATATGGTCGTTGTGGGGGCCCTTATTGTGGATATGTTGATGGCGCATTAGTTCCATTAACTACACCATCTGCTCCTTCACGAGATTAAGCTCAACCATGAGCTTGCGGTTTTGTTCCTCTAACCGCTCCCTTAACTGCGTAATTTGCTCCTTCATGGCATTAAGTTCAGTGGTGAGCCTGCAATTTTGCTCTTCCAATTTCCCCATCCTCTTTGCTTTTTGTGCGCGAGTGAGGATAGGAAGAAGACCATCCACCTTTTAGAATGCAATATGAGTTAGAGTTTTTATTATTTTTATTTTATGAAATGAATGATTAGTGTGGGATAGATATACCTTAAGACAATGGCTTTGACATCCTCCTTAAAGCTTACGCTTCATGGAGCACCACACCCACTTCAATGTAATGGTTCCTTCCCCATCATGGATTTGACAAGTGTAATTGTCGCCTCCGTCAAAAGAGGCGGTCGGAGCGACGCATGGTTCCAACTTCCGTTTTCGCGTTTTAGAGGGATGATGTTACAACGCCTTTAGGTTGTTCGATAACCGGGCTAGACCTAAAAGCAAGGTTTTCGAAGAGGGTTCTTATGGAGTCACCACCAATGTTTTTACCGAAAACATCGGAAAAGAAAAAAAAAAGGCGTTGGTTTTTAAGAAAACCAACTTTGGCCATTATAACCAGAGTTGGGTAAGGAAGTTAGTTACGTGTGGGGAAGGTATTAGCACCCCCACAACGCCCCTTTCGGGTTCCCTATGATAGGCCAATTATTTCATAAATAAACTTTAAAATGACACTTTTACCCTTTTATTTGCAGAATTAAGAAAATAATGAGTACATGGCCCTAGTAGCTAATGTACAGATAAATATAAATGACAAAGCAATAAAAGATAGGGAGAAAGTGAAGAAACCTCCGAGACAAGCTTTCTTGATTAATTCTCTTAAAATAGGACGTTTTTTGGCAGTCCTTTGCTCTACAATGTTGACTTTTCTCTCTCACAATGCTATAAAAAGCTCTCTAATAACACTCAGAAACTTCGGAAATGTTTCGGAGGGGCTCTAGGAGAATAATCTTAAGAAATGATAGAAGGAAAGGTTGAATAACTGTGTGAAAAGAAGGGGAGAGCGCCCTCCTTTTATAGGGATTCATGCCTGTAAGGTCGAGACTGTCGTCTCACCGATTGGGACGGAAGTCTCGCCTTTGGCAAATGGCGAGACGACCGTCTCACCATGGCAAGTCGCGAGACAGCCATCTCGTCAAACGAGACGATGGTCTCGCCCTTGCAAATGGCGAGACAGCGGTCTCGATAAGCGAGATGGTAGTTTCGACCCTTCAGGTGGAAATCCTTATTTTTTCGTACAAAAAGCCCTCCTACTCTAATATGGGACCTAATAGTCTATCCTAAGGACCTTTTAGTACTTTCCCATCTTCGAATTGGAGGTCTTCTGCTCTTTATTTTGAGGTCAGGCAAGATTTGGGGTCTACAACTGTCCCCCTTCACCTGACTAGCCGACTGTTGGCCTATTATGCCAAGAAGATCAGTTGGAGGGTGAAGGAGTTAACCCTCTTGCCCAGCTATCCTTCGGATGCTCCGTCTTGCAGTGAGCGACCCTCTGGACAAAAAAAGTGTGTGCGCCTCCAGGGTGCTCCTTCATGCGGTAGCCGACCCCTTTGGTTGACATGTGGTAGAACCTCAAGATACTCCTTCTTGTGGTAGCCGACCCCTTAGCTGACGAGTGGTAGAACCTCAGGATGCTCCTTCTTGTGGTAGTCGACCCTTCGGTTGATGAGTATAAACCCCTCATCTGGCTGGTAGCATTTGCAATCCACCGTTTGTAGGACTGGATGAGTATAAACCCCCCATCAGGCTGGTATGGTCCACAACGTAGGACCGACTGTGACTTACTGCTCTGGCTCATGTGCAGGTCATGCGCAAGTCAAGCGCAAGTTGATGGGTATGAACCCCCCATCTGGCTAGTACAGTCCAGTTAGTAGGACTGGTTGTGGTGGCGGCTTACTGCTCTAGCTCATGCACCCTTTGATGTGAGAAATGTTTTTCTCCATGTTTTTGGTAGGGTTGGTGAAGTCCTTTGATATACCAGGATATTTTGAGTGGGCGAGTGCTTCATTTGGAGGCTTGTTTTTGAATGCTTCCTATTTTCAAATGCAAGCACAAAGCTAATTCCCTTACATGAATGTTCTTTGTTTATTTGCTTGAAGCAATTCTTTTATTTTCGATTTCGACAAATTCGTTTTGTGCGACTATTTGTGTGGATGCCTTAAATGCAATCTATTTTTAGTTGAGGCATCTAGAAAGTGACTGGTATTCTTTTGTTGTTCTCCCGTAATTACTCTGATGGCTTCTTATTTTGGTTTAGCCCTGTCTTTTGCCTAGACCGCCCTTTGCGGGTTTTTGATCTAGTGGGTTGCCTTAATTTTTGCCTAGGATATCTTAGCAGGCTTTTCCTTTGTATGAATGCCTTAACTTTTTCCTAGATCGCCCTTTGCGGGTTTTTGATCTAGCAGGCTGCCCTTATTTTGCCTAAGAATGTCCTAGCGGGCACCATTTGTTTTTTTCTTTCCCTTTTTATGCTTTCTTGTATTAATTCTTTATGCATGCTCATGTTTCATTAATACAGATGCATTTTCATAAATTTATCAAGAGAAAAGAGGTAAAAGACAATTTTATTGATATGAACAAACGGTTTATTTTTACAGAAGGATTTACAAAAGGGATTTAGAAGCAGGGCTGGCCAAGGTTGGCTACACTGTATAAGCTATAACAATGATGTCCCTAACATCTGTTTCTCTGTTTCTCCTGGTCGCTTCAGTTGAGATGCTTGAGCCCGGAGTGAAGACCATGTGAAGTTTGCCTTCTTCTGGGAAGGTATTACCTTAGTCGCCTTGCGGTTTTCGACTAAGGTAATCATTTCTCTTTTTTTGTATGTTGTGTTATTTTGATTTTGATTTTTTTTTAACCTCTAATTTTTCCTAGGACGTGTCCTAGCGAGGAATATGGACCCTATCTTTTGCCCAGAATGTTCTTTGCCAGTTTTCATCCTGACGGGTCATGAGCAATGTCTTCAAGCGTAATATTTCTTTACCGCGTCTGAGTTGACTGGATGTCGAAGCTCTTCTCCGTCCATATTAGTAAGGATAAGGGCTCCTCCTGAGAAGGCTTGCTTAACCACAAAGGGTCCTTCATAGTTTGCTGCCCATTTTCCAATCTTGTCCTTTTGGGCGGGAATCAGTTTCTTTATTACCAAATCCCCTTCTTGGAAAGTGTTGGGATTGATTTTCTTATCGTAGGATTTCTTAATCTTCTTTTGATAGACCTACCCATGACATATGGCATCCAACCGTTTTTCTTCGATTAGGTTAAGCTGATCGTACCGATTCTAGACCCATTATGCTTTTGTTAGCTTTGCTTCCATAATGACTCTTAGGGAGGATATCTCAATTTCTACTGGCAGTATCGCCTCCATGCCGTATATGAGAGAGAAAGGGGTGGCCCCGGTGGAGGTTCTTATGGAAGTTCGATATTCGTGCAAGGCAAAGGGGAGCATTTCATGCCAATCCTTGTATGTTATCACCATCTTCCGGGTGATCTTTTTGATATTTTTGTTAGCTGCCTCTACTGCACAATTCATCTTAGGTCGGTATGGAGAAGAATTGTGGTGTTGAATCTAGAAGTCTTGGCATAACTCCTCCATCATCTTATTGTTTAGATTGGTCCCATTATCAGTAATGAGCCGATGAGGGATACCATACCGATATAGAATATTATTCTTAATGAAGGTGGTCACCACTTTTCTAGTCACGTGTGCGTATGATGTTGCCTCTACCCATTTGGTGAAGTAGTCTATGGCCACCAAGATAAAGCGGTGACCATTAGATGCTTTGGGCTCGATGGGTCCGATAACGTCCATGCCCCACATGGAGAATGGCCATGGTGTAGCCAGGGTGCTTAGAGATGCGGGTGGAACGCGAACATTATCGGCATAGATTTGGCACTTGTGACATTTTCTAGCGTATTGGTGACAATCGGCCTCCATTGTGGACTAGAAATACCCTGCCCTTAAGATTTTCTTTGTCATGACATGCCCAGGTGTGTGGGTCCCAAAAGCTCCTTTATGAATCTCCTTTATTAGAGTTTGGGCCTCTTTGTGATCCACACATCTTAATAGGGTGGAGTCGAAGCTCTTCTTGTAGAGGGTTTCTCCGGTCAGTACGAACCCTGCAACCCTTTTTCGGATGGTCCTTTTGTCATTATCACTAATTCCTTCGGGATATTCACCCTTTGTGAGGTATCGCTTGATGTCATGATACCAGGGGTTTTGATCTTGCTCGCCATTTACTGCCATGCAAAAAGCTTGTTTGTCATGTAGCTTGATTTGAATGGTCAGCATCTCATGCTCTTGGTCTAAAGAGAACATGGATGATAGAGTAGCGAGGGCGTCTGCAAATTTATTGTCTTCCCAAGGAATATACTTGAAGGTGACACTTTCCAGCCTCGAAACTAAATCGCGGATATGCTCAAGATATGGAATTAATTTGGAGTTTCGGGTTTCCCATTCGCCCCTGAGTTGATAGATGACAAGGGATGAATCACCGAAAACTTTGAGTTTGGTCACCCCATGATCTAGAGCTACTTGGATTCCTAGTGCACACGATTCGTATTCGACCATGTTGTTTGTACAGTCAAAATTCAACCTGGCCATTACTGGATATACTTATTTTCTGGGGATATCAAAATAGCTCATATCCCGTGTCCATGCATGTTTGAGGCTCCATCGAAAAACATGGTTCATGCCTCTTCTTTGGTCTCTTCGTGTTCAATGTACATGATATTGTTCGAATCGCGCAGCGGAATGTTCGCGTGGTCGGACAAAAACCAAGAGGGGGGGTGAATTGGTTTCTTAATAAAAATTAGGTTTTCAAAATTTTCCCCAAATTTTACCGATTAAAAACTGTGTAAATGTAAATAGAGAAGAGATAGAAATCTTACACAGGAGATTTATACTGGTTCGGATCAAAAGACCCTACGTCCAGTTGCTAATCACTCAAACAGAGGATTAACGCTGTCACTATGATCAAAGTTGTTACAACAAATTACAATTGAAAAGATAAAGATAAAGATAACACCTCTCTTGAAACCCACAAGAGATGAAGAACAACTTTCCCCAGAGACGGCACAACACACAATCCACTAAGAACTCCACTTAGTGATTCTTATCGCTTCTAGCCCACACCAGGTTCGAAAGCCCCCTTTCCTTGCAACAAACAGTTCTCCGGCACTCACAAGCACTTAACTTTTGTATGGAAAAGGTTGTTCTTATTTTTCTCGAGTGCCAAAGGAGAGTTTAAGTAGGGAAATTAGGGTTTAGGATTTGGGGATTTCGAAACTAGGGTTCTTGGTAATTGGGTTTTCGAAAATAGGGTTTGTTTGAAGTTTAAAATCGAAACAGATCTGGAATAATCGATTATTTGGAGTAATAATCGATTAAAACAGAGCCAAATACGTGAGAACCCAATACTCTCTGGTTTAATCGATTATTTGGTGAAATAATCGATTATCTCATACGGATCTGTATTCGAATAATCGATTATTTTGTCGTTTAATCGATTAAAGCGATGAGTTTGTACGTAAAATGGTTTTCTCACTGTTTTAATCGATTATTTACCTATTTAATCGATTAAAGCCGAGCTCGAATGATAAATTTGAGCTTTTTGAAGCTTCTAAGTTACGGACTATGTACCGGCTATCTTAGATTCTATAATTACAGACTCAATCAAACTAAAACAGAGTTATTACAATACAGAAATGATCAATCTTCAATCTTCAATACTCTAAGTCTTTAAGCTCTTGGATCATCATCAAAATCAACATTCTTCATGATCATTATTTGCAACATCAAGTCCTTGAATGTTCAACAATCTCCCCCTTTTTGATGATGATCAAAATTATCTTTTTAAAGCCCTTGTAATAACCTGTTTTATCTGTCATGCTAACAAACACATTAAACATACCAGATAAAATTTAAAATTGAATATAGGCTTTAAATTTTTCTCCCCCTATTTTGATTATAATAAAAAAGAACTCTAAAAGAACAAACATTAGATCTCCCCCTCAAAATATGCATAATTTAGAGAAAGCTCCCCCTTAATCATAGCATGAAAGAAGCATCATATTTTATTTCATAATCATTCAGCCATTACAACATCAAGACAATAACAAAAGAAAATACATAACAGAATTTAAAATTATTCACTATCATGATCATTAAAGTGTGCATCAAATCTATTCTCTAAACTACACACTTGGAGAGGATGAGGCCATTTGAAAGAATAGATGAAGTATGAAGAAGATTTGGAGACAAGTGAGGGAATAATGAGGCAAAGAGAGTATAGATTGCAAGAAAAACTTGATTGCAAGAGTTAGAAGTGAGTATAATTGAACTAGAGGTCTCTATATATATAGGGAAAATACTTCCAACGGTCATATAGAAGAGATTCCATGGCAAAATATCCGTTGGCAACGGCTAGCAAGATCGAGTCGCATTTAATCGATTATATCTCAAAATAATCGATTATCTCTATATCAGATAGCTTTAATCGATTATTTCTAGCAAATAATCGATTATTCTGAGGCATTTAATCGATTATTTCACGAAATAATCGATTATTCCGAGGAGAATACCCTGTTTTGGACGTTTTGAGGGAAAATAATCGATTATCACTTCCAAGTAATCGATTATTCCGGAGGCTATATCAAGTTTTTGAGATTTATATGCATAATAACCTATGAACATGCTACACCACGAATTTTAACATAACAATCATCCGGAAATAGTCAAATTAAGCAGATTTTAAGCTATTTCTAATATCCCTAAGTCTCTTCTAAGATTATAGAATCTATCCTTGGGTAGAGGCTTAGTAAATATATCTCGCTAATTGACGTTTAGTGTCTACATACTCTATTTTGCGTTTCCTTTGCTGATATGATCTCTTAAAAAGTGATGTCTAATCTCAATATGTTTAGTCCTAGAGTGCATTACTGGATTCTTAGTTAGATTGATTGCACTCGTATTATCACACATTAATGGAATGTCATTTAAATATATGCTATAATCCTCTAATTGTTGTTTCATCCACAAAATTTGAGCACAACAACTACCAACTGCAATATATTCAACTTCAAGTGGTAGATAAAGCAATACATGCCTGTTTCTTGGAATGCCAAGATATTAAGGATGAACCTAACAAATGACATGTCCCACTAGTGCTTTTCCTATCAATTTTACATCCACCATAATCAGCATCAGAATATCCTAATAAACTAATACAAGCATCGACGGATACCACAAGCCAAACCCAAGTAGTTCCTTTTAAGTATTTTAAAATATGTTTTACTGCAATTAGGTGAGATTCTTTAGGACAAGCCTGAAATCTAGCACACACACAGTACAGTAATGCATAATATCGGTCTACTAGCAGTTAAGTATAATAGTGATCCTATCATACCTCTATACATAATTTGATTAACTTCCAAACCTGATTCATCCTTGTCTAAATAGCATGAAGTTCCCATGGGTGTGTTGGCTTCTTTTGAGGTGTCCATACCAAACTTTTTGAGAATCTCCTTGCAGTATTTGGTTTTAGAGATGAAAATGCCATCTTTAAGTTGCTTGATTTGTAGTCCAAGGAAGAATGTCAATTCTCCCATCATAGACATTTCAAACTCTCCCCGCATAATCTTAGCAAATTCTACACATAACGAATTATCAGCTTGATCCAAAAATTATATCATCAACATATACCTGGACCAATAAGATATGTTCTTTTACTTTCTTAATGAACAGTGTAGAATCAATTTTTCCTCTTGAAAAATCATTTGTAGTTAGGAAACTACTTAATCTTTCATACCAAGATCTAGGAGCTTGTTTTAACCCATATAATGCTTTCTTTAATTTGAAAATATGATTAGGATTATTAAAATCTTCAAATCCAGGGGGTTGCTCTACATACACTTCTTCTTTAATAAAACCATTTAAAAATGCACTTTTAACATCCATTTGATATAATTTAAATTTCATCATAGATGCATAAGCAAGAAGTAGGCGTATAGCCTCTAACCTGGCAACAGGAGCATAAGTTTCATCATAATTTATACCTTCCTCCTGACAATAGCCTTTTGCAACAAGTCTGGCTTTATTCTTTGTTATGTTCCCATCTTCATCAAGTTTATTTCTAAACACCCATTTGGTTCCAATAACTTGATATGATTCTTCCCTTGGGATTAATTCCCAGACTTGATTTCTTTCAAATTGGTTAAGTTCTTCTTGCATGGCTATGCACCATTGTTCATCTTTAAGTGCTTCCTCAACATTCTTGGGTTCAATCAGTGGCACAAAAGCTACAGACATACAAAAATTAGTCATATTTCTTGTTCTTACCCCTTTTGAGATGTCACCTATGATATTGTCCATTGAGAGTCCTCTAGGTGATTGCCATTCTTTTGCTAATTGAGGAGTTTGAGAAGGCTCATTATCTTCTAAATACAGTTCATCAAGAGCCTCCCTTATATATTCATCATCACCTGCAAGTCTTTTATTTGACTCAAGAGGATTTCCCCCAAGGTCTAAAATCTCATCAAAGGTAACATGAATAGATTCTTCTATATTTAAAGTTCTCCTATTAAACACTCTATATGCCTTGCTAGTTAGAGAATAACCTAGAAAAATGCCCTCATCAGCTTTTGAATCAAATTTTCCTAGATTGTCCTTTCCATTATTTAGCACAAAACATTTACATCCAAAAATCTTTAAATGTGCAACATTAGGTTTTCTACCATTAAACAATTCATATGGAGTAGATTTAATAATTGACCTAATGAGCATTCTATTTAAAACATAACATGCCGTACTAACCGCATCAGCCCAAAAATATTTAGGAACATTAGATTCATTTAACATAGTTCTTGCAAGTTCCTCTAATGACCTATTTTTCCTCTCAACTACACCATTTTGTTGGGGAGTCCTAGGAGCAGAAAAGTTATGTAATATACCATTTTCCTCACAATAATTCTCAAACTTTTCATTTTGAAACTCACCACCATGGTCACTTCTTAAAACTTTAATTCTTAGGTCTTTCTCATTTTGAATTTGTTTAGCAAACTTTCTAAAGACCTTAAAAGCTTCACTTTTCATAGTTAAGAAAAATGTCCAAGTGTACCTAGAGTAATCATCAACAATTACAAGTCCATAATAATTTCCACCAAAGCTTTTTATCCTAGAAGGTCCAAATAAATCTAAATGTAATAATTCTAGGGGTTTTGAAGTGGAAATCACATTCTTTGATTTAAAAGATGATTTTACTTGTTTACCTTTTTGGCATGCATCACACAATCTATCTTTTTCAAATTTTAACTTAGGCAATCCAATAACTAAGTCTTTTGAGATCAATTTGTTCAAATGATGCATATTTATATGAGCCGCTCTTTTATGCCATAACCAAGGGTTTTCTTCCTTAGCAACTAAACATGTTATACTAGACTCATGTAAATAATCCAAATCAATCAAATATATATTATTATGCCTAATGCCTTTTAATTCTACTTTTTCGGAATCTATTAAATGTATGGTGCAAAATTTGCTTTCAAAAGTTACCTTGAATCCTTTGTCACACAATTGGCTTATGCTAAGAAGGTTATGCTTTAGTCCATCAACAAGAAGCACATCCTTAATCTCCAATGTGTTTGCACCACCTATGTTTCCAATTCCGAGAATCTTTCCTTTGTTGTTATCCCCATAAGTCACATATCCTTGTTCTTTGGCTTTGAAACTTACAAATTTCATTTTATCTCCAGTCATATGTTTTGAGCATCCACAATCAAGATACCACATAGACTTCTTTGATTTGGAAGTTTCCTACAAAACAAGAACATAGTAAACTTAGGTCCCCATAACTTTTGGGTCCTTGGGGTTAGAGACAAACAAATTTATTTAACAATTGGAACCCAAATATATTTGCCTTTAGGAACACCAAAATGTTTAATTTTACACCTATTTGAAGTGTGACCTTGTTTCATACAATAGAAGCATGCATTTTTAGAACAAGATACATTATTAACATGACATGCTCTAGTTCCTTTTTCTACCCATACTCTTTTCTTTTTAGTTTTACTCTTTTTCAAAGGAACTCTTTGATTTACATTATTTTGAGTAATTCCCATTTCATGCTTCTTTAGATCATCAATTTCTTTTTCGACTTTGTCAAGCAAATGGTTAAGAATATCTATGTCATATTCATGCTCTTTACAATTTGCACATGCTAAGTCCTTATCTTCATCTAAGCATACAATTTTCGTATTGGCTACCTCCTTTTCTTCTAAACATGCAATTTTCATTTTTAATGACTCATTTTCCTTTTCGGATCTTCTTAGGTTCTTCTTTACAACTTTAAATTCGTCTTTCATATTCTTAAAGGTAGTAAATAATTCATTGTAAGCATTTTGCAGTTCATCATGATCATTTTCATCATCACTTGAAGATGAGTCGGAATCACTTACCTCAAAGTCGGAAGAAATGATGTCATTTGCCAACAAGCAAATGTTAGCTTCTATTTCTGAGTCACTTGATTCCGAAATTGAGTCACTATCATCGGTTCCTTCATAAGTTACTCTTAGTTTTTCCCACATCTCTTGAGCACTCTTACAAGTGGATATTCTGTAAAACTCATCAAGGGTTAAAGCAGATGAAATTATATTTCTAGCCCTAACGTCATATTGGGCTTTCCTATTTTCTTCATCCGACCATCTAGAAAATTGTTTTGGTACTTCTACTCCATTTTCAAAAACTTTAGGAATAAAAGGACCGTTTAAAATAGTGTCCCAAACGCCTCTATCAACAGACTCTAAAAATATTTGCATACGTACCTTCCAGAAAGGATAATTTTGACCCGAAAAAAGTGGGGGTTTGTTGATAGATGCACCTTCGGCAAAAGTTTGATTTTGTCCGGCCATTTTCGAAAATTTGAATGACTATCAAAGCAAGCTCTGATACCACTTGTTAGAATCGCGCAGCGGAATGTTCACGTGGTCGGACAAAAACCAAGAGGGGGGGGGGTGAATTGGTTTCTTAATAAAAATTAGGTTTTCAAAATTTTCCCCAAATTTTACCGATTAAAAACTGTGTAAATGTAAATAGAGAAGAGATAGAAATCTTACACAGGAGATTTATACTGGTTCGGATCAAAAGACCCTACGTCCAGTTGCTAATCACTCAAACAGAGGATTAACGCTGTCACTATGATCAAAGTTGTTACAACAAATTACAATTGAAAAGATAAAGATAAAGATAACACCTCTCTTGAAACCCACAAGAGATGAAGAACAACTTTCCCCAGAGACGGCACATCACACAATCCACTAAGAACTCCACTTAGTGATTCTTATCGCTTCTAGCCCACACCAGGTTCAGAAAGCCCCCTTTCCTTGCAACAAACAGTTCTCTAGCACTCACAGCACTTAACTTTTGTATGGAAAAGGTTGTTCTTATTTTTCTGAGTGCCAAAGGAGAGTTTAAGTAGGGAAATTAGGGTTTAGGATTTGGGGATTTCGAAACTAGGGTTCTTGGTAATTGGGTTTTCGAAAATAGGGTTTGTTTGAAGTTTAAAATCAGAAACAGACTGGAATAATCGATTATTTGGAGTAATAATCGATTAAAACAGAGCCAAATACGTGAGAACCCAATACTCTCTGGTTTAATCGATTATTTGGTGAAATAATCGATTATCTGTACGGATCTATACGGAATAATCGATTATTTTGCTGTTTAATCGATTAAAGCAGTGAGTTTGTACAGAAAATGGTTTTCTCACTGTTTTAATCGATTATTTACCTATTTAATCCATTAAAGCCGAGCCTGAATGATAAATTTGAGCTTTTTGAAGCTTCTAAGTTACAGACTATGTACCGGCTATCTTAGATTCTATAATTACAGACTCAATCAAACTAAAACAAAGTTATTACAATACAGAAATGATCAATCTTCAATCTTCAATACTCTAAGTCTTTAAGCTCTTGGATCATCATCAAAATCAACATTCTTCATGATCATTATTTGCAACATCAAGTCCTTGAATGTTCAACAGATATGTTCATCGGGAAATTCGTCCTGCAAAGACTGATACTCTTTTATCGATCCATGTGCTAGATAGTCCGCTAGGGGGCTACCTTTAATGGCTTTCTGGGTGACATGAATGATGTCGAATTCTGAGAAGAGCACTTGCCACCTAGCTATTCTTCTGGTCAAAATGGACTTCTCGAAGAGGTACTTGATTGGGTCCATTTTGGAGACAAACCATGTTGTGTGTCGAGCCATGTATTGTCGAAGACGTTTAGTTACCCACACCAATGCACAATAGGTTTTCTCAAATGGTGTATAGCGGGTCTCATAATCTAGGAATTTTTTGCTCAGATAATATATGGCTCGCTCCTTTTTCCCTATTTCATCTTATTGACCTAGCACACATCCCATGGATTCTTCGAGTATTGACAGATATAAGATCAGAGGTCTTCCTTCAATGGGTGGTACCAATACTGGTGGATTGGTTAAGCATATTTTGATTTTATCGAACGCTTGTTGAAATTATTCATTCCACACCGTTGGCTGGTTTTTACGTAACAACTTAAAATAAGGTTGGGTAGACGGTCCACTGATCAGGATATCATCTTCTGCTTGGACCGTGACCAGTTTGTCATCTACTATAAACTTGACTTTCTGGTGGAGCATTGAAGCTACTGCCTTAACGTCATGAATCCAAGGTCTGCCAAGGAGACAACTATACGTTGGAGTAATTTCCATTACGTGAAAATCAATGTTGAAGATAGTGGGTTCGACTTGGATTGACAGATTGACTTCCCCCACTACTTCTTGTTTAGATTCATCGAAGGCTCGAACAATGGTGCTACTTGGGCGCAAGCGGGTTCCTTGAATAGTCAACTTGTCAAGTGTGCACTTGGGCATCACGTTCAAGGATGACCCGTTATCCACAAGAACTTTAGCGATGAGATACTCCTTGCATTTGATAGAAATATGCAAGGGTTTGTTGTGGCCTGGTCCCTCTAGGGGAATTCTTCATCTGTGAAGGTGATGTGATCGCTAGCCGTAATGTGACCGACGATCCTCTCAAATTTTTCCTAGGATATAGTATGAGGGACGTGCGCTTCGCTCAAAACCTTCATTAGGGCGGTTCTATGCGGTTCCGAACTCATCATTAGAGATAACAGATTTATCTTTGCAAGTGTATGATTGAGTTGGTCGATAATGGAATACTCGTTTTGCCTTATGAACTGGAGTAATTCATCGGTCTCCTCCTTAGGTTCTATATTTTCTCTTTCTTCAGTCTATTTATTTTTTCCTTTATTCTTGGAAGTGTCTTCTTGTAACTCCTTGGGGGAGTATATCCTTCCGCTTCTGGTCATGCCCCCAATTCCGGCTATATTGGAGATGTCCTCTTTTATTGGTGAAGATTCCCCATATCTCCACAATATAGCTTTATTTTATTCATAGGGGAAAGGACGAGGCACAAATAATCGCGCAGGCGTCCTTGCCCCTTCTTCTTTATTGACCCTGGTAACCAACGGCCGAGGCTTATTATCCTCTTGTGGTGAATCGACCATTGGGGAGAGCTTGATTTTGAGCGGCCTTCTCTCCATCCTTCTGATTGGAAGACGTATCAGTTAATCCTTCCTTTTTATTATCTTATTTATTAAAAGTGAAGGAGGGGAAATCAAATATGAAAACGGATGTGTAGACCCCAAATCTTGCCCGGTCTCACAATAAAGATCAGAAGAGCTCCTTTTCGAAGATGGACGAATCCTAAGAAGCCACTAGGAGAGACTATTAGGCCCCATACTAGGATAGGAGGGATTTTTGGCACAAAAATAAGGATTTTCGCCTTTTGGGGTCGAGACCGCCGTCTCGCCTTGCACAAGTGGCGAGACCGCCGTCTCGTTTGGCGAGACGGCCGTCTCGCCACCTGCGAAAGGCAAGACCACCGTCTCGTTTGGTGAGACCGCCGTCTCGCCATTCTTGCAAGGCGAGACGGCCGTCTGGAATGTCGAGACGGTCGTCTCGACCTTGTCAGACGAGACGGCCGTCTCGACCTGATAGGCGCAAATCCCTATAAATAGGGTCTCCCTTCCCCTCATTTCACACCGCTTTCTCACTCTCTCTCTAGTCACATCAATAGTTTCTCTCTCTAGAATCCCTCCGACGCATTTCCAGAGCTTCTGAGTGTCTTTAGAGTGTTTTTTAGAGCATTTTGAGAGGTTTCCGACGCCGTGTAGAGTGAAGGGCTGCCGCAAAGCACCCTATTTTAAAAGAATTAATAGAAAGCTAGCTTCGGAGGTTCCTACTTTCTCTCTCTATCTTTTACCGCATTGTTTAAATTACGCAATAGACATTAGGGCCATGTAGTCGTAATCTTTAAATTCCGCAAAATAAATGGGCAAAAGCGTATTTTTCCGGTTTATTTATTAACAGAATAGTTGGCCTATCATAGGGAACCCGAAAGGAGCGTCGTAAAGGAACTAACACTTCCTTTACGCATAACTAACTCCCTTACCCAACTCTGGTTCTAATGACCAAAGTTGGTTTTTCGAAAACCAACGCCTTTTAAACTCCTTTTCCGATGTTTCCGGTAAAAACATCAGTGGCGACTCCAGAGAACCCTCAAAAACTAGCCCTTGGATTAGCCCAGTTATCGGGCAATCCAAGAGCACCTTTTCGAAAACCTCGCCCTCAGGTACAACCCGGTTATCAGACAACCTAAAGGCGTTGTAACCACCAATAAAAAACGCTAAAATCAAATGAAGTCGAAACCATCGCGTCGCTCCGACCGCCCTCGTTTTGACGGCGGTGACAGATGGCGACTTCACTGGGAAAGCCTAGAGAGTTGATCCCATTTAGTGATGGGCCGGCTTAAAAATAAATAAACTAAGAAAATAACGCTTTTTGCCCTACCTTGTATTATAACATGTTTTACTGTTTGGCTTTAATAACTGTTGTTTGTTTATACTTATGCAATTGTGTGAAATAAAAACTGTACACAAACCCTTGCACACAACAGTTCCCTCTATACCCGGGGGCAAGTGAGAAATCCATAGGGAGTGGGTGGCAGGTACGGTTCGCTGTAGTGATGGCCTTGTGCCCACCGGTGTGATCGGAAACCACCACTCAAGGTGATAACCTTCCTCTTTTGGCACAAAGACTGACTATGGCCTTAGTGCTAAGCATGGTTAGAAGGCTGGAGAGTGGGGACCCTATAATGGGGGCACCTTGGGGGCCTTAGCCTTGGTGAGAACAGTTAGAACCTACCTTCGCCAAATCACTTTTCTGCAGGAAAACCCTACCTCGTGATAAAAACGAATTCTCGGCTGTTCGTGGATGATCGAATTGTGTGTGAATATGTTTGTTGCATTTGTATGTTGCATAGCATAACCAAACAACAGAAGAAAAATCACAAAAAATATTTTCACAATAAACACCCTTATCTCGGACAGTCTGCCTGTTAGCTAGCCTGGTTTCAGGTTCTTTGCAAGCTAAGTAGCCACGCGAGTTCCGACGTGAAGAGATAAGGGACACTAAATATTTTTTCGCATAAAGCCACATTTTATCTCGGACGATCGCCTTTTAGCTAGCCTGGTTTCGGGTTCTTTGTAAGCTAAGTAGCCACTGCAGTTCCGACGGAAGAGATAAAAGGCTATAAAATAAACAAATAAATAAAAATAAAATACTAAATAAAATCTGTTTCCAAATCAATAAATGGGACCTGATTCATAAACATCCCAAATCATTCATATAGGTAGTTTATTTTTTCGAAAAAATAAATATCATACAAAACATGATAAACAAAAATAAACACTCACATTCATTCAAATAAGCATCATTTTCATAAAACATGCATTTTTGGTTTTAGAAAATGGAGGGGACTAGTAGACAATTGAAGAAGGTGGATATTCCCTGATATCATACTGAGAAGTTAGAACGGCTTTGTGCGGTAATGCCACCAGAGGTCTGCGCCGATTTTGAAAAATCCTATGGACGGATTCTCGACCTGCTAAATATCTGTGTCGATCAAGTGTTCCTCAGGGTTTTAATTCACTTCTGGAACTCCAGTCTGCGATGCTTTGAATTCCCGCAGTTCGATATGGTGCCTACCTTGGAGGAGTATTAGATTATGTTGAAATGGCACAAATCAGTTGGGGTCCATATCCGCCATGGGGCATATACTCCTGCAGCACAAGTCGCTGCCATTATTCAACTACCTTTCTGGCAGACTACCCTGATAGGAAAAGGGAACATCCAGGGTTGGAAAGTCTCGATGTTAGAAGACCACCTATCCAACTTGGCTGAAAGGACAAAGTGGGTCGCCTTCAACAAAACCCTGGCTTTAATCATTTTCAGAACGATCTTGTTTCCCTTCCACCTTGACACAGTGGATCAAGCCGTCATGGACGCCTTCTTCGCCTGGGACGTGAACTCGAAGAGTCCCTTGCCTGCCATTCTTGCCGACACCTTGCTCTCGGTGGAATTTTGCCGCCAGAAGCAAGGAAAAACGCTTCGCTGCTGCTCTTCACTGCTATTCGTGTGGAGCGCTACACACCTTTACGCCTCCAGTCACATGGGGATATTCCCCGATCCTTTAAGGAGCTTCTCCAAAATCCCTCTCCAACGACGCTTAACTTCAGAATGGAGGGACGAGTTGGAACAAAAGGACGCCAACAGTTTATCCTGGGTCTGCCCTTGGTTCTGACCTGGCCCAGTTCTCATCAGATGTGGAGACTATCCGAACGTACCCTTGATAGGACTCAGGGGTTGCATAGCCTACTCACCTAGAGTAGCTATGAGACAGCTCATGAGGACTCAAACTACCATTTCTCGGGGAGAACTCGGAGGACTGTGTTTCTTCGGAGACCCATGCACAATTGCCAACTCACTAGCTATGAGAAGAGCATGGGAGAGACCAGTCTATATGGGAGATAGAGAGCTAGGAAAAGATCGAGTGACTGTCTCCAGTGACTACGAGGTGTGGAGACAAAGAAGAGGGATGTCTCAACCATCCACCACACTCATTACAAGCGCCAATAGTGAAGAGCTGCAGGATAGAAATCATGGGAGCCCAGATGAGGGCCCTTGAAGAAAGAGAGCAAGAATCTATCCTCACCATTGATGGTCTGCAAAGACAATGCAAGAAAAAGGATCATGAAATAGAGCGCCTCAAGGATCAGTGTGCTCACTCAAACGAGCAAGCTATCCGAGCATCCAAAACTGCCAGAACCAGCTCGGATAGTCAAATTCAAGAGATAACCGCCAAGTCTGCACACCTTGAGGCCGAATCAGCAAAACAAGCTCAGACGATCAAGAAGTTATTGCAAGAACTCATCAAGACTCGGTCAGACATACGCCGAGAGCGAGAGGCCAACCGGAGACTCAACAAGGAAGATAATTGTCTACTTGCATGCATATCATTCATTTTCATATTTAAATTTCCCCTTCTTCACGCTTAATAAATAAGATAATAAAAAGGAAGGATTAACTGACACGTCTTCCAAATCAGAAGAATGGAGAGAAGGCCACTCCTGATAAAGCTTACCCCAACGGTCGACTCACCGCAAGAGGATAATAAGCCTCGACCGTTGGTCCTCAAGAATAAGGAAGAGGGGGCAAGGACACCAGTGCGACTATTTATGCCGCGTCCTTTCCCCTACGAATCGAATAAAGCTGTACCGTGGAGATATGGAGAATCTTCAAAAGAAGAAATAACAAATATAGCCGGCATGGGGGCATGACCAGAAGTGGAAGAGTCTACTCCCGCAAGGACTCACAAGAAGAGGTCCTCAAAAATAAAGGAAAAAATAAAAAGACCGAAGAAGAAAAAGAAAATAAAGAATCCAAGGAGGAGACAGAGGAATTACTCCAGTTTATAAGGCAAAGCGAGTATTCCATTATAGACCAGCTCAATCGCACACCTGCAAAGATTACGCTATTATCTTTAATAATGAGCTCAGAACCGCATATAAACGCCCTGCTGAAGGTCTTGAGCGAGGCGCATGTATCTCATACCATATCCCAAGAAAAGGTTGAGAGGATCGTCGGTCACATCACGGCAAGCGATCACCTCACCTTCATAGAGGAAGAACTCCCCCTCGAGGGGTCAAACCACAACAAGCCCTTGCATATCTCAGTTAAATGCAAGGAGTACCTCATCGCCAAAGTTCTTGTGGATAACGGGTCATCCTTGAACGTGATGCCCAAGTGCACACTTGACAAGTTGACTATCCAAGGAACCTGTCTGCGCCCAAGCAGCACGTCGTTTGAGCCTTCGACGGATCTAAATGAGAAGTAGTGGGAGAAGTTAATTTGTCAATCCAAGTTGGACCCACTATCTTCAACGTCGATTTCCATGTAATGGATATTACTCCAGCATATAGTTGTCTCCTCGGCAGGCCTTGGATTCATGACGCTAAGGCAGTACCTTCAACGCTCCACCAAAAAGTCAAGTTCATAGTGGATGACAAGTTGGTCATGGTCCAAGCAGAAGACGACATCTTGATCAGTGGACCGTCTACCCAACCCTACGTGGATGCCGCTGAAGAGGCCCTTGAAACATCTTTTCAAGCGCTCGAAATTGCCAGTATAGAGCGACTTCCCAAAAACACAAAGGTAGCCCGCATGATGTTGAGGCATGGCTACCATCCTGGGCAAGGACTGGGGGCAGACTCCCAAGGCATGAGGGAACCCCCAGAATTCAAAGAAAATCCTTTCAAGTATGGCCTAGGATATGACCCTACTAAGGGCCGAGCGGAAAGAAGAAATGGGAAGTCTCCCCTCTGCACACTCAAGCAAATTTTCCGAAGTGGAGGGGTGCAAGCGTCAAGAGCTACCCTAGTCATTGAAGATCTTTTTCTTCATTTAAGGGATGTAAAGCCCATGATTGTTAGAGATTATCCCCCGGGGCTAGCCCGACCCCCGGGCATTTTATGGCACATATTCCCTTATTAATTAATAAAGAATACTTCTTACTATCTGCTTCTCTTCTTTCTATTTTCGACTAGACCTCATAAATAACCCTGTCTAAGTAAACCAAAAAAAAGGAGAATAAAAGCGCATTCAAATAATCAACATTTACCATTGCTATTGCCATCAAGCTAGTTGATTAGAAGCACAAAAAATAAGACTTTACCTCACCCATAAAGAAAGTCATGCTTCGCCAATATTGTGAACAAAAAATAAAGACACAAAAAAGAAAAGCCCATAAAAGCCAAAAGGCCAAAAAGAAAAAGGGCAAAATACCCGGTAGGAAACCCACAAAGGGGGCTACGCAAAAGATAGGGTCGACCCGGTAGGACACCCGAACAAAAATAAAGGGTAGCCTAGGCAAAAGTTAGGGTTATAAAATAAGGTCCGCTAGGATTCTCCAAAAAAGCAAGAGAAGGAACCTAGACAAAAATTAGGGCCAAAACACAATATCCTAGTTCGAAAACCCGAAGGGCGATCTAGGTAAATCAGCTAGCCATCAAAAGCAATGGAAATAGAACTAAAAGGCGCAAATACAAAAAAGGGGAAAAACGTTTGCTTAGACAAAACCTAAACACCTAAGCCTAACCCTAGCCAGCTATGCTTACAAAAACCACTTTCTAAATAAAAATCAACCTTCTAAAACACAAGCCATTGATTTTTACCTCTTTACTTCTTTTCTCTTGACCCTCACAACAATATTCTAATAATTAATTTGGGAATATGGAGGCGTATAGTCAACAAGAGGATTGAAACCCCTAAGAGTGGCGAAAAAGAGACACTACATGGCAAAGAGTGCTCTACAAAAAAAAAGAGAAGAAGAACAGAAAAAAACAGAAAAAAATTATCCTTCGGTCACAAGAAGTCCGGCATGGTACAACCAAGAGTAAACACGGCAAATCAGAGGGCATTCGGTGCAACGAGACACGTCAGTTAAATCCTTCTGAAAAATTAACAAAAGTAGGCATTATAGGACATCAAACATAAAAACATTGCATGCATAAAATGTTTTTGAACCAGATCCTATTTTCTCATTCAAAAAAAAAAAAAAAACCTGAAAATTCGACTGGAGCACCAGGCCCGCCTTGAGCACATCCGGGATTATTCTTAGCACCCCATGTTCAGACTGGACTTCGGCATCCTCGCCGAGTTCGGGTGGGAAGACGATGTTCGGGCCCACATAGACAGCATTGGGTGGGGATTCTTGCTGCAGCCTCCACCTACCCACGTGTACCCTCAAGCGGTACTGGAGTTCTTGGCCTCCATCTCCTACGCCGAGGCTCCCTCCATGGTCCCGGGCCTGCCACCCACCAAGATGGTGAATTACTTCATGGGTGGGGAATACCAGACTACCACCCTTGACGAATTCAATGTGAGCATTGGATTTGTCCGACCCGAGGACGTGCTCATTCGGGGATACCGGGAGGCCATCTGCAGCCGCCCCGCCAGCCTCACCGCCGCCGAGATGTGGCAGGAGCTCACCAGGGCACCTACGCTACCCACACTGATGAAGGGTCCTGCGCTCCCTCCAGCCCTCCGCATTTGCCACAAGTTGTTGGTTGGGACTTTCCACGGGAGGAAGGAGAGTCAGGGTAAGGTAACCTTCCCAGACCTCTTTGTACTTTATTACATGAGCCAGAGGCGGCACTGCAACCCTGGCTACTTTTTGCAGAGGGCCCTTAAGGACTTCGGGAGCAGACCAATGGGAGCCGTCCTCATGACTCCTCTTATCACTCCCCTGGCAGAAAAATGGGGATGCACCGGCCGAGAAGAACTGGCCCCTAGTCTCCGATCCGAGTCCATCAACGGATTGATCCTGGTCAGCATGGGGATGCTGATGCGCCGAGGGACCCAGTTGGTCCTTCATCCCTCCCTGGACTTCGCGCTGGACCTCCAGGACATCGTGGCAATGCACGATCTTCCGACACCTCCCGATTTCCAATAGGCTCAGCAACACCCCCCGCAATACACAGACGACTTTGCTGGCCTGAACCGCAACATCAACGATCTGCGCCAGCAAATCAATCAAATGTCTGTGCGGCAAGAGCAGTTGTCCCTAACGCAGGAAGCCTTTGACACTCGGCTGAAGACGATGTACCAGTATCAGCAAGGAATGCGACAAGACTGGACGACATTCCAGCAAGAATACCACGATGAAGCCCGGGAACAAGCAGAATTCCGGGAACATCTATACCAGCAATTCCCCTACCCTGGATCGTCTCCAGAAGATAGCCCTTAGGGACAGTACTTGTAAAAATAAGCGGCTGTAATAAAATTTTCCTTATGAATAAAATTTTATTTCATACATTTCTTTGCCATTCTTTCCAAAAGTCAGCGTAACAAAAAAAACTAAGAGTAAAAAGACGTACGCTCAAGAAAAAAGCCAAAATCCTACATCGCGAGAAAAAAGAGATAAAATCGCGAGAAAAAAGGCAGGATTAAACCATCACCTCAACCAACAAAATTCGACTACCAAGCCAGAGCCGAACAAACAAAGATCACCCGACCAGCTAGCAAGAGTCAGATGATTACCACAAAAGATAAAAAACAAAGAACCCCCAGCGGACAAACAATCTGGATGAGCACCTACAAAATCCCCGGCACAGACCGGACAACCCTATCTCCAAAGAAGACCAACAAAAAGTACATCTCCACAACCCGGCGCATGAGCGATTGAGCAGTAAGCCACCACCAACACCAGTCCTACGCAGTGGACTGTACCAGCCTGATAGGGGGTTCATACCTATCAACCAGCACACAAGGAGTGCCTGACCGGCGCATGAGCGATTGAGCAGTAAGCCGCCACCACCACCAGTCCTACGCAGTGGACTGTACCAGCCTGATAAGGGGTTTATACCTATCAACCAGCACACAAGGAGTGCCTGATCTGCGCTCGAGCCGGATCAGTAAGTCGCAACCACCAGCCTGATGGGGGGTTCATACCCATCCAGTTTGACACACAGCGGACTGCAACTACCAGCCTGATGGGGGGTTCATACCCATCAACCGAAGGATCGACTACCATCAGAAGGAGTATCCTGAGGTTCTACCACGTGTTCACCGAAGGGATCGGCTACCGTCAGAAGGAGTATCCCGAAAGTGCACGAACACAAGTTTTCCCCAGAAGATCAACCGCCGCAAGACGAAACATTCGAAGGGTAACCGGGCAAGAGGGTTAACTCCTTTACTTTCCTGTCGATCTGTCTGGCACAACAAGCCAACAGCCGACTAGTCAAGTAAAGGGGGGGCAGCTGTAGACCCCAAATCTTGCCCGGTCTCACAATAAAGATCAGAAGACCTCCTTTTCGAAGATGGACGAAGCCTAAGAAGCCACTGGGAGAGACTATTAGGCCCCATACTAGGATAGGAGGGATTTTTGGCACAAAAATAAGGATTTTCGCCTTTTGGGGTCGAGACCGCCATCTCAGATTCGAGACCGCCGTCTCGCCACCTGCGAAAGGCGAGACCGTCGTCTCACCACCTGCAAAAGGCGAGACCGCCATCTCGTTTGGCGAGACCGCCGTCTCGCCATTCCTGCAAGGCGAGACGACCGTCTGGAATGTCGAGACGGCCATCTCGACCTTGTCAGACGAGACGGTCGTCTCGACCTGACAGGCGTGAATCCCTATAAATAAGGCCTCCCTTCCCCTCATTTCATACAGCTTTCTCACTCTCTCTCTAGTCACATCAATAGTTTCTCTCTCTAGAATCCCTCCGACGCATTTCTAAAGCTTCTGAGTGTCTTTAGAGTGTTTTTTAGAGCGTTTTGAGAGGTTCCCGACGCCGTGTAGAGTGAAGGGTTGCCGCAAAGCACCCTATTTTAAAAGAATTAATAGAAAGCTAGCTTCGGAGGTTCCTACTTTCTCTCTCTATCTTTTACCGCATTGTTTAAATTATGCAATAGACATTAGGGCCATGTAGTCATAATCTTTAAATTCCACAAAATAAAAGGGCTAAAGCGTATTTTTCCGGTTTATTTATTAACAGAATAGCTGGCCTATCATAGGGAACCCAAAAGGGGTGTCGTAAAGGAACTAACACTTCCTTTACGCGTAACTAACTCCCTTACCCAACTCTGGTTCTAACGACCAAAGTTGGTTTTTCGAAAAGCAACACCTTTTAAATTCCTTTTCCGATGTTTCCGGTAAAAACATCGGTGGCGACTCTAGAGAACCCTCAAAAACTAGCTCTTGGATTAGCCCGGTTATCGGACAATCCAAGAGCACCTTTTCGAAAACCTCGCCCTCAGGTTCAGCCCGGTTATCGGACAACCTAAAGGCGTTGTAACCACCAATAAAAAACGCAAAAATCAAAGGAAGTCGAAACCATCGCGTCGCTCCGACCGCCCTCATTTTGACGGCGGCGACAGGATGTAATGCATGCAAGTAGACAATTGTTGAATAAAGAAATTTTATTTATTTGTAGAAAGTGTACATTCCCCTACTCCATACTACAAAACACTTTTTGACAGAAACGGAAAAGCCTAAAGAAACCCATAGGCAGGTTCTGATCTCTATGTAATTCTCTTTCGGCTTCCCGGACATGATGAGCGAGTGCTTCAGTTTGTTTTTGGACCGCTTGGCTCATATATTCGTTGTACTTTTGAGCCTTGTAGACCCTAATTTTTCCCGGCCGCTCAATAAAGGCTAAGAAGACTTTCTATCTGGAGATAAAGCTTCGGTGGACGTCTATCGGCATCAATTGACTTCCGAATAAAGAAAGGAAAGCTTCCCGGGAGTCCCAGAACACAAAATCTGGCCAAAACAGTCGAGACAGCCGTCCCAGAAGTCCAAATGGCCGTCCCACATGCCAGACGCCCATCTCAACCATTTTGGTCACTTGGGATGGTCGTCCTGGCCTTTGCAGACGACCATCCCTATTTTATGCACCCGAGACGGCCGTCCTGAGCTGCCAGACTGAAAAAACTATAAATAGGAGCTCATTTGAGCGTTTTTACACACTCCAGACACTTCTCTTCTCTCCCTCTTTCGAATGAACTCTCCGATTGCCTGATAAGGTAACAATCGGTTAAGGAAGTTTCTTCCGGCATTCGATTCTTCTTAGAATTACCATAGAGTCTGTCTTGTAATCGGGGAGGAGAGTCTTTGTAGAGCGGGCGATTGCCAAAACGCATCCTCACAGTTAAAGATTTGCAATAAAAAGCTTGCTATGGAGGTTCTTTTCACTTCTCTTCTCTTTTATTGCTTTATTTATTGCTTTATGTATGCAATAGAAAATAAAATCATGTAGATAGCCATTTTTAAAATATTTTACAATAAAATAGGGTAATAGCGTAATTTCTCTTAATCTTTACTTTATAAATTAATCCGTCATAAGGAACCCGAAAGGGGTGTCGTGGGGTGCTAACACCTTGCCCACACGTAACTAACACCCTTACCTAACTTTGGTTATAATGTCCAAGTTTGGTTTTTCTTAAAATCAACGCCTTTTTATCCTTTTCCAATGTTTATGGTCAAAACATTGGTGGCAACTCCATAAGAACCCTTTTGCGAAAACCTTGCTTTTATTAGAGGATAGTTCAGTTGTTGAGCACCTCGGAAGCAATGAACACATTTTAAAATAAAACGCGAGTCTAAACCATCTTTTCGCGACCGCTCACATAAATGTTTGAGATGTCCCTAGACGTCGGAACGGACGACGGCAACAGATGGTGACTCCACTGGGGAAGCTAGAGAGTTGATCCCATTTAGTGATGGATAAATTCAAACTAAGTAAATATTTGAAATTACGCCTTTACCCTCCGTTGTATGTTTTATTGTATGGCTTTAATAACTGTTGTATGATTATTTTATGCAAATTGTCTTAAATATAAACTGTACATAAAAACCCTTGCACACTATAGTCCCTCTATACCCGGGGCCAAGAGTGAATACCTATAGGGAGTGGGTGGCAGATACGACTGGCTTGTTGGCACACGGGGCTACAACCGTTGTCGGAAAACCACCAACTCAAGGTGATAAGTCTCTTCTTTTGGTCCAAGGATGTCGACACGGAGTTCCATGCATGAACCGAGGAGTAAGAGATTGAGAGGTCCCTATAATGGGGCACCTTGGTGAGAACAGTTTAGAACCGCCTAAACCAAGCACGTTTCTGCAGGAAAACCCTACCTCGAAAATAACATGGCTCTGCTCGTGGATGAATGAATTGTGTGTGCATTCGTTTGCTGCATTTGTATTGATGCATTAGCATAGGGTAATCATACAATAGAAAATAATAGTAAAAAATCCTAAAAACCATAAAAGTGATAAGAATAAACCAACTTTATCTTGAACAATCTTCATTTAAGCTAGCCTGGTTTCAGGTTCTTTGTAAGCTAAGTAGCCACGTTGACCAACAAAAGAGATAAAGGGTTATAAAAAATATAAAAAAAATTTAAAGCAATAAAAATACTTCTTACAATAAAAAGATTCTTGACAAAGTTGTATCATTCATACAACATCATTTCATAAGAAAAAACCAAGAAAGAAAATAAATGCACTAAGAAAAGTAGGCATAAACATCATTATAATGAAATCTCTCATACATAAACGCATTCATTCTAGGATATATTAGATATCCTTAGACAATAGCGAAAGAGACTCAAGTGTGGTTATAACCTTCCTAGAAGAAATAAGTGCACTAAGGCGTGTTGCCAACCTTTGAAAAAAGAAGCCATCATACTAAGGTGGGTACGGTATCCCTTAAACATAAGCTTTTAAGAGGATACCAAAACTATTGTCTAAGACATATCTATTTCACACTAATCATTTGAAATAAAAAGCTATAATAAAAATATTTAAAATCATTTAGAAAGTGGCTGGTCTTCCGCCCGTCATCACTCGTGCTCAAAAAGCTAAAAAGATGGAGCAATTAGAAGAACAAAACCGAAAGCTCACCACTGAGCTTAGTACGCTGAAAGAGCAGATAGTTCAAATGATGTAAATGATGCGTCAGCAAAACCTTCGCAAAGAGGGTCCACAAAGTGGACAAGCCTCTCACCAAGAAGAGGAAGAGGAACCTAACGGTGAACATGCCCAATCTGATACAAGGGTAGTACATATTCATACTCCAAAAATATCGAAACAACAAATTACTGCCCTTGAGGAGAGGTTGAGAAGGGCATAACTATGATGTTAAAGAGGCGGATGATATGTGCCTCGTTAAAAACATCCAATTCCCCAACAAATTTAAAACTGCGGATTTCCCAAAATACATGGGAATAACTTGCCCCAAAAGCCTCCTGATCCATTGCTTTCTGAAGAGCTTGGCTGAGTCAGCCTTAAATTGGTATATGCAACTGGAAGGAGGGCAAGTCCAAACCTGAAGACATTTGGCAGATGCTTCTCTTCTTCGTTATAAATACAATATTGATCTGACACTAGAGAGAGCAGATTTACAATCACTAAGCAAGAAAGACGACGAATCCTTTAAGGAATATGCCCAAAGATGGATGGAATTAGCAGCGCAAGTAGAACCTCCTCTATTCGACAAAGAAACCACATCCATGTTCATCAATTCTCTGACTGGACCCTACTATGACAAAATGATAGGGAACACATCAACACTTTCTGCGGATGTGGTAATTATAGGAGAAAGAGTGGAGCAAGGTTTGAAAAGTGGAAGAATTGCACAACATACCTCCCCTAATTCCTCCACCCCAAATGTTAAGAAGAGCTATGGAAAAAAGAAGGAAGGAACCGTAAATGCAATCAACTTTGCCACCCCTTCTTCCTCCTCGCAGCAGACCAAGTCACGCAGACAAGAGAGGAAATTCACTCCAATACCTACCTCCTATGGAAGTCTGCTTTTAAAATTATTGGAGGCCAAACTCCTCGTGCGCATCCCTCCCAAGAAAATAAAACCACCATATCTAGAATGGTACAAGCCTAATGAAAACTGTGATTACCATTCAGGCGCTCCGGGACACTCCATAGAAAACTGTGTGGCCTTAAAGCATAAGGTCCAGAATCTAATAGATGCAGGGTGGATTACTTTCAATGCTCCCAACCCTTAGGTGGATGACACGCCTCTGTCACAACCAGAATAGTGAGCCTAGGTAGAGAAGACTAGCTAATTAGGGCTCCTCATTAAAAAAAATATAAATAAATAAAAAGTATATAATAATAAAATTAATAATAAAAAAGCTTTTGATGCATCTCTCGCGGTCTCTACCCGTGGCCGCGAGATCTTCTGATTAAAAGGGGCTTTGTATATATTTTTCTTTTCATCAATATAACGAGTCATTTTTCATAATATTCATATTCTTCTCATTCTTTTCTCTCTCACTCCAAAATAATTAAATAAAATCTAGACCCAAATAAAGACCATATAAACAGTCATGTCTGTGATTGAAAACTCTCTGCGGGATCTGAAAGCCAAAGGCGAATGAATTGAGTCAGATAATGAGGAGGGGACCATTTCCCCGGACATGCAAAGACTGTTGGAAAAATAAGCTCAATTGATACAGCCCCATCAGGAAAAAAATTAGGCCATCGATTTGGGACAAAGAGATAATAAGAAAGAAGTAAATATCAGTACCCAAATTGATAATGTCAGGGAAGGGGCAATAACATCTTTGCGCTTATTCATGCCTCGTCCTTTCCCTTATGCATCAGATAAAGCTATATTGTGGATATGCATAGAAGAATTGTCCGTCAATGAAGATATCTCCAATATAGCCGGCATTGGGGGCAAGACGAGAAGCAACAAGAATTTATTCACCCAAGGAGCTACAAGATAATGCTCCTAAAAACAAAGGAAAGATAAAGAAATCGAAGAGGAAAAGGAAAAAAGAATCAAAGGGAAAAATTAAGTAGACCTTGGATTCATGGTGCTAGGGCAGTTTCTTCAACGCTCCATCGAAAAATCAAATTCATGGTAGGCGACAAGTTGATCATGGTTCAAGCTAAAGACTACATTAAAATCAGCGAGCCATCCACCACACCTTAAATGGATGCGGCTGAAGAGGACATTTGAAAATATGGAAAGACTTCCTAGTAATATGAAAGTGGCCCATAGAATGAAGAGATATGGATACAACCCAGGACAAGGGCTTGGAAAGGATGCTCAAGGAATAGGAGAACCACCAGATTTTAAGGATAATCCTTTAAAGTACGACCCTACAAAAGATCAAGTCGTACAAAGAAAACAGAAGTCTCCCCTCCATACCTTAAAGACGATCTTCCGAAAAAGAGGAATGATAGCATCAAGGGTAGCGTTAGTCATTAGATGTCCTTCTTCTGATTTTAAGGGATGTAAACCCAATGACTATTAGAGATCACTCCTCGGGGTGTGCCCGACCCCCGAGCATCTTTAGGGCACGCATTTCCCTTTGAATTACAAAAAGAATTATATTCTTACTATCTGCTTCTTTTCTCGCTAATCATATCTATACCCCATAAATAACCATGTTTAGACAAACATTTTGTTCGAAAATACGTCAAAATAATCAAAACGCCATAGACAAAATGAAGCCAAAGTTAGCATGATTGATTAGCTAGAGACACGAATAAGAAAATCGTGTTTTGACAATGTTTTGAGAAAAGAAATTATTATTAAAAGAATCCCGTCAAGGTCAAAGGCCAAGACAAAAAGATAAAAGGGCAAAATCCTAGGCTGAAAACCCGAAAGGGCGGACTAGGAAAGTTAATCAGTCACAAATAAGCGCCATAGAGTATTCATTTGAAGACGCCACATCATAAAAACAAAATGTTTGTTTGAACTAGCCTAAACACTGACCAACCCTGGCTAGCCATTCTTACAAAAACTATTATTTCAAAAAAAAAATCCCACTAAAACACAAGCCTTTGCAATAAATCCCTTTCTTTCTCTTCTCTTGACCATTCGCCATAAAGCATTCAAGTAGTTCACTGGGAAATGTGGAAATATAGTGATCAATAGGAGGATTGAAATCCCTAAGGAAAGGAAGAGGGGCATTGATATGACAGTTGCTCTACATTCAAAATGATTACTCTTCAGTTATAGCAAAGATCTGAGACGTCAAATCGGTACAACTAATCATGTTGACAAAAGCACATGATGATGGAAGTAAAATTAACAAAAGCTGAATGGGTTCAAAGCCGATATGACCAGCTAAACTTTATTGAAGAAAAACGGCTGAATATTATATGTCACAGACAAGCCTATCAAAGGAAAATAAAAAATCTCACAAAAAAGTCAACCCTCATATTTACCATAAGAGGGATTTAATGGTAAATAATGTGCTTCTGGCCTAGAAGAATAAAATTGGAAAATGGGTGACAAATTATGAAGGACCCTTTGTGGTCAAACGAGCTTTCTCGGGAAAAGCTCTTATCCTTGCCAATATGGACGGAGAGAAACTTTGACACCCAATCGATTCTGATGTGGTGAAGAAGTATTATGCTTGAAGACATTGCTCTAGACCCGTTAGGAATGAAAACCCGCAAAGAGCATCCCTGGGCAAAAGATAGGGTCTATATCCCTCGTTAGGATACGTCCTAGGCAAAAAGTAGAGGTAAAAAAAAAGAGAAGTAAAATTTAAGAGCAATGGTTGTCTTAGCCGAAAACTGAAAGACGGTTAAGGTAACATTCTTCTAGAAGCAAGCTGCATAGTCTTCACTCTGAGCTCAGGCATCTCAACTGAAGCAATTAGGAGAACTAGGGAGGCAGATATCATGGACATGAATGTTTAAGCCTAAACAGTGCAGCCAACCCTAACCACCCATTCTTCTAAATATCCTTGAAATCCTTCTTTTAAAAGAAATAAACTTTTTCTCATTTATCAATAAGATTCCCTTTCATTTCCTTTCTCTTGACCAAATATTATGAAAATGCCTCTTTATTGATAAATCATAAATATGCGCAAAGACCTTTAATCAAAGATCAAGCATGCATCTAAAAAGAGGAAGCATAAAAAAATAATAATAAAAGAATAAATGTCTGCTAGGATATTCTTAGGTGAAAATCAGGGTAGCCTGCTAGATCGAAAATCCCAAAAGAACGGTCTAGGCAAAGATAAGGCAAAAGCCCCCTAAGATATTCTAGGAAAAAATTAAGGCAGCCCGCTAGATCGAAAACCCGTAAAGGGCGATCTAGGCAAAAGATAGGGCTAACACCAAGAGATGAATAAAAAAGGAGCCCATCATCATGGTCATAAAGGAGGAGCCCATCGGCTTATTCATAAGAAGCCAATGGGAGAAGGCCAGTTACTTTCTAAATGCATAAAAAATAAATAAATAAATAGATTGCATCTAGAACATCCACACACAAAGTAGTTGCACAAAACGACTTTGTCAAAATCAAGAAAAAAATAATAATAATTTTCTTTAAATAAGAATAATAAACATGCAATAAGGAGGCTAGGCTCCATACTTGTGATTGAAAATAGGAGGTGCCACAATCCAGTCTCCAAGTAAAAATTCCCTCAAGAAAGAGAAGGCGAAATAAAACCACTCCAGCAGAATAAAGAGCTTCAAGAAAAATAGCTCTAACCATTCTCCGTCTACCCCAATAAAAGAGGGTACACCGAAAAAAAAGAGCCCAACGGAAAGGCTCGATTATCCCCAAGCGGATCCTTGCCTACTCCAAAGGCAAAACAAAAATTACTCCACGGCTCAGCATCACCACCACATGAGCCGTCAAACATAGTCATTTTAAGATCCAACCACCATCCTTCCATCCAAGAAAGAGGAAGCCATTAAAAAGCTAATGGAAAGGCTTGATCATCTCAAGCGGATCTTCGCCTATTCTAGAGGCAAAACAAAAAAATTACCTCACGACTCAGCTTCGTTATCACATGAGTCATCAAGCACATTCATCCAAAATATCTGCTATTTAAAAAGGAGAATAAAAATCAACCAAAGAAGAGATGAAGTAAAAATCTCCATATCCCCTGGGGTTCAAAAAAGAAAGAAAAGAAAAAAAAATCCATTCCCCAATAGAAGCCACAACAGAAAAAGGCTGAATAAAAATCCCCAAGTAGAGCATCTCAGAAAAATCCACAAAAAGAGGAAAACAAGAAAATTCCCATTTTCCAGCTCAATAAGAGTTTCACAAAGCCAGGAGTCAAGACTCCATCATCAAAAAATCAAATCAAAATTGGATCCCCAGGAGGCCAACGAACTCCTTGGTGGATTGCCAAAAAAGAGAAAAAGAAGAAAATCTCTTCATCCCCAGTAGATAATAAAAAAGCTTGCGTACATAAAAGAAATTAAAAAAGGCGCACGCATTTAAGAAAGCCAAATATCAAAATCGCGGAAAAAAAGAGATAAAATCGCGAGAAAAAGGTAAAAACCCATTCCCTAGCGGAATAAGAGCATAGGCAAAGCCAGCTCAAAATAGCAGCATCCAACAAGGAGTCAAAAACTCCATTCCTTCCTAGGGGACAAGTCAAAATAGACCTCCGGGAAAAGCAATCAAATCCCCGGTGGATCATAAAAAAGAAAAAACTATCCCCAGTGAGCCTATCAGCAAAGGCAAAACTACAAATTTATATCCTCAGGGAGTTAATTGCCTATAACGCCCAATATGGATGTCCCCAGTGGAATACAAAGCCTTCACTTCCAATGAAGCCTCTGCCTACTCAGAGGCAAGCAAAGAGCCAACATCCCCAAGAAACTGGAAATCAACGTATGCAAGAGGCAATACAAGCCCAAAGCATAAAGTGAAAGTGATGAAGATCTTATTGAATTACTTTAGCAAAGATCTTGTTGATTTGATGAAGTCAAAAATGAAGTCAAAGGCTACTTTGTGGCAGTCAAAGGTAACTTAGATAAAAGGGTAGAATGATTAGTGAGTTTGCATCACTACTTAGGTATAATCATTTTTATCTCTCTGCTGCATGAGGTATCTTCATTTAAAAGATTTTGCAAATTCCTCTAAAACGTGTTTAAACGGTTAAAAACAAAGTATTTTGTTAAAAGGTTTTTGAAGAAACTATTTTAACTAATAGTATATGAGCTTTATCAACTAAAATGTTCGTAACACTTTTGTAACAGGTTTTTAACTGATATGTTTTCGAAATAATCGATTGTTTTCATTAGAAGGATTTTTGAAAACCTTCTGCCAGTATTTTAACTGATTTATAGAATTGATATAATCGATTAAAATGACTTAGACTATTTTGAAAAATGTTCTGGCAGAATTTTAATAGATACAAACGTGAAATAATCGATTAAAACAACTAAGAGGTATTTCCAGAATGTTTTAATCGATTAAAACAAGCTTGTTATCAGTTAAAATAACTTAGAAAGTTTTATAAAATCTTTTGGCAGAATTATAATCGATTAAAATGCGTTTCAATCGATTAAAATAACTAAGTGAATTTTTTTCAAAGTGTTTTAATCGATTAAAACAGATTGTTATCAGTTAAAATCACTTAGAAAAGTTTATAAGAATGTTTTGCAGTATTTTAATCGATTGAAAGACGAAACAATCGATTAAAACATCTTAGAAGATTTTTTACAAAGAGTTTTAATTGATATAAACGTTGTCGTATCGGTTAAAACAAATCTGGAAAATAATCAAGAACATTTGAACAGATTAAAAGAAGTTTTAACAGATTAAAACTATACTTTTAACAGATTAAAAGATTATTTTAACAGATTAAATAAACCAGCAGTTTTGAAAATCTTCTATATAAACAGTATTGCTTGAACCTTTTGAAATATATCTTTTAGCAATCAATCAAGCAATCATAAGTGCTACTTTCAAGAGAGAATCACGCTAGTTTTTGTGAAGTTCTTAGAAGTTCTTTCTTGAGGCAATATTTGCATTCTTTTGGAGAAGAAACTCATTCTGCAAAGCTGCATAAACCTGGTTTGGGTGTTCTAGTTTCTTCTCTTTGTTTCTTTACTTTCTTTACTGTATTGTGGGTGCCTGGAATTGTGGGCATTGGTTTCTAGTAGCTGGAATTTGGATGCAGGGTTAGTCAAGAACTAGAATTTGGTTCTTGGTGAAGGTTTAGGTGCAAGGACTGGAATTTTGGTTCTTGTGGTAGATTGAGTGTGGGATTAAAGTTGTAATCGTGAAACGTTCAATATAGTGGAACCCAGCTGGAATTTGGCTAGAAACTGGACGTAGCCCTGGGATTGGTTGAACCAGTATAAATCTTGGTTGTATCTTTCTAAACCTTTCTCTCTTTTAATTTTGTCTCTGCCTTTATTTTGATTGCTTGCTGTGTTTGACTCAAGAACTGGTCAGAATTCTTAATCTTTGAAATAGATAATCTGTAAATTGCGAAAATCTTTCAAAGATCAATTCACCCCCCCCCCCTCTTGATCTCAGCCTACATTTCTAACAATTGGTATCAAGAGCAAGGGTCTTGAGAATTATTCAAGTCTTTCGATCCAAATGGCTGGAAATAAATTTTCTGAGGGTGCTTGTATTGATATACCTCCACTGTTTTGTGGTAAAGATTATTCTTTTTGGAAGATTAGGATGAAGATCTTTATTGAATCTGTTGGTATAAATGTTTGGAATATCATTGAACAGGGAACTTATGTTTTTAACAAAGAATGGTCTAGCTTAAATGATTGTGAAAAGAAATTAATCCAAGTTGATTGTATTGCTAAGAATATCATCATATCTACACTTAACAGAAATGATTTTTTTAGGATAGCACATTGTCAAACTGCTGCACAAATGTGGAAAACCCTTGAAATGGCCTATGAAGAAATAACAGAGATATGGTTGATGGTCAATTCGGATTCTCCAATGACCACTGTAAGTTTTGACTCAACAACTACTATGAATTATAGTTCATTACAAGATGCTTTTTATGAAATGCATGCAGTAGCTAAGAGATTAGAAATTGAAAACAAAACATTAAAAATCATGAATAGTTTATTACAAAACAAGATCACTCTTCTTGAAAAGAAAATAGTTGATGAAGAAACCAAGAATGAAAATCTGGAAATAGGTAATAACTCTGATTGCATGTGTAATGATAACGATTGTAAAAATTGTCCTGAGTTACAAGAGAAATTAACATATTTAATAAAATCTGCATCTAAACTTGCACAAGGAAAAACTAGTCTTGATATGATACTTGATTCTCAAAAATTGGTTATTGATCGTGGTGGTATAGGTTTTACACCTCCTGTTGGAAAGAAAACTAGAGCAATTAAAAAATATTTTGCATATAGTAAATCTGTTTCGTCTCCATTTGTTAAATGCTTTTACTGCATGCAAAAAAGGTCATTCTGTGAAATATTGTAGAATTAAGAAATATGCTATTCCTAAAGGTAGAATGAAGTGGATACCCAAAAATTCATTTCAAATAACATGATTTGACCCAGTAATTAAAAAGGGGTACCAAAAATATGCCAAATCTGTTTTGCAGGAACAAAATCTGGAAGTCCCTGGGTATCAAATCAGCAAATTCTGTTTCTGGATTCATGGACTGAGTATTTTAATTTATATAAAACTATTTTAATCAGTTAAAATCACTTACAGAGAATATCAGAAAAGTTGTCCGTACAGTTTTAATCGATTGAAATACGGATTAATCGATTAAAATGTTCTCTGGAATCTAGTTTAGTTGTTTTAATCGATTAAAATGGATTTATATCAGTTAAAATCATTAAAAGGATAAATTTAACCGATTATTTCTCGTTTAAATCGATTATTATTCTAATATATTTTCTCCAGAACTTGATTAATCGATTGAATATCAAATTAATCGATTAAAATTTTACTTCCAGTGTAGAATTAATTGTTTATTTCAATTCTGTATCATTTTGTACTGCAACTATACTAATTTCTCTTTCAGGAAAAACAAACTGAAGATCTCCGGTACCTTGACAGTGGTTGTTCTAAACACGTGACAGGTGATATTACAAAATTTTACAACTTAAAACTAAAGAATGGTGGGACTGTTGTCTATGGGGATAATAACAAAGGAAGAATCCTTGGAATAGGTGACATCAAATGCACAGAATCAGGTATTATTAACAATGTATTATATGTTGAGGGTTTAAAACATAATTTGATTAGTATAAGCCAACTTTGTGATAAAGGACACAAAGTTTTCTTTGGCCAAGATCAATGTCAAATAATCAAATCAGATTCAGAACAGGTTCTGATTACTGGTAAGAGGATCAACAATATTTACATGTTAGATACTAATTCTGCTAAAAATTGTTGCTTAATCTCTAAAGAGAATGATTCCTGGTTGTGGCATAGGAGGTTAGCTCATATTCATATGAATCATCTTAATAAACTGATTTCTAAAGATCTTGTAGTTGGCTTACCTAAACTTAAGTTTGTGAAAGACAAAGTATGTGATGCATGTCAAAAGGGGAAACAAGTAAGGAATTCTTTTTCACAGAAAAATATTGTTTCAACATCTAGACCTCTTGAACTTTTGCACATGGATCTCTTTGGTCCTTCTAAAACTATGAGTTTAGGAGGAAATCTATATGCACTGATTATAGTAGATGATTCCTCAAGATTTACCTGGACATTATTTTTAAAATTAAAATCTGATACTTTCCATTTGTTTAAAAAATTTGCGAAACAAATTCAAAATGAAAAAGGCTATTTCATATCTTGTATTAAAAGTGATCATGGGGGAGAGTTTTCAAACGAAAATTTCAATAAATTTTGTGATAAACATGGTATTAAGCATAATTTTCCTGCTCCTAGAACTCCTCAACAGAATGGTGTAGTTGAAAGGAAAAATCGTTCTCTTGAAGAGTTAGCTAGGACAATGCTTAATGAGAAAGTATTACCAAAATATTTTTGGGCTGATGCTGTTAGTACTGCTTGCCATGTATTAAACCGTGTTTTAATCAGACCTTTTCTTAAGAAAACTCCCTATGAATTATACAAAGGTAAAAAGCCTAACAAAAACTATTTTAGAGTATTTGGAAGTAAGGTTTTTGTTTTAAATAATGGAAAGGAAAATCTTGGAAAGTTTGATTCCAAATCAGATGAAGGTATCTTCTTGGGATATTCATTAAATAGCCATGCTTATAGAATCTTTAACAAAAGGCTAAATACTGTAGAAGAATCTGTTCATGTTGTATTTGATGGGACTAACCCAAGTATGTTGAATATTTCTGAGTATAGTACAAAAGATGATGTTTTAACTGATAAAATGTATCAGTTAAAACTGCCAGAATCAACAGTTTTTCAAAAATAGGTCGAAGATATCGAAGAATATGAAGAGCAGCTGCCTAAAGAATGGAAAACTCCAAGAAATCTTTCAATAGACAACATCATTGGTGAAATAAATCAGGGAGTTTCAACTAGAAGATCTTTAAATAAATTCTGCAATCACATGCCATTTGTATCACAAATTGAACCAAAAACCATATCTAATGCATTAAAGGATAATAACTGGATTAATGCTATGCATGATGAATTAAATCAATTTACAAGAAATGAAGTATGGGAATAAATTCCAAAACCAGATAATGCCAATATTGTAGGAACAAAATGGGTTTTTAGAAATAAAATGGATGAAAATAGCATAATTACTAGAAACAAGGCCAGATTAGTTGCTAAAGGGTATAATCAGCAAGAAGGAATTGATTTTGATGAAACATATGCTCCAGTTGCTAGATTAGAAGTTGTTACACTTTTACTTGCTTATGCTTCGATAAAAAGTTTCAGGTTATTTCAAATGGATGTCAAAAGTGCTTTCTTAAATGGCTACTTGAATGAAGAAGTTTTTGTTACACAACCACCTGGTTTTGAAGATCATATTCATCCAAAATATGTTTATAGATTAAAGAAAGCTTTGTATGGTCTCAAACAAGCCCCAAGACAATGGTATGAAAGGTTAAGTAATTTTCTCATTTCAAAGGGCTATCAAAGAGGTTTGGTTGATAAAACTTTATTCTTAAAAAACTTGAATAATGATGTAATTCTAGGTTAAGTATACGTTGATGACATCATATTTGGAGCCACTAATGAGTCTTTATGTAAAGATTTTATCAAAGATATGCAGGGAGAATTTGAGATGTCTATGATGGGGGAACTCAACTACTTTCTTGGATTACAAGTTAAACAACTTCAAGAAGGCTTATTGGTTCTTTACTATATTTAACAGCAAGTAGACCTGGCATTATGTTTAGTGTTTGTATGTGTGCCAGGTTTCAATCTGCACCAAAAGAATCTCATCTTACTGCTACAAAAAGAATCCTCAAATATCTCAAAGGAACTTTAAATGTTGGGTTATGGTATCCTGGTGAGTCCAAACTAAATTTAATTGGATACTCTGACTCAGATTTTGCAGGTTGTAAGCTTGATAGAAAAAGCACCAGTGGCACTTGTTATCTCCTTGGAAGCAGTCTAATCTCATGGCATAGTAAAAAGCAATCATGTGTTGCTCTTTCTACAGCTGATGCCGAGTACATTGCAGCTAGAAGTTGTTGTGCTCCATCTCTTTGGATCAAACAACAGCTTGAGGATTATGGTTTAATTCTCAGAAAAATTCCTCTCTTATTTGATAATACTAGTGCCATTATGTTAACTAAAAACCCGATTCAACATTCTAGGACAAAACATATAGAAATTAGACATCATTTCATTAGAAATTCAACATTCTAGGACAAAACATATACAAAACCTCTTGCTCTTGATCGTTTTTACAAAATTCGCACTAAATTAGGCATTTTAGATGCATCAAACATTTTTTAGTTTTCAAAACTGGTTGTTTTAATCGATAAAAACAAGCTTTAAATCAATTAAAAGCACTTATACAACATTTTTCTCACTGCTTTAATCGATTAAATGTCAATTTAATCGATTAAATCAACTTATGTTTCAAACTTTCAAAATTCATCACTGTTTTAATCGATTAAAACATTATTTTAATCGATTAAAACCAGTAACAAGATCATTTTAATCGATTTTGTCCTATTTTTAATCGATTATTACTCTGGAAAGAAAAATTAAAGGCTTTAGTTAATGGTTGTTCTCGTAACATGCTACTCAAGCATGGTTCCCTTATCTTTACACGTGTTAATTGTATTCATTACAAACGTGTTAATGAAGATAAGTTTGAATCAACTTTGATTGATCTTTATATGAGTAATGTATCTTGTTCCAATTTTTTAACTGTTTTCAAAATCTAAATTTTGATACATACCATGCTTAGTATTTGTTTTGTTCCTCTATTCCCTATTTTTGATGAAGTCAAAAGGGGGAGAAATAATTGCTTTGAATTGCTTTACTTTTTGCTTTGCTTTTATAATTGATTTTCTTTATTTAGGGGGAGTAACAATATAGGGGGAGAAATGGGAAAATGATTAGTTTTAAATACTCACTAATCTATATATTCAAGTGACTTCTTCTGCAGAGTTATTATTCAAAGAGGTGTTTGTCTTCATCAAATAGGGGGAGACTGAAAGTGATGAAGATCTTATTGAATTACTTTAGCAAAGATCTTGTTGATTTGATGAAGTAAAAAATGAAGTCAAAGGCTACTTTGTGGCAGTCAAAGGTCACTTAGATAAAAGGGTAGAATGGTTAGTGAGTCTGCATCACTACTTAGGTATAATCATTTTTATCTCTCTGCTGCATGAGGTATCTTCATTTAAAAGATTTTACAAATGCCTCTAAAACGTGTTTAAACGGTTAAAAACAAAGTATTTTGTTAAAAGGTTTTTGAAGAAACTATTTTAACTAATAGTATATGAGCTTTATCAACTAAAATGTTCTTAACACTTTTGTAACAGGTTTTTAACTGATATGTTTTCGAAATAATCGATTGTTTTCATTAGAAGGATTTTTGAAAACCTTACGCCGATATTTTAAGCTGATATAGAATTGATATAATCGATTAAAATGACTTAGACTATTTTGAAAAATGTTCTAGCAGAATTTTAATAGAGATAAAGCGAAATAATCGATTAAAACAACTAAGAGGTATTTCAGAATGTTTTAATCTATTAAAACAAGCTTGCTATCAATTAAAATAACTTAGAAAGTTTTATAAAATCTTTTGGCAGAATTATAATCGATTAAAATGCGTTTCAATCAATTAAAATAACTAAGTGAATTTTTTTCAAAGTGTTTTAATCGATTAAAACAGATTGTTATCAGTTAAAATCACTTAGAAAAGTTTATAAGAATGTTTTGCAGTATTTTAATCGATTGAAAGACGAAACAATCAATTAAAACATCTTAGAAGATTTTTTACAAAGAGTTTTAATTGATATAAACGTTGTCGTATCAGTTAAAACAAATCTGGAAAATAATCAAGAACATTTTAATAGATTAAAATAAGTTTTAACAGATTAAAACTAGACTTTTAACAGATTAAAAGATTATTTTAACAGATTAAATAAACCAACGAGTTTTGAAAATCTTCTATATAAACAGTATTGCTTGAACCTTTTGAAATATATCTTTTGGCAATCAATCAGGCAACTATAAGTGCTACTTTCAAGAGAGAATCGCGCTAGTTTTTGTGAAGTTCTTAGAAGTTCTTTCTTGAGGCAATATTTGCATTCTTTTGGAGAAGAAACTCATTCTGTAGAGCTGCATAAACCTAGTTTGGGTGTTCTAGTTTCTTCTCTTTGTTTCTTTACTTTCTTTACTGTATTGTGGGTGCCTGGAATTGTGGGTACTGGTTTCTGTAGCTGGAATTTGGTTGTAGGGTTAGTCAAGAACTGGAATTTGGTTCTTGGTGAAGGTTTAGGTGCAAGGACTGGAATTTTGGTTCTTGTGGTAGATTGAGTGTGGGATTAAAGTTGTAATCTGTAAAACGTTCAATCTAGTGGAACCCAGTTAGAATTTGGCTGGAAACTGGCCGTAACCCTGGAATTGGGTGAACCAGTATAAATCTTGGTTGTATCTCTCTAAACCTTTCTCTCTTTTAATTCTGTCTCTGCCTTTATTTTGATTGCTTGCTGTGTTTGATTCAAGAACTGGTCAGAATTCTTAATCTTTGAAATAGATAATCTGTAAATTGCAAAAATCTTTCAAAGATCAATTCAACCCCCTCTTGATCTCAGCCTACATTTCTAACATAAAGCCTCCATCAGTAAAGCATCTGCCTACATAAAGAGGCACAATCAACAAAAATCAAAAATCCCCAATGGACTCTTGCCCAAATAGGAGGCAACCAACAACGAATCCCTGGTAAAATCGGATGGCTAAACAAAAAAGCCAAAAACAAAGAATCCCCGGTAAGACTGGATGGCTAAACAGAAAAGCCAAAAACAAAGAATCCCCGGCAAGACCGGATGGGTAAACAGAAAAGCCAAAACACAAAGAATCCCCGGCAAAACCGGATGGCTAAACAGAAAAGCCAAAAACAAAGAATCCCCGGTAAAATCGGATGACTAAAACAAGAAAAGTCAAAAAGAAAAATCAATCACTCCCTAGGGAATGGGCGCATGATCAGAAATAGTAAGCCGCCAAACACATCTCCAAAACCAGATGAGGGTTTGTACTCATCAACCAAAAGATTGAATGCCAAACAAGAGCATCCCAAGAGCCTTATAAAATAGGGTTCGTACCAGATGAGGGTAGATACTCATCAAAATCTAGCAAAATGCAGATTCATACCAAGTGGGGGTAGGTACCCACAAGAGCCTTATAGAATAGGGTTCATACCAGATGAGGGTAGGTACTCATCAGAATCTAGCAAAATGCAGATTCATACCAGGTGGGGGTAGGTACCCACAAGAGCCTTATAGAATAGGGTTCGTACCGGGTGGGGGTAGGTACCCACAAGAGCCTTATAAAATAGGGTTCACACCAGATGAGGGTAGGTACTCATCAGAATCTAGCAAAATGCAGATTCATACCAGGTGGGGGTAGGTACCCACAAGAGCCTTATAGAATAGGGTTCGTACCAGGTGGGGGTAGGTTCCCACAAGAGCCTTATAGAATAGGGTTCGTACTAGGTGGGGGTAGGTACCCACAAGAGCCTTATAGAATAGGGTTCGTACCGGGTGGGGGTAGGTACCCACAAGAGCCTTCTAGAATAGGGTTCGTACCAGGTGGGGGTAGGTACCCACAAGAGCCTTATAGAATAGGGTTCGTACCAGGTGGGGTAGGTACCCGCAAGAGCCTTATAGAATAGGGTTCGTACCAGGTGGGGGTAAATACCCACAAGAGCCTTATAGAATAGGGTTTGTACCAGATGAGGGTAGGTACTCATTAGAATCTAGCAAAATGCAAATTCATACCAGGTGGGGGTAGGTACCCACAAGGGCCTTATAGAATAGGGTTCGTACCAGGTGGGGGTAGGTACCCACAAGAGCCTTATAGAATAGGGTTCATACCAGGTGGGTGTAGGTACCCACAAGAGCCTTATAGAATAGGGTTCGTACCAGGTGGGGGTAGGTACCCACAAGAGCCTTATAGAATAAGATTCATACCAGGTGGGGGTAGGTACCCACAAGAGCCTTATAGAATAGGGTTCGTACCAGATGAGGGTAGGTACTCATCAGAATCTAGCAAAATGCAGATTCATACCAGGTGGGGGTAGGTACCCACAAGAGCCTTATAGAATAGGGTTCGTACCTGATGAGGGTAGGTACTCATCAGAATCTAGCAAAAAGCGGATTCATACCTGGTGGGGTAAGTACCCATAAGAGTTTAGCAAAATGCGGACTCGTACCTGGTGAGGATAAGTACTCACCAGAGCCTTATAAAAGAAGGCTCAAACCAGATAGGGGTTGGTACCTATCAAAAATATTTATCATCTGGAGGATCAGCAAACTTCAGCAAAGGAGCATCCGAAGGATGACTGGGCAAAAAGGATTAACTCCTTCACCTACCAACTAACTTTGTGGGCACATTAGGCCAACAGTTAGTCAGGCTGGTGAAGGGGGGGCAGCTGTAGACCCCTAATTTTGCCCGGGCGCTCAATAAAGGCTAAGAAGACTTTCTATATGGAGATAAAGCTTCGGTGGACGTCTATCGACATCAATCGACTTCTGAATAAAGAAAGGAAAGCTTCCCAGGAGTCCCAGAACAAAAAATCTGGCCAAAAAAGTCGAGACAGTCGTCCCAGAAGTTGAGATGGCCATGCCAATCAGTCTAGACGGCCGTCCCACATGCCAGACAGCCGTCTCAACCATTTTTATCACTTGGGACAGCCGTCCCAGATCCCAGACGGCCATCCTTGTTTTCTGCACCCCAGACGGCCGTCTCGAGCTGCTAGACTGAAAAAACTATAAATAGGGGCTCATTTGAGCGTTTTTTCACACTCTAGACACTTCTCTTCTCTCCCTCTTTCGAATGAACTCTCCGATTGCCTGATAAGGTAACAATAAATTAAGGAAGTTTCTTCCGGCATTCAATTCTTCTTAGAATTACCATAGAGTCTGTCTTGTAATCGGGGAGGAGAGTCTTTATAGAGCGGGGGATTGCCAAAACGCATCCTCACAGTTAAAGATTTGCAATAAAAAGCTTGCTACGGAGGTTCTTTTCACTTCTCTTCTCTTTTATTGCTTTATGTATGCAATAGAAAATAAAATCATGTAGATAGCCATTTTAAATTATTGTACAATAAAATAGGGTAATAGCGTAATTTCTCTTAATCTTTACTTTATGAATTAATCCGTCATAGGGAACCCGAAAGGGGTGTCGTGGGGTGCTAACATTTTCCCTACGCGTAACTAACTCCCTTACCTAACTCTGGTTATAATGGCCAAGTTTGGTTTTTCTTAAAATCAACGCCTTTTTATCCTTTTCCAATGTTTATGGTCAAAACATTGGTGGTGACTCCATAAGAACCCTTTTGCGAAAACCTTGCTTTTATGAGAGGATAGTTCAGTTGTTGAGCACCTCGGAAGCAAGGAACACATTTTAAAATAAAACACGAGTCTAAACCATCTTTTCGCGACCGCTCGCATAAACGTTCGAGATGTCCCTAGACATCGGAACAGACGGCGGCGACAAGCCTCTTTGATCTTCGCCTCCTGATGGACGACCAAGGCTTGTAACTCATCGAGTTGCGCAAGGGCTCGATCTCTTTCTCGCAGCTCCTGGCCATACTGAGCTAATCCATCTCTCTTTTTGCAGCGTAGCTCAGTAAGGCTTCTGTTAAGCCTCTGGGTAGCCTCCCGCTCTTGGCGTATTTCAGACCGAGTCCTTACGAGGTCTTGTAGCAACTCCTTGATCGTCTGAGCCTGTTTTGCACATTGGGCCTCAAGGTGTGCTGATTTGGCGATCATTTCTTGAAGTGGGTTATCCGAGCGGATTCTGGAAGTTTTGGATGCTTGGATAACTTGCTCACTGAAATCAACACACTGATCATTGAGGCGCTCTATTTCGTGATCCTTCTTCTTGCATTGCCTCTGTAGACCGTCTATGGTGAGGATAGATTCTTGCTCTCTTTCCTCAAGGGCCCTCATCTGGGCTCCCATGATTTCTATCCTCCGGGTCAAGGCATCGACTCTGGTTTGAAGCTCTCCACTATTTGAAGGCGCAGCAGGTGGAAGGGAAACAGTATTGTCCCAAATATGATTAAAGCCAGGGTTTTGTTAAAAGCAGACCATTCTGCCCTTTCAGCCAAAGAGGACAAACGGTCTTCTAGCATTGAGACATTCCAACCTTGGACATTCCCTTTTGCTATCAGGGTAGTCTGCCAAGATGGCAATCGAATGATGGTAGCGACCTGTACTGCAGGAGTATATGCCTTATGGCGAATATGTCAATTAACAGCCTCTGGAATAATCAATTAACAGCTGAAATAATCGATTAATAGGGTTGTTAATCGATTAACAGCCTAAATAATCGATTAACTAGCGTGGTTATGGGTTCCTGTTGATTTTGGCTCTGTAATAATCAATTAACACTCAAGATAATCGATTATTTCAGTCAGATATGCATTTTAAACTTCAAAATTAGACCAAGTTTCGAAAAACCTAGTCCCAATACACCAGGTTTCAAAATTCCCCAATTCCCAAACCCTAATCTGTCTACTTAAGGTTCTTTAAGGCTCTCTGCAAATTGAACAACCTTTTTCAAACAAAAGTTGAGAGTTGTGACTGCCAGAGAACTGTTTGTTGGAGGAAAAATGGGCTTTTGGAACCTAGTGTGGGCTAGAAGCGATAAGAATCACTAAATGGGTTTTCTTGGTGGATTGTGTGTTGTGCCGTCTCTATGGAAAACTATTCTTCATCTCTTGTGTGACTCAAGAGAGGTGTTTTCGTTACCTTATCTTTTCAATTGTTATCTGTTTGTAAAACTTGATTATAGTGACAACGTTAATCCTCTGTTTGAGTGATTAGCAACTAGACGTAGGGTCTTTTGATCCGAACCAGTATAAATCTTCTGTTTATGACTATATCCTTACTCTATTTACGTTTACACAACATTTTAATCGGTAAAATTTGGGGAAAATTTTTAAAACCTAATTTTTGTTAAGAAACCAATTCACCCCCCCTCTTGGTTTTTGTCTGGAAACGCAAACATTCCGTTGCGGGATTCTAACAAGTGGTATCAGAGATTGCTTTGATAGTCATTCAAATTTTTTGAAAATGGCCGGACAAAATCAAACGTTTACTGAGGGTGCTTCTATCAATAGACCCCCACTTTTTGTGGGTCAAAATTATCCTTTCTGGAAAGTTAGAATGCAAATCTTTTTAGAGTTTGTTGATAGAGGTGTTTGGGACACTATTTTAAACAGTCCCTATATTCCTAAAGTTTCTGAAAACGGAGTAGATGTTCCTAAACCATTTTCTAGATGGACGGCGGAGGAAAATAGAAAAGCTCAATTTGATGTTAGGGCTAGAAATATAATTTCATCTGCGTTAACCCTTGATGAGTTTTACAGGATTTCGTTTGTAAAAGTGCTCAAGAGATGTGGGAAATGTTGAGAGTGACCCACAAAGGTACCGACGACGTTAAGAGAGCATAGAAAAATTCTCTAATCCAAGAATATGAGATGTTCCGAATGCAACAAGGAGAAATGATATTTGACGTTCAAAAGCATTTCACAGACATTGTGAACCATCTCACTAGATTAGGTTAAATTTTTGATGTTGATGAATTAAATGCGAAAATCTTGAAATCTTTGGATAGGAAATGGCAACCTAAGGTGACGGCCATCATGGAGTCACAAAACCTTGCCACAATGTCTATGGTGGCGCTCTTTGGAAAGTTAAGAGAGCATGAGCTTGAACTAGGAAGGCTAAATGATGAGGAAGGTCACACCAAAAGAGAAACTTAGCGTTCAAAATTGAAATTTCCAAAGGTAATAGTAAAAAGGAAGAAGAAGACTTGGAGAATGATGAAGAAGAATTGAGTCTCATGATTAAGAAATTTACCAAATTCATGAAAGCCAAAGGAAGGCATCCATTCAAAGGTAAGGGAAAGGTAAGAGAAAATACTTCCTTAAATATCAAATGCTATTGTTGTGGTGAAACAGGACATGTGAAGACCGAATGTCCAAACAAGAAAAATGAAGATAATAAAGGCAAAAAGTTCTTCAAGAAGAAAGCCTACATCGCTTGGGACAATAGTGATTCGAGTTCGGAGTCAAGTGATTCGGAAATAGAAGCTAATATTTGCTTAATGGCAAATGACAATATATCTTCCGATTTTGAGGTAAGTGATTCCGACTCATCTTCAAGTGATGATGAAAATAATTTTGATGAATTACAAAATGCTTATGAAGAATTGTTTAATGCTTTTAAGGACTTGAAAAATGAATACAAAGCTGTGAAAAAGAGTTTAAATAGATCCGAAAAGGAGGTGGAGTCCTTAAAAACGAAAATTGCATGTTTAGAGGAAAAGGAAACCTTAGAAACGAAAATTTTATGTATAGATGAAAAAGATGATAAGAATATAGCATGTGCATCTTGTAAAGAGTATGAATATGACATTGATATACTTAATCATTTGCTTGATAAAGCCGAGAAGGAAATAAGTAATAATAATGAGGATAAAGTTGTTATTGCTCAAAATAGAGAAAACCATCATATTCCTTTGAAAAAGCCTAAAGTGAAAAATAGAAGAGTATGGGCTGAAAAAGGAACTAAAGCATCTATTGTTAGAAATGTATCATATTCAAAAGCTACATCTAAAACATGTTTTTATTGTATGAAACATGGTCATACTTCAAATAGATGTAAAATTAAACATTTTGGTGTTCCTAAAGGAAAATATATTTGGGTTCCTTTAGTTAAATGATTTGTTTGTCTCTAACCCCAAGGACCCAAAAGTTATGGGGACCTAAGTTTACTATGTTCTTGTTTTGTAGGAAACTTCCAAATCAAAGAAGTCTATGTGGTATCTTGATAGTGGATGCTCAAAACATATGACCGGAGACAAAACGAAATTTGTAAGTTTCAAAGCTAAAGAACAAGGATATGTAACCTATGGGGACAACAACAAAGGAAAGATTCTTGGAATTGGAAATATAGGTGGTACAAACACTTTGGAGATAAAGGATGTGCTTCTTGTTGATGGGTTGATGCTGTGAGTACTGCATGTTATGTTTTAAATAGGATGCTTATTAGGCCAATTATAAAATCAACTCCTTATGAATTATTAAATGGTAGAAAGCCTAATGTAGCTCATTTGAAAATATTTGGATGTAAATGCTTTGTGTTAAATATTGGAAAGGACAACTTAGGAAAATTTGACTCAAAAGCCGATGAGGGAATTTTCTTAGGTTATTCACTAACTAGTAAAGCATATAAAGTGTTTAATAGAAGAACCTTAAACATTGAAGAATCTGTACATGTTGCTTTTGATGAAATTGTAGACCTTGGGGGAAATCCTCTTGAGTCAAATAAAGAACTTGCAGGTGATGATGAGTACATAAGAGAGGCTCTTGAAGAACTGTATTTGAATGAGAATGAGCCTTCTCAACCAACAGAATTAGCAAAAGAATGGCAATCACGAAGAGGACTTTCAATGGACAATATTATTGCTGATATCTCAAAAGGGGTAAGAACTAAAAATATGACTAATTTCTTCATGTCTGTAGCTTTTGTTTCACATATAGAACCCAAAAATGTTGAGGAAGCGCTTAAAGATGAGCAATGGTGCATAGCAATGCAAGAAGAACTTAATCAATTTGAAAGGAATCAAGTCTGGGAATTAATCCCAAGAGAAGAATCACATCAAGTAATTGGAACTAAATGGGTATTTAGAAACAAACTTGATGAAGATGGAAATATAACAAAGAATAAAGCCAGACTTGTTGCCAAAGGTTACTGTCAGAAGGAAGATATTGATTATGATGAAACTTATGCTCTTGTTGCCAGGTTAGAGGCTATACGCCTACTTCTTGCTTATGCATCATTGATGAAATTTAAGTTATATCAAATGGATGTTAAAAGTGCATTTTTGAATGGGTTTATTAAAGAAGAAGTATATGTGGAGCAACCCCCTGGATTTGAAGATTTTAGTTATCCTAATCATATTTTTAAATTGAAGAAAACATTATATGGTTTGAAACAAGCTCCTAGGTCTTGGTATGAAAGATTAAGTAGTTTTCTAACTTCAAATGATTTTTCTAGAGGAAAAATTGATTCTACTTTGTTTATAAAGAAAGTAAAAGAACATATCTTATTGGTTCAAGTATATGTTGATGATATCATTTTTGGATCAACTGATAATTCTTTGTGTGTAGAATTTGCTAAGATAATGCAGGGAGAATTTGAAATGTCTATGATGGGAGAATTAGCGTTCTTCCTTGGACTTCAAATCAAGCAATTTAAAGATGGCATTTTTGTCTCTCAAACCAAAAATTGCAAAGAGATTCTCAAGAAGTGTGGAATGGACACTTCAAAGGAAGCTAACACACCCATGGGAACTTCATGCTACTTAGACAAGGATGAATCAGGCTAGGAAATTAATCAATTCATGTATAGAGGTATGATAGGTTCAATGTTATACTTAACTGCAAGTAGACCTAATATTATGCATTTTGTGTGTGTGTGTGCTAGATTTCAAGCATGTCCAAAAGAATCTCACCTAACTGCAGTTAAAAGTATTTTAAAATATTTAAAAGGAACTATTGGTTTTGGTTTATGGTATCCATCTGAAGCTTCTACTAGTTTAATAGGTTATTCTGATGCTGATTATGGTGGATGCAAAAAAGATAGAAAAAGTACTAGTGGGACATGTCATTTGTTAGGATCATCATTAGTGTCTTGGCACTCTAAGAAACAAGCATGTGTTGCTTTATCCACTACTAAAGCTGAATATATTGCAGGTGGTAATTGTTGTGCTCAAATTTTATGGATGAAGCAACAACTAGAAGATTATAGTATATTTCTAAATGATATTCCTTTGATGTGTGATAATACAAGTGCAGTCAATCTTACTAAGAATCCAGTAATGCACTCTAGGACTAAACATATAGAAATTAGACATCATTTCTTAAGAGATCATATAAGTAAAGGAAACTGTAAAATTGAGTATGTTGATACAAAGCATCAATTAGCGGATATTTTTACTAAGCCTCTTCCCAAGGATAGATTCTATGATCTTAGAAGAGACTTAGGAATATTAGACATTGCTTAAATTTTGCATGATTAAATAGTTTTTGTATAAATGTAATGTTATAATCAATTATGTAGGGTATTAATAGATTATCATGTGTCTAAACCTCAAAAATTTGATAAACTCTTTGGAATAATTGATTATTTGAAGTTATAATCATTTATTTGCACCTAAGATGTCCAAAATCTGAAGTTATTCACTGGATTAATCGATTATTTCATCAAATAATCGATTAACTACAACTTTAATCGATTAACAACTTGATTTAATCAATTAAATGGGTCTGTTACTAGTTTAATCGATTATTTCAAGATTTAATCGATTAAACCTGATAGTTTTTGTTTACTAGCCGTTTCCAACGACTCTTTTGGCCCCTATGCACTCCCAAATGACTGTTTATGACCGTTGGAGATGTTGTTTATAAATAGGAAGCCTTCATTTCACTTCTCCACACCTCAAACTCTTGAATCCAAGCATTCTAGCATCATTCAAGCCTTCTTGCTTTCTCCTAACATCACTTGTCTTCCTAAACTCTCTTGTTATTCTTCAAATCCTAAAATGGCCTCATCTTCTCGTGCTAAAATTCCCATAAGAAGAAGATCTGCTCCTGCCTCTCATCCCCGTCCAAATTCTGTCGAAGGATGGATCTTAGATGATGAGGGCCGACAGGAATTTCTCACTTTTTGGAAGGAACGAGCTATCATTACTCCAAAATTCCTTATTGGTGATCAATTCATCAATAGGGGATTTAATTTTCCTAATCTTCTTGAAATTCAAGGTGTTCTCCCTTTTATCCAAATGCAAGGTACATATTATCTTGACTTAGTTAGGGTATTTTACTCTCGCTTTAAATTTAGAGATCAAGTAGCTACCTCTCATGTAAAGGGGGTAACCATTATTCTTGATGACGATATATGGGAAAACGTTGCACATTTTCCTTTAAGAGATGATGCTATTAACATTTTTTTGGAGTTAGATGACTTTGACAGGATCATGGCTTACCGTTCTTTTCTCCGCAACCCTTCCATGGAGATTGGGCGTCTTCTTTTAGCCGGGCCATTAAAGAAGGAGGAACGCCTGCTCCTGCATCTACTCGTCTGGATCTTATGTCCCCGGGCAACCAACCATGCCCAATGCTCTTCAATAGATCTTCGCATTATTCATGCAATAATGAATAATGAGCCAATAGATTGGGGAAGCCTTGTCACAATGACTATGCTGAAGGCCAAACGTCATCCTACTTTCAAAATTCCCTATGCTCTCCTTATCTCTTGCATTCTAGAGTACAAAGGAGTGAATGTTGAAGGGGAACAAACGGTACGAACGACAAACTTAAACCGAATGCTGGACAACACATTAACCCAACTTCAAATGGTGCGTGTCAATAATATTTATGTTCACAAGGATGACGTTCCGAACATAGATGCAGATGATGAAGATTCTGACGAAGAAATGCCTCCTGCTGCTGAGTTTCCCTCTGAACAGATTCATAATGCTGGAACATCTTCTGCTCCTCCTGAAACCCATCAATCTGTGGAAGACATGTTATTTGATATGAACCAGAGGATGCAGGCATTCTTCACTCTCTCTGGAGTACGGCATGAGGAAATCATCCACCGTATATCCGACGTAGATGATAAAGTGTCACTTAGAGAATAAATTTGATGCTCACTTTAATAGCGATAGTGAAGAGTTTTAATATTTTTTTCATATCTTCTTGTTTTGTAAATTATTTTCATTTATGAAATAAAATTTGTATTTTTTCTTTGTTTGAGGGGGATTTATTTCCTAATTATGCATATTTTGAGGGGGAGCTCTTAATTTTTTGATCATAATCAAAATAGGGGGAGAAATATTTAAAGCCTCTTATGATTGAATTTAAATATTATCTGGTATGTTTAATGTTTCTGTTTTGATGATTTTGAGTCTGCAATATTAGAGTCTAAGATAGCCAGCACATAGTCTACTCTTTAGAAGCTTCAAAAACTCAATTTTATCAAAAACACACTGGTTTAATCGATTAAAAGGCTAAATAATCGATTATTACAGAGAGAAAAACCATTTTTTTGTATCAGCTCTCTGGAATAATCGATTAACAACTAAAATAATCGATTAACAGGGTTGTTAATCGATTAACAGCCTAAATAATCGATTAACTAGCGTGGTTATGGGTTCTTATTGATTTTGGCTCTGTAATAATCGATTAACACTCAAGATAATCGATTATTTCAGTCAGATATGCATTTTAAACTTCAAAATAAGACCAAGTTTCGAAAACCCTAGTCCCAATACACTAGGTTTCGAAATTCCCCAATTCCCAAACCCTAATCTGTCTACTTAAGGTTCTCTAAGGCTCTCTGCAAATTGAACAACCTTTTTCGAACAAAAGTTGAGAGCTGTGACTGCCAGAGAACTGTTTGTTGGAGGAAAAAGGGGCTTTTGGAACCTAGTGTGGGCTAGAAGCGATAAGAATCACTAAGTGGGTTTTCTTGGTTGATTGTGTGTTGTGTCGTCTCTAGGGAAAGCTGTTCTTCATTGGGGAAAATTTTTAAAACTTAATTTTTGTTAAGAAACCAATTCAGCCCCCCCCCCTCTTTGTTTTTGTCCGGAAACACAAACATTCCGCTGCGCGATTCTAACAATGCAGGCATGCATGCAAGTGTTTATTTTTCCTAAACATTATCATGTTTTATTTCTACATGATGCATGATAGTGTTTGGTTTTTTCTATTTTTAAAAGGAAAATAAACTACCCATTTTTATTTTATTGGGTTTTATTTGATTTGGTTTTTATTTATTTTATACCCTTTTATCTCTTTTGTCGGATTGCGTGGCTACTTAGCTTATAAAGAACCTAAAACCAGGCTAGCTAAAATGCAGACTGTCTGAGATAAAATGGTTTATTGTGAAAGAATAATTTTAACGTCCCTTATCTCTTCTGCCGGACTGCGTGGCTACTTAGCTACAAAGAACCTGAAACTAGGCTAGCTAAAAGATAGACTGTCCGAGATAAGGGTGTTTATTGCGAAAATATTTGTGGTTTTTCTCTTTTTGTCTGTTGTATGGTTATGCTATGCAATCAAATGCAACAAACAAATGCACACACAATTCACTCATCCGTGAACAAGTAGGATGACGTTTTAATTACGAGGTATGGTTTTCCTGCAGAAGAGTGCATATTCAAGGTAGTTCTATTTTTCTCACCAAGGCCAGGCCCCAAGGTGCCCCCATTATAGGGTCCCCACTCTCCAGCCTTCCGACCATGCATGGCACTAAGGTCGTAGTCAGTCTTTATGCTAAAAGAGGAAGGTTATCACCTTGAGTGGTGGTTTTCGATCATACCGGTGGACTCATGGCCCTCACTACGGCAAACTATACCTGCCACCCACTCCCTATGGATTTCTCACTTGCCCCGGATATAGGGGGAACTGTTGTGTGCAAAGGTTTGTGTACAGTTTGTATTTCAAACAATTGCGTAAAATAAACAAACAACAGTTATTAAAGCCAAATAAATAAAACATGTTATAAAACAAATAAAAGCGAAATTTTTAAGTTTATTCATTAAACTGGCCCATCATTAAATGGGATCAACTCTCTAGGCTTCCCCAGTGGAGTCGTCATCTGTCGCTGCCATCAAAAGAGGCGGTCGGAGTGACGTGATGGTTTCTGACTTCGACTCGCGTTTTAAAGTGATGTTACAACGCCTTTAGGTTGTCCGATAACCGGGCTGGACCTAAAGGCGAGGTTTTCGAAAATGGGTTCTGGAGTAGCCACCAATGTTTTATCCGGAAACATTGGAAAAGGAGAAAAAAGAAGGCGTTGGTTTTGAAAACCAACCTTGGCCATTATAACCAGAGTTGGGTAAGGGAGTTAGTTACGTGTAGGGAAGGTATTAGCTTCCCTATGACGCCCCTTTCGGGTTCCCTATGATCGGCTATTTATTTCATAAATGAACCTTTAAAATGATGCTTTTACCCTTTATTTATTTGCGGAATTTAAGGTATTGACTACATGGCCCTAACAACTAATGCACGGATAAATGTAAATAAAAAGCGGTAAAAGAGAGGGAGAAAGTGTGGAAACCTTCGAAGCACACTTTCGTAATTAAAATTCTTGAAGTAGGATACATTTTGGCAATCCTTCACTCTACAACGTTGGTCGCTCTTCCTCGCAACGCTACAGAATACCCTTTAAGAATGCTAAGAAACTCCCGAAATGCTTCGAAGGGATCCTAGGAGAAGAATTTCGAAGAATTACAGAAGGGAAAGTTAAAGAATTGTGTGAAAAAGAGGGGAACACGCCTTCCTTTCATATGGATTCACGCCTGTCAGGTCGAGATGACCGTTTGCCAAGTGGGATGGCCGTCTCGCCCTTAATAAATGGCGAGAAGGTCGTCTCGCCAAACGAGACAGCGGTCTCGCCCTTTGCCAATGGCGAGACGGCGGTATCGGCCTTCCAGGTGGAATTCCTTATTTTTTCTGTACAAAAAACATTCATACTCTAATATGGGGCCTATTAGTCTATCCTAGGGCCCCTTTTGGCCTTGCCCATCTTCAAATTGGAGATCTTCTACTCTTTATTTTGAGGCCGAGAAAGATTTGGGGTCTACACTAACGCTTGAAATTTTTTCTTAAGTGCAGTGTATTTCTTAGCTAACCTGTTAAAACCTTCATACATTTCTTGATATGCTTCATGTAACTCATCATATGCATTTAAGGATTTTGTGCTACTTACTTGTGATGCGGTTTCTTGTGATGAGGCTTCATCATCACTCTTTGTCATCAAGCAAAGATTTGCTTCTTCTTCTCCATCACTGCTTTTGGAAGAACTCTCTTGTGTTGTGGAAGAATCATTATCCTCTCAAAAAATATCAGTTTTGTGTTTGCTTTTATAGATATCGTTCTTCTCTTTCTTCTTATCTTTCACATCTTTCTTCTCTTTCTTAAGTTCCGAACAATTTGGTTTGATATGGCCAAGCTTTCCACATCCATAGAATTTGTACCTATTGGTTTTATCCTTTCTTTGCTATCCCTTTTTCTTGTTCTTCATAAACCGAGTAAAATTTTTAACAAAAAGAGATATATCAGAATCCGAAAACATACCTTCATTTTCACTTTATCCTGTGAAGTTTTTACTGTATTTAGAACTATCATCTTGGCTTGGTTCTATTCACCGTTCTTTAACCTTTATAGTTCCATCTCATGCTCTCGTAACTTTCCAAAGAGAGTAGAAATATTCATTTCTGTGAGATCCTTTAATTCTGTAATAGCAATGACCTTTGGTTGCCAATTCCTGTCTAAGAATTTCAAGATCTTTGTGTTCAACTCCTCATTGTCAAAACTCTTTCGTAATGCTTTCAAGTGATTTACTATATGTGTGAAGCGTGTCTAGAAATCCGTGATGCTTTCATTTTGCTGCATTTGAAACAATTCATACTCCTGAATGAGTGTGTTCTTACGTTCTCGCTTTACTTCATTTGTTCCTTCATGTGTCACTTCAAGAGTATCCCATATTTCTTTTGTCGTCTTGCATTTTGAGACCTTGAGAAATTCATTACGAGTTAAGGCAGAAACAATAGTGTTTCAGGCTCTTACATCATATTGGGCACGCTTATTTTCATCTGACGCCCATTGGTCAAAAGCCTTTAGAATAGCTCCAGACTCCATTGTTCTCATCGAAATGTAGGGGCCATTGAGTATAGAATCACAAACACCATAATCTAGTTTTTGTAAAAATATTTCTGATGAGTCATTATATTCCCGTATTTTCTTCCCTTTCTGAACTTATTTTAATTAGTGTTTTGGGCTTAACTTTCTATTATTAGTGAATTTTTATTAATTGGGCTTCATTGAGCCAATAATTAGATTTTAATTAATTTAAATCTATTTGATCTAATTTTTTCTCATTATTAATTTTAGGACAGTTAAAGCAATTTTGGGCTTGGAAAATTGGGTCAAATGTCATATTTTATTCTATACGGGTACTAACATTGGTTTACTGTTTTATTTATAATTTTTTCTACTGATATCCAAAAGTGATTATTTTCAAAACATTATAAACTAGATACATTCAGATTTCCATAGGATCCAAAATCATTCAATTCGGAAATAAATTGGATTTTACATAAATTATCCAACACATGTCAAGAGCACCAGGCCGGCCCAATGGACATGCTTCAGTAATTTAAGTATCCTAAATTCATTAGACCTCCAAAAATAGTAGAAATGGTGGCGTTTTAAAGCTAACTCAAAAGTTTTTCAAAGGATACCGAAATCGCTTAATTTGGATAAGTATTGAAAATACTGCATGTGTTTGAAGTTCACGGACCTGCACTAAAGCCAACTTATGATGTGTTTCATGAACCAGTTGAGTCCAAACCTCAATAAAGATTAGGGTTAGGCTTATTTATATAAGAGAGGCACATCACACATCAGAAGACACACATCACACAAGTACTACGCAGCCACCACACTTCCACCTTTCATCTTCTGCAATTTATATTCAAGTTTGCTTACTCTTCTGTCATTATTTTTAAATTCTTGTTTCGATTTTAATTCTGTTTCTTCTATTGCGTTTTCAACTTTCCGTGGATAACTAAATCTTTGTATTGATTTTCTGAGAAGAATGCAAGTAGATCTTTGAGGTTTTGTTCTTCAATTTCATTTTGTTTGTTCTCTTAACTCTTCATCTTCTAATCTCAGTGTTGAATTATAATCTGTTTATGCTTAATAAACTGAAACTAATATCACAGTTTGCTTAATTCTGTGTTAGAGATGAGATTATGTGATGTATGCAATGCTTAATTGTATAAGGATAATTTGGGGTTAATCTTCGCTTAGTTGGTTAATTTCATCTTGGAATAAGGGTTAAGGAAATTTTGGGATTAATCGTCGCTTAGTTAGTTAATTTCATATTGGAACAAGGGTTAAAGCTAATTTGAGATTAATCTTCGCTTAGTTGATTAATTTCGAATTAGAATATAATTTGGGATTTATCTTCGCTTAGTTGGTTAATTTCGTGATCTAGGATAAGTGACACTGCATTAGAATCAGGAAATGAATTGCATTTTAATCTGTTTTTAATCCGCATTTTTATAATCTGCTTTTGTTCTATTTCATCTAATATTTTAATTTTGAAAAACTCCCCTTTTAATTTTTTGTTACTAAAAATTGATAAGCTTTGATAGAAATTCGTGGTCTTTGGGAGATGACCTAGGAAAGCTTCCTAGTACTACATTTATCTGTTTTAATTATTTGACCGAGTACGACATCGATCAATTTCCATCCTCGCCTTCCAAAATTGATACTCTTCAACTTCAAATAGTGGTTATTTGTTTATTGAGGCTCCTTCCCTGTAAACTTGATTTTGCATAGACATCTTGACAGATCATTTAGAAATAACTTATCTAACCAAGGTTTGATACCACTTGTTAGACAAATGACATTTAGAGGGGGGTGAATAGATGCACACATTACATTAGATGCCAAATTAAAAATTTATTTAAGATGTCCAATAATTTGTTAATTCAATTTTAATTATCAAATAAAATGTAGATAAAACGAAAGTGATATAATCATAGATATAAAGGGAAAGATTAAAGCGTGCAGATGTAGGAAGCGATAAGATAAACAAAAGCCAAGAGTCATAAAGTGAAGAGAAGAGCACACAATAATTTATATTTGTTCGGGTATAGTCAACTCTACATCCAGTTCCCAGTCACCTCTAACACAAGAGTGACCCCAATTCACTATCTTTCAAATTCAGTTTACAAATTACAATCAACAAGGCAGAGGTACCAGTAAAGAGTAAACTAATTAAAAATACAATCACCTCCTTAGAATCCCACTAAGGAGGAACACCTCCCTAGAATCCCACTAGTGATGAACACCTCCTCTGAACAAATCAAAGGATGAAAAGCACCTCCTTTGCAACCAACACACAAAGGATGAACACCTCCCTAAACAAATCAAAGGGATGAAAACACTTCCTTAGAATCCCACTAAGGATGAACATCTCCCCGAACAAATCATAGGGATGAAAACACCTCCTTGAACAAATCAAAGGGATGACGGTAGAAACTCCAAACACAAACACACTGCTCAAGAAATAGTACAACCACCTAAACCCTAAAAAGGGGATTTAACATCAACCACTTAAATCCTAAACAGGGAATTTAACATCAACTTCCTAAGCCCTAAAAAGGATGAAGGCAATAAAATAAGAACAATCACACTTGGGTAATGCAGACAACAAATTGTAGAAGCTTGTAGAATGATAACTCCAAGAACACAGTGTAATTGACAGTGAAAGCGTAGAAGGCGGTATGAAAAAGTTTTCTCGGAAAATGTAAAAGTTCTTTGTTGTCTTGCTCAAAATTCTTTTCTCAAAACTAATTGAATGTAAATTGAATTTTTGAATTCTGTAATTGGGTATAATTGATTTTTCATTAAAACTCATTTAAATAGGAAAATAACATCAGAAAATAGTCGTTGGTCACTAATAATTTCATAGAGGAAAATCAGGATGTATTCAGAAACAATTATTCTTCAAAACGGATATATTTTTCAAATTTGAATTGTCATAATCGATTATGTTACCAGTATAATCAATTATGATAGAGAGAAAATCATTTTTTCATTTATGATGCATCATAATCGATTATGAAAGTGAAAAATATAATGTTACGAAATTTTATCACACTTGTACTTTGAGGATTATGCATAATACCACTTCATCAATTTGTACCTCCATATCCAGTATTCTAAGACTCTATCTAGTCTTTAGGAATAATCTTGGGCTTGCTTGAGTCTTCAATGTTGTTGACTTGAATCATCATCAAAATCATTTCTTCGGAATGTAGGGACATATTGCCATCAATCTCCCGTTCATTGCTTTCATCATAGACCTAGGATGGAACCTTCTAGGGAACCTAAGGTCGACATTCCTCCCTTTCATGGTAAGGACAATGTTGAAGAATATCTAGATTGGGAGATGAAGGTTGAACAATTATTTGAGTGTCATAAAATATATGAGGAAAGAAGGGTGCCCATGGCAACCCTAAGCTTTCAAGGGCACACTATGTATTGGTGGACTTCCCTAGTACAAGATAGGAGAATACACAATGAGCCCCAAGTTAGGTATTGGAATGAACTCCGACGTGCTCTTAGGAAGAGACATGTACTCTCTTACTATGATAGGGAGTTGATGGAAAAGCTCCAAAGACTCCAACAAAAAAAATATGACCATAGAGGAGTATAGGCAGAGAATGGAGTTATTAATGATGAGGGCTAGGATAAGGGAAGAACCACAAATCACTCTTGTTAGGTTCTAAAGAGGCCTTAACCTAGAAATAAGGGACCGAGTGGAGTTACTACCCTACCAAGATCTTAATGAATTAGTACAATTGTGCGTTAGGGTAGAATAAAAAATAAAAAGAAGAACTTTTTTAAGAGAATACCTTAACTCTAGGAATGAGCTGAAGAGGGAGAGTTCCACCTCCAAACCCAAACTTGAAAAGTCACTTGATAGGAAAATAGAAAAAGAAGAAGAAAATGATAATTATAGAAAATATGAAAAAGGAAAAACAAAAATTTGTCTTCTCGAAGGAGAATAGGACCAGGGATGTCCAGTGTTTTTGATGTCTTGGTCGAGGACATTATGCTTCTGAGTGTCCTAATAAGAAAATCATGTTAATTAAAGACCAAGAAATTGTAAGCCAGGATGAGGCCCAATCTTCACCAGTGAAGAGGAATCCTCTAACTCTGAGGAGGAGGTGCTTCCTTATGAAGGTGATTTATTAATGGTAAGACAACTCCTGGAGAATCAACCAATTGAATTAGAACAATCACAAAGAGAGAACCTATTCCACATTAGATGTAAATTTTTTGAAAACACTTGTTCTTTAATTGTGGATAGTGGCTCTTGTTGTTATTGTTGTAGTTCAAGGGTTGTAAAAAAATTAGACTTAACTTTTGTTCCTCATCCAAAACCTTATAACTTTAGTGGATAAAGATGATGGAGGAATAGCAGTTGATAAACAAGTAAATATTCCAATCTCAATAGGGAAATATAAAGATGAAATTTTATGTGACATAGTTCCTATGTTGGACATATTTTACTTCAAAGATCCTGGAAATTTGATAAGAAAACTCTCCATGATGGTCTTACTAATAAATATAAGTTTCACTCACAAGGGACACAATATAATACTATGTCCTCTTACACCTCAACAGTAAGAGAGGATCAAATAAAAATGAAAAAAAAAGTTGATGAAGAGAGAAAAGGAATAAAAAAAAGTGATAAGAAAATAAAGAGTTCTGCCAAAACAGGACAGGAGAAGAAAAAGGGATTGGAAGTCGATGTCTTTTCCAATTTTGTTGTTCACAAAAACATTTTTGAAAACAAAATCAATAAAAATATTCTGAATGAACAACCTCTTTTTCTTCTCCAATGCAAGGAGACACTTGCTGCCAGAAGTCAAGAACTTGATTCTTACCACAAGGGGTACAAAAGCTTTTAAAAGAATTTGATGATCTATTTCCCAAAGAAGTACCCCAAGGGCTACCACCTCTTAGAGGAATAGAACATCAGATAGATTTAGTGCCTGGGGCAAGCTTACCAAAAAGGCCTGCGTACAGAGCAACCCCCAAGAAACTCAAGAGATAGAAAATCAAGTTAGTGACCTAAGAAGGGTTGGGTATAGAAGAGCCTTAGTCCTTGTGTTGTCCCAGTATTGTTAGTCCCTAAGAAAGATGGAACATTGAGAATATGTGTAGATTGTACGACTATCAATAACATCACTCTTAAATATAGACATCCCATACCTAGGCTAGATGATATGTTGGATGAATTGAATGGGGCTAACATATTTTCCAAAATTGATCTTAAAAGTGGATATCACAAAATAAGAATTAAAGATGGAGATAAATGAAAAACTACTTTTAAGACCAAATTTGGAATATACGAGTGGTTAGTTATGCCTTTTGGTTTGACCAACGTCCCTAGCACCTTCATGAGATTAATGAACCATGTCCTTAGGGATTGCATAGGAAGGTTTTTCATTATTTATTTTGATGACATTTTAATCTATAGTAGAAGTCTAGGTAAGCACGTAGGCCATCTTAGACTAGTCTTAATTATACTAAGGGAACATCATCTCTTTGCTAACTTTGAAAAATGTATCGTTTGCCAAGAAAAAGTGATATTCTTAGGATTCCTAGTTGGAAAAGATGGAGTCCATGTTTACCTAAGAAAATAAAAGCAATCTAGGATTGGCCTACACCTAAAAATGTAGGAGAAGTTCGAAGTTTTCATGGGCTAGCTAGTTTCTATACAAGATTTGTTAAGGACTTCTCCACTATAGCTGCTCTGCTTAACGAACTCATTCAGAAGGATGTACCTTTCCATTGGGGTGAAAAACAAGAAATAGCCTTCAAGAAACTTAAAAATAATTTAACCAATGCACCGGTTCTAGCTCTACCAAACTTTTATCAAACTTTTGAGCTAGAATGTGATGCATCGGGAGTTGGCATAAGTGTTGTGTTACTTCAAGGTCGGCATCCCATAGCTTATTTTAGTGAAAAATTTCATGGAGCCACCTTGAACTATCCCACCTATGATAAAGAGCTTTATGCTCTAATCCGAGCCCTCAAAACTTGGGAGAACTACTTAGTGACAAAAGAATTTGTTATTCACATTGATCATGAGTCATTAAAGTATCTCCGAGGGTAAGAAAAATTAAATAAAAGGCATGCTAAGTAGGAGGAATATTTAGAACAATTCCTTATGTCATTAAATAGAAACAGGGGAAGAGTAATGTTGTTGCTGATGCTTTGTCTCAAAGACATACATTACTCATCTCCTTGGGTTCTCATATCTTAGGGTTTGATAACATAAAGGATTTGTATGAACATAACATTCATTTTTCATCCATTTATGCTAAATGTCTCAAGAAGTCTTCTGATGGATTCTATGTTTTTGAAGGATACCTATACAAAATTGAAAAATTATGTATTCCTCAAGGATCCATTCGAATTGCTTGTTTACAGGCTAAATCTAAAGTAATGCTCTAGCTCCCCTTCGGTTGATATTAGTATGGATTTTGTGCTTGGACTTCCAAGAACCCAAAGGGGATATGATTCTATCTTTGTGGTAGGACCATTTTATCAAGATGGCTCACTTTATTCTCTGCCACAAAGTAGATGATGTTAGGCTTATCTCAAGACTATTTTTTAAAGAAGTTGTAAGATTGCATGGAATACCTAAGACAATAATGTCTGGCAAGGATGTTAAGTTCCTAAGTCATTTTTGGAAAACTCTTTGTGAAAGATTAAGAACTAAACATCTATTTTCAATTCACCCCCCCTCTTGATATCAACCTATATTGTTAGATTTATAGGCTGAGATCAAGAGGGGGGATGAATTGATCTTTCCAAAATTTTCGCAATTTACAGCTACAGATTACCAATTTCAAAGATTAAGAAATCTGACCAAGTATTAAACCAAGAAAAACAATCAGAATTTAATAAGGTTCAAGTAGAATTAAAGAAAGTGATGAAAGAGGAAAAGAAACACCAAGAATTATACTGGTTCACCCAAACCACTGGGTTACATCCAGTTCTCAACCAAATTCCAATTGAGTTCATCTAGATTAAACTTGTTTTGATTACAGAACAGAATTACAAAACATGATTTCTAGTTCTTGTACCAAACCTGCAACCAAGTTCTAGTTGCAGAACTAGTGCCCAAACTTCCAGACACCAAGACAGAAAATAATTGAAAAAGAAATGAAAGAATGAAAAAAATAGAACAATCAAACCTGATTATGCAGATGCAAAAATTACACTGTAGATCGAGTTTCTTCACAAGCAAGAACACAAAAATGCCTCAAGAAATAACTTCAAAAATTCCCACTAAAAATAGCATACTTCTCTCTTGAAAAGTTCTTTCTTGATTGCTTGAATGATTTCTAAAAGGTGTATTTTAAAATGTTGAAGCAAATCTATTTATATACAAATTTTTCTAACAAACTAGTTTATTTAATCAGTTATTTCGCCTTTTAATCGATTAAAATAACTTGACTTTAACGATTTTAACTGATAAAAATATCATTTAATTGATTAAAATATTCTACCATATTTTCCATATATATTTTAATTGATAAAAATGCAGTTTCATCGATTAAAACAGCTTACCCCAAAAATCATTAAGTGATTTTAATCGATTAATTTGAAGTTTAATCAATTAATAAACTAACAAAACATTTTCCAAAACTTCTTAAGTATTTTTAACTAATAAAAACATGGTTTAATCGATTAAAACATTTAACCATGTTAGACAAATGGCATCTAGAGGGGGTGAATAGATGCACACATTAAAAATGATGCCAAATTAAAATTTATTTATTTAAGATGTCAAATAATTTGTTAATTCAATTTTAATTATCAGATAAAATACAGATATAGCGGAAGAGATATAATCAGAGAGATAAAGGGAAGGAAATAAGTAGATGTTATCACAGAGGTATGAGGAAGAGAAAAATACACAGTAATTTATATTGGTTCGGGTATAGCCAACCCTACATCCAGTTTCCAGTCAACTCTAATCACAAGAGTGACCCAAATTCACTATCTTTAAAATTCAGTTTACAAATTACAATCAACTCAATAAAGGAACTAGTAAAGAGTAAACTAATTAAAAAGACAATCACCTCCTTAGAAACCCACTAAGGATGAACACCTCCCTAAAATCCAACTAGGGATGAACACCTCCTCTGAACAAATTAAAGGATGAAAAGTACCTCTTTTGCAACCAACACACAAAGGATGAACACCTCCCTAGAATCACACTAGGGATGAACACCTCCCTGAACAAATCAAAGGGATGAAAACACCTCCTTAGAATCCTACTAAGGATGAACAACTCCCCGAACAAATCAAAGGGATGAAAACACTTCCCTGAAAAAATCAAAGGGATTATAGAAGAAACTCCAAACACAGACAGACTGCTCAAGAAACAGTGCAACAACCTAAACCCTAAAAAGGGGATTTAATAACAACCACTTAAACCCTAAATAGGGAATTTAACATCAACTTCCTACAAAGGATGAAGGCAATAAAATAAGAACAGTCACACCTGGGTAATGGAGACAACAAATTATAGAAGCCTGTAGAATGATAACTCCAAGAACACAGTGTGATTGATAGTGAAAGCGCAGAAGGCAGTATGAAAAAGTTTTCTCAGAAAACCTAGAAGTGCTCTGTTGCCTTGCTCAAAATTCTTTTCTCAAAATTGATTGAATGTAAATTGTATTTTCGAATTCTGTAATTGTGTCTTTTATTTTTCATCAAAACTCATTTAAATAGAAAAATAGAATGAGAAAATAGTTGTTGGTCATTAATACTTTCATAGAGAAAAATCAGGATGTATTCAAAAACATTTATTCTTCTAAATGGATATATTTTTCAAATTTGAACTGCCATAATCGATTATGTTACCAGTATAATTGATTATAAGAAAGAGAAAATCATTTTTCCATTTCTGATGCATCATAATTGATTATGATAGTGAAAAATGTCATGTTACAAAATTTTATCACACTTGTGCTTTGGAGGATTATGCATAATACTACTTCATCAACTTGTACCTCCATATCCAATATTCTAAGACTCTATCTAGTCTTCAAGAATCATCTTGGGCTTGCTTAAATCTTGAATGGTTTGAATAATCATATCTTGGGCTTGCTTGTGTCTTGAATGTTGTTGACTTGAATCATCATTAAAATCATCTCTTGGGAATGTATGGGCATGTTTCACATTGCCATCAATCTTCCCCCCTCATTGCTTCCAATCTCCCTCTTTTTTATGATGATCAAGGAAACACCTAAAATGAATTAAAATGCTTTACTCTATATATCCAGCTCAAGATTAGCATATATTTGCACAGTATAGTGTAGCACAGATTAGCCTAGATTAGCACAGTATATTTAAATTCCTCCTAGATATGTTAATAACAAAGCTTTCCTTAACTCATATGAGCAAAACTTCTCCTAACTCCCACTGTTTAATTCATAATTAGGAATGGATTTCATACAAATTTTAGTTCCTCAAAAAATCTCCCTCTATTTCATTCATAATCATAAAAAATTATTATAAGAGAAAAAAAACTCTCCCTGTTTCATTAATAATTATGAAAAATATTGCAAGGAAAATTTAGCACAAATTTACAATGATATTTGCACATAAACCAAGGCAGAGAAGATAATGCATCACAAAGTTTCATAAAGAAGAGCATCATAATAAGGAGTGTTAGAATCGCGCAACGGAATGTTTGCGTTTACGGACAAAAACCAAGAGGGGGGGTGAATTGGTTTCTTAAACAAAAATTAGGGTTTTAAATTTTTTTCCAAATTTCACCAATTAAAATGCTGTGTAAAGTAAATAGAGAAGGGATAGAATATTACACAGTCAATTTATACTGGTTCGGATCAAAAGACCCTACGTCCAGTGGCTAATCACTCAAACAGAGGATTAATGCTGTCACTATAATCACAGTTTTACAAACAGATTACAAATGAAAAGATAAAGTAAAGAAAACACCTCTCTTGAGTCACACAAGAGATGAACACCTCCTTTGAATCCACAAAGGATGAAGAACAACTTTCCCTAGAGACGACACAACACACAATCCACCAAGAAACTCACTCAGTGATTCTTATCGCTTCTAGCCCACACTAGGTTTCAAAAGCCCCTTTTTCTTCCCTACAAACAGTTCTCTGGCAGTCACAACTCTTAACTTTTGTATGAAAAAGGTTGTTAATTAATAGAGAGCCTTAGAGAACCTTAAGTAGAGAGAATAGGGTTTGGGAATTGGGGATTTTTGAAAATAGATGAATTGGGAATAGGGTTTTCGTAAATTGGTCCAATTTTGAATTTCAAAATGCACAACAGACATAAATAATCGATTATCTTGAGTGTTAATCGATTATTCCAGAGTCATTCTCGCAGAAGAGCAAAATAACACCAGTTAATCGATTAACAGGCCATTTAATCGATTATCTACTCTAGATAATCGATTATCTGGTGATTTAATCGATTAAACCAGAGAGCAATTACTGAAAATGGTTTTCTTGCTATAATAATCGATTATCTTGTCAGTTAATCAATTATTCCAGTGTATTTTTCATAAAAATAAGTTTTTAGAGCTTTTAAAGAGTGGTCTATGTGCTGACTATCTTGGACTCTAATATTACAGACTCAAAAATATAAAAACAGAGTTATTACATAGCATTACAAGTCTTCAAATCTTTAAGTCCTTTATTCTTGAATCATCATCAAAATCTACAAGCTTCATATTCTTGTATGTTCAACAATCTCCCCCTTTTTTATGATGATCAAAATTTCCTTTAAAGTTCTTTGTAATAACCTGTTTTGTCTGTCACAGCTAACAAAAACATTAAACATACCAGACAACATTTAAAATTAATAAACATAAGAGGCTTTAAATAATTTCAATGTTATAGACACAGGATAATCGATTAATTCCCCATATAATCGATTATTACAGTACAAAATGTAAATATTGATTAGTTAAGCAGAGTTTAGATTATCTCTAATATTCCTAAGTCTCTTCTAAGATCATAGAATCTATCTTTGGGAAGAGGTTTGGTAAAAATATCTACTAATTGATGCTTTGTATCAACATATTCAATTTTACAATTTCCCTTACTAATATGATCTCTTACGAAATGATGTCTAATCTTTATATGCTTAATTCTAGAGTGCATTACTGGATTCTTAGTAAGATTGATTGCACTTGTATTATCACACATCAAAGGAATATTATCTAGAAAAATATTATAATCTTCTAGTTGTTGCTTCATCCATAGGATTTGTGCACAGCAATTACCGGCTGCAATATATTCAGCTTTAGTTGTGGACAAGGCAACACATGCTTGTTTCTTAGAATGCCAAGATACTAAGGATGATCCTAACATATGACATGTTCCACTAGTACTCTTTCTATCAATCTTACATCCACCATAATCAGCATCAGAATATCCTATTAAACTAGGAGAAGATTCAGATGGATACCATAAACCAGTTCCTGTAGTTCCTTTTAAATATTTAAAAATTCTTTTTACTGTAGTTAAATGAGATTCTTTTGGACATGCTTGAAATCTAGCACACACACAAACAAAATGCATAATATCATGTTTACTTGCAGTTAAGAATAATAGTGAACCTATCATACCTCTTGTCGCTGCCGTCAAAACGAGGCGGTCGAAGCGACGCGATGGTTCCGACTTTCCAATTTTCGCGTTTTTATTGGTGTGGTTACAACGCCTTTAGGTTGTCCGATAACCGGGCTGAACCTAAGGGCGAGATTTTCGAAGAGGCGCTCTTGGATTGTCCGATAACCGGGCTAAACCAAGAACTAATTTTGAAGGGTTCTTTTTGGAGTCACCACCGATGTTTTTACCGGAAACATCGGAAAAGGAGTGAAAAGGCGTTGGTTTTCGAAAAACCAACTTTGGTCATTACAACCAGAGTTGGGTAAGGGAGTTAGTTACGTGTAAGGGAAGTGTTAGTTCCCTTACGACGCCCCTTTCGGGTTCCCTATGATGGGCTAGCTACTTTGAATAAATAAACTGGTGAAAATATGCTTTTACCCTTTATTCGCGGAATTTAAAATTATGACTACATGGCCCTAATGTCTATTGCGTAATTAAAAAATAAAGCGGTAAAGGAGAGAGGGAGAGTGTAGAAACCTCCGAGGCAAGCTTTCTATTAGTTTCTTTACAATTTGGGTGCTTTTTGGCAGCCCTTCACTCTTTACAGCGCTGAAATCTCTCAAAAACGCTATAAAAACTCTTAGAAATCTCTCAAAAACTCCAGAAATGCTTCGGAGGGATTCTAGAAAGAGAATTTGAGGAAGTGACTAGAGATAGAATGGAAGAACTCTGTGAAATGAGGGGAATGGCGCAACTATTTATAGGGATTCGCGCCTGTCAGGTCGAGACGGTCGTCTCGCCTTGCAAAAATGGCGAGACGACCGTCTCGCCAAACGAGACGGCGGTCCCGAATCCGAGACGACGGTCTCGACCCTAAAATGCGAAAATCCTTATTTTTGTGCCAAAAATCCTAAGATGGCTTCATCCATCTTTGAATAGAAGGTTTTCTGGTCTTTATTATGAGGTCGGGCATGATTTGAGGTCTACAGCTGCCCCCCCCTTTACCTGACCAGTCGGCCGTTGGCCTGCTGTGCCAAGAAGATCAACTGGAACGTAAAGGAGTTGACCCTCTTGCCCGGTTACCCTTCGGATGCTCCATCTTGCGGCGGTTGATCTTCTGGAGAAAATTTGTGTTGTGCACCTCCAGGATACTCCCTCTGACGGTAGCCAATCCCTTCGGTTGACACATGGTAGAACCTCAGGATACTCCTTCTGACGGTAGTCGATCCTTCGGTTGATGAGTATAAACCCCCCATCAGGCTGGTAGTTGCAGTCCTGCTGTGTGTTGGACCGGATGGGTATGAACCCCCCATCAGGCTGGTAGTTGCAGTCCGTTGTGTGTTGGATTGGATGGGTATGAACCCCGCATCAGGCTGGTAGTTGCAGTCCGCTGTGTGTTGGACTGGATGGGTATGAACCCCCCATCAGGCTGGTAGTTGCGACTTACTGATCTGGCTTGAGCGCAGATCAGGCGCACTTACGTGCGCAAATTGATAGGTATAAACCCCCTATTAGGCTGGTACAGTCCACTGCATAGGACTAGTGGTGGTGGCGGCTTACTGCTCGGGTGGCTCATGCGCCCGGTGAGATGTTCTTTCTTTGCATTTGTTTGTATTTTTCTGGGAATGGTCGTCCGGTCTACGCCGGGGATTTTGGTGGTGTTCATCCAGCTTGTTGGTTGTTGGGGATTCTTTGATTTTGATCTTTTGGTAGTGGTTATCCGACTTCGCTGGTCATCGAAAAATTATTGGTTGTTTTGGGGATACATAATTGACAAGGTCTTATCGGGATACCCCTGAGTGCTCCCTATGCAAGCATGAAGCTGATCTTTATATGAATGTCTTTTTGGTCTTTTATTTATCTGAAGTACATTTGTTTGTTTTGATTCTGACAAAGTCCTTTTCGTGCAACTACTTGTGCGTGGATGCCTTTGATACAATCTATTTTAGTTGGGGGCATTTAGAAAGTGACCGGTACTTTCTTTTTTGTTCTCTCGTGATTATTCTTTTTGCTTTAGCCCTATCTTTTGCCTAGACCGCCCTTTGTGGGTTTTCGATCTAGCGGGCTTAATTCTTGCCTGAGATATTTCGGTGGATTTTTCTTTTTATGAAGTCCTTAACTTTTGCCTAGACCGCCCTTTGCGGGTTTTCGATCTAGCAGGCTACCCTATATTTTTTGCTTGGGACGGTCCTGGTCGGCGCTGTTTGTCTTGTTTCTCTTATGCTTTCTTGTATTGCTTATTTTATGCATGCTCATATTTCGTTAATATAGAGACATTCTCATAAGTAGGTAAAGAGAAGAAAAGACAATTTTTATTGATATCACCAAATGATCTATTTTTGATAAAAATATTTCCAAAAACCCCTGTCTCATATTGAATATGATAGCACAATATATACATGAAATACAGAAACATTCTAGGCTATAATTACGCTAACCATTATAGTTGGTATCCTAAATTTGTCTATTAACAGATATGACATTAATGTGCATCACTGTGCATTGCTGTCATGCCAAGCTAAATATGGAAAAAAATAATCATGTAGAATCATGGCATGATACGGTATTTGTAATCGTATATTCTATGTTTATCACCCTCCCTCAAGATGGAGTATGAAGGTTATGAATGCCCAACTTGCCTAAAAAAGAACCAAATTTAGTGGCGCCAAGAGATTTGGTGAAGAGATCAGCCAGTTGATGATGAGTAGACACATAGGAGGGTTGGATATGATTGTGTTGTATTTCATCACGAATAAGATGACAATCCACTTCAATATGTTTTGTCCGTTCATGAAACACAGGATTCTTGGCAATGTGAAGGGCAGCTTGGTTGTCACGGTAGAGAGTCATAGGGTCGGTGTGAGTAATGCCTAGGCTCGAAAGAAGGCCTTGAAGCCATTTCAACTCACATGTCGTGTTGGCCATAGAACGATATTCCGCCTCGGCGGATGATCGAGAAACCGTATGTTGCTTCTTGGTTTTCCAGGAAACGGGAGATTGACCAAGGAAAATAAACCAACCGGTGAGAGATCTTCGAGTGAGAGGACAACTTGCCCGATCCAGAGTCACACCAACCATAAAGACGAAGGTCACTCTCTCTTTTAAAAGCACACCCCGACTCGAGCTGCCCTTTAAATAGCGTACCACGCGGAGTGCAGCCCGCCAATGCTCCTGACGCGGTTGGTGCATGAATTGAGATAGGACATGAACACCGTAAGATAATTCAGGTCATGTAAAACACAAGTAAATAAGGCGACCGACGAGACGTCGATATTGACTCGGGTCGAGAAAGTAGTTCGCCATCGGCCAATGCTAAACGATGATTTTCTTCGATTGGCGTGGACACGAGTTTCCCTCCAAGCAATCCTGCTTCAGCTATAATGTCCAACGCATACTTCCGTTGACACAAGAAAATTCCTGTAGGAGATCCGGCAACCTCCACCCCAAGAAAGTATTTTAATTTCCCTAAGTCCTTCATACGAAAACATTGATGAAGATAATCTTTGAATTGCGCAATGTCTTCATGATGATTGCCGGCAATGACTAGGTCATCCACGTAAACTAACACAACCAGATTCGACATCTCCTTTGCGAAAGATGAACAAGGAGTGATCAGACGAAGAACGTTGAAACCCATATTGAACAAGAGCAGTTGAGAGCTTGGCAAACCAACACCGAGGAGCTTGACGAAGACCATAAAGGGACTTGCGGAGATGACACACCATACCCTTTTGAGACACCAAGAACCCTGGCGGCATTTTCATGTACACATCTTCCTCAAGATCGCCGTGCAGAAAAGCATTATGGACATCCATTTGATGGAGTTCCCAGTCTTTGGCTACTGCCACTGCCAACACTGTCCGAATGGTGACCATCTTTTCCACTGGGGCAAAGGTCTCGTCATAGTCAATCCCCTCAACTTGGTGATTTCCCAAGACAACTAATCGGGCTTTGAAGTGTTCAACGCTCCCATCAGAATGATATTTGATTTTATAAATCCACTTGCAACCCGGAGGCTTCTTCCCTGCTAGGTAGAGGAGTAATGTCCCATGTTTCATTACTTTGGAGGGCCCGAATTTCACTAGCCATGGCATCTCTCCATCTAACATCCCGAACAACTTCAAAGAAATGCACAGGTTCTCTCTCTGCATGAAGGGCTGCAAGAAAGGTTCGGTGGGGGAAGGAGAATTTAGCACAATTTAAGTACTTTGTCAAACTGTAAGGCATACCTGAGGAAGTTGAATGTGGAGTGCAAATTGAGGGACCGAGTTGTAAAGTGGTGTTAGTGACATAATCACGAAGCTTCACAGATGGCTTTCGTACACGAAGACCTTTCCCCAGGGATGCAGGGACAGTATGCTCCTCAGGAACCTCTAGTTCTGTCATCATAGAGTCAGTTTGTTCTGGTGGGAGAACAATCTGGGTGGGAGGCTCTTGTTCATGGCATTCAGCGTGGCCCTCCCTGAACTCAGTTGTGGGCACATCTTCTGTTGTGGGGTTAACGTCATCAGTCTCCACAACGTGTTCTGCATTGTTCATTGCACCAAGTCCAGGCAATGCTTCCTCGACAATGCCAACATCAACAGTAGGCAATCCTACCTCTGAATGTCTACTGTGGGCAAGAGAGGCAAACGGGAATTCATGTTCTACAAACTTAACATCTCTCGAAGTCCAGAAGACTTCTCTTTCCAGATCAAACAATTTCCAGCCCTTTTTTTCGATTGAATATCCAACAAATACATTCTTGCGACTTCTACTTGCAAATTTGTCACCTTTCCTATCTTGGTTATGTGCATAACACAAGCATCCAAATACCCGTAGATGGTCATAAGTGGGTGGCTTCCCATTCAATATTTCATATGGAGTTTTTCCATGGAGAACGGTTGAGGGTGTACGATTGATCAAGTATCCTGCGGTCAAAATGCATTCTCCCCAGAATTGAAGTGGAAGTTCTCCCTGAAATCGTAGAGCACGAGCTACATTTAGGATGTGTCGATGTTTTCGTTCGGCTCTCCCATTTTGCTGAGGTGTTCCAGTGCATGAGGTTTGATGGAGTATCCCATGTTGCTGAAAATATCGTTGAAGACACATAAACTCAGTTCCATTGTCACTTCGTAATATTTTGACTTGTTTCTCGTATTGTCGTTCTATTAAGGCGATGAAATGCATTAAGGTTTGTGACACATCTTTCTTATTATTCAAGAGATATATCCACACAGCTCGAGAACAGTCATCAACCAAAGTGAGAAAGTAAGATGCACCACAAGACGAGGGAGTTCTATATGGACCCCATAAATCACAATGTATTAAATCAAATATATTGGATGCTTGAAAATCACTTAAAGGAAATGTGTTTCTGCATTGCTTTGATCTCTCACACACTTCACACACACGAGTTGTATCCGTATTTCTATTCACGCTGTTCAGATGCGGAATTTTTCTAACAATCTGGTAGGCAGGATGTCCCATTCGCTTGTGCCAAATCTCTAGTTGATTTTCTGCATTGGTCTGATACGCCTTTATGCCACTCACACCACGATACCAATAGAGTCCCTCTTTTCGTTCACCCGCTCCAATCAGCATCCTCGAAGTGTGGTCCTGCATTGCACAAAATCTATCAGTAAAATGTACTGTACATTTTACTTCATTCGTCAATTGTGATACTGAAATCAAATTGCAATTCAATTTCGGAACATATAGAACATGTTTAAGTTTCAGTCCTCCATCAAGGAAAACCGATCCTTCTTTGTTTGCCAGCACCAATTCACCATTTGGTAGTCCCACTGGGCACCCTTCCAAGGCTCGACTCTCCCTCAAGTTTTCTAGTGTTCCTGTCATATGATTAGAGGTGCCACTATCAATAATCCACAAGTCACATGCTTTCTTACCAGTCATCTTTTCAGTTTCATTTGCCTTGCGAGAATTCAACATTGCTGTCAAGATCTGCCATTGCTCATTACTCAGTCCTGTGACTTCTGGTTTTTCGGTTGAACCAACGTTATCTGCACCAGTGTGCGCCATATTGACGCGAGCCGTTCCTCCTTTTCCTCGGAAGGTTCCTATTCTTTGTTGATTTTTTTCATCGTTTCTATCGGTTCGTGGTCTCTCTCCCCACCATTCTGGGTAACCAATGATCTTGAAGCAATTGCCTTTGTCATGTCCCTTCCTTCCACACTGCATGCAAACAACTGATTTTTCTTTCGCTTCATTGCGCAACTTGTTCCTGGTTTCCGCTCGCATAGCCATTCCCACGATCATTCCTCGCTCTTCTTTAGACCTGGTGATTGTTCTCACCCTTTCTTCTTGCACCATGGTGCCATACACCCGATTCAACGAGGGTAATGAATATGTTGCCAAAACATTTGACCGTGCAGTTCCATAGCCCTCATCATCTAGCCCCATCAAGAACTGATGAATTTTTTCTTCTTCTCTTCGTTTCTCAAGTTGCGTCATAATATTACACTTGCATCCCCCACATCTACACTGTGGGATTTGCTCGTAATTTGCCAGTTCATCCCACAACGTTTTCAACTTCCCATAATAGGAAACCATAGTCATTCCTTGTTGTTTGCATTCTGCCAACTCTGACTTTAGCTGCTGGATTCTTGGTCCGTTCACGATCGAGAATCGTTCCTTGATGTCATCCCATAGGTCCTTTGCGTTTTCCATGTATGCAACAGTGGAACGCAAACTAGGTTCTATAGTGTTTAGTATCCAAGATACAAGCATCGATTGAATTGTCCACCAATCTTCTATCGCAGATGTGTCTTCTTCAGGTTCCTTATGAGTTCCATCTATGAAACCCCATTTCCTTCGAGCCCGCAGAGATATCTTCACGGCCCTTGCCCATTCCTCGTAATTCTCTCCTCGTAATTGTACCTGTGTAATCACATTTCCAGGATTATCACTGGCACTCAGATCGTATGGCGATGGTGTTTTCTTCACCGCCTCTCCTCTCTCTACCATTAAGTACGACTGTGTTCTCGGGCTGTTGGATATCAGAGTTTGGTTTGCTCTGATACCATGATAAAAATATTTCCAAAAACCCCTGTCTCATATTGAATATGATAGCACAATATATACATGAAATACAAAAACATTCTAGGCTATAATTATGCTAACCATTATAGTTGGTATCCTAAATTTGTCTATTAACAGATATGACATTAATGTGCATCACTGTGCATCGCTGTCATGCCAAGCTAAATATGGAAAAAAATAATCATGTAGAATCATGGCATGATACGGTATTTGTAATCGTATATTCTATGTTTATCAATTTTTCATGAGGATTTACAAAGGAATTTGTAAGCAAGGCTGGCCAAGGTTGGCTAAGCTGTATAGGATACATCAATCATGTCCGTGATTTCTGTTTCTCCATTTTTCCTGGTCACTTCAATTGAGATGCTCGAACTCGGAGTGAAGACTATGTGAAGTCTGCTTGCCTCTGTGAAGGTGTTACCTTAGTCGTCTCTGTAGTTTTCGGCTAAGGTAATCATTGCTCTTTTTTTTTTTTTTTGGAACCTCTAATTTTTGCCTAGGATGTATCCTAGCGAGGGATGTGGACCCTATCTTTTGCCTAGGACGCTCTTTGCGAGTTTTCATCCTGACGGGTCGTGAGCAATGTCTTCAGGTGTAGTACTTCTTCACCGCGTCTGAGTTGACAGGATGTCGGAGCTTTTCTCCGTCCATGTGGGTAAGGATGAGGGCTCCTCCTGAGAAGGCTCGCTTGACCACAAAGGGCCCTTCGTAATTTGCTGTCCATTTTCCAATTTTGTCTTTCTGGGTTGGGAGCAGTTTCTTTATCACTAGATCCCCTTCTTGGAAGGTGCGGGAATTGACCTTCTTGTCGTAGGCTTTTTTGATCTTCTTTTGATAAACTTGCCCCCGACATATGGCGTCCAGCCGTTTTTCTTCAATTAGGTTCAGCTGATCGTATCAGCTTTGGACACATTCGGCTTCTGTTAATTTTGCTTCCATAATAACTCGTAGGGAGGGTATTTCAACCTCTACTGGTAGTACGACCTCCATTCCGTATACGAGGGAAAATGGAGTAGCCCCTGTGGAGGTTCGTACTGACGTTCGGTAGCCGTGTAGGGTGAAGGGCAACATTTCGTGCCAATATTTGTAGGTTACTACCATCTTCTGGATGATTTTCTTAATATTCTTATTGGCTGCCACTACTGCACCGTTCATCTTTGGTCGGTACGGAGAAGAATTATGGTGTTGAATTTTGAAGTCTTGACACAGTTCTTCCATCATTTTATTATTGAGATTGGTCCCATTGTTAGTAATGAGCCTATGAGGGATGCCGTACCGACATAGAATATTTTTCTTGATGAAGGTGGTCACCACTTTCTGAGTCACATGCACGTATGACGCTGCCTCAACCCATTTGGTGAAGTAGTCGATGGCCACAAAGATAAAACAATGGCCACTAGATGCTTTGGGTTCTATGGGCCCGATGACGTCCATGCCCCACATAGAAAATGGCCATGGTGTAGCCAGGGTACTGAGAGGTGCGGGTGGCACGTGGATATTGTCGGCGTAAATTTGGCACTTGTGACACTTTTTAGCATATTGGTGACAATCAGCTTCCATTGTGGACCAAAAGTATCCTGCCCTTAAGATCTTCTTTGCCATGACATGCCTAGGTGCGTGGGTCCCAAAAGCTCCTTTGTGGATTTCTCTTATCAAGTTTTGGGCTTCTTCTTGGTCCACACACCTTAAGAGAGTGGAATCGAAACTCGTTTTGTAGAGGGTTCCTTCAATCAATGTGAACCCTACGACCCTTTTACGAATGGTTCGTTTATCATTGTCATTAATTCCTTCGGGATATTCGCCCCTCATGAGATATTGTTTGATGTCATGATACCAAGGATTTTGGTCGCGCTCGCCATTTACTGCCATGCAAAAGGCTTGTTTGTCATGCAGCTTGATTTGGATGATTGGCAGCTCATGCTCTTGGCCCAAAGAAAACATGGATGATAGAGTGGCGAGGGCGTCAACAAATTGATTGTCTTCCCGAGGAATATACTGGAAGGTGACGCTTTCCATTCTTGAGACTAAATCTCGGATGTGCTCTAGATATGTGATTAATTTGGAGTTTCGGGTTTCCTATTCACCTTTAAGTTGATAGATGACGAGGGATGAATCACCGAAGATTTTGAGTTTAGTAACCCCGTGATCTAAAGCTGCTTGGATCCCTAGCGCGCACACTTCATATTCGGCCATGTTATTGGTGCAGTCGAAATTGAGCCTGGCCGTTACGAGGACATATTTCTTTTTAGGGGATATCAAAATAGCTCCTATCCCGTGTCCGAGCATGTTTGAGGCCCCGTCAAAGAACATGGTCCATACCTCTTCTTTGGTCTCTTCGTGTTCGATGTACATGAAATGCTCATCAGGAAAGTCGTCTTGTAGAGACTGATACTCGTTTGTTGACCCATGGGCTAGATAATCCGCTAGGGGGCTACCTTTAATATCTTTCTGGCTGACATGAATGATGTCAAATTCTGAGAGGAGAACTTGCCACCTAGCTATTCTTCCAGTCAAAATGGGCTTCTCGAAGAGGTACTTGATTGGATCCATTTTGGAGACCAGCCATGTTGTAGCTGAAAGTGATGAAGATCTTAGTGAAATACTTTGACAAAGATCTCATTGATTTGATGAAGTCAAAGATGAAGTCAAAAGTCAACTTTGCAGCAGTCAACAAGTTACTCAGATAAAAGAGTTAGAAGATTAGTGTGTCTAACAGAATGCTTAGGTAAAACCACTTTATCTTTTCTGCTGCATGAAGTTTCTTCACTTAAATGATTTTGCAAAATGCCTCTAAAATCGTTTTAAACAATTAAAAACAAAGCATTTTGACAAAAGCTTTCTTAATAATGTTTTTAACTGATATAGTTTTGAAAGAACCGATTAAAATCACTTAGAATGTTCAAAGAAGTGTTTTTACAATATTTTAATCGATACAAATTGCTTTTAATCGATTAAAACCCTTTAGAACCCATTATGACTGATCAAATTTGAAATATGAGCGATCAAAACTTATTTCAATCGATTAAAACACGTTTCAATCGATTAAAATCACTTAAAGGGTCAGAATGATTGATCAGAATGCAGTTATGACCGATCAGAGTTGGTTATGATCGATCAGAATTGAATTATGACCGATCAGATTTGTTTCAATCGATTAAAACGCATTTCAATCGCTTAAAACAACTTGGAAAAATTTTGTACAGAGTTTCAATCGATTAAAACGCGTTTCAACCGATTAAAACAACTTGGAAAAATTTTGTACAGAGATTTAATCGATTAAAACTTCTTTTTATCAGTAAAAACAACTTGAAAAGTTTTATAAGAAGGTTTTGCAGTATATCAATCGATTAAAACACGAAACAATCGATTGAATCAAACTTAGAAAAGTTTTGTCAAATGTTTTAGCTGATATAAACGTTGGCGTATCAGCTAAAACCAATCTGTTAAAGAATCAAGAACATATTAATGGATTGAAAATACTTTTAACAGATTGAAACGACTATTTCAACAGATTAAAACAAACTTTTAACAGATTAATTAATGCAGCAATTTTGAAAATACTCTATAAAAACAGTTTGACTTGAATTTTTTAAACATAGATTGAACATCAGTTTTTACACATCCTTGAGCAATCATTCAAGCAAACCTTAGCACTCTTTTCAAGAAAGATTCGCAACAATTTTTTAGAAGTTCTTTTGAAAATCTTTCTTGAGGCAACTTGCATTCTTTAGAAGAAGAAACTCTATGCAGATTTGGATAAACTGGTTTGAGCTTTCTAGTTTCTTCTTTGTCAATTCTTTTTCATTCTTTTGTATTGTGGTGTGCCTGGAATTTGGGCACAAGTTTCTCTGCAGCTGGAATTTGGTTGTAGAGGTTATCAAGAACTGGAATTTGGTTCTTGGTGAGAGGTTAGGTGTTGGTGCCTGGAATTTGGGCACTGGTTTCTCTACAGCTGGAATTTGGTTCTTGGTGGAGAGGTTAAGTGCAGGAACTGGAATTTGGTTCTTGTGATAGATTAGGTGTAAGATTGTTGAATCTGTTAAACATTTAATCTAGTGGAACCCAGTTGGAATTTGGCTGGAGACTGGACGTAGCCCTGGTATTGGGTGAACCAGTATAAAATACCGGTGATATCTTTCTTAACCTTTCTCTCCTTTAAATTCAGTTGCTGCGCTTATTTTGATTGATTGCTTGGTGATTCAAGAACAGATCTTTAAACTTAATTTTCGAATTAGATAATCTGTTATTTGCGAAAAACTTTCAAAGATCAATTCACCCCCCTATTGATCTAAAACTACTTTTCTAACAGTAACCATATATTGTCGGAGACGCTGAGTGACCCACACCAATGCGCAACAGGTTTTTTCGAATGGTGTATAACGGGTTTCATAGTCTAGGAATTTCTTGCTGAGATAGTAAATGGCTTGCTCTTTCTTCCTGGTTTCATCTTGTTGACCGAGCACACATCCCATGGACTCTTCGAGTATTGACAAGTATAGGATCAAAGGTCTCCCTTCAATGGGTGGTACCAATACCGGTGGATTGGTCAAACATGTTTTGATTTTATCGAATGCTTGTTGGCATTCTTCATTCCACACCGTTGGTTGATTTTTGCGCAACAGTTTAAAGATGGGTATACATTTATCCATCAATTGCGCGATGAAGCGGGCAATGTAGTTAATCCGGCCTAGAAAACCTTTGATCTCCTTTTCCGTGCTTGGTGGGGGCATTTCCAAGATCGCTTTGGTTTTATCAGGGTCCACTTCTATTCCCCTTTTGCTGACGATGAACCCTAAGATTTTTCCTGATCGTACTCCGAAAGTACATTTTGCTAGATTTAGTTTGAGTTGATACTTTCGGAGTCGGTCAAAAAGCTTCTTAAGATATTGAATGTGGTCCATCTCATTCCTAGACTTGGCGATCATGTCATCCACATATACCTCTATTTCCTTGTGGATCATGTCATGGAACAAAGTGACCACAACCCTTTGATAGGTAGCCCCTGCATTCTTGAGTCCAAAAGGCATTACGCGGTAGCAAAAGGTGCCCCATGGTGTAATGAAGGAGGTTTTTTCTCTGTCCTCGACGGCTAGTTTAATCTGGTTATACCCCGTGTATCCGTCCATGAAGGAGTAAAGTGTGTTGGTAGCGGTATGGTCTACCAGCGTGTCTATATGTGGTAGGGGGAAGTCATCTTTTGGACTTGCTCGATTGAGGTCCCTATAATCCACACATACTCTGACCTTCCCGGTCTTTTTGATGACGGGTACTATGTTGGCTAACCACTCTGGGTATTTGGAAACTACTAGGAAATTGGCGTCCAATTGTCTTTGTACCTCTTCTTTTATCATTAAGGACCAGTCGGGTTTGATTCTTCTGAGCTTTTGCTTTACAGGTCTGAACCCTTCTTTCAATGGCAATCTATGCTCCACTATACTCGTGTCGAGCCCGGTCATGTCATGATAAGACCAAGCGAATACATCCATATATTGTTTTAGAAGCTGTATCAATCCCTTTTTTATGCTACTTTCTATCTGGGTGTCGATGCTTATCTTTTTCTCATCGTCCCTGTAGACCCCAAATCTTGCCCGGGCTCCAAATGAAGTCAGAAAATCCCCTATTTGAAGACGGCCAAAGCCTAACAAGCCACTAGGAGAGACTATTAGGCTCCCGTACCAAGATAGGAAGGTTTTTTGGCCCAAAAATAAAGTTTCTCGCCCTGAAGGGACGAGACCGCCGTCTGGGAATACTAGACCGCCATCTCGTTTCAACGCCAGGACGAGACCGCCGTCTGGAAAATCGAGACGGCGGTCTCGACACTCGCAAAAGCGAGACGGCGGTCTGGGTTTTCCAGACGGCGGTCTCGATTCTCGCCAAGTCGAGACGGCGGTCTGGATTTTCCAGACGGCGGTCTCGACCCCGTGACATGAGCAAGACGGCGGTCTCGAATTACGAGATGGCGGTCTCGACCCTGTCAGACAAGAACGGCGGTCTGGACCCTGACAGCGCGAAAAACTATAAATAGGGGCTCTCCCCCCCTCATTTCCACACAGAAAAACCAAGAGCTCTCCCTTCTCTCTAGAATTTCTCTCTCTAAGAATCCCTCCGAGGCATTTCTGGAGTTTCTGAGCGTCTTTAGGCATATACGGAGTGTCCTAAATCTTCTTTAGAATCCCTCCGAGGCATTTTCGGAGTTTTCTGAGAGTTGTAGAGTGAAGGGTTGCCAAAACGCACCCTCTTTTTGAATATAAAGCTTGCTTTGGAGGTGCATATCCTCATTCTCTATTCTTTGAAATTACTACCATTTAAATTATGCAATAGAAGCTAGGGCAATGTAGTCACATATTTAAATACCGCATAATAAAAGGGTAAAAGCGCAATTTTCCAAGTTTAATTATTCGCAAATAGTCAGCCTATCATAGGGAACCCGAAAGGGGTGTTGTAAAGGGACTAATACTCCCTTTACACGTAACTAACTCCCTTACCCAACTCTGGTTCTAATGACCAAAGTTGGTTTTCGAAAACCAACGCCTTTTCAAAACCCCTTTTCCGATGTTTATGGTAAAAATATCGGTGGCGACTCCATAGAACCCAAAATAAATAAGTCCTTGGGTTAGCCCGGTTGTCGGACAACTCAAAGACACTTTTCGAAAACCTCGTCCCCAGATTATCCCGGTTATCGGACAGCCTGAAGACGTTGTAACCACCAATAAAAAAACGCGAAAACAAGAAGAAGAGGGTCGAAAAACCATCGCGTCGCTCCGACCGTCCCCTCCTCTTCGGGGAGGCGGCGACAGATGGCGACTCCACTGGGGAAGCCTAGAGAGTTGATCCCATTTAGTGATGGGCTGGCTTAAAAATAATTAAACCAAGAAAATAACGCTTTTATCCTACCTTGTATTATAACATGCTTTATTGTCTGGCTTTCAATAAATTGTTGTTTGTTTATACTTACGCAATTGGTTGAAATATAAACTGCACGCAAGTCCCTTGCACACTACAGTTCCTCCTATACCCGGGGGGCAAGTGAGATAACCATAGGGAGTGGGTGGCAGGTACGGTTCGCTGCAGTTAGGGCCTTGTGCCCACCAGTGTGATCGGAAACCACCACTCAAGGTGATAACCTTCCTCTTTTGGCAACAAGACCGACTTTGGCCTTAGTGTTGAGCATGGTTGGACGGCTGGAGAGTGGGGACCCTATAATGGGGGCACCTTGGGGGCCTTAGCCTGGTGAGAACAGCTAGAACCTACCCTAAACAATGCACTTTTCTGCAGGAAAACCCTACCTTGATAAAAACGAAATCTCGCCTGTTCGGGGATGTTCGAATTGTGTGTGCATATGATTGTTGCATTTGTATGTTGCATAGCATAAACAAACAACAGAACAAAACCAAAAATATTTTCACAAATAAACACCCTTATCTCGGACAGTCTGCCTTTTAGCTAGCCTGGTTTCAGGTTCTTTGCAAGCTAAGTAGCCACGCAGTTCCGACAGAAGAGATAAGGGACACTAAATATTCTTTCTCATAAGGCCATATTTTATCTCGGACAGTCTGCCTTTTAGCTAGCCTGGTTTCAGGTTCTTTGTAAGCTAAGTAGCCACGCAGTTCCGATAGAAGAGATAAAAGGCTATAAAATAAACAAATAAAATACAAAAAATACAAAAACATCAAAAATATATAAATAAACAAACTTCTGACAAAGTCAACTCATCCATATTACATCATGAGTAAAGAAAAAAAGAGAGAAAATGAAAATGAGAGTGCATTCAACATCATTTAAATAAAACCTCTCATACATAAGCATACTCATGATAGCTTAAGCACTCAACATGCATTAATAAAACTTCTTGGACATTCTAGAAAGTGGCTGGTCCTCTCCCCACTCGTACTCGTGCGCAAAAGGCTAAGGCAATGGAAAATCTAGAGGAGCAAAACCGGAAGCTCACTGCAGAGGTTAATATCCTCTGCGAGCAGGTGGCCCAATTAATGGAGGTCGTGCGCCGGGGCCGAGCAAGGGCGGAGAGGGCCAAGGCGAGCATATCCCTTCTCATGAAGAGGAGGAGGAAGAAGAACACTTCTATGGCGATAAGGATGTTAAGACCGCTCGCATCCTTACCCCGAAGTATCCAAACAACAACTCTCCGCCACGGAGGAGAGGTCGAAGGCGGTCGAAGGGCATAACGTCGACGTCAAGGAGGTGGGCGACATGTGCCTCGTAAAGGACATCCGTTTCCCTCCCAAATTCAAGGTCCCGAACTTCCCCAAGTACGCCGGGCTGACCTGCCCTAAGAACCATCTTACGATGTATTGTCGTAAGATGGCCGCTCATGCTGACAACGAGAAACTCCTGATCCACTGCTTTCAGGAGAGTCTGGCGGACACGGCTCTCAACTGGTACATGCAGTTGGAGAGAGGGCAAGTCCGGAGCTGGAAGTAGCTAGCAGACGCTTTCCTCCGTCGCTACCGTTATAACATTGATCGACACCCGACAGGTCGGATCTTAGAGCAGCGAGCAAGAGGAACGACGAGCCCTTTAAAGCGTATGCCCAAAGGTGGAGGGAAATGGCAGCCCGAGATAGAGCCTCCTTTGACGGACAAGGAAACGAGTGGCTATGTTCATCGACTCACCGGCCGGAGCGTACTACGACAAGGCCATAGCCGGTACCTCCAACCTCTTCTCGGACATAGTCACTGTAGGCGAGAGGGTGGAGCAAGGACTGAGGAGTGGGAAGATCGCACAGTCTTCCCAAGCTGGTGTCTCCTTCAGGAAGCCCGCCGGCAAGAAGAAGGACGAGTCTGTGCACGCAATCAATTTTGCCACTCCTTCTTCTACCCCACAAACGCCCAAGCAGCCCCGCAAGAAAGAAAGGAAGTTCACTCCAATCTCCACTTCCTACGGGCTGCTGCTACCTCAACTGCTGGAGGCTAAGCTCCTGACCTGCGCCCCTCCCAAGAAACAGTTGGAGCCTCCCTACCCCGAATGGTATAAGCCGAACGAAAAATGCGCTTACCATTCGGGCGCACCCGGTCACTCTACAGAGAACTGCTTGACCCTTAAGTATCGGGTTCAATAGTTAATCGACGCCGGGTGGATTACTTTTGACGCCTCTGCTTCTAGCACCGATGACAAACCTCTGTCAAAGCTAGAGTAGCGAAGAGGGAGGACTGGGAGGACCGGCCCTAGGGTTTCCTTTTTTTTTTTTTTTTAAGCTTTCTCTATATCTCCTACGGTCCCCGCCCGTGGCCACAGGAATTTTGATTAAAAGGGCTTGTAAATACATTATCATTTTCCTTAATATACGAGGCATTTTTCAACATTCATTCCATTCATTCTTTTCTCTCTTACATTTATTATTCTTTCAGAAATAAATTGAATAATAAAATCTATGACTAAAATAGAACCTAAAACGCATCATGTCTATGATTGATGAATCCCCATGGACTCCGGAAACGGAAGGCGAATGGACTGAGTTCGACAGTGAACAGGAGACCATTTCTCCGGATATGCAAAGGATGCTGGAAAAAGAAACACGCATCATACAACCGCATCAGGAAGAAACAGAAACTGTCAATTTGGGAAAAGAGGATGAAGATAAAAAGGTGAACATCGGCACCCAAATGGAAAATAGTACAAAGAAGGGATTAATACTGCTCCTAAAAGAATATATGGATGTATTCGCCTGGTCATACCATGACATGCCGGGGCTTGACACGAGCATAGTGGAACACAGATTGCCACTAAAAGAGGGGTTCCGACCTGTAAAGCAAAAGCTCAGGAGAATTAAACCCGACTGGTCCTTAATGATAAAGGAGGAGGTGCAAAGGCAGTTGGATGCCAATTTCCTGGTAGTTTCCAAGTACCCAGAATGGTTGGCCAACATACTACCCGTCATCAAAAAGACCGGGAAGGTCAGGGTCTGTGTGGATTATAGGGACCTCAATCGAGCAAGTCCTAAGGACGACTTTCCCCTGCCACATATAGACACGCTGGTGGACCATACCGCTACTAACACGTTATATTCCTTCATGGATGGGTACGCAGGGTACAACCAGATCAAGTTGGCCGTTGAGGATAGAGAGAAAACCTCCTTCATTACACCGTGGGGAAGAGCTCCGATACCCTGTCAACTCAGATGCGGTGAAAAGATATTACGCCTAAAAAAAAAAAAAAAAAGACATTGCTCATGACCCGTCAGGATGAAAACTCGCAAAGAGCATCCTGGGCAAAAGATAGGGCCTGTATTCCTCACTAGGACACGTCCTAGGCAAAAAAAAAAAACAAAAAAAACAAAAAAAAAATGAAATGAAATGATGAAAGAGCAATGATTACCTTAGCCGAAAACCGCAAAGGCGACTAAGGTAATACCTCCACAACATCAAGCAAACTTCGCATAGTCTTCACTCCGGGCTCGGGCATCTCAACTAAAGGGACCAGGAGAAATGGGGAAACAAAGATCACAGACATGATTGCGGCACCCTCATACAGTTTAGCCAACCCTGGCCAGCCATGCTTACAAATTCTTTTGTAAAACCCCTATGTAAAAATAAACCATCTGGTTACATCAATAAAATCGTCTTTCTCTCTTACCTACTTGTGTAAATGCCTCTATATTAACGAAATATGAGCATGAATAAAACAAGCAATTCGAGAAAGCATAAAAAACAAAAGACGCACATCACCAACCAGGGCCGTCCCAAGAAAAATACGGGGTAGCACTGCTAGATCGAAAACCCGCAAAGGGCGGTCTAGGCAAAAGATAAGGCTTTCGTAAAAAGAACAAGCCCATCGAGAATGCCTCACACGAAGAATTAAAACCCGCTAGATCGAAAACCCACATAGGGCGGTCTAGGCAAAAGATAGGGTCAAAACAAAAAGTAAAGACAAAAATCACGAGAGAACAAAAAGAAGGAGAGTACCGGTCACTTTCTAAATGTCTTCAAACAAAATTGCATTAACAGCATCCACACACAAATAGTCGCACAAAAATGACTTTGTCAAAAGTAAAACAAACAAAAAACTATAGGAAAATGCTTTTTATTTTCCTTCATAGTACCCAAATGGAAAATAGTACAAAGAAGGAACTGAATGCTTTTTATTTTCCTATAGTTTTTTGTACCTTCTTTGTACTATTTTCCATTTGGGTACTATGAAGGAAAATAAAAAGCATTTTCCTATAGTTTTTTGTTTGTTTTACTTTTGACAAAGTCATTTTTGTGCGACTATTTGTGTGTGGATGCTGTTAATGCAATTTTGTTTGAAGACATTTAGAAAGTGACCGGTACTCTCCTTCTTTTTGTTCTCTCGTGATTTTTGTCTTTACTTTTTGTTTTGACCCTATCTTTTGCCTAGACCGCCCTTTGCGGGTTTTCGATCTAGCGGGTTTTAATTCTTCGTGTAAGGCATTCTGATGGGCTTGTTCTTTTTACGAAAGCCTTATCTTTTGCCTAGACCGCCCTTTGCGGGTTTTCGATCTAGCAGGCTACCCTGTATTTTTCTTGGGACGGCCCTGGTTGGTGATGTGCGTCTTTTGTTTTTTATGCTTTCTCGAATTGCTTGTTTTATTCATGCTCATATTTCGTTAATATAGAGGCATTTACACAAGTAGGTAAGAGAGAAAGACGATTTTATTGATGTAACCAGATGGTTTATTTTTACATAGGGGTTTTACAAAAGAATTTGTAAGCATGGCTGGCCAGGGTTGGCTAAACTGTATGAGGGTGCCGCAATCATGTCTGTGATCTTTGTTTCCCCATTTCTCCTGGTCCCTTTAGTTGAGATGCCCGAGCCCGGAGTGAAGACTATGCGAAGTTTGCTTGATGTTGTGGAGGTATTACCTTAGTCGCCTTTGCGGTTTTCGGCTAAGGTAATCATTGCTCTTTCATCATTTCATTTCATTTTTTTTTTTTTTTTTTTTTTTTTTTTTTTGTCCTAGTGAGGAATACAGGCCCTATCTTTTGCCGAGGATGCTCTTTGCGAGTTTTCATCCTGACGGGTCATGAGCAATGTCTTTTTTTTTTTTTTTTTTTAGGCGTAATATCTTTTCACCGCATCTGAGTTGACAGGGTATCGGAGCTCTTCTCCGTCCATATTGGCGGTCTCGACCCTGTTAGACGAGAACGGCGGTCTGGACCCTGACAGCGCGAAAAACTATAAATAGGGGCTCTCCCCCCCTCATTTCCACACAGAAAAACCAAGAGCTCTCCCTTCTCTCTAGAATATCTCTCTCTAAGAATCCCTCCGAGGCATTTCTGGAGTTTCTGAGCGTCTTTAGGCATATACGGAGTGTCCTAAATCTTCTTTAGAATCCCTCCGAGGCATTTCCGGAGTTTTCTGAGAGTTGTAGAGTGAAGGGTTGCCAAAACGCACCCTCTTTTTGAATATAAAGCTTGCTTTGGAGGTGCATATCCTCATTCTCTATTCTTTGAAATTACTACCATTTAAATTATGCAATAGAAGCTAGGGCAATGTAGTCACATATTTAAATACCGCATAATAAAAGGGTAAAAGCTCAATTTTCCAAGTTTAATTATTCGCAAATAGTCAGCCTATCATAGGGAACCCGAAAGGGGCGTTGTAAAGGGACTAATACTCCCTTTACACGTAACTAACTCCCTTACCCAACTCTGGTTCTAATGACCAAAGTTGGTTTTCGAAAACCAACGCCTTTTCAAAACCCCTTTTCCGATGTTTATGGTAAAAATATCGGTGGCGACTCCATAGAACCCAAAATAAATAAGTCCTTGGGTTAGCCCGGTTGTCGGACAACTCAAAGACACTTTTCGAAAACCTCGTCCCCAGATTAGCCCGGTTATCGGACAGCCTGAAGATGTTGTAACCACTAATAAAAAAACGCGAAAACAAGAAGAAGAGGGTCGAAAAACCATCGCGTCGCTCCGACCATCCCCCCCTCTTCGGGGAGGCGGCGACAGTCCCCTTCTCCCAAATTAACAGTTTCTGTTTCTTCTTGATGTGGTTGTATAGTGCGTGCTTCTTTTTTCAGCATTCTTTGCATGTCCGGAGAAATGGTCTCCTGCTCACTGTCGGATTCGACCCATTCGCTCTCGGTTTCCGGGGTCCACAGAGCGGGCGGGGACCGCAGGAAATACAAGAGAAAGCTTAAAAAAAAAACTAGGGCTGATCCTCCCAATCCTCCCTCTCTGCTACTCTGGCTTCGATAGAGGTTTGGCGTCGACATCAGAAGCAGAGGTATCAAAAGTTATCCACCCGGCGTCTATTAATTCTTGGACCCGATACTTAAGGGTCAGGCAGTTTTTTGTCGAGTGTTCGGGTGAACCCGAGTGGTAATCACATTTCTCGTTTGGTTTGTACCACTCGGGGTAGGGAGGTTCCATCTGCTTTTTGGGAGGAACGCAAGTTAAGAGTTTGGCCTCCAACAGCTGAGGCAGTAGCTTACCATAGGAAGTGGAGATTGGAGTGAACTTCCTCTCTTTCTTACGAGGCTGCCTAGCTATTTGCGGGGCAGAAGAAGGAGTGACAAAGTTGATTGCATGCACGACTTCGTCCTTCTTCCTGCCAGTAGGCTTTTTAAATGAGACACCAGCTTGGGAAGACTGTGCTATCTTCCCACTCCTTAGTCCCTGCTCTACCCTTTCACCCACAGTGACTATGTCCGAAAAAAAGGTTGGATGTACTGGCTATTACTTTGTCGTAGTACGCTCCAGTCAGTGAATCTATGAACATAGCCACTGTCTCCTTATCCGTCAAAAGAGGCTCTATTTGCGCGACCATTTCCCTCCATCTTTGGGCGTATGCTTTAAATGGTTCGTCGTTCCTTTTGCTCAGAGTCCTGAGATCTGACCTATCAGGGGTCAGATCAATGTTGTATCGATAACGACGAAGAAAAGCGTCGGCCAATTGTTTCCAGTTCTGGACCTACCCTCTTTCCAGCTGCATATACCAATTGAGAGTTGTGTCCGCCAGACTCTCCTGGAAGCAGTGGATCAGGAGTTTCTCGTTCTTGGCGTGTGCGGCCATCTTACGACAATACATCGTAAGATGGTTCTTTGGGCAGGTCATCCCGGTGTACTTAGGGAAGTCCGGGATTTTGAATTTGGGAGGAAAATGGATATTCTTCACCAGCCACATGTCCGCCACCTCCTTGACATTAAAGTTGTGTCCCTCTACTGCCTTCAGCCTTTCCTCTAGGGCGGAGATTTGTTGTTTGGACACCTCCGGGGTGAGGATGCGTGCAGTCTTAACATCCTTTCCATTGTAGAAGTATTCTTCTTCTTCTTCCTCTTCGTGGCGAGAGGCGTGTTCTGTTTGCGCTTCGCCCTTGTTTTGACCCTGGCGCACGACCTCCATCAGATGAGCCATTTGCTCGCAGAGGGTATTGACCTCTACAGTGAGCTTTCGATTTTGTTCCTCTAGGTTTTCCATTGCTCTGGCCTTTTGTGCACGAGTTCGGGTGAGGAGAGGACCAGCCACTTTCTAGAATGCCCGGAAGAAATTTATTAATGCATGTTAAGTGTTGAACTATCATGGATATGTATGAGAGATTCTGCTTAAAATGATGCTAGATGCGCTCTCACTTTTTATTTTCTCTCTTGGTATTTCCTTACTCATGATATGATGTAATATGGATGATACGACTTTGTTAAAAAATTTTATAAATGTTTTGATTTTATTATTATTATTATTATTTTATAGCCGTTTATCTCTTTTGTCGGATCTGCGTGGCTACTTAGCTTACAAAGAACCCGAAACCAGGCTAGCTAAAAGGCAGACTGTCCGAGATAAAAAAATGGCTTTATGCGAAAGAACAGTTAACGTCCCTTATCTCTTCTGTCAGACTGTGTGGCTACTTAGCTTACAAAGAACCTAAAACCAGGCTAGCTAAAAGGCAGACTGTCCGAGATAATGGTGTTTATTGAAAAAGAATTTTTTGTTCTGTGATTTTTCTGTTGTTTGGTTATGCTATGCAACAGACAAATGCAACAAACAGATGCACACACAATTCGATCATCCACGAATAGGCGAGAAGTCGTTTTAATCACGAGGTAGGGTTTTCCTGCAGAAAAGTTCTTTGGCGAAGGTAGGTTCTAACTATTCTCACCAAGGCTAAGGCCCCCAAGGTGCCCCCATTATAGGGTCCCCACTCTCCAGCCTTCCAACCATGCTTAGCACTAAGACCATAGTCAGTCTTTGTACCAAATGAGGAAGGTTATCACCTTGAGTGGTGGTTTCCGATCACACTGGTGGGCACAAGGCCATCACTACAGTGAACCGTACCTGCCACCCACACTACTAGAAAAATGTCAAATAGTAACCGAAATCAGTGACCGAAAAATTTAGTTACTATCGGTGACCGAATCAGTAACCAAATTATTATTTTTTAGTCTAGTAATCAGAAATAGTAACCGAATTTTCGGTCACAAAAAATCGGTTACTATTTCGAGTCACTTTATTATTTAATTTATTTTTTTAATTAATCTATATTTAATTTATGTAATTATTTACTACAAAAATGGTTAATAGTGACTGAAATTAGTGACTGATTTTTTTTATATTTAGTAACTGATTTAGTGACTAAAATTTCGATCACTAAAAAAATAATTTTTAAACTGATTACTATTTTTCATTTATATAAATATTTTATTTAAAATATTTTAAATATAAATTTACTTAATGATTTAAAATAATTGATAACATTTTTAATAAAATTATAAATATTTAAAAAAAATTGTTTACTAACTTATTAAATAATTTAGTAATATAATTATTTGATTTTATTTTTTAATTTAGCATGTGAATAAAAAAATTAAAATTGATTATTAAATTAGTCACCGAATCGGTCATCGATTCGGTCACCGAATCGGTCACTAATTCGGTCACTCGATTCGATCATCGAATCGGTCACTGATTCGGTCACTTGATTCGGTCACTAATTCGGTCACTCGAATCGGTCACTGATTCGGTCATAGAATCGGTCACTAAATCAATAATTAAATTAATTATTAATTTAGTCTCTTTATATATATATATATATATATATATATATATATATATATATATATATATATATATATATTACTTGTATGTTAATAAAAATGTATTTCAATGTATTTATAAAAAATTAAAATTATTTTAATTACTTGAATTGATATTTTAAATTTATATTAATATCTTGAATAATTTAATAGTTGGATATATATATATATATATATATATATATATATATATATATATATCACTTTAATTTTTTTAATTAAAATTAATTTCATAAAAAAATTAATATTTGAAAATTAAAATGCAAATATATATATATATATATATATATATATAAATTTATTTATTTTTTAAAGATGATATATTCAATGTATGTTAAAAAAGTTCAAGCCAAACTGTTTTTATAGAAGATTTTCAAAGCTACTGGTTTAATTAATCTGTTAAAAGATTCTTTTAATATGTTAAAAGTGCAGTTTTAATCTGTTAAAACTTCTTTTAATCCATTAATACGTTCTTGATTCTTTAACAGATTTGTTTTAACCGATACGACAACGTTTATATCAATTAAAACACTTTACAAAAAATGTTCTAAGTTGATTTAATCGATTGTTCGCGATTCAATCGATTGAAATACTGCAAAACTTTCTCCTAAAACTTTTCAAGTTATTTTAACTGATAAAAATAAGTTTTAATCGATTAAAACGCTGTACGTGAAATTGTTTTAATCGATTGAAACTAGATTTTAATCGATTAAAATAGTTATGATCGGTCATAATTGCATTCGACCGATCATAATGGAAACCATATAATAGCGGTTCAACGGTTAACCGCTATGTAAGTGAGCTTTTAAGAGCGGTTCTGTGTAACCGCTATCTAAAGCTGTATCTCGCTTGAGCGACAACTTTCTCGCTCGAGCGAAACGCCCCTGCACAAAATTGGTACTCTCGACTTGTATTTCGCTTGAGCGAGTCTAGTCTCGCTCGAGCGATAATTGATTCTGATCGATTATATTTTTGAAATGATCGATCATATTTGATAATTTTTTCAAATAATTAATTATAATCGATTAGTTTTCTAAATTATTGATTAGAATTGATTAGTTTTTCAAATAATAGATTAGAATTGATTAATTTCTGAAATATTAGTTAAGAATATTGACTATTGTAAAGATAAAGTAGAAACATTGGAGGAGATGAGGATGATAATATAATGATAGAACTTACAAAAATGTAGAATTGAGAAGTTTGAAACAAATAAAAATAAGAAAATAGATATTTAATTACACTTTTAATAAATTTAAGATAATACTAGTTTTAATTTTTATTTTTAAATATTTATTTTAAATATTTAAAACAGAGAAACTATAATTTTAGTTTCTAGCTACTTGAATTTAAAGAATTAAATTTATTATTTAATCTTTTAATTTGTAGAATTAAACTCAATATAATTGTGAAAAATACTTTGTAGAGGCATTTGAGAAAGCTTTTGTCAAAATACTTTGTTTTTAATTGTTAAAAACATTTGTAGAGGCATTTGGCAAAACATAATTGAGATGATATGATAGCGGTTCCACCTTAACCGCTATCTAAAGTATAATTAAGATAGCGGTTAATGGTTAACTGCTATTAGAAGTTCACTTTTAAGAGCGGTTCCTGTGAAACCGCTATCTAAAATGTATTTCGCTTGAGCGACAATATTCTCGCTCGAGCGAAACTCCAAGTGCATGGAATTCGCATTCTCGGGGTGTATTTCGCTTGAGCGACACTACTCTCGCTCGAGCGAAATACGATCCTGATCGATCATAACTTGAAATGACCGATCATAATTGAGAGGATATAATAGCGGTTCCCTCATAACCGCTATCTAAAGTGCATATTAGATATCTGAGGTGTATTTCGCTTGAGCGAGACTACTCTCGCTCAAGCTAAGTCCGATTCTGATCGATTATATTTTCAAAATGACCGATCATATTTGATAATTTTTTCAAATAATTAATTATAATCGATTAGTTTTCTAAATTATTGATTAGAATTGATTAGTTTTTCAAATAATAGATTAGAATTGATTAATTTCAAAATATATACTAAAAAATTATAATTAAAACTATAAATTAGTTAAGAATATTGACTATTGTAAAGATAAAGTAGAACATGGGAGGAGATGAGGATGATAATATAATGATAGAACTTACAAAAATGTAGAATTGAGAAGTTTGAAACAAATAAAATTAAGAAAATAGAGATTTAATTACACTTTTAATAAATTTAAGATAATACTAGTTTTGATTTTTATTTTTAAATATTTATTTTAATTATTTCAAACGAGAGAAACTATAATTTTAGTTTCTAGCTACTGAATTTAAAGAATTAAATTTATTATTATTTAATCTTTTAATTTTAGTATTAAAATTTTAAATTATATTTTTCTACTTTGAGAATGAACCATATAATTAAACTCAAAATTGACAATATTATAATACATTTTTGAACTCTTTTGGATTAATTTTTTTCCTAATTTTTTATAAAGTTAATTTTAATATTTAAAAGTATTTAACATTTTGAATTCTGAAAGGTTTTCTCTAATAGAAAATTTAAAAACATAATATAAAAAAAATAGTTAATATAAGTTTTCAAGTTATTTTAAGCTGATAAAAATAAGTTTTAATCGATTAAAACAGCTGTGCAGAAATTGTTTTAATCGATTGAAACTAGATTTTAATCGATTAAAATAGTTATGATCGGTCATAATTTCATTCTGACCGATCATAATGGAAACCATATAATAGCGGTTCAACGGTTAACCGCTATCTAAGTGAGCTTTTAAGAGCGGTTCTGTGTAACCGCTATCTAAGCTGTATCTCGCTTGAGCGACAACTTTCTCGCTCGAGCGAAACGCCCCTGCACAAAATTGGTACTCTCGACTTGTATTTCGCTTGAGCGAGTCTAGTCTCGCTCGAGCGATAATTGATTCTGATCGATTATATTTTTGAAATGATCGATCATATTTGATAATTTTTTCAAATAATTAATTATAATCGATTAGTTTTCTAAATTATTGATTAGTTTTTCAAATAATAGATTAGAATTGATTAATTTCGAAATATATACTAAAAAATTATAATTAAAACTATAAATTAGTTAAGAATATTGACTATTGTAAAGATAAAGTAGAACATGGGAGGAGATGAGGATGATATAATATAATGATAGAACTTACAAAAATGTAGAATTGAGAAGTTTAAAAAAAAATTAAGAAAATAGAGATTTAATTATACTTTTAATAAATTTAAGATAATACTAGTTTTTAAACCTTTTTCTAATATTTGTTTTTAAAAATATAATATCATTTTTAATATTTTATAGATTTTATATTTATATATTTATAAAAGTAATTGGATTAAATTTATTATCCTCTCATATATTATTATACATTTAGCGTAATTTTAGTTTATTTAAAAATTAGAATACAAATATACTATACCAATATACCATTATATTATTTTCATTGTATATAAATTACAAAATTAATAATTTGTATACTATACTATACTAACATATTATTTGTATACTATACTAATAGTATAATATACTATATTATAATATTATTTGTATACAAAACTAATATCTTTATATATAAATATATAAATATGGAAAGATATAAATATATGTAAAAATATAAACATATAAATATATATAAATATGTAAAGATATAAACATATATCTTTAATATTTTGTAAATGTAAATTTAATTTATATATATTTTTAAATCTTTTTCTAATATTTATTTTTAAAAATATAATATTATTTTTAAAATTTAATATTATTTTTAAAATTTAATATTTTTTTTCAAATATATAAATATATAAAGATATAAATGTATAAGGATATAAATAAATATATAAATATATCAATATATAAATATATCAAAATATAAAAATATAAATATATAAATATATTAATATATAAATATATCAATATATAAATATATAAATATATATAATATATATAATATATATATATATATATATATATATATATATATATATATATATATATATATATATATATATATATATATATACAAATATATCAATATTATCCCCTCATATATTAATATACATTATTAGCATAATTTTAATTTAATTAAAAATTAGAATACAAATATACGATACTATACTAATATACCATTATTTGTAGATTTTATATATTAAAATATATAAATATATTTTTATTTATAGATTTTATATTTATATATTTATACGGATATACATTTATTTGTATATAAATATAATTTATTTGTAAGTTATTATTAAAAGATCCTAGTAGCTCGAGTGGTTGGAGTTTCGACCTCCAACTCTAAGGTACCGGGTTCGAATCCTGACAATGACAATAAACCACCTAATAATAAGTTAAACTTCTAAAAAATATAATAAAGATAGGGGAAATAAATATAAATAAAAACTTAAATAAGCAAAATATAATATAATTAAGAAATAGGGAAAATAAATAATAGATATAATAAAAGTGTAAATAAATAAAAATAATTAAATTTGTCATTGATTAACTTTTTCATTGATTTAGTGACCAGATTCGAGTGACCGATTTTGTTATATATAATCGGTCACCGAATCGATCACTTGATTCGATCATTGAATCGGTCACTAAAATCAGTGACCAAGGAAATAGTGACCGATGTCACTAAATCGGTCACTGAATCGGTCACTAAAATCAGTGACCAAGGAAATAGTGACCGATGTCACTGAATCGGTCACTATTTTAATTAGTAACCGATTTTGTAGATTTAGTGACCGAATTTTCGGTCACTATTTGATGTTTTTCTTGTAGTGCCACTCCCTATGGATTTCTCACTTGCCCCCGGGTATAGAGGGAACTGTAGTGTGCAAGGGTTTGTGTACAGTTTGTATTTCAAACAATTGTGTAAGTATAAACAGACAACAGTTATTAAAGCCAAGCATTAAAACATGTTATAATACAAGGTGGGGTAAAAGCGTAATTTTCTTAGTTTATTTATTTTTAGCTGGCCCATCACTAAATGGGATCAACGCTCTAGGCTTCCCCAGTGGAGTCGCCATCTGTCGCCGCCGTCAAAACAAGGCGGTCAGAGCAACGCGATGATTTTGACTTTCCAATTTTCGCGTTTTTATTGGTATGGTTACAACGCCTTTAGGTTTCCGATAACCGGGCTGAACCTAGGGGCGAGGTTTTCGAAGAGGCGCTCTTGGATTGTCTGATAACCGGGCTAAACCAAGAACTAATTTTGAAGGGTTCTTTTTGGAGTCGCCACCGATGTTTTTACCAGAAACATCGGAAAAGGAGTGAAAAGGCGTTGGTTTTCGAAAAACCAACTTTGGTCATTAGAACCAGAGTTGGGTAAGGGAGTTAGTTACGTGTAAGGGAAGTGTTAGTTCCCTTACGACGCCCCTTTCGGGTTCCCTATGATGGGCTAGCTACTTTGAATAAATAAACCGGTGAAAATACATTTTTACCCTTTATTCGCGGAATTTAAAATTATGACTACATGGCCATAATCTCTATTGCGTAATTAAAAAATAAAGCGGTAAAGGAGAGAGGGAGAGTGTAGAAACCTCTGAGGCAAGCTTTCTATTAGTTTCTTTACAATTTGGGTGCTTTTTGGCAGCCCTTCACTCTTTACAGTGCCAGAATCTCTTAAAAACGCTATAAAAACTCTTAGAAAGCTCTCACAAACTCCGGAAATGTTTCGGAGGGATTCTTGAAAGAGAATTTGAGGAAGTGACTAGAGAGAGAATGGAAGAACTCTGTGAAATGAGGGGAATGGCACAACTATTTATAGGGATTCGCGCCTGTTAGGTCGAGACGGCCGTCTCGTCTGACAAGGTCGAGACGGCCGTCTCGCCTTGCAGAAATGGAAAGATGACCGTCTCGCCAAACGAGACGGCGGTCTCGCCACTTTCGCAAGGCGAGACGGCGGTCTCGCCACTTTCGCAAGGCGAGACGGCGGTCCCGAATCCGAGATGGCGGTCTCGACCTTAAAAGGCTAAAATCCTTATTTTTGTGCCAAAAATCCCTCCTATCCTAGTATGGGGCCTAATAGTCTCTCTCAGTGGCTTCTTAGGCTTCATCCATCTTTGAATAGAAGGTTTTCTGGTCTTTATTATGAGGCGGAGCAAGATTTGGGGTCTACACCTCTATACATAGATTGATTAATTTCCAAACCTGATTCATCCTTGTCTAAATAGCATGATGTTCCCATGGGTGTGTTAGCTTTCTTTGAAGTGTCCATTCCAAATTTCTTGAGAATCTCTTTGCAGTATTTGGTTTGAGACATAAAGGTGCCATCTTTAAGTTGCTTAATTTGAAGTCCTAGAAAGAATGTTAATTCTCCCATCATAGACATTTCAAATTAACCCTACATAATCTTAGCAAATTCTACACACAAGGAATTATCAGTTGATGCAAAAATGATATCATCAACATATACTTGAACTAATAAGATATGTTCTTTTACTTTCTTAATAAACAAAATGGAATCAATTTTTCCTCTAGAAAAATCATTTGTAATTAGAAAACTACTTAATCTTTCATACCAAGACCTAGGAGCTTGTTTCAAACCATATAAAGCTTTCTTCAATTTAAAAATATGGTTGGGATATTTAAAATATTCAAAACCATGGGGTTGTTCCACATATACTTACTCTTTGATAAACCCATTCAAAAGTTCACTTTTAACATCCATTTGATAAAGCTTAAATTTCATCAATGAGGCATAAGCAAGAAGTAGGCGTATAGCCTCTAACCTAGCAACAGGAGCATAAGTTTCATCATAATCAATACCTTCCTCTTGACAGTAACCTTTAGCAACAAATCTGGCTTTGTTGTTTGTTATATTTCCATCTTCATCAAGTTTGTTTCTAAATACCCATTTTGTTCCAATCACTTGATGAGATTCTTCTCTTGGAGTTAATTCCCAGACGTGATTCCTTTCAAATTGATTAAGTTCTTCTTGCATTGCTATGCACCATTGGTCATCTTTAAGAGCTTTCTCAACACTTTTGGGTTCAATCTATGAAACAAAAGCTACAGACATACAAAAATTTGTCATATTTCTAGTTCTTACCCATTTTGAGATATCACCAATTATATTTTCCATTGAAAGTCCTCTTGGTGATTGCCATTCTTTTGCTAATTCAATTGCTTGAGATGGATCATTCTCATTGTAGACCCCTAATTTTGCCCGGTCTCTCAATAAAGGCTAAAAGAGACTTCCTACAATAAGATAAAGCTCGCCTGGCATCTCAATAAAGGTCAAGAAGACTTCCTATACAAAGATAAAGCTTCAACGGGCGTTTATAGGCATCAACCGACATTCGAATAAAGAAAGGAAAGCTTCCCAGGGGTCCTAGAACACAAAGGCTGGCCAAAACAGGTCGAGACGGCCGTCCCAAGGTCGAGACGGCCGTCCCAACCTTCCCTGGCCAAGTGGGACTGCCATTCCCAGTTTTCAGGTGGTCTCAACCTTTGTAAAAGAGGCAATTGGGACGACCGTCCCAACCTAGACGGCCGTCCCAACCCAGAGGGCGTCCCAAATGTGCAGGCAGCGAGAAAACTATAAATAGGAGGCTCATTTGCCACTATTTCACACACCAGACAACTCCCAGTACTTGTCTATCCTCTTCCCTCTTCGAATGAACTCTCTGATTGCCTTAATAAGGTAACAATCAGTTAAGGAATCATATTCCAACATTTGATTCTTCTATAAAAGTTAGTCGAGTCGATCTTGTATTCGGAGAGGAGAGTCTTTGTAGAGCGAAGGATTGCCAAAACGCATCCTCACGATTAAAGATTCGTAATACAAACTTGCTACGGAGGTTCTGTTCAATTCTCTTCTCTTTTATTACTTTACTTATTGCTTTCTGTATGCAATCATGTAGATAGTCATTCTTAAATACTGTATAAATAAAATAGGGTAATCGCGTAATTTCTTGTAATCTTCACCTAAATGAATTAGTCTGTCATAGGGAACCCGAAAGGGGCGTTGTGGGGTGCTAACACCTTCCCCACACGTAACTAACTCCCTTACCTAACTCTGGTTATAATGGCCAAGTTTGGTTTTTATTAAAATCAACGCCTTTTTATCATTTTCCAATGTTTAAGGTCAAAACATTAGTGACGACTCCAAAAGAACCCCTTTTCGAAAACCTTGCTTTTATTAGAGGATAGTTCAGTTGTTGAGCACCTCGAAAGCAATGAACATAATTTTAACATAAAACGCGAGTCTTAACCATCTTTTCACGACCGCTCGCATAAACGTTCAAGATGTCCCTGGACGTCGGAACGGACGACGGCGACAGATGGCGACTCCACTGGGGAAGCTAGAGAGTTGATCCCATTTAGTGACGCATAAACTCAAACTAAGTAAAGATTTGAAATTACGCCTTTACCCTCTTCCGTATGTTTTATTGTATGGCTTTAATAATTGTTGTATGATTATTTTCTGCCAATTGTCTGAAATATAAATTGCACACAAAAACCCTTGCACACAACAGTCCCTCTATACCCAGGGGCAAGAGTGAATACCTATAGGGAGTGGGTGGCATATACGACTAGCTTGTTAGCACACGGGGCTACAACCATTGTCGGAAACCACCAACTCAAGGTGATAACTCTCTTCTTTTAGTCTAAGGATGTCGCCACGGAGGTCCGTGCATGACCCGAGGACTGAAAGATTGAGAGGTCCCTATAATGGGGGCACCTTGGGGACCTTTGGCCTTGGTGAGAACAGTTTAGAACCACCTAAACCAAGCACGTTTCTGCAGGAAAACCCTACCTCGTGATTAAATAAGCGTGGCTCTTCTCATGGATGTATGAATTGTGTGTGCATTTGTTTGCTGCATTTGTATTGATGCATTAGCATAGGGTAATCATACAACAAACAAAATAGTGAAAAACCCTAAAAATCATAAAAGTGATAAGATAAGCCAACTTTATCTCAGACAGTCTTCAGTTAAGCTAGCCTGGTTTCGGGTTCTTTGTAAGCTAAGTAGCCACGTTGACCGACAGAAGAGATAAAGGGTCATAAAAAAATATAAAAACAAATTAAAAACATAAAAATTCCTTTTTACAATAAAAAGATTTTCGACAAAGTCGTATCATTCATACCACATCATCCAATAAGTGGTAAAACCGAGAGAGAAAATAAATGCACTAAGAAAAGTATGCATAAACATCATCATAATAAATCTCTCATAAACACACTCATTCTAGGATTTATTAGATATCCTTAGACAATAGCGAAAGAGACCCAAGTGCGTTTATCACCTTCCTAGAAGAGATAAGTGCGCTAAGGTATGTTGGCAACCTTTGAAAAAAGGAAGTTAACACATTAAGATGGGTATGGTACCCTTAAAACATTGGCTTTTGAGAAGATACCAAAGCTATTGTCTAGGGCATATCTATTTCACGCTAATCATTTGTAATAAAAAGCTATAATAAAAATCGTTAAAATCATTTAGAAAGTGGCTGGTCTTCCGCCCGTCCTCACTCGTGCTCAAAATTCTGCCAGAACACTTTTCAAAACAACTTAAGTCATTTTAATCAATTATTTCGATTCTACACCAGTTAAAATATTGGCAGAAGGTTTTCAAAAACTCTTTTAATGAAAACAATTGATTATTTCGAAGACATATCAATTAAAACAGTTCCAGTCTATGTTTTAAAAGGTTTTAATCGATTATTTCGAAAACCTATCAGTTAAAAACTTGTTACAAAAGTGTTAAGAACATTTTAACTGATAAAACTCATATAATATCAGTCAAAATAGTTACTTAAAAAAATTTAACAAATTACTTTGGTTTTAACAGATTAAACATGTTTTAGAGGCATTAGAAAAATCTTTTAAATGAAGAAACCTCATGCAGCAAAGAGATAAGAATGATTATACCTAAGTATAGATGCAGACTCACTAACCACTATACCCTTTTATCCAAGTAACCTTTGACTACACCAGAATAGCCTTTGACTTCATTTTGACTTCATCAAATCAATAAGATCTTTGTTTAATCAAATGATTCAATAAGATCTTCATCACTTTCAGTCTCCCCCTATTTTATGAAGACAAACATCTCTTTGAATAATATCTCTGCAAAAGAAGTCACTTGAATATATAGATTAGTGAGTATTCAAAAATTAATCACTTCTCCCCCTAGGTTACTACTCCCCCTCAAATAGTGAGTATAAAAACAATCATTATCAAAAACAATATAAAAAACAATCATTATCAGAAACAATCAATCATTTCTCCCCCTTTGACTTCATCAAAAATATGGAATAGAGAAGCAAAACAAACACTATGCATGGTATGTAACAAAATTTATTTTGAAGAAATCATGATACCATCTAGATGAATTACTCATTTAAAGACCAATTAAAGTTGATTCAAACTTATCTTCATTAACACGTTTGTAATGAATACAATAGACACGTGTAAAGATAAGGGAATCATGCTTTAGTAGCATGTTACAAGAACAACCATTAACTAAAGCCTTTAATTTTTCTTTCTAGAGTAATAATCGATTAAAAACAGGACATAATCGATTAAATTGTTCTTGTTACTGATTTTAATTGATACAAATAATGTTTTAATCAATTAAAATAGTAATGAAAGTTGAAATCTAAAAACTTAAGTTCATTTAATCGATTAAATCGACATTTAATTGATTAAAACAATATGAAAAATTTTGTATAAGTGCTTTTAATCGATTAAAGCTTGTTTTTATCAATTAAAACAACCAGATTTGGAAACTAAGTGATGTTTGATTTATCTAAAATGCCTAATTCAGTTTGGATTTTGTAAAATCGATCATGAGCAAGAGGTTTTGTGAAAATATCAGCTAATTGTTTTTCAGTTTCTATAATGAAAATTTCACAATCACCTTTCAAAACATGATCTCTAATGAAATGATGTCAAATTTCTATATGTTTTGTCCTAGAATGTTGAATTGGATTTTTTTTAATATAATGGCATTGGTATTATCACATAAAAGAGGAATTTTACTAAGAATTAATCCATAATCTTCAAGCTGTTATTTGAGCTAGAGGGATTGAGCACAACAACTTCCAACTACAATGTACTCAGCTTCAGCTGTAGAAAGAGCAACACATGATTGCTTTTTACTATGCCATGAGATTAGACTGCTTCCAAGGAGATGACAAGTGCCACTCGTGCTTTTCCTATCAAGCTTACACCCTGCAAAATCTGAGTCAGAGTATCCAATTAAATTTAGTTTGGACTCACCAGGATACCATAACCCAACATTTAAAGTCCCTTTGAGATATTTGAGGATCCTTTCTGCAGTAGTAAGATGAGATTCTTTTGGTGCAGATTGAAACCTGGCACACATACAAACACTAAACATAATGTCAGGTCTACTTGCTGTGAGATATAATAAAGAACCAATAAGCCCTCTATATTTAGTTTCATCTACTGGTTTTCCTTTTTCATCAGAATCAAGATAGCAATTGGTGGACATTGGTGTTGATGCTTCTTTGCAATGTTGCATCTCAAATTTCTTTAAAAGCTCTGTGCAGTATTTAGAGTGATGAAGAAAACTTCCTCCTTGAAGTTGTTTAATTTGTAATCCAAGAAAGTAGTTGAGTTCCCCCATCATAGACATCTCAAATTCCCCCTGCATATCTTCGATAAAATCTTTACATAAAGACTCATTAGTGGCTCCGAATATGATGTCATCAACGTATACTTGAACTAGAATTATATCATTGTTTAATTTTTTCAGAAATAAAGTCTTATCAACCAAACCTCTTTGATAGCCCTTTGATATGATAAAATTACTTAACCTTTCATACCATTGTCTTGGGGCTTGCTTGAGACCATACAATGCTTTCTTTAATCTATAAATATATTCTGGATGAATGTGATCTTTAAAACCAGGTGGTTGTGTAACAAAAACTTCTTCATTCAAGTAGCCATTTAAGAAAGCACTTTTAACATCCATTTGAAATAACCTGAAATTCTTTATTGAAGCATAAGCAAGTAGAAGTCTAATAGCCTCTAATCTAGCAACAGGAGCATATGTTTCATCAAAATCAATTCCTTCTTGCTGATTATACCCTTTAACAACTAATCTAGCCTTGTTTCTAGTAATTATACAATTTTCATCCATTTTATTTCTAAAAACCCATTTAGTTCCTACAATATTGACATCATCTAGTTTTGGAATTAATTCCCATACTTCATTTCTTGTAAATTGATTTAATTCATCATGCATAGCATTAATCTAGTTATTATCCTTTAATGCATCAGATATGGTTTTTGGTTCTATTTGTGATACAAATGCCATGTGATTGCAGAATTTATTTAAAGACCTTCTAGAGGAAACTCCCTGATTTATTTCACCAATGATGTTGTCTATTGAAAGATTTCTTGGAGTCTTCCATTCTTTAGGTAACTGCTCTTCAGATTCTTCAATAGATTCTTCCTGTTTTTGAAAAACTGTTGATTCTGGCAATTTTAACTGATACATTTTATCAGCTAAAACATCATCTTCTGTACTATACTCAGAATTATTCTGCATACTTGGGTTAGTCTCATCAAACACAACATGAACAGATTATTCTACAGTATTTAGTCTTTTGTTAAAGATTCTATAGGCATGGCTATTCAATGAATAACCCAAGAAGATACCTTCATCTGATTTGGGATCAAACTTTCCAAGATTTTCCTTTCAATTGTTTAAGACAAAAACCTTACATCCAAATACTCTAAAATAGTTTATGTTAGGATTTTTACCTTTGTATAATTCATAGGGAGATTTTAAGAAAATGTCTAATTAAAACACGATTTAATACATGGCAAGCAGTACTAACGGCATCAGCCCAAAAATATTTTGGTAATGCTTTCTCATTAAGCATTGTCCTAGCTAACTCTTCAAGAGAACGATTTTTCCTTTCAACTACACCATTCTATTGAGGAGTTCTAGGAGCAGAAAAGTTATGCTTAATACCATGTTTATCACAAAACTTATTAAAATTTTCATTTGAAAACTCTCCCCCATGATCACTTTGAATACAAGAGATGAAATAGCCTTTTTCATTTTGAATTTGTTTCCCAAATTTCTTCAACATATGGAAAGTATCATATTTTAATTTTAAAAATATTGACCAGGTAAATCTTGAGTAATCATCTACTATAACCAGTGCATATAGATTCTCCCCGTAAACTCATAGTTCTAGAAGGACCAAAGAGATCCATGTGCAAAAGTTCAAGAGGTCTTGATGTTGAAACAATATTTTTCTGCGAAAAGGAATTCTTTACTTGCTTGCCCTTTTGACATGCATCACATACTTTGTCTTTCACAAACTTAAGTTTAGGTAAGCCAATTACAAGATCTTTAGAAATCAATTTATTAAGGTGATTCATATGAATATGAGCTAACCTCCTATGCCACAACCAGGAATCATTCTCTTTAGAAATTAAACAACAATTTTTAGCAGAATTAGTATCTAACATGTAAATATTGTTGATTCTCTTACCAGTGATCAGTACCTGTTCTGAATCTGATTTGATAATTTGACATTGATCTTGACCAAAGATAACTTTGTGTCCTTTATCACACAGCTGGCTAATACTAATCAAATTATGTTTTAAACCCTCAACATATAATACATTGTTAATAATACCTGATTTTGTGCATTTGATGTCACCTATTCCAAGAATTCTTCCTTTGTTATTATCCCCATAGACAACAGTCCCACCATTCTTTGGTTTTAAATTGTAAAACTTTGTAATATCACCTATCATATGTTTAGAACAACCGCTGTCAAGGTACCAGAGATCTTCAGTTTGTTGTGCCTGAAAGAGAAATTAGTATAGTTGTAGTACAACTGATATAGAATCGAAATAATCAATTAATTCCGCACTGAAAGCAGAATATTAATCGATTAATTTGATATTGAATCAATTAATCTTGTTCTGAAAAGAATATATCAGAATAATAATCGATTAAATCGAGAAATAATCGATTAAATTTGGCCTTTTAATGATTTTAACTGATGTAAATCCTTTTTAATCGATTAAAACAATCATACTAAAGATCATGAGAGCATTTTAATCAATTAATTCGTATTTTAATCGATTAAAATTGTATAGATAACTTTTCTGGTATACTCTGTAAGTGGAATTAATCGATTAAAACAGTTTTATATCAATTAAAATACACAGTCCATGAATCCAGAAACAACATTTGTTGATTGGGTGCCAAAGAACTCCAGATTTTGTTCCTGCAAAACAGATTTAACATATATCTGGTACCCTTTTCATAATCATTGGGTCCAATCAGGTTATTTGAAATGAATTCTTGGGAATCCAGTTCATTCTACCTCTTGGAATAGCATACTTCTTGATATTACCAAATTTAACATAATGACCTCTTTTCATACAATAGAAGCATGTAATAAATGGTGACGAAACAAATTTACTATATGAAAAATAGTTTTTAAATGCTCTTGTTTTTTTTACCAACAAGAGATGTAAAACCAATACCACCACGATCAATAACCAACTTTTGAGAATCAAGTATCACATTAAGACTAGTTTTTCCTTGTGCAAGTTTAGATGTAGTTTTTATTAAATATGCTAATTTCTTTTTGTAACTCGAACAATTTTCACAATCTTTATCATCATTGCAATGCAATCATAATTATTACCTATTTCCAGATTTTCATTCTTAGTTTCTTCATCAACAATTTTCTTTTCAAGAAGAGTGATTTTGTTTTCTAATAAACTATTCATGCTTTTTAATCTTTTGTTTTCAATTTCTAATTTCTTAGTTGCTGCATGCATTTCATAAAAAGCATCTTGTAATGAATTGTAATTCATAGTAGTTGTTGAAGTATCATAACTTACACTGGACATGGGAGAATTCGAATTCACAATCAAACATATCTCTGTTGTTTCTTCATAAGTCATTTCAAGAGTTTTCCACATCTGTGCAGCAGTTTTACAATGAGATATCCTGAAAAATTCATTTCTGTTAAGCGCAAATGTGATGATATTCTTAGCAGTACAATCATCTTGAATTAGTTTCTTATCACAATCATTCAAACTAGACCATTCTCTGTTAAAAACATAGGAACCTTGTTCAATAATATTCCAAACACTTATATCAATAAATTCAATAAAGATCTTCATTCTTAACTTTCAAAATGAATAATCTATTCCACAAAACAGTGGAGGTCTATCAATACAAGCACCCTCAGAAAATTTATTTCCAGCCATTTGGACTTGAATAAATCTCAAGAACCTTGCTCTGATACCAATTGTTAGAAAAGGAGGCTGAGATCAAGAGGGGGGGGGGTGAATTGATCTTTGAAAGATTTTGGAAAATTATAGATTATTTATTTCAGAGATTAAGAGTTCTGACCAATTCTTGAATCAAACAAAACAATCAATCAAAATAAAGACTGCAGCAGAATTAAAGAGAGAAAGGTTTAAAAAGATACAACCAAGATTTATACTGCTTCACCCAATCCCAGGGCTACGTCCAGTTCCTAGCCAAATTCCAGCTGAGTTCCACTAGATTGAATGTTTTACAAATTACAATTCTAATCACACACCCAATCTACCACAAGAACCAAAATTCCATTCCTTGCACCTAAAACTTCACCAAGAACCAACTTCTAGTTCTTGAACAACCCTGCAACCAAATTCTAGCCACAGAAATCAGTGCCCACACTTCCAGACACCCACAATATAGTAAAGAAATGTAAAAGAAACAAAGAGAAGAAACTAGAACATTCAAACCCGGTTTATGCAGCTCTGCAGAATGAGTTTCTTCACAAAAGAAAGCAAAATTTGTCTCAAGAAAGAACTTCGAAAAACTTCACAAAACTTGCGTGATTGTTTCTTGAAAGTAGCTCTTATGATTGCTTGATTGATTGCTGAAAGGTATATTTCAAAAGACTCAAGCAATCCTGTTTATATAGAAGATTGTTGAAACTTCTGGTTTAATTAATTTGTTAAAACAATCTTTTAATCTATTAAAAGTCTTGAATTAATCTGTTAAAACCTCTTTTAATAAGTTAAAATGTTCTTGATCATTTTCCAAGTTTTTTTTAACTGATGCGACATCGTTTCAATCGATTATAACACTTTGTAAAAAATTCCTTAAGTTGTTTTAATCGATTAATTCACCTTTTAATCGATTAAAATACTACCAATTATTTTCATAAAATTTTCTAAGTGATTTTAACTGATAACAATCTATTTTAATCGATTAAAACACTTTGGAAAAAATCTCTTAATTGTTTTAATCGATTAATTCGCATTTTAATTGATTAGAATTTAGCCAAATAGTTTCATAAAACTTTCTAAGTCATTTTAACCGATAACTGAGACTTGTTTTAATCGATTAAAACACTATGGAAAAAATCTCTTAGTTGTTTTAATCGATTAATTCACATTTGCATCGATTAAAATACTGACAGAACATCTTTCAAAACACTTCAAGTTATTTTAATCGATTATTTCGAGTTTGTATCGATTAAAATTCTGCCAGAACACTTTTCAAAACATCTTAAGTCATTTTAATCGATTATTTCGATTCTACATCAGTTAAAATACTGGCAGAAGGTTTTCAAAAACTCTTTTTAATGAAAACAATCGATTATTTCGAAGACATATCAATTAAAACAGTTCCAGTGTATATTTTAAAAGGTTTTAATCGATTATTTCGAAAACCTATCAGTTAAAAACCTGTTACGAAAGTGTTAAGAACATTTTAACTGATAAAGCTCATATAATATTTGTTAAAACAGTTACTTAAAAAACATTTAACAAATTACTTTGTTTTTAATAGATTAAACACGTTTTAGAGACATTTGCAAAATCTTTTAAATGAAGAAACCTCATGCAGCAAAGAGATAAGAATGATTATACCTAAGTATAGATGCAGACTCACTAACCACTCTACCCTTTTATCCAAGTAACCTTTGACTACACCAGAATAGCCTTTGACTTCATTTTGACTTCATCAAATCAACAAGATCTTTATTTAATCAAATGATTCAATAAGATCTTCATCACTTTTAGTTTGAATAATCATATATTGGGCTTGCTTGAGTTTTGAATGTTGTTGACTTGAATCATCATCAAAATCATCTCTTGGGAATATAGGGACATGTTTCACATTGTCATCAATCTCCCCCTCATTTCTTTCAAACCAAAAATTCTTTAAGTGATTTTAATTGATTATTTTGAAGTTACATCGATTAAAATACTGATAGGACATTTTCTAAAACTTTCTTAAGTGTTTTCAATCGATTAATTCGAAGATGTACCAGTTAAAATACTGGAAGAAGGTTTTCCAAAACTTCTTTACTTAATTTATCAATGAAAATAGCGACAATACATGCTTTAAGTGGTTTTAATCGATTATTTCGAAAATACATAAGTTAAAAATATGTCAGAAGTGTTTTTAGCTGATTTTAATCGATTAATCTGTAAATATATCAATTAATTCCGAGATTCAAGAACATATTAACTTATTAAAAAGATTTTTAACAGATTAAAAAGATTAGAGGCATTTTTATCTCTTTCAAATGATAGAACATCATGCAGTAGGAATGAATAGATTATTATACCTATTTAATATTGATGCAGACCCACTAAACACTACATTCCATATCCCATAAATCCTCTGACTTCATCAAATCTTCCTTTATTCAAAGAATCCTTTGACTTCATCAAATCTTCTATGTCTTCATCAAATCTTCCAGATCTTCAAACATCATCATATATTTCTAATAGGTAAGTTGGTGGGACAAAATCTCTCAAAGTGAGTTTTGTCTAAAAGGTTTATAATTTTCCTAGAATCTCGATTTTGGTAAACCTTTTCTCATAAAGAAAAAAACCATGTTTCTGAAAGTGGGTTCTAATCAAAGAGGATCATAGCATTCTTGATAAAAATTCTCAAATTTTATAATTTGAAGATAATGCTCATATTTACCTTTCTTGGCCTTCTGTTTGTTCTACACAGTAAATATAGGGTGAGCATCTAATCGAGTTGTTACAATGGTAAAAGAAAATGTCTTGTGGAGAACCATTGATCTCACCATGTATAAAATTGAAAAGTACTCAAGAAATTGACTTGAATAGGACTAGATGAAATTCAGTTGGCTCTAAGGGAGTCAGTAAAAGAAGTTCTTCTTGCAAGCTTGATTCGGATGAAGATCATGGGAAGAATCTTGAAAGACTTGGAAAACTTGTTGGAAGATTTGGTGAAGTCAAAAGGAATATGTTGTGTTGTTGTAGTTCATAAGTGTATTTGCATTAAGTACAATAGGTATAAGCATCTATCCTTTCCTCAAGCATGAGTTCCTTCTTTCAAAAATTAAAGTAAAAGTGCCTCAAGAATTTTTAATTTGTTAATATTTGTTTTAATTTTTTTAGTATGTTCTTTAACAAGATTTTAAATTGATATATTTTCTAAATAATCGATTAATTATACTTAAACACTTAAAGAACTTTCTGATTCGTAATTTTAATCAATTAAGAAAGCTCTTAATCTGTTAAAATGTTCATGACTTAGTTTTGGAAAACTGTGGTTCACAAAATTAACTAATGCATGACTCGGTGTTATTAATTAAAACCTCTTTGGAAAATACAGAGTTATTTTAATTGATTCATCCACTTTTTTATTAGTTAAAACATCTCTAGAAAATATCCAAAATTCTTTTAATCAATTAAACAACGTTTTTCTCAATTAAAACATCTTGGGAAAAAAAATGTGAGAACCATTTTAATCGATTAAAACGATTTTTCATTAGCTAAAAAATATTAAAACTTAGTGCGCTGAAGAGTGACTTTAGCTATTTAATCTATTAAGTCACGAATTAATCAATTAAATATATTAGTTACTTTAAAAATTCTTCTATATAAATAGATTGCCACTCTCACTTTAAAATATACTTTTGAGAAATCATTCAAGCAATCTTTTGAGATTATTCCAAGGGAAAAACGTTTTTTCACTTTAGAATTCTTTTGAAATCTTTCTTGAGGCTCTTTGTTCATATTCTTGAAGAAACTCATTCTTTGATTGGATTGTAGCTTGTGCATATTCAATTGATTGTCATTGTTTCTTCAAGCATCTTAATCTCTTATTCTGTTCTTTGTATTTTCGATGTCCTGAAATGTGGACAGTGGTTAAAGCAATTGGAATTTAGGTTGTAGGTATAGATTCAAGAACTGGGTTGTAGTTCTTGGTATAAATCTTAATCATATTGATGGTGTTTGTAATCAATTGAAATTTTGATTAGTGGAACTCAACTGGAATTGGTTGAGAACTAGATGTAGCCCAATGGATTAGGTGAACCAATATAAATTTTGTTGTTCTTGTTCTTCTTTCATTACATTCTCTTATTCAAGATTGTTGTTCCTTGATTCAAAATAAGATTGATTTCATTAAAACTTTGTGTAGACCCCTAATCTTGTCCGACCTCGCAATAAAGTTCAGAAATCCTCCACTATCCCCCATTTTCACACACGTCTGCACCTTGGATTGAGAGATCTCTTCTCTCACCTACTTTGAAACATTTTCCGAGCATTTTTTACTTTGTTTCAAAGTCCAAGTAGTCTTTTCGATTATCCTTTTTGGATTAATCAGTTAAGGAAGTCTCCTTTTGAAACAATCGGCGCTCGGTAGTGTAATATTTTTACTATTCGTGGGAGGAGTGATCTTGTAGAGGGAGGGGACTATCAAAAAGCGTCCTCACGTTTTCAAGAGATATATATAAAAGCTCGCTTCAGAGGTTCCTTTTTCTATTCCTTCTCTTTTATTTGTTTCCTTTATCGCTTTCTTCTGTATGCATTAAAAATTAGGGTCATGTAGATATTTAATTACTACAAGTAGATAAATAAATAGGGTAGAAGCATAATTTTTATGTCTTTATTTTAAGATTATTCCATCATAGGGAACCCGAAAGGGGCGTTGTGGGGTGCTAACACCTTTCTCACACGTAACTAACTCCCTTACCCAACTCTGGTTTTAATGACCAAAGTTGTTTTTCTTAAAAATCAACGCCTTTTTATTTTCGTTTTCCAATGTTTATGGTAAAAACATTGGTGGCGACTCCAAAACCCTTTTACGAAAACCTCGCTCTTAAGGGTAGTTTGGTTATCGAATACCCATTTTTTACAATAAGGGACGGCGGCGACAGATGGCGACTCCACTGGGGAAGTCATAAGAGTTGATCCCATTTAGTGATGGAATAATCCAAAAATAGTAGATTTGAAATTATGTCTCTACCCTTTCTTTGTTTGTATAACATGTTTTACTTCTATGGCTTTAATAACTAATGTCTGTTTATTTTCTATAATTGTTTGAAATACAAACTGTACACAAACCCTTGCACACAACAAACCCTCTATACCCGGGGGCAAGAGTGAATACACATAGGGAGCGGGTGGTGTTTATGGTCGGTCGTGGTAATGGCCTTAGTGCCAGCAGGTCGTTGTCAGAAGCCACCATTCAAGGTGATAACCCTCCTTTCTCAGCCTACAGGATGTCGACACGGTCAGGCGCCATGCAAGGTTTGAGGGCTGAGAGACTGTGGGAACCCTATAATGGGGGCACCTTGGGGACCTAACCTTAGTGAGGACAGTTAGAACCTACCCTTACTATGCACTTTTTTGCAGGATACCCCTACCTCGTGATTAAAACGCAATCGCTCTGTTCATGGATAAGTGAATTGTTTGTGCATATGTTTATTGCATTTGCATAAAATAATCATACAATAAACAATAATAAAATTTTCTTAACAAACCAACCTTATCTCGGACTGTCTTCATTTAAGTTAGCCTGGTTTAAGGTTCTTTGTAAGCTAAGTAGCCACGCTGACTTACAAAAAAGATAAAGGGTTATAAAGCAAATAATTTAATAACAAACCAACTTTATCTCAGATATTCTTCATTTAAGCTAGCCTGGTTTCAGATTCTTTGTAAACTAAGTAGTCACATTGACCTACAGAAGAGATAAAGGGGTTACAAAACAAATAAAAAACAAAATACAATAAAACACATTTTGACAAAGTCAAAACATTCATCTCAAAATAAAAACAAATAATAATAAAACAATTTTGACAAAGTCAAATCATTCATACCCTCATCATTTCAAGAGCAGTAAAACCAAGAGAGAAAATAAGTGCATAAGAAAAGTGTTCATAACACATCATCCTAATAAAATCTCTCATGCATAAACACATTCATGCTAGGGACACTAGATATGCTTAAGACAAAGGCAAAAGAGACCCAAGTGCGTTTGTAACCTTCCACAAGGAAGGGACAAGTGTGCTGAGGTGTGGTAACCTTCGTTACAGTTGTCAATCCACGATGGGGAAGGAACCATTATACCAAGGTGGGTATGGTGCTCCATAAAGCGTAAGCTTTAAGGAGGATACCAAAGCTATTGTCTTAAGGCATATCCATATTAATCATTCATTCATTTCAAAAATAAAAACCCTAATTCATGTGTATTCTAGAAAGTGGTTGGTCTTCTTCCTTTCCTCACTCGAGAGCAAAAAGCTAAAAAGATGGAGCAACTGGAAGATCAAAACTGCAAGCTCACTGCTGAGCTTAATGCCATGAAGGAGCAGATGGCGCAGTTAAGGGAGCAGTTAGAGGAACAAAACCGCAAGCTCACTGTCAAGTTTAATTTCGCTAAGGAGCAGATGACGCAGTTAATGGAACTAATACGCCATCAACATTTGAACAATAAGGGCCCCCACAACGACCATATCGGCGAGAGAATAGGGCAAGGACTGAAGAGTGAGAGGATTGCCCAACCTTCCTCATCCAATACATCATTCAAGAAGCCCTTTGGCAAGAAGAAGGAGAGAAACATAAACGCCATCAACTGTGCTACTCCTTCTTCCTCTTCACAACCAGCTAGGCAGCCATGCAAACAAGAGAGTAAATTCACTCCCATTCCAATCTCCTATGGGAGTCTACTGCCAAAGTTGGTAGAAGACAAGCTCCTAGCACGTGTTCCTCCGAAAAGGATGGATCCACCCTACCCCGAGTGGTACAAGCCTGTAGACCCCTAATTTTGCCTGGCCTCTCAATAAAGGCTAAGGAGACTTCCTATAACAAGATAAAGCTTGTCCGACATCTCAATATAGGCCAAGAAGACTTCCTTTATGAAGATAAAGCTTCAATGGACGTCTATCGGCATCAATCGATGTCCGAATAAAGAAAGGAAACCTTCCCGGGGGTCCCAGAACACAAAATCTGGCAAAAACAGTCGAGATGGTCGTCCCAGAAGCCCAGACGGCTGTCCCAATTTCCAGACGGCCGTCCCAACTTGTTTTGAGGCCCGGGACGGCCGTCCCAAATCCCAGACAGCCGTCCCAACTTCCCCAGACGGCCATCCCTGATTTCCAAGCTCCTGACAGGCGTCCCAAGCTGCCAGGCTGCGAAAACTATAAATAGGAGGCTCATTTGCCACTTTTCCACACTCCAGACACTTGTCTTCTCTCCCTACTTCGAATGAACTCTCCGATTGCCTTAAAAAGGTAACAATCGGTTAAGGAATTGTATTCCAGCATTCGATTCTTGTTTAAAATTTAGTAGAGTCGATATTGTATTCAGGGAGGAGAGTCTTTGTAGAGCGGGGGATTGCCAAAACGCATCCTCACAGTTCAAGATTTGTAATACAAAGCTTGCTACGGAGGTTCTTTTCACTTCTCTTCTCTTTTATTGCTTTATTTATTGCTTTATGTATGCAATATGAAATAAAGTCATGTAAATAGTCATTTTTTAATATTATGCAATAAAATAGGGTAATAGCGTAATTTCTCGTAATCTTTGCTTAGTGAATTAATCCGTCATAGGGAACCCGAAAGGGGCGTTGTGGGGTGCTAACCCCTTCCCCACACGTAACTAACTCCCTTACCCAACTCTGGTTATAATGGCCAAGTTTGGTTTTTCTTAAAATCAACGCCTTTTTATCCTTTTCCAATGTTTACGGTCAAAACATTGGTGGCGACTCCATAAGAACCCCTTTTCGAAAACCTTGCTTTTATTAGAGGATAGTTCAGTTGTTGAGCACCTCGGAAGCAATGAACATATTTTAACATAAAACGCGAGTCTAAACCATCTTTTCGCGACTGCTCGCATAAATGTTCGAGATGTCCCCAGACATCGGAACGGACGGCGGTGACAGATGGCGACTCCACTGGGGAAGCTAGAGAGTTGATCCCATTTAGTGATGGATAAAATTCAAACTAAGTAAAGATTTGAAATTACGCCTTTACCCTCTTCCGTATGTTTTATTGTATGGCTTTAATAATTGTTGTATGATTATTTTCTGTAAATTGTCTGAAATATAAATTGCACACAAAAACCCTTGCACACTACAGTCCCTCTATACCCGGGGGCAAGAGTGATTACCTATAAGGAGTGGGTGGCAGATACGATCGGCTTGTTGGCACACGGGGCTACAACTGTTGTCGGAAACCACCAACTCTAGGTGATAACTCTCTTCTTTTGGTCTAAGGATGTCGACACGGAGTTCCGTGCATGACCCGAGGACTGAGAGATTGAGAGGTCTCTATAATGGGGGCACCTTGGGGACCTTTGGCCTTGGTGAGAACAGTTTAGAACCACCTAAACCAAGCACATTTCTGCAGGAAAACCCCACCTCGAACTCGTGGATGAATGAATTGTGTGTGCATTCGTTTGCTGCATTTGTATTGATGCATTAGCATAGGGTAATCATACAACAAACAAAATAGTGAAAAACCCTAAAAATCATAAAAGTGATAAGATAAACCAACTTTATCTCGGACAGTCTTCAGTTAAGCTAGCCTGGTTTCAGGTTCTTTGTAAGCTAAGTAGCCACGTTGACCGACAGAAGAGATAAAGGGTCATAAAAAAATATAAAAACAAATTAAAGCCATAAAAATATCTTTTACAATAAAAAGATTTTCGACAGAGTCATATCATTCATACCACATCATCCCATAAGTGGTAAAACTAAGAGAGAAAATAAATTCACTAAGAAAAGTATGCATAAACATCATCATAATAAAATCTCTCATACATAAACACATTCATTCTAGGATGTATTAGATATCCTTAGACAATAGCGAAAGAGACCCAAGTGTGTTTATCACCTTCCTAGAAGAGATAAGTGTGCTAAGGTATGTTGGCAACCTTTGAAAAAAGGAAGTTAGCACATTAAGGTGGGTATGGTACCCTTAAAACATAGGCTTTTGAGAAGATACCAAAGCTATTGTCTAAGGCATATCTATTTCACACTAATCATTTGAAATAAAAAGCTATAATAAAAATCATTAAAATCATTTAGAAAGTGGCTGGTCTTCCACCCGTCCTCACGCGTGCTCAGAAAGCTAAAAAGATGGAGCAACTAGAAGAACAAAACCGAAAGCTCACCACTGAGCTTAATATGCTGAAAGAGCAAATGGCTCAAATATTAGAAATGATGCGTCAACAGAATCTCCATAAAGAGGGTCCTCAAAGTGGACAGGCTTCTCACCAAGAAGAAGAAGAGGAACCTCGCGGTGAGCATGACCAATCTGACACAAGGGCAGTACATATTCATGCTCCGGAAATATCGAAACAACAAATTACTGCCCTTGAGGAGAGGTTGAGAGCCATGGAGGGGCATAACTTTGATGTCAAAGAGGCGGCTGATATGTGCCTCGTTAAAAACATCCAATTCCCTAACAAATTCAAAACTCCGGACTTCCCAAAATACATGGGAATAACTTGCCCCAAAAGCCATCTTACAATGTACTGCCGTAAGATGGCTGCGTATGCTGACAACGAGAAGCTCCTGATCCATTGCTTTCAGGAGAGCCTGGCTGAGTCAGCCCTAAATTGGTATATGCAACTGGAAGGAGGGAAAGTCCAAACTTGGAGACATCTGGCGGATGCTTTTCTTCGTCGCTATAAATACAATATTGATCTGACCCTTGAAAGAGCAGATCTACAGTTACTAAGAAGGAAAAACGACGAATCCTTTAAGGCATACGCCCAAAGATGGAGAGAATTGGCAGCACAAGTAGAACCTCCTCTGTCCTACAAAGAAACCACATCCACGTTCATCAATTCTTTGACTGGTCCCTATTATGACAAAATGATAGGGAACACATCAACACTTTTTGCGGATGTGGTAATTATAGGAGAAAGAGTGGAGCAAGGATAAAAAAGCGGAAGAATTACACAACATACTTCCTCCAATCCCTCCACTCCAAATGTTAAAAAGAGTTTTGGAAAGAAGAAGGAAGGAACCGTGAATGCAATCAACATTGCCACTCCTTTTTCTTCCTCACAGCAGACCAAGTCACGTAGACAAGAGAGGAAATTCACTCCAATACCTACCTCTTATGGAAGTCTGTTGTTAAAATTGTTGGATGCTAAACTCCTCGTGCGCATCCCTCCCAAGAAAATGGAACCACCATATCTAGAATGGTATAAGCCAAACGAAAAATGCAATTATCATTCGGATGCTCCGGGACACTCCGTGGATAACTGCGTGGCCTTAAAACATAAGGCCCAAGATTTAGTAGATGCAGGGTGGATTACCTTTGACGAATCTACTCCAAAAGTAGATGACCAGCCCTTATCTAAGCCCGAATAAAAGACAGGATAAGGAAGATCAGCAAATTAGGGCTCATCGTTTTGCCATCTCTAAAAAATAATAAAAATAAATACAAAAATAAATAATAAATAAAAAAATTATTAAAAAAAAAACTTCTGATGTATCTCTCGTGATCCTTGCCCATGATCACGGGATTGATGATTAAAGTGGGCTTTGTAAATATTTCTTTTTGTCAATACAATAAGGCATTTTCCATAATATTCATATTCTTTTTCATTCTTTTCCCTCTCACACATTTAATAAAGAAATCTAAAACAAAGCATAACCATACAGTCATGTCTGTGATTGAAAACTCTCTGGAAGATCCGAAAGCCGAAGACGAATGGATTGAGTCAGACAGTGAGGAGGGGACCATTTCCCCGGACATGCAAAGACTGTTGGAAAAAGAAGCTCAATCAATACAGCCCCATCAAGAAAAGATCGAGGCTATCAATTTGGGACAAGGAGATAATAAGAAAGAAGTAAATATTGGTACCCAAATTGACGATGAGGTCAGGGAAAAGCTGATACAATTACTAAAAGAGTATGTGGACGTGTTTGCATGGTCTTACCATGATATAACTGGAATTGATAAAAGCATAGTGGAGCATAGATTACCACTAAAAGAGGGATTTTGGTCTGTTAAGCAGAAGCTCAGAAGAGTAAAGCCAGAATGGTCCTTAAAAATTAAGGAAGAAGTAGAAAAATAGTTGGATGCCAATTTTCTAATGATGTCAAAATACCCTGAATGGTTGGCAAACATCGTGCCAATTATAAAGAAGAATGGAAAAATCAGAGTATGTGTAGATTACAGGGACTTAAATCGTGCAAGTCCAAAAGATGATTTTCCCCTACCACATATTGATATGCTGGTAGATCACACCGCTACAAATACTCTCTATTCTTTCATGGATGGATATGCAGGGTATAACCAAATTAAATTGGTTGTTGAAGATAGAGAAAAAACTTCCTTCATTACGCCGTGGGGTACATTTTGTTATAGAGTAATGCCTTTTGGACTCAAGAATGCAGGGGCTACTTATCAAAGGGCTATGGTAACATTATTTCATGATATGATCCACAAAGAAATTGAAGTATATGTGGATGATATGATCGCCAAGTCCAAAAACGAGATGGATCACCTCCAATACTTAAAGAAATTATTCAATCGACTTCGGAAATACCAGATCAAGCTTAATCCGGCTAAATGCACATTCGGAGTACGATCAAGAAAACTCCTTGGGTTTATTGTCAGTAAAAAAGGAATTGAGGTAGACCCTGATAAAACAAAGGCAATCGTAGAAATGCCCCCACCAAGAACAGAAAAAGAAGTCAGAGGGTTCTTGGGCCGAATAAACTACATTGCACGGTTCATCGCGCAATTAACAGACAAGTGTACGCCCATCTTCAAGTTATTGCGTAAAAACCAACCGAAAGTTTGGAACGATGAATGTCAACAAGCTTTCAAAAAAATCAAAATGTGCCTAACCAATCCTCCAGTATTGGTACCACCTGTGGAAGGAAAGCCCCTGATTCTTTACCTTTCAGTACTCGACGAATCCATGGGATGTGTGCTCGGTCAACAAGATGATACGGGTAAGAAAGAACAAGCCATATATTACATCAGTAAGAAATTTCTAAACTATGAGACCCGTTATACACCACTCGAAAAAACATGTTGTGCATTAGTATGGGCAACTCAGCGACTTCGACAATATATGGTCAGACATACAACTTGGTTGATCTCCAAAATGGATCCAATCAAATACCTGTTTGAAAAACCCGTCTTGACCGGAAGGATAGCCAGGTGGCATGTACTCCTCTTAGAATTCGACATTGTTCATGTCACACAGAAAGCTATCAAAGGTAGTCCTCTAGCAGACTACTTGGCACATGGACCAACTGACGAATATCAATCCCTCCAAGATGATTTTCCAGACGAGCACATAATGCATATCCAACATGAAGAACGTGAAAATAATAAGTGGATCATGTTTTTCGATGGAGCTTCAAACTTACTGGGACATGGGATCAGAGCTATTTTAATATCTCCCGAAAAGAAGTATATCCCGGTAACAACCAGACTAAACTTTGATTGCACGAACAATAAGGCAGAATACGAAGCCTGTGCTCTAGGTATTCAAGCAGCTCTGGATCATGGGGTGACTAGACTCAAAGTATTCGGTGACTCATCCCTTGTCATTTACCAACTCAAGGGTGAATGGGAAACTAGAAATTCCAAATTAATCCCTTATCTGGAGCACATCCGTAATATGACTTCAAAAATGGAAAACATCAGTTTCGAGTACATCCCTCGAGAAGATAACCAGATTGCAGATGCACTTGCAACATTATCATCCATGTTCGCGTTAGGACAGGAACATGAGATGCCTATCATCCAAGTCAAAAGGCACTACAAACAAGCCTTTTGTATGATGATAAACAATGGAAAAGATGAAAACCCTTGGTATCATGACATAAGGCGATACTTGACAAAGGGTGAATACCCCGAGGGAATCAGTGACAATGATAAAAGGATCATTCGGAAAAGGGCCATAGGGTTTATGTTAATAGGAGAAACCCTTTATAAAAAGAACTTTGATTCTACTCTGCTAAGATGTGTCAATCTCGAAGAAGCCCATGCATTGATTAAAGAAATACATGAAGGAACCTTTGGGACTCATGCACCAGGGCATATCATGGCTAGGAAAATCCTCAGGGCAGGATATTTTTGGTCCACAATGGAAAAGGACTGTCATTAGTATTCCAGAAAATGCCACAAATGTCAAATACATGCGGACAATGTACATGTTCCACCGGTACCTCTCAATGTTATGGCTATCCCTTGGCCATTTGCTATGTGGGGCATGGATGTTATCGGACCTATTGAGCCTAAGGCATCCAATGGCCATCGATTCATTTTGGTAGCTATCGACTACTTCACTAAGTGGGTAGAAGCTGCATCTTATGCACATGTGACTAAAAAGGTAGTGGTCACCTTTGATAAGAAAAATATCATATGTCGATATGGCATCCCACATCGTATTATTACTGATAATGGAACCAACTTGAATAATAAGACGATGGAGGGACTATGCCAAGATTTCAAAATTCAACACCATAATTCCTCTCCCTATCGGCCCAAAATGAATGGTGCAGTAGAAGCAGCCAATAAAAACATCAAGAAGATTGTTCAAAAGATGGTTAAAACCTATAGGGATTGGCATGAAATGTTGCCTTTTGCTCTTCATGGTTATCGAACGTCTGTACGAACCTCAACAGGAGCTACTCCATTCTCCCTTGTATATGGAATGGAGGTCATATTGCCAATAGAGGTCGAAATACCTTCCCTGCGAATTATAATGGAAGAAAAATTAACAGAAGCTGATTGGGTTCAAAGTCGATTCGATCAATTAAACCTTATCGATGAAAAACGGCTGAATGCTATATGCCATGGACAAGCATATCAAAAGAAGATAAAAAAGTCTTATGATAAAAAGGTCCACCCTCATACTTATGAAGAAGGGGATCTAGTGATAAAGAAACTGCTTCCAGCCGAGAAGGATAAAATTGGAAAATGGGCGGCAAAACGAGCTTTCTTAGGAGGGGCACTTATCCTCACTAATATGGATGGAGAGGAGCTTCAACACCCAATCAATTCTGACGCGGTGAAGAAGTATTATGCTTGAAGACATTGCTCAAGACCCGTCACGAATGAAAACCTGCAAAGGGCATCCTGGGCAAAAGATAGAGTCTATATCCCTCGCTAGGATACGTCCTAGGCAAAAAATAGAGGTAAAATAAAAAAAAATTAAGAGAAATGGTTACTTTAGTCGAAAACCGAAAATGAGGCTAAAGTAACATTCTTCCAGAAGCAAGCAATCTTCATAGTCTTCACTCTGAGCTCAAGCATCTCAACTGAAGCAATTAGGAGAACCAGGGGGTCGATATCATGGACATGACTGTTTAAGCCTATACAGTATAGCCAACCCTGACCACCCATACTTCTAAATACTTTTTGAAATCCTTCTATAAAAGAAATAAAACTTTTGCTCATTTATCAATAAAATTCCTTTTCATTTCCTTTCTCTTGACCAAATATTATGGAAATGCCTCTTTATTGATAAATCATAAATATGCACAAAGACTTTTAATCAAAGATCAAGCATGCATCTAAAAAGAGGAAGCATAAAAAAAATATAATAATAAAAGAATAAGTGCCTGCTAGGACATTCTTAGGTAAAAATTAGGGTAGCCTGCTAGATCGGAAACCCCAAAAGAATGGTCTAGGCAAAAGATAAGGCAAAAGCCCCTAAGATATTCTAGGCAAAAATTAAGGCAGCCCGCTAGATCGAAAACCCGTAAAGGGCGGTCTAGGCAAAAGATAGGACCAAAACCAAGAGATGAATAAAAAAGGAGCCCATCATCATGGTCATAAAGGAGGAGCCCATCGGCGTACATAAGAAGCCAATGGGAGAAGGCCAGTTACTTTCTAAATGCATCAAAAATAAATAAACAAATAGATTGCATTTAGGACATCCACACACAAAGTAGTTGCATAATACGACTTTTGTCAAAATCAAGAAAAAATAATTTTCTTCAAATAAATAAACATGCATATAAGGAGTCTAGTCTCCATACTTGTGATTGAAAACAGGAGGCGTTAGAATCCAGTCTTCATATGAAAATCAAAATCGTGAAAGAAAAAGGCGAAATCAAAACCATTTCAGCAAAATAAAGAGCTTCAAGGAAACTAGCTCTGAATTTCTAATCCCAATAAACGAAGGTACAACATAGAAAAGCCAACGGAAAGGCTCGATGATCCCCAAATAGATCCTTGCCTACTCCAAAGGCAAAACAAAAATTACTTCATGACTCAGCATCACCACATGAGTCGTCAAACATAGTCATTTGAAGCTTCAATCAACACCCTTCCATCCAAGAAAAAGGAAGTCATCAACATGAAAAAGCCAACGAAAAGGCTTGATCATCCCCAAGAGGATCCTTGCCTACTCGAGAGGCAAAACAAAAAGATTACCTCACGACTCAGCTGCATCACCACATGAGTCATCGAGCACACTCATCCAAAATATCCGCCTCATTCCCCAAAGGAGAATAAGGACTACTCAAAAAGATCAACCAAAGAAGATATGAAGTCAAAAATCTCCATATCCCCAGGGGTTCAACAAAAAGAGAGAAGAAAAACTTTCATTCCCCAATAGAGGCACGAAAAAGGCCGAATAAAAAATCTCTAAGTAGAGCATTTCCATCTTCCAGCTCAAATAGGAGCTTCACAAAGTCATGAGCCAAGACTCCATCATCAAAGTTGGATCCCCAGGAAGCCGACAAACTCCTTGGCAAATCTCCAAAAAAGAGAAAAAGAAGAAAATCTCTTCATTCCACTCAATAAAGAGCTTCACAAAAGTCAGGAGCCAAGACTCCATCATAAAAAATCAAATCAAAGATTGGATCCCCAGGAAGCCAATAAACTCCCCGGGATTGCCAAAAAGAAAAGAGAAAAAATAAATCTCTTCATCCAGCAGATAACAAAAAGCCAGTGTGCATAAAAGGCATACACATTTAAAAGCCAAATTTTCAAAATCGCGAGAAAAAGGTAAAAACCCATTCCCCAACGGAATAAGAGCATAGGCAAAGCCAGCTCAAAATAATAGCATCCAACAAGGAGTCAAAAACTCCATTCCTCCCTAGGGGGCAAGTCAAAATAGATTTCCGGGAGAGCAATCAAATCCCTGGTGGATCAACAAAAAAGAAAAACTATCCCCAGCGAGCCTATTAGCAAAGACAAAAACTACAAATTCATATCCTCAGGGAGTTAATCGCCTATAACACCCAATATGGATATCCCTAATGGAATGCAAAGCTTCCACTTCCAATGAAACCTCTGCCTACTCAAAGGCAAGCAAAGAGCCAATATCCCCAATGTCGCCGCTGTCCGTTCCGACGTCTAGGGACATCTCGAACGTTTATGCGAGCGGTCGCAAAAAGATGGTTTAGACTCACGTTTTATGTTAAAATATGTTCATTGCTTTCGAGGTGCTCAACAACTGAACTATCCTCTAATAAAAGCAAGGTTTTTGAAAAGGGGTTCTTATGGAGTCGCCACCAATGTTTTGACCGTAAACATTGGAAAAGGATAAAAAGGCGTTGATTTTAAGAAAAACCAAACTTGGCCATTATAACCAGAGTTGGGTAAGGGAGTTAGTTACGTGTGGGGAAGGTGTTAGCACCCCACAACGCCCCTTTCGGGTTCCCTATGACGGATTAATTCATTAAGCAAAGATTACGAGAAATTACGCTATTACCCTATTTTATTGCATAATATTAAAAAATGACTATTTACATGACTTTATTTCATATTGCATACATTAAACAATAAATAAAGCAATAAAAGAGAAGAGAAGTGAAAAGAACCTTCGTAGCAAGCTTTGTATTACAAATCTTGAACTGTGAGGATGCGTTTTGGCAATCCCCCGCTCTACAAAGACTCTCCTCCCCGAATACAATATCGACTGTACTAAATTTTAAAGAAGAATCGAATGCTGGAATACAATTCCTTAACCGATTGTTACCTTTTTAAGGCAATCGGAGAGTTCATTTGAAGTAGGGAGAGAAGACAAGTGTCTGGAGTGTGAAAAGGTGGAAAATGAGCCTCCTATTTATAGTTTTCGCAGCTTGGCAGCTTGGGATGGCCGTCTGGAGCTTGGATATCAGGGATGGCCATCTGGGGAAGTTGGGACGGCCATCTGGGATTTGGGACGGCCGTCTGGAACTTGGGACGACCGTCTGGGCTTCTGGGACGGTCGTCCCAACTTTTGGGACGGCCATCTCAACTGTTTTTTCCAGATTTTGTGTTCTGGGACCCCCGGGAAGCTTTCCTTTCTTTATTCGGACGTCGTTTGATGCCAACAGACGTCCATTGAAGCTTTATCTTCATATAGGAAGTCTTCTTGGCCTATAATGAGATGTCGGGCAAGCTTTATCTTGTTATATGAAGTCTTCTCAGCCTTTATTGAGAGGTCGGGCAAAATTAGGGGTCTACACCCAAGAAATGGGAAATCAGCCTATTTAGAGGTGAAAAACAACAAGTATAAAGCCTTCACCACTATTGAAGCATTTGCCTAATCAAGAGGAACAATCGACAGAAACCAAAAATCCCCAATGGATTCCTGCCTACATAAGAGGCAACCAACAAAGAATCCCTGGCAAAACCGGGTGGCTAAACAAGAAAAGCCAAAAATAAAGAATCCCCGCCAAAGCCGGATGGCTAAACGAAAAATCCAAAAACAAAGAATCCCCGGCAAGATCAGATGGCTAAACAAGAAAAGCCAAAAACAAAGAAATCCCTGGTAAAACCAGATGACTAAAACAGAAAAGTCAAAAAGAAAAAATCAATCACTCCCCACGGAATGGGCGCATGATCAGAAACAATAAGCCGCCAACACATCCCCAAAACCAGGTGAGAGTTTGTACTCATCAAACATAGGATTGACTACAAAAAGAGCATCCTGAGAGCCTTGCAAAATGGGGCTCGTTAAGAACCTTGCAGAACGGGGTTCATACCAGGTGGGGGTAGGTACCCACAAGAGCCTTGCAGAACGGGGCTCGTTAAGAACCTTGCAGAACGGGGTTCATACCAGGTGGGGGTAGGTACCCACAAGAGCCTTGTAGAACGGGGTTCGTACCAGGTGGGGGTAGGTATCCACAAGAGCCTTGCAGAACGGGGTTCGTACCAGGTGGGGAGAGCCTTGCAGAACAGGGTTCGTACCAGGTGGGGGTAGGTACCCACAAGAACCTTATGTAGAATAGGGTTCGTACCAGGTGAGGGTAGGTACTCACCAGAGTCTTATAGAATAGGGTTCGTACCAGGTGAGGGTATGTACTCACCAGAGCCTTATAAAATAAGGTTTGTACCAGATGAGGGTAGGTACTCATCAGAATCTAGCAAAAATGCAGATTCGTACCAGGTGGGGGTATGACCCACCAGAGCCTTATAAAATAAGGTTTATACCGGATGAGGGTAGGTACTCATCAGAATCTAGCAAAAAATGCAGATTCGCATCAGGTAGAGTAAAATACTCACCAGAGCATTACAAAAAACGGGTTGCGAAAACCTTACTTTTATTAGAGGATAGTTCAGTTGTTGAGCACCTCGGAAGTAAGTACCCACAAAGAACCTTGCAAAACGGGGTTCATACCAGGTGAGGGTAGGTACTCACCAGAGCCTTGCAGAACAAGGTTAAGACCGGGTGGGGGTAGGTACCCACAAGAGCCTTGTGAAATAGGGTTCGCACCAGATGAGGGTAGGTACTCATCAAAAAGCAGATTCATACCTAGTGGGGGTAGGTACCCACAAGAGTCTAGTGAAATGCAGACTCATACCTGGTGAGGGTAAGTACTCACCTGAGCCTTATAAAAGAAGGCTTAAACCAGATAGGGATTGGTACCTATCAAAAATATTTATCATCCGGAGGATCAGCAAACTTCAAGCGAAGGAGCATCTGAAGGATAACCGGGAAAAAAGGGTTAACTCCTTCCCCTACCAACAAACTTTGTCGGCATATTAGGCCAACAATTAGCCAGGCAGGTGAAGGGGGGGCAGCTGTAGACCCCTAATTTTGCCCGGCCTCTCAATAAAGGCTAAGGAGACTTCCTATAACAAGATAAAGCTTGCCCGGCCTCTCAATAGAGGCTAAGGAGACTTCCTATAACAAGATAAAGCTTGCTCGGCATCTCAATATAGCCCAAGAAGACTTCCTATATGAAGATAAAGCTTCAATGGACGTCTATCGGCATCAATCGACGTCCGAATAAAAAAAGGAAAGCTTTCCGGGGGTCCCAGAACACAAAATCTGGCAAAAACAGTCAAGATGGTCGTCCCAGAAGTTGGGACGGCCATCCCAAGTTCCAGACGGCCGTCCCAACTTGTTTTGAGGCTCGGGACGGTCGTCCCAAATCCTAGACGGCCGTCCCAACTTCCCCAGACGGCCATCCCTGATTTCCAAGCTCTAGACGACCGTCCCAAGCTGCCAGGCTGCGAAAACTATAAATAGGAGGCTCATTTGCCACTTTTCCACACTCTAGACACTTGTCTTCTCTCCCTACTTCGAATGAACTCTCCGATTGCCTTAAAAAGGTAACAATCGGTTAAGGAATTGTATTCCAGCATTCGATTCTTGTTTAAAATTTAGTAGAGTCGATATTGTATTCGGGGAGGAGAGTCTTTGTAGAGCGGGGGATTGCCAAAACGCATCCTCACAGTTCAAGATTTGTAATACAAAGCTTGCTACGGAGGTTCTTTTCACTTCTCTTCTCTTTTATTGCTTTATTTATTGCTTTATGTATGCAATATGAAATAAAGTCATGTAAATAGTCATTTTTTAATATTATGCAATAAAATAGGGTAATAGCGTAATTTCTCGTAATCTTTGCTTAGTGAATTAATCCGTCATAGGGAACCCGAAAGGGGCGTTGTGGGGTGCTAACCCCTTCCCCACACGTAACTAACTCCCTTACCCAACTCTGGTTATAATGGCCAAGTTTGGTTTTTCTTAAAATCAACGCCTTTTTATCCTTTTCCAATGTTTACGGTCAAAACATTGGTGGCGACTCCATAAGAACCCCTTTTCAAAAACCTTGCTTTTATTAGAGGATAGTTCAGTTGTTGAGCACCTCGGAAGCAATGAACATATTTTAACATAAAATGCGAGTCTAAACCATCTTTTCGCGACCGCTCGCATAAACGTTCGAGATGTCCCCAGACGTCGAAACGGACGGCGGTGACAAAGCCTAACGAAAAATGTGCTTACCACTCAGGCACTCCTGGACATTCGGTGGAGAATTGCTTGGCCTTGAAGCATAGGGTCCAAAATTTGTTGGATGTCGGGTGGATCACTTTCGATACTCCCACTCCTAGCATGGATATCAAGCCTCTGTCACAACCGGAGTAGTGAGGTCGGTAAAAGAAGGCCAGCTGATTAGGGATCCATATATTTTTAGCTTCCAGTATATCTCTCGTAGTCCTTGCCCGTGGCTGTGAGATCTTCGATTAAAAGGGCTTTGTAAATATTTATTCTTTATCAATACAATGAGGCCTTTTCATAAGAATTCATATTCTTTTCATTCTTTTCTCTCTCATTATTCTTTCAAAATAAATGATAATAAAATCTAAGCCTAAACAGAACCATAAAAACAATCATGTATATGATGAATGACTCTCTATGGTATTCAAAAGCCAAAGGCGAATGGATCGGGTCAGACAGTGAGAAGGGGACCATCTCCCCGAACATACATGTAGACCCCAAATCTTGCCCGGCCTCCAAATAAAGACCAGAAGACCTCCTATTTGAAGATGGACAAGCCTAACAAGCCATTAGGAGAGGCTATTAGGCCCCATACTAGGGTAGGAGTGAGTTTTTGTACCAAAAAATAAGTTTTCTCGCTTTGAAGGGACGAGACCGCGTTCTGGGCAACCCAGACCGCCGTTTCGCCTCACGTAGGAGTCGAGACCGCCGTCTCGCTTAACGAGATGGCGGTCTCGTCACCTACGAAAGATGAGACGGCGGTCTCGTGTAACCAGACGACGGTCTCGTTGTTTTGACAGGACGAGACGGCGGTCTCGTTGAACGGCGGTATCGCCACCTGACAGCGCGAAAACCTATAAATAGGGGCTCTCCCCCCCTCATTTCCACAGACCACAGCTGCATAGCTCTCCCTTCTCTCTAAAACTTCTCTCTAGAATCCCTCCGACGCATTTCCGGAGTTTCTGAGTGCTTTCAAGAGTGATTTTTCGGCGTTCGAGAGGTTTTCCGACGCCTTGTAGAGTGAAGGGCTGCCATAAAGCACCCTATTTTTTTTTAGAGAATTAATATAAAGCGCGCTTCGGAGGTTCAAATTCTCTCCCTTCACCTTTACTGTCTTTATTTTAAATTATGCAATAGATAATAGGGCCATGTAGTCATACTTTTAAATTCCGCAGAATAAAAAGGGCGAAAGTGTATTTTTCTAGTTTATCAATAAAATAAGTCGGCCTGTCATAGGGAACCCGAAAGGGGCGTCGTAAAGGGACTAATAATCCCCTTACACGTAACCAACTCCCTTACCCAACTCTGGTTCTAATGACCAAAGTTGGTTTTCGAAAACCAACGCCTTTTAAACCCCTTTTCCGATGTTTCCGGTAAAAACATCGGTGGCGACTCCATAGAACCCAAAATAAATAAGTCCTTGGGTTAGCCCGGTTACCGGGCAACTCAAGGACACTTTTCGAAAACCTCGTCTCTAGGTTAGCCCGGTTATCGGACAACCTAAGGACATTGTAACCACCAATAAAAAACGCGAAAAAGAGTCAAAAAACCATCGCATCGCTCCGACCGACCATCTCTCTTTTGAGACGGCGGCGACAATACAAAGGTTGCGAGAAAAGAAAGCTCAATCTATATATCCCTACCAAGAAGAAATTGAGGCCATCGATTCAAGGGGCAAGGAAACGATAAAAAGGAAATAAATATTGATACCCAAATCGATGATAACATCATGGATGGTTTGGTACAACTATTAAGGGAGTATGTGGACACATTCGCATGGTCCTACCATGCTATGCCAAGACATCAGAATCCAACATCATAACTCCTCTCCCTACCGACCTAAGATGAAGGGTGCAGTAGGGGCAACTAATAAGAATATCAAGAAGATGGTCAAAACCTATAAGGATTGGTATGAGATGTTGCCCCCTGCCCTTCATGGTTATCAAACTTCCGTACGGACCTCCACAGGAGCTACTCCTTTTTCCCTTGAATATGGCATGGAGGTCATACTTCTGATAAAGCTAAAAATAACCTCCCTTGCGAGTTATCATGGAAGCAAAATTGACAGAAGCTGAATGAGTCAAAAACTGATACGACCAGTTGAACTTAACCAAAGAAAAACGGTTGGACGCCATATGTCATGAACAAGCCCATCAAAAGAATACCAAAAGGGCTTACGATAAAAAGGTCAACCCCTATACTTACCATAAGGGGTATTTAATGGTAAAGAAATTGCTTACGGCCCAAAAGACAAAATAGAAAAATGAGCGGAAAATTATGACAGGCCCATCATGGTTAAGAGAGCTTCTTCGGGAGAAACTTTTATCCTCACCGACATGAATGAAAAGGAACTTCGACACTCGGTCAATTCTGATGCGATAAAGAAGTATTATGCTTGAAGACGTTGCTCAAGACGTGCTAGAACGAAAACCCGTAAAGGGCATCCTGGGCAAAAGATAGGGTCCACATGCTTCACTAGGATACGTCCTAGGCAAAATCTAGAGGCTTCAAAAAAAAATTCCATAAGAGAAATGGTTGCTTAGTCGAAAACCGAAAGGAGGCTAAGGTAACATCCTTTTAGAAGCAAGCAACTTGCATAATCTTCACTCCTGGCTCGAGCGTCTCGACTAAAGCAACTAGGAAAACTTGGGGGTAGATATCATAGACATGATTGTTGAAGCCCACACAGTCTAGCCAACCTCGGTCAACCATTCTTCTAAATTCCCTTTGTAATCCTTCTATAAAAAACAAGAAGAAATAAAAACTTTTGCTCATGCATATAAATAAAATTAGATGGGGGTTCATACTCATCAATCACAGGGTCGACCACCACATTGATGGAGCATCCTGAGATTCAAAATCAAACACAAGGTCGGTCACCGCATCGACGGAGCATCCTAAAGACGAGTCTGGCAAAAAGGACTCAAATCAGGTGGCGGTTTGTACTCATCACCACAGAGTCAAAGAGAACACCTTGTGGTTAACCTTTAAGAAGACATCCACATTCAACGTCAAGAGGATCAACTACCACACCAAAGGAGCATTCGAAGGACAACCGTGCAAGAGGGTTAACTCCTTAACCTGCCAACTGGACTTATGGCGCTTTTGCCTACAACCGGTCAGTCAGGTGAAGGGAGGCAGCTGTAGACCCCATAATCTTACCTGGCCTCGCAATAAAGTTCAGAAATCCTCTGCTTCGAAGATGGACAAGGCTTCATTAGGCCCCTAGTAGTGTTTTCTAGGCTCCATTTAAGAAAAAGAGGGGTTTTGCAGAAAAAAAATTAGGGTTTTTGTTAGAAGGTTGGGATGGTCATCCCAAATCCAGACAACCGTCTCACCACTTTTGTAGCCTAGGACAGTCGTCCCAAAATTCCAGACGGCCATCCCACTTGAAAAAATTCGGGACGGCCGTCCCGACCTCCTGGGTGAGCGAGCCTATAAATAGGACGCCATTCTCCCTCATTTTCTCACACTTCTACATCTTGGATTGAGATTTCTCTTCTCTCTCCTATTTTGAAACATTTTTCGAGCATTTTTTGCTTTGTTTCAGAGTCCGAGAAGTCTTTTCGGATATCCTTTTTGGATTAATCGGTTAAGGAAGTCTCCTTCTGAGAAATCCGACACTTGATAGTGTAATAATTTTACTGTTCATGGGAGGAGTGCTCTTGTAGAAGCAGGGGACTTCCAAAAAGTGTCCTCACATTTTCAAGAGATATATATAAAAGCTCACTTTGGAGGTTCCTTTTTCTATTCCTTTTTGTCGCCACCGTCAAAACGAGGCGGTCGGAGCGACACGATGGTTCTGACTTTCCAATTTTCGCGTTTTTACGGGAGTGGTTACAACACCTTTACGTTGTCCGATAACCGGGCTGAACCTAGGGGCGAGGTTTTTGAAAAAGTGTTCTTGGATTGTCCGATAACCGGGCTAACCCAAGAACTAATTTTGAAGGGTTCTTATGGAGTCGCCACCGATGTTTTTACTGGAAACATCGCAAAAGGAGTAAAAGGGTGTTGGTTTTCGAAAACCAACTTCGGTCGTTAAAACCAGAGTTTAGGTAAGGGAGTTAGTTACGTGTAAGGGAAGTGTTAGTTCCCTTATGACGCCCCTTTCGGGTTCCCTATGACAGGCCAACTATTTAATAAATAAACTTTGTGAAAAGACGCTTTTACCCTTTTATTTGCAGAATTAAAATAATGATTACATGGCCCTAATATCTATTACGCAATTTAATCATAAAATAAAAGCAATAAAGAGATGGAGAGAGTGAAGAAACCTCCGAAGCAAGCTCTTTAATTAATTTCTTGAAGATTAGGGTGCTTTTTGGCAGCCCTTCGCTCTTTACAACGCCGGAAAAACTCTCGTAAATGCTATAAAATCTCTAAGAAGCTCTCAAAAACTCCGGAAATGCTTCTAGGAAGAGAATTTGAAGAAGTTGTAGAAGGGAAAGTGGAAGATCTGTGTGAAATGAGGGGGGAGCGCTCACTATTTATAGGGATTTGCGCCTGTCAGATCGAGATGGTCGTCTCGTCTAACAAGGTCGAGACGACCCTCTCGCCATTCGGGACGGCGGTCTCGACTTGTAAAAGTGGCGAGACCGCCGTCTCGTTTGGCGAGACGGCAGTATCGACTTTCCCAGAAACGAGAAGGCCTTCTCGCCAAATGGGAGGGGGGTCTCGCCATTCACAAGTGGTGAGACGGCCGTCTCGCAAAACGAGACGACGGTCTCGACTTGCTGGAATGGCGAGACGGTGGTCCCGAGAGGCGAGATGGCGGTCTCGATCCCTGAAGGCAAAAATCCTTATTTTAATGCAGAAAAATCCTTCCTATCCTATTATGGGACCTAATAGTCTCTCCTAGTGGCTTCTTAGGCTTCATCCATCTTCGAATAGGAGGTCTTCTGGTCTTTATTATGAGGTCGGGCAAGATTTGGGGTCTACACTTCTCTTTTACTACTTTCCTGTATCGCCTTCTTGTGTGCATTCTCGTCGCCGTCAAAAGAGGCGGTCGGAGCGACGTGATGATTTTGATGACTCGCGTTTATTTAAAAGAAGTGGTTCAACGCCTTTAGGTTGTTCGATAACCGGGTTGGACCTAAAGGCGAGGTTTTCATTAATAGGTTCTGGAGTCACCACCAATATTTTTACCAAAAACATTGGAAAAGGAAGAGAAGGCAATGGTTTTTAAGAAAAACCAACTTTGCTCATTATAACCAGAGTTAGGTAAGGGAGTTAGTTACGTGTGGTGAAGGTATTAGCTTCCCCACAACGCCCCTTTTGGGTTCCCTGTGATGGACTGTTTTTGTAAAGAAATAAGAACATTATAACTACGCTTTTACCCTTACTTATTAATTGCAAAATTTAAATTATTGACTACATGACCCTTAATAACTAATGCACAGAGATACTAACTAATAAAAGCGATAAAATAGAATAAGGGATATGAAAAAACCTTCGAAGCAATCTTTTTATAAAATATTCTTGAAAAGGGCGCTTTTTGGCAAACCCCACGCTCTACAATGCAGCTCACTCTTTTCTCGAAGTGTTAGAAAAGTAGTTTTAGATCAAGAGGGGGGGTGAATTGATCTTTGAAAGTTTTTCGCAAATAACAGATTATCTAATTCGAAAATTAAGTTTAAAGATCTGTTCTTGAATCACAAAGCAATCAATCAAAATAAGCGCAGCAACTGAATTTAAAGGAGAGAAAGGTTAAGAAAGATATCACCGGTATTTTATACTGGTTCACCCAATACCAGGGCTACGTCCAGTCTCCAGCCAAATTCCAACTAGATTCCACTAGATTAAATGTTTTACAGATTCAACAATCTTACACCTAATCTATCACAAGAACCAAATTCCAGTTCCTACACTTAACCTTTCCACCAAGAACCAAATTCCAGCTCTTGATAACCTCTACAACCAAATTCCAGCTGTAGAGAAACCAGTGCCTAAATTCCAGGCACCAACACCAACCTCTCACCAAGAACCAAATTCCAGTTCTTGATAACCTCTACAACCAACTTCCAGCTGCAGAGAAACTTGTGCCCAAATTCCAGGCACAACACAATACAAAAGAATGAAAAAGAATTGACAAAGAAGAAACTAGAAAGCTCAAACCAGTTTATCCAAATCTGCAGAGAGTTTCTTCTTCTAAAGAATGCAAGTTGCCTCAAGAAAGATTTTCAAAAGAACTTCTAAAAAATTGTTGCGAATCTTTCTTGAAAAGAGTGCTAAGGTTTGCTTGAATGATTGCTCAAGGATGTGTAAAAACTGATGTTCAATGTATGTTTAAAAAGTTCAAGCCAAACTGTTTTTAAAGAGTATTTTCAAAACTGCTGCATTAATTAATCTGTTAAAAGTTTGTTTTAATATGTTGAAATAGTCGTTTCAATCTGTTAAAAGTCCTTTTAATCCATTAATACGTTCTTGATTCTTTAACAGATTTGTTTTAACTGATACGACAACGTTTATATCAGTTAAAACACTTTACAGAAAATCTTCCAAGTTTATTTAATCGATTGTTTCGCGATTCAATCGATTTAAATACTGTAAAACTTTCTTATAAAACTTTTCAAGTTATTTTAACTGATAAACCATAGGTTTTAATTGATTAAAACTCTGTACAAAATTTTTCCAAGTTTGTTTTAATCGGTTGAAATGTGTTTTAATCGATTGAAACAGATCTGATCGGTCATAATTCAATTCTGATCGATCATAATCAACTCTGATCGGTCAAAACTGCATTCTGATCGATCGTTTTGACCCTTTAAGTGATTTTAATTGATTGAAATGTGTTTTAATCGATTGAAATAAATTCTAATCGCTCATGTTTCAAATTTGATCGGTCATAATGGGTTCTAAAAGGTTTTAATCGATTAAAAGCAATTTGTATCGATTAAAATACTGTAAAAACACTTCTTTGAACATTCTAAGTGATTTTAATCGGTTCTTTCAAAATTATATCAGTTAAAAACATTATTAAGAAAGCTTTTGTCAAAATGCTTTGTTTTTAATTGTTTAAAACGATTTTAGAGGCATTTTGCAAAATCATTTAAGTGAAGAAACTTCATGCAGCAGAAAAGATAAAGTGGTTTTACCTAAGCATTCTGTTAGACACACTAATCCTCTAACTCTTTTATCTGAGTGACTTGTTGACCACTGCAAAGTAGTCTTTTGACTTCATCTTTGACTTCATCAAATCAATGAGATCTTTGCCAATGTATTTCAATAAGATCTTCATCACTTTCACGAAGCACTTTAGAATGCTTTCTAAGAACTCTAAGACTCTGGAAATGCTTCAGAGGGATTCTAGAAGAGTATTTTGAGGAGTATGCAGTTGAAGAAGTTGTGTAAGTTGTTCCAAACAAGGAGAAGGTACCCCCTTTTATAGAAATTCACACCTGTGAGGTCGGGGCCACCGTCTCGCCTTACAAGGTCAGGACCGCCGTCTCGACTTTTGGGACTGCTGTCTCGCCTTTGGCAAATGGCGAGACGAAGGTCTCGCCAAACGAGACAGCGGTTTCGCCTTTGTATGAATGTTGAACATACAAGGATATGAGGCTTGTATATTTTGATGATGATTCAAGAATAAAGGACTTCAAGATTTGAAGACTTATAATGTTATGTAATAACTCTGTTTTTATGTTTTTGAGTCTGTAATATTAGAGTCCAAGATAGCCAGCACATAGACCACTCTTTAAAAGCTCTAAAAACTCATTTTTATCAAAAAGTTACTGGAATAATCGATTAAACGACAAGATAATCGATTATTACAAAAAGAAAACCATTTTCAGTATTTGCTCACTGGATTAATCGATTAAATGGCTTGTTAATCGATTAACTGGGCAAAATAATCGATTAAATGGGTTGTTAATCGATTATCTGACCCTGTATTGCTTTTCTGCGAAAATGGCTCTAGAATAATCGATTAACACTTAAGATAATCGATTATTTGGGTCTGTTATGTGTTTTGAAATTCAAAATTGGACCAAGTTTCGAAAACCCTATTCCCAATTCATCCAGTTTCAAAAATTCCCAATTCCCAAACCCTATTCTCTCTACTTAAGGTTCTCTAAGGCTTTCTGCAAATTGAACAAACCTTTTCCATACAAAAGTTAAGAGTTGTGACTGCTAGAGAACTGTTTGTAGGGAAGAAAAAGGGGCTTTTGAAAACCTAGTGTGGGCTAGAAGCGATAAGAATCACTGAGTGGGTTTCTTGGTGGATTGTGTGTTGTGTCGTCTATAGGAAAAGCTGTTCTTCATCCTTTGTGGATTCAAAGGAGGTGTTCATCTCTTGTGTGACTCAAGAGAGGTGTTTTCTTTACCTTATCTTTTCATTTGTAATCTGTTTTAAAACTGTGATTATAGTGACAGCGTTAATCCTCTGTTTGAGTGATTAGCAACTGGACGTAGGGTCTTTTGATCCGAACCAGTATAAATCGACTGTGTAATCTTCTATCCCTTCTCTATTTACTTTACACAACATTTTAATCGGTGAAATTTGGGAAAAATTTTAAAACCCTAATTTTTGTTTAAGAAACCAATTCACCTCCCCTCTTGGTTTTTGTCCGTAAACGCAAACATTCCGCTATGTTATTCTAACAAGTGGTATCAGAGCTTGCTTTGATAGTCAGTCAATTTTCGAAAATGGTCGGATAAAATCAAACGTTTGCCGAGGGTGCTTCTATCAATAGACCCCCACTTTTTGCGGGGCAAAATTATATTTTTTGGAAAGTTAGAATGCAAATATTTTTGGAGTCTGTTGATAGAGGAGTTTGGGATGCAATTTTAAACGGACCTTTTATTCCAAAAATTCATGAAAACGGAGAAGAGGTGCCAAAACCTTTTTCTAGATGGTCGGCTGAAGAAAATAGAAAAACCTAATATGATGTTAGGGCTAGAAATATAATTTCATCTGCTTTAACCCTTGATGAGTTTTATAGGATATCGGTTTGTAAGAGTGCTCAAGCAATGTGGGAAATGCTAAGAGTAACCCACGAAGGTACCGATGACGTTAAAAGAGCAAGAAAGAACTAATTGATTCAAGAATATGAGATGTTCCAGATGCAACAAGGAGAAACAATTTTTGACGTTCAAAAGCATTTCACACATATTGTGAACCATCTCACCAGGCTAGGTAAAATTTTTGATATTGATGAATTAAATGTAAAAATTCTTAAATCTTTGGATAGGAAATGGAAACCTAAGGTGACGGCCATCATGGAGTCACAAAATCTTGCAACAATGTCTATGGCGGCACTCTTTGGAAAGTTTAGAGAGCATGAACTTGAACATGGAAGGCTAAATGATGAAGAAGGTCAACATCAAAAGAGGAACCTTGCCTTCAAAACAGAAATTTCCAACAGTAAGAACAAGAAGGAGGAAGAAGACTCGGAGAATGAAGATGATGAAAATTTGAGTCTCATGATAAAAAAATTTACAAAGTTCATGAAAGCCAAAGGGAAGCAACCCTTCAAAGGTAAGGGAAAGGTAAGAGAAAGTACTTCCTTAAATATTAAATGTTACTGTTGTTGTGAAACAGGACATGTAAAAACCGATTGTCCAAATAAAAAAAAATGAAGATCATAAAGGCAAGAAATTTTTCAAGAAGAAAGCCTACATTGCTTGGGATGATAGTGACTCAAGTTCGCGGTCAAGTGATTCGGAAATTGAAGCAAACATTTGCTTGATGGCAAATGACAACATCTCTTCTGACTTTGAGGTTAGTGATTCCGACTCTTCCTCATGTGATGATGAAAATGATTATGATACTTTACAAAATGCATATGGAGAATTGTTTACTGCTTTTAAGGAATTGAAAAATGAATATAAATCTGTGAAAAAGTGTTTAAATAAATCCAAAAAAGAGGTGGAATCCTTAAAAACGAAAATTGTATGTTTAGAGGAAAAAAATAATAAAAATATAGCATGTGCATCATGTAAAGAGTATGAATATGATATTGATATACTTAGCCATTTGCTTGATAAAGCTAAGAAGGAAATAAGTGATAGTTATAAGGATAAGGCTATTGTTCAAAATAGAGAAAATTGTCATGTTCCATTGAAAAAGCCTAAAATTAAAAATAGAAGAGTATGGGTTGAAAAAGGAACTAAAAATTCAAAAGTTAGAAATGTATCATATTCAAATATTACATCTAATGCATGCTTTTATTGTATGAAACATGGTCATACTTCAAATAGGTGTAGAATTAAACATTTTGGTGTTCCTAAAGGAAAATATGTTTGGGTTCCTATAGTGAAATGATTTAATTGTCTCTAACCCCAAGGACCCAAAAGTTATGGGGACCTAAGATTACTATGTTCTTGTTTTGTAGGAAACTTCCAAATCCAAGAAGTCTATGTGGTATCTTGACAGTGGATGTTCAAAACATATGACCGAAGACAAAACGAAATTTATGAGTTTCAAAGCTAAAGAACAAGGATATGTAACCTATGGGGACAACAATAAAGGAAGAATACTTGGAATCGGAAATATTGCTGGTGAAAATACTTTGGAGATAAAGGATGTGTTTCTTGTTAAAGGACTAAAGCATAATCTCCTAAGTATAAGTCAACTTTGTGATAACGGATTCAAGGTAATTTTTGAAAGTAAATTTTGCACCATTTATTTGAAGGATTCTGAAAATATAGCATTGAAAGGCATTAGGCATAATAATATCTATTTGATTGATTTGGATTGTGTAGCTAATACTAGTATAACATGCTTAGTTGCTAAGGAAGAAAATCCATGGTTATGGCATAAGAGAGCGGCTCATATAAACATGCATCAATTAAACAAACTAATATCAAAGGACTTAGTTGTTGGTTTGCCTAATTTAAAATTTGAAAAAGATAGATTATGTGATGCATGTCAAAAAGGTAAACAAGTGAAATCATACTTTAAATCTAAGAATGTTATTTCCACATCAAAACCTTTAGAACTATTACACTTAGATTTATTTTGTCCATCTAGGATAAAAAGTTTTGGTGGAAATTATTATGCTCTTGTGATTGTTGATGATTTTTCTAGATATACTTGGACATTTTTCTTAACATTAAAAAGTGAAGCTTTTAAGGTCTTTAGGAAGTTCGCCAAGAAAATCCAAAATGAGAAAGACTTAAGAATTAAGGTGTTAAGAAGTGACCATGGTGGAGAGTTTCAAAATGAATGGTTTGAAAATTATTGTGAGGAAAATGGTATTTTGCATAATTTTTTTGCACCTAGGACTCCCCAACAAAATGGTGTAGTAGAAAGGAAAAATAGGTCACTAGAGGAACTTGCTAGAACAATGTTGAATGAATCAAATGTTCCTAAGTATTTTTGGGCTGATGCTGTAAGTACTGCATGTTATGTATTGAATAGGATGCTTATTAGGCCAATTATAAAATCAACTCCTTATGAACTGTTAAATGGTAGAAAGCCTAATATTGCTCATTTAAAAATATTTGGATGTAAATGCTTTGTTTTAAATAATGGAAAAGATAACTTAGGAAAATTTGACTCAAAAGCCGATGAGGGCATTTTCTTAGATTATTCACTAACTAGCAAAGCATATAGAGTGTTCAATAGAAGAACTTTAAATGTTGAAGAATATATACATGTCACCTTTGATGAAATTGTAGACCTTGAGGGAAATCCTCTTGAGTCAAATAAAGAACTTGCAGGTGATGATGATTACATAAGAGAGGCTCTAGAAGAAATGTACATGAATGAGAATGGGTCATCTCAACCAACTGAATTAGCAAAAGAGTGGCAATCACCAAGGGGACTCTCAATGGACAATATAATTGGTGATATCTCAAAAGGGGTAAGAACTAGAAATATGACAAATTTCTGTATGTCTGTAGCTTTTGTTTCACAGATTGAACCCAAAAGTGTTGAGGAAGCTCTTAAAGATGACTAATGGTGCATAGCAATGCAAGAAGAACTTAATCAATTTGAAAGGAATCAAGTCTGGAAATTAATTCCAAGAGAAGAATCTCATCAAGTGATTGGAACAAAATGGGTATTTAGAAACAAACTTGATGAAGATGGAAATATAACAAAGAACAAAGCCAGACTTGTTGCCAAAGGTTACTGTCAAGAGGAAGGTATTGATTATGATGAAACTTATGCTCCTGTTGCCAGGTTAGAGGCCATACACCTACTTCTTGCTTATGCTTCATTGATGAAATTTAAACTTTATCAAATGGATGTTAAAAGTGCATTTTTAAATGGGTTTATCAAAGAGGAAGTATATGTGGAACAACCCCCTGGATTTGAAGATTTTAAATATCCCAATCATATTTTTAAATTAAAGAAAGCTTTATATGGTTTGAAACAAGCTCCTAGGTCTTGGTATGAAATATTAAGTAGCTTTCTAATTTCAAATGACTTTTCTAGAGGAAAAATTGATTCCACCCTATTTATTAAGAAGGTTAAGGAACATATTTTGTTAGTTCAAGTATATGTTGATGATATTATTTTTGGATCAACTGATAATTCTCTATGTGAAGGATTTGCTAAGATAATGCAGGGTGAATTTGAAATGTCAATGATGGGAGAATTAACATTCTTCCTTGGACATCAAATTAAACAACTTAAAGATGGCATTTTTGTGTCTCAAACCAAATACTGCAAAGAGATTTTCAAGAAATTTGGAATGGACACTTCAAAGGAAGCTAACACACCCATGGGAACATCATGCTATTTAGACAAGGATGAATCACGTTTGGAAATTAATCAATCTATGTATAGAGGTATGATAGGTTCACTATTATACTTAACTGAAAGTAGACCTGATTTTATGCATTTTGTTTGTGTGTGTGCTAGATTTCAAGCATGTCCAAAAGAATCTCATTTAACTACAGTAAAAAGAATTTGAAAATATTTAAAAGGAACTACAGGAACTTATTTATGGTATCCATCTGAAGCTTCTCCTAGTTTAATAGGATATTCTGATGCTGATTATGGTGGATGTAAGATTGATAGAAAGAGTACTAGTGGAACATGTCATATGTTAGGATCATCTTTAGTATCGTGGCATTCTAAGAAACAAGCATGTGTTGCTTTGTCCACAACTGAAGTTGAATATATTGCAGCTGGTAATTGCTATGCACAAATCCTATGGATGAAGCAACAACTAGAAGATTATAATATTTTTCTAGATATTATTCCTTTGATGTGTGATAATACAAGTGCAATCAATCTTACTAAAAATCCAGTAATGCACTCTAGAACTAAGCATATAGAGATTAGACATCATTTCTTAAGAGATCATATTAGTAAGGGAAATTCTAAAATTGAATATGTTGATACAAATCATCAATTAGCATATATTTTTACTAAACCTCTTCCCAAAGATAGATTCTATGATCTTAGAAGAGACTTAGAAATATTAGAAATAGCCTAAATTCTGCTTAACTGGTCAATATTTGCATTTTGTACTGTAATAATCAATTATATAGGGATTTAATTGATTATCATGTGTCTAAACCTTAAAAAATTTAATGATCTCTCTAGAATAATCGATTATTTTGGGAAATAATCGATTATTTGCACCAAAATGACCAAAATAAAAAAACTCTCTTTGGAATAATCGATTATTTGAAGAAATAATCGATTATCTGCTATTTAATCGATTAACAACACTAGTTAATCGATTATTTTGTGCACTTGAAGGTTTAATCGGATAACAGAAGCACTTAATCGATTATTCTGCGTCGTTTTTGATAAACTAGTCGTTTGTAACAGCTATTTTGGTTCCAACTCTCCTCCAACTAGCCGTTTATGACCGTTAGGATGTTTCTCTATATATAGGAAGGCTCTAATTCGCATCTACACACCTCCAAAACTTGAATCAAAGCATTCTACAATCATTCAATCTCTCTTGTCTCCTCAAAACCTTATTCTTCTCAAAAACTTGTCCAAGCTCTCTTGTTTCCTCTCTTCCAAATCTTAATGGCTTCATCATCTTGTGCTAAGATCCCCACAAGGAGAAGATCCGCTCCTGCTTTTCATCCCCGTCCAAATTCAGATGGATCTCTGACGATGAAGGAAGACAGAAATTCCTGACTTTCTGGAAAGAAATGGGCATTATCACTCCTAAATATATTATTGGTGATCAATTCATCAATAGGGGCTTCAACTTTCCAAATATTCTCAAGCTGCAAGGTGTCCTTCCATTCATTAAAATGCAAGGTACTAACTACCTAGATTTAGTTAGGGTATTCTATTCACGTTTTAAATATAGAGATCATTGTTGCCGCCGTCCCTTTCCGACGTCCGGTGGACGTCTCGAACGTTTATGCGAGTGGTCGCGAAAAGATGGTTTAGACTCGCGTATTTGTTTTAAAATATATAGATTTTCGAAAAAGGGTTCTTATGGAGTCGCCACCAATATTTTGACCAGAAACATTGGAAAAGGAAAAAAGAAAGAAAGGCGTTGATTTTATAAGATAAACAACTTGGCCGTTATAACCAGAGTTGGGTAAGGGAGTTAGTTACGTGTGGGGAAGGTGTTAGCACCCCACAACGCCCCTTTCGGGTTCCCTATGACAGATTAATTCGTTTAAAGAAAAGACTTTGAGAAATTACGCGATTACCCTATTTTATTGCATAATATTGAAATGACTATCTACATAATTTTATATAAATAAAGCTAAATAAAGCAATAAAGGAGATATTAAAATGACTATCTACATGATTCTATTCTACATGACATAATAAATCTAAATAAAACAATAAAACAATAAATAAAACAATAAAAGAGAAAGGAAATTGAAAAGAACCTCCGTAGCAAGCTTTATATTGAGAATCTCGAACTGTGAGGATGCGTTTTGGCAACCCCTCTCTCTACACTGTCTCTCCTCACCAATACAAGATCGACTCCACTAAAAATTTAAAGAAGAATCAAACGCCGGAATATAATTCCTTAACCGATTGTTACCTATTTAAGGCAATCGGAAAGATCATTCGAGAGAGGGAGAGAAGTAGACAAGTGCTCAAAAGTGTTTCAGAGCTCTCTGGAGTGTCTGGGGTGTGAAAAAGTGACAAATGAGCCTCCTATTTATAGTTTTCGCAGCTGGCGCACTTCGGGACCACCGTCTGGACTGGGACGGCCGTCTGGACTGGGACGGCCGTCCCAAATGGCAAAATTACACAGGCTGGGACCCCCTGGGGACCCGGGACGGCCGTCCCACTTGAACTGGGACTTGGGACGGCCGTCCCAACTTCGGGACGCGCGTCCCAACTGGCTGGGACAGGTTGGGACGGCCGTCCCAACTTTGGGACGGCTGTCTCGACTGTTCTGGCCAGTTTCGCACATTTCGGGACTCCGGGAAGCTTTCCTTGTCTGTTTTGGACGTCAGTTGATGCCGATATGTGTCTGTTGAAGCTTTATCTTCGTGTAGGAAGTCTCCTTTGTGTGGATGATTGAACTCCAGTCTTATTATGAGAGGTCTTCTTTAGTCTTTATCGTGCATATAAGCGAATTCCATGTTGTTGCGGGAGGTTTCCTCAATTTTTGGGAAACCGAGATGAACTCCATCTTCGGGCGAAGTTCCTCTATTTTTTATTTTGAGAGGCCGGGCAAAATTAGGGGTCTACAGCTGCCCCCCCTTCACCTGCCTAACTAATTTGTTGGTTTTAATATGCCGACATAATTAGTTGGTAGGGGAAGGAGTTGGCCCTTTTGTCCGGCTATCCTTCGGATACTGCTCCTTGATGATCCTCCGGATGATAAATATCTTGATAGGTACTAACCCCTATCTGGTTTGAGCTTTCTTTTTCTAAGATTCTGGTGAGTACTTACCCTCACCTGGTATAAGTCTGTACTTGACTAGACTTTTGTGGGTATTTACCCCCACTAGGTATGAACCTTGTTTTTCAAGGTTTTGGTGAGTACCTACCCTCACCTGGTATGAGTTTGCATTTTGCAGAACTCTTGTGGGTACTTACTTCCAAGGTGCTCACCACCGAACTATCCTCTAATAGAAGTAAAGTCTTTGCACCTGTTTTTTGCAATGCTTCTCGGTGAGTATTTTTTACTCCACATGATGCATTTTTACTAAATTTTGATGAGTACCTACCCTCATCCGGTATAAACCTTATTTTTATAAGGTTTTGGTGAGTACCTACCCCCACTGGTACAAATCTGCATTTTTGCCGGTTTCGAATGAGTCTTGTTTCGCAAGACTTTGGTGAATATCTATCCTCCCCGGTATGAACCCGGTTACTGCAAGGTTTTTTTTTTTTTTTTTTTTTTTTTTTTTGTAAGCCCCGTTTTGCAAGGCTTAGGTGAGTATGTACCCCCACCGGTATGAAGTTTTTGGTAAGCCCCGTTCTGCGAGGCTTAGGTGAGTACGTACCCCCACCCGGTATGAAGTTTTTGGTAAGCCCCGATTCTGCAAGGCTTAGGTGAGTACGTACCCCCACCCGGTATGAAGTTTTTGGTAAGCCCCGTTACTGCAAGGCTTAGGTGAGTACGTACCCCCACCCGGTATGAAGTTTTTGGTAAGCCCAGTTACGCAAGGCTTAGGTGAGTACGTACCCCCACCCGGTATGAAGTTTTTGGTAAGCCCAGTTCTACAAGGCTTAGGTGAGTACGTACCCCTACCCGGTATGAAGTTTTTGGTAAGCCCCGTTCTGCAAGGCTTAGGTGAGTACGTACCCCCACCCGGTATGAAGTTTTTGGTATATCTCTTTTTTTTTTATTGATGAGTACGAACCCTCATCCGGTTTCTGGCGACTTATTGTCTCTGATCATGCGCCTATTCCATGAGGAATGATTGATTTTCTTTCTTTTTGACTTTTCTATTTTAGTCATCCGGTTTTACCGGGGATTCTTCGTTGGTTGCCTTTTAGGCGGGAATTTATTGGGGACTTTAATTGTGCCTCTTGATTAGGCAATTGCTTCAGCAATGGTGAAGACTTTTATGCTTTTGGGCTTGCATTACCTCTGGCATAGGTTGATTTCCCATTTCTCTGGGATATTAGCTCTTTGCTTATTTTGAGCAAACAGTAGTTCTGTTGTAAGCTCACCGGTGAAAATTTTTTCTTTTGAGAATTTGATTGCTCTGACTGAGATCTCCTTTGAATTGCCCCCTTAGAGGGAAAATGGAGTTTTTGACTCCTTATTGCTTGAACTGACTTTTGTCTTATGCTTTTATTTCTGCTGGGGAATGGGTTTGTATGTGCGCCTTTTATGCACATTAGATGGAAAGATATATATTTTCTCTTCTCTTTGTAATGATCCCTGGGGAATTTTATTCGCCTCCTGGGGATGGAAATTTCTTCTTTTCTGCTTTTGTAGATTTTTCTTGATGTGCTCTTCTTGGGGATTTTCTTTCGGCTTTTTCATGTCGTGGCCTTTGTTGGAGGATGAAAGGTTTTTCTCTTCTTTCTTTTTGTTGCCCCCCAGTGATTTGGGTGATTTAATTCTGTGCTTTCTTCGATGGACTCTTGTGTAGTCCTTATTCTCTTTTGGGAAATGAAATGGAGACTCTTGCATGAGTGTGCTTGATGACTCATGTAGTGATGAAGCTGAGTCGCGAGGTAATCTTTTTGTCTTGCCTCTGGAGTAGGCAAGGATCCGCTTGGGGATGATCAAGCCTTTCCGTTGGCCATTTTTTTTTATGTACCTTCTTTTGTAGAAGGTTAGAGCGAGTTTCCTTGAAACTATTTTATTCTTGCTGAAATGGTTTTGATTTTGCCTTTCGCGATTTTGATTTTCATATGGAGACTGGATTCTGGCGCCTCCTGTTTTCAATCACAAGTATGGAGACTAGCCTCCTTATATGCATGTTTATTATTCTTGTTTGAAGAAAATTATTTTTCTTGATTTTGATAAAGTCGTATTATGCAACTACTTTGTGTGTGGATGTCCTAAATGCAATCTATTTGTTTATTTATTTTTGATGCATTTAGAAAGTAAGCTGGCCTTCTCCCGTTGGCTTCTCATGAGTATGCCGATGGGTTCCTTTCTTTATGATTACAATGATGGGCTCATCTTTTACTCATCTTTTAATTTTAGCCCTATCTTTTGCCTAGACCGCCCTTTGCGGGTTTTCGATCTAGCGGGCTACCTTAATTTTTGCCTAGAATATTTTAGGGGGCTTTTGCCTTATCTTTTGCCTAGATCGTTCTTTTGGGATTTCCGATCTAGCAGGCTACCCTAGTTTTTACCTAAGAATATACTAGCAGGCATTTATTATTTTCTTTTTTGTTATGCTTCCCCTTTTTTAGATGCATGCTTGATCTTTGATTAAAGGTCTTTGCGCATATTTATGATTTATCAATAAAGAGGCATTTCCATAATATTTGGTCAAGAGAAAGGAAATGAAAAGGAATTTGATAAATGAGCAAAAGTTTTATTTCTTTTATAGAAGGATTTCAAAAGGTATTTAGAAGAATGGGTGGTCGGGGTTGGCTATACTTGTATAGGCTTAAACGAGTCATGTCAGTGATATCCGCCCCTGGTTCTCCTAATTGCTTCGAGTTGAGATGCCCGAGTCCAGAGTAAAGACTATGCAAGCCGCTATACGGAAGAATGTTACTTTAGCCGCCTTTTCGGTTTTCGACTAAAGTAACCATTGCTCTTAGTTTCTTTCTTTTTTTTACCTCTACTTTTTGCCTAGGACGTATCCTAGCGAGGAATATGGACCCTATCTTTTGCCCGAGGAACGTCCTTTGCGGATTTTCATTCTCGACGGGTCTTGAGCAATGTCTTCAAGCATAATACTTCTTCACCGCATCTGAATTGATTGGGTGTCGAAATTCCTCTCCATCCATATTGGTGAGGATAAGTGCCCCTCTGAGAAAGCTCTTTTGACCACAAAGGGTCCTTCGTAATTTCTTTGCCCATTTTCCAATTTTATCCTTACGGGTTGGAAGCAATTTCTTTATAACTAGATCCCCTTCTTGATAAGTATGAGGGTGGACCTTTTTATCATAAGCCTTCTTGATCTTCTTTTGATAGGCTTGTCCATGACATATAGCATTCAGTAGCTTTTCATCGATAAGGTTTAATTGATCGTATCGACTTTGAACCCATTCAACTTCGTTAGTTTTGCTTCCATTATGATTCGTAAGGAAGGTATTTCGACTTCTATTGGTAACACGGCCTCCACACCATATACCAGGGAAAATGGAGTAGCCCCTGTTGAAGTCCGTACGAGATGTTCGATAACCATGAAGAGCAAAAGGTAACATTTCATGCCAATCTCTATAGGTTTTAACCATCTTTTGAACAATCTTCTTGATATTTTTATTGGTCGCTTCGATCGCGCCATTCATTTTGGGCCGATAAGGAGAAGAATTATGGTGTTGAATTTTGAAATCTCGACATAATTCTTCCATCATCTTATTATTCAAATTGGACCCGTTATCGGTAATGAGACGATGCGGGATACCATATCGACATATGATATTCTTTTGAACGAAGGTGACCACTACCTTTTTAGTCACATGCGCGTAGGATGCGGCTTCTACCCATTTAGTGAAGTAATCAATAGCCACCGAGAATAAATCGATGACCATTGGATGCCTTAGGTTCAATGGGACCAATAACATCCATGCCCCACATGGCAAATGGCCATGGGATTGCCATAACATTGAGAGGTACTCGGTGGAACATGCACGTTGTCCGCATGTACTTGACATTTGTGACATTTTACGGCATACGATGACAGTCCTTTTCCATTGTGGACCAAAAATATCCTGCCACGAGGATTTTCCTAGCCATGATATGCCCTGGAGCGTGCGTCCGAAGGCTCCTTCATGTATTTCCCTAATCGGTTTACGAGATTCTTTGAGATTGACGCATCTTAGCAAAGTGGAGTCAAAGTTCTTTTTATAAAGGGTTTCTCTTATCAACATAAACCCTACGGCCCTTTTCAGAATAATCCTTTTATCATTATCACTGATTCCCTCGGGGTATTCACCCTTTGTTAAGTATTGCCTTATGTCGTGATACCAAGGGGTTTCACCTTTTTCACTCGTCTATCGTCATACAAAAGGCTTGTTTATTGTACCTTTTGACTTGGATGACGGGCATCTCATGTTCTTGTTCTAATGTGAACATGGATGATAATGTTGCCGGTGCATCCGCAATTTGGTTGTCTTCCAGAGGGACATACTCAAAGGCGATGTTTTCCATTTTTGAAGTCATGTTACGAATGTGTTCCGGATAAGGGATTAACTTGGAATTTTTAGTTTCCCATTCACCCTTGAGTTGGTAAATAACAAGGGAAGAGTCACTAGAATACTTTGAGTCTAGTTACCCCATGATCCAAAGCTGCTTGAATACCTAGAGCGCAAGCTTCGTATTCAGCCATATTGTTTGTGCAATCAAAGTTTAATCTGGTCATTCTTGGCATATACTTCTTTTCGGGAGATATTAAAATAGCTCCGATCCAGTGTCCTAGTAAATTTGAAGCTCCATCGAAGAACATGATCCACTCATTATTCTCTAGTTCTTCATGTTGGATGTGCATTATGTGCTCATCCGGAAAATCATCTTGTAGGGATTGATATTCGTCTATTGGTCCATGTGCCGGATAATCCGCTAAAGGGCTTCCTTTGATATCTTTTTGAGTGACATGAACGATGTCAAATTCGATAAGAGTACTTGCCATCCGGCTATCCTTCGGTCAAAACGGGTTTTTCAAACGAGATATTTGATTGGGTCCATTTTGGAAATCAACCAAGTTGTATGTCGACCATATATTGTCGAAGACGTTGAGTTGCCCACACCAATGCACAACATGTTTTTTCGAGTGGTGTATAACGAGTCTCATAGTTTAGAAAATTTTTGCGAGGTAATATATGGCTTGTTCTTTTTTACCCTTATCATCTTGTTGACCAGAGCACACATCCCATGGATTCGTCGAGTGCGAAAGGTAAAGAATCGGGGGCTTTCCTTCTACGAGTGGTACCGGTATCGGGGATTGGTTAGGCACATTTTGATTTTTTCGAAAGCTTGTTGACATTCGTCGTTCCAAACTTTCGGTTGGTTTTTACGCAATAACTTGAAGATAGGCGTGCACTTGTCCAGTTAATTGCGCGATGAACCGTGCGATGTAGTTTATTCGGCCCAAGAACCCTCCGATTTCTTTTTCTGTCCTTGGTGGGGGCATTTCTATGATTGCCTTTGTTTTATCGGGGTCCACCTCAATTCCTCTTTTACTAACAATAAACCCAAGGAGTTTTCTCGATCGTACTCCGAATGTGCATTTAGCCGGGTTGAGCTTAATCCGGTATTTTCGAAGTCGATTGAATAACTTCTTTAAGTATTGGAGGTGATCTATTTCGTTTTTGGACTTGGTGATCATATCATCCACATATACTTCGATTTCTTTGTGAATCATATCATGAAATAGCGTGACCATAGCCCTTTGGTAAGTAGCCCCTGCGTTCTTGAGTCCAAAAGGCATTACTCTATAGCGAGAATGTACCCCATGGTGTAATGAAGGAAGTTTTTTCTCTATCTTCGACGGCCAATTTAATCCGGTTATACCCTGCATATCCATCCATGAAAGAATAGAGAGTATTTGTAGCGGTATGATCTATCGGCATATCGATATGTGGTAAGGGAAAATCATCTTTCGGACTTGCACGGTTTAAATCCCTGTAATCTACACATACTCGATTTTTCCATTTTTCTTTATGGCTGGCACAATGTTGGCCAACCATTCGGGGTATTTTGATACAATTAGAAAATTGGCGTCCAATTGTTTTCTACTTCTTCTTTAATTTTTAAGGACCATTCTGGTTTTACTCTTCGAGTTTTTGCTTAACGGTCGAAATCCCTCTTTTATTGGTAGCTCGATGTTCTACTATGCTCTTGTCAATCCCAGGCATATCATGGTAGGACCAAGCAAACACATCCATATATTCTCTTAGTAATTGTATTAACTTTTCCACGACATCATTATTAATTTGGGTACCGATGTTTACTTCTTTCTTATCATCTTCGATCCCAAATTGATAGCCTCGGTTTTCTCTCGATGGGGCTGTATTGATTGAGCTTCTTTTTCTAAGAGTCTTTGCATATCCGGGAAATGGTCCCCTCCTCACTTTGTCGACTCAATCCATTCGTCTTGACTTTCGGATCTTCCAAGGAGTTTTCAATCACGGACATGACTTGTATGGGTTATGCTTTGTTTTAGATTCTTTTATTAAATGTATGAGAGAGAAAAGAATGAAAGAGAATATGGATATTAAAAAAATGCCTCATTGTATTGATAGAAGAAAATATTTACAAAGCCCAATTTAACCAAAAATCTCATGATCATGGACAAGGATCACGAGAAATACATCGGAAGCTTTTATTATTTCTTTATGTTTATTGCAAAAAAAGTAAAAATGATGAGCCCTAATCTGCTGGTCTCCCTTATCTCGTCTTTTACTCGGGCTTTGATAAGGGTTGGTCGTCCACCTTTGGAGTAGATGCGTCAAAGGTAATCCATCCCGCATCTATTAAATCTTGGACCTTATGCTTTAAGGTTATGCAGTTATCTGTAGAATGTCCTGGAGCGTCCGAATGATAGTTGCATTTTTCATTAAGCTTATACCATTCTGGATATGGTGGCTCCATCTTCTTGGGAGGAATGCGTACGAGGAGCTTGGCGTCTAGTAATTTTAACAGCAAGCTTGCATAAGAAGTGGGTATTGGGGTGAACTTCCTTTACGGTCTACGTGACTTAGTTTGCTTGAGAGGAGGAAGAAGGAATGGCCAAGTTGATTGCATTTACGGTTCCTTCTTTCTTTTTCCCGAGGCTCTTTTTAATGAATGGAGTAGAGGAATTGGAGGAGTTACTGCTGTGCAATCCTTCAGTTCTTCGAGACCTTGCTCTACTCTTTCTCCTATAATGACTACATCTGCGAAGAGTGTCGATGTGTTCCCTATCATTTTGTCATAATAAGGACCCGTCAAAGAATTGATGAACATGGATGTAGTCTCTTTGTCGGATAAAGGAGGTTCTACTTGTGCTTGCCAATTCCCTCCATCTTTGGGCATATGCTTTGAAGGATTCATCATCTTTCTTGCTTAATAGTTGTAGATCTGCTCTTTCGGGGGTCGAGATCAATATTGTATTTATATCGACGAAGAAAGGCATCGCCAGGTGTCTCCAGGTTTGGATTTGGCCCCCTTCTAGTTGCATATACCGGTTTAAGGCCGATTCGACTAAACTCTCCTGAAAGCAATGGATCGGGAGTTTCTCATTATCGGCATATGCGACCATCTTACGGCAGTACATTGTAAGATGGCTTTTGGGGCAGAGTTATTCCTAAGTATTTCGGGAAGTCCGGAGTTTTGAACTTATTAGGGAATTGGATGTTTTTAACTAGACACATATCAGTAGCCTCTTTTATATCAAAATTGTGTCCTTCCATGGCTCTCGGCCTCTCTTCAAGAGCGGTGATTTGTTGTTTTGATACTTCGGGAGCATGAATATGTCTTGCTCTTGTATCGGATTGATCATGCTCATTCGAGGTTCCTCTTCTTCTTCGTGGTGAGAGGCTTGTCCATTCGAGGACCCTCTTGATGGAGATTCTGTTGATGTATCATTTCTAACATTTGAGCCATTTGCTCTTTCGGTGTAGTAAGCTCGGCGGTGAGCTTTCGGTTTTGTTCTTCTAGTTGTTCCATCTTCTTAGCCTTTTGAGCACGAGTGAGGACGGGCGGAAGACCGACCACCTTCTAAATGATTTTAATGATTCTTATTATAACTTTTTATTTTAAATGATTAGCGTGGAATAAATATGCCCTAGGATGAACGTGTTTATGTATGAGAGATTTTATTTATGATGATGTTTATGCATACTTTTCTTAATGCATTGGTTTTCTCTCTTAGTTTTACCACTTATTGAGTGATGCGGTATGAATGATATGACTTTGCCAAGAATCTTTTTGAAAAGGTATTTTTATGACCTTAATGTTTTACATTTTTTTATGATTTTTAGGTTTTTTCATTTTTTGTCTGTTGTATGATTACCCTATGCTAATGCATCAATACAAATGCAGCAAACGTATGCACACATAATTCATACATCCACGAGCAGAGCCACGCTTATTTAATCACGAGGTGGGATTTTCCTGCAGAAACGTGCTTGGTTTAGGTGGTTCTAACTGTTCTCACCGGGCCAAAGGTCCCCAAGGTGCCCCCATTATAGGGACCTCTCAATCTCTCGATCCTCGGGTCATGCACGGAACTCCGTGGCGACACCCTTAGACCAAATGAAGAGAGTTATCACCTTGAGTTGGTGGTTTTCCGACAACGGCAGTAGCCCCGTGTGCCAACTAACCGATCGTATCTGCCACCCACTCCTTATAGATATTCACTCTTGCCCCCGGGTATAGAGGGACTGTTGTGTGCAAGGGTTTTGTGTGCAATTTATATTTCAAACAATTTGCAGAAAATAATTATACAGCAATTATTAAAGCCATACAGTAAAAAACATACGAAGGGTAAAGGCGTAATTTCAAATCTTTACTTAGTTTGAATTTATCTGTCACTAAATGGGATCAACTCTCTAGCTTCCCCAGTGGAGTCGCCATCTGTCGCCGCCGTCCCTTTCCGACGTCCGGTGGACGTCTCGAACGTTTATGCGAGCGGTCGCGAAAAGATGGTTTAGACTCGCGTATTTGTTTTAAAATATATAGATTTTCGAAAAAGGGTTCTTATGGAGTCGCCACCAATATTTTGACCAGAAACATTGGAAAAGGAAAAAAGAAAGAAAGGCGTTGATTTTATAAGATAAACAACTTGGCCGTTATAACCAGAGTTGGGTAAGGGAGTTAGTTACGTGTGGGGAAGGTGTTAGCACCCCACAACGCCCCTTTCGGGTTCCCTATGACAGATTAATTCGTTTAAAGAAAAGACTTTGAGAAATTACGCGATTACCCTATTTTATTGCATAATATTGAAATGACTATCTACATAATTTTATATAAATAAAGCTAAATAAAGCAATAAAGGAGATATTAAAATGACTATCTACATGATTCTATTCTACATGACATAATAAATCTAAATAAAACAATAAAACAATAAATAAAACAATAAAAGAGAAAGGAAATTGAAAAGAACCTCCAGTAGCAAGCTTTATATTGAGAATCTCGAACTGTGAGGATGCGTTTTGGCAACCCCTCTCTACACCTGTCTCTCCTCACCAATACAAGATCGACTCCACTAAAAATTTAAAGAAGAATCAAATGTCGGAATATAATTCCTTAACCGATTGTTACCTATTTAACGCAATCGGAAAGATCATTCGAGAGAGGGAGAGAAGTAGACAAGTGCTCAAAAGTGTTTCAGAGCTCTCTGGAGTGTCTGGGGTGTGAAAAAGTGACAAATGAGCCTCCTATTTATAGTTTTCGCAGCTGGCGCACTTCGGGACCACCGTCTGGACTGGGACGGCCGTCTGGACTGGGACGGCCGTCCCAAATGGCAAAATTACACAGGCTGGGACCCCCTGGGGACCCGGGATGGGCGTCCCACTTGAACTGGGACTTGGGACGGCCGTCCCAACTTTGGGACGGCCGTCTCGACTGTTCTGGCCAGTTTCGCGCGTTTCGGGACTCCGGGAAGCTTTCCTTGTCTGTTTTGGACGTCAGTTGATGCCGATATGTGTCTGTTGAAGCTTTATCTTCGTGTAGGAAGTCTCCTTTGTGTGGATGATTGAACTCCGTCTTATTATGAGAGGTCTTCTTTAGTCTTTATCGTGCATATAAGCGAATTCCATGTTGTTGCGGGAGGTTTCCTCAATTTTTGGGAAACCAGATGAACTCCATCTTCGGGCGAAGTTCCTCTATTTTTTATTTTGAGAGGCCGGGCAAAATTAGGGGTCTACAATCATGTAGCCACTTCTAGAGTTAAGGGTGTTACCATCATCCTTGATGATGATATCTGGGAAAATGTTGCCCACTTTCCTTTAAGGGAGGATGCTATTAATGTTCTTGCGAAGTTAGAAGATTTTAATGGAATTATGGCTTACCGCTCATTTCTCCGCAATCCCTCTATGGAAATTGGCTGACTACTATTGGTCGGACCATTAAAGAAAGAAGAACATATGTTGTTGCATCTCATTGTATGGATTCTGTGTCCTAGAGCAACCAATCATGCACAATGTGTTAGAATCGCGCAGCGGAATGTTCGCGTGGTCGGACAAAAACCAAGAGGGGGGGTGAATTGGTTTCTTAACAAAAATTAGGTTTTCAAAATTTTCCCCAAATTTTACCGATTAAAAACTGTGTAAATGTAAATAGAGAAAGAGATAGAGTCTTACACTGGAGATTTATACTGGTTCGGATCAAAAGACCCTACGTCCAGTTGCTAATCACTCAAACAGAGGATTAACGCTGTCACTATAATCAAAGTTGTTACAAACAGATTACAATGGAAAATATAAAGTAAAGAAAACACCTCTCTTGAAATCCACAAGAGATGAAGAACATCTTTCCCTAGAGACGGCACAACACACAATCCACTAAGAACTCCACTTAGTGATTCTTATCGCTTCTAGCCCACACCAGGTTCCAAAAGCCCCTTTTTCTTGCAACAAATAGTTCTCTGGCACTCACAGCACTTAACTTTTGTATGAAAAAGGTTGTTCTTATTTTTTGAGTGCCATAGAGAAGCTTAAGTAGAGAAATTAGGGTTTGGGAATTGGGATTTTCGAAACTAGGAGTCTTGGAATTAGGGTTTTCGAAAATAGGGTTGATTTGAAGTTAAAAATCAAAATATGACTGAAATAATCTATTAAATGAAGTGTTAATCGATTATTATAGAGCCAAAATCAACAGAACCCCAAAAATCTCTGTTTTAATCGATTACACCTGTTAATCAATTAACAGGTGTGTTAATCGATTAAACCAGTGAGTGTCGCCGCCGTCCGTTCCGACGTCCTGGGACGTCTCGAATGTTAATGCGAGCGGTCGCGAAAAGATGGTTGAGACTCGCGTTTTTGTTTAAAACATGTTCATTGCTTCCGAGGTGCTCAACACTGAACTATCCTCTAATAGAAGCAAGGTTTTTGAAAAGGGTTCTTTTGGAGTCGCCACCAATGTTTTGACCATAAACATTGGAAAAGGAGAAAAAGGCATTGATTTTAATAAAAACCAACTTGGCCATTATAACCAGAGTCGGGTAAGGGAGTTAGTTACGTGTGGGGAAGGTATTAGCACCCCACAACGCCCCTTTCGGGTTCCCTATGACGGATTAATTCGTTTAAGTAAAGATTATAAGAAATTACGTTATTACCCTCTTTTATTCATACAGTTATTTAAATATGGCTATCTACATGGTTTTATCTACATTGCATACAGAAAGCAGTAAATAAAGCAGTAAAAGGGAAGAGAATTGAGAAGAACCTCCAAAGCAAGCTTTATATTATAAGTCCTTTATACAAAGGATGATTTGCGGCAATCCTTCGCTCTACAGCAACTATCCTCTCAAATACAGACTCGACTCGACTAAGATTTCTAGAAGAATCGAATGCCGGAATACAAATTCCTTAACTGATTGTTACCTATTAAAGGCAATCAGAGAGATCATTCGAAGGAGGGAGAGAAGAAGACAAGTCTTGGAGTTGTCTGGGGTGTGAGGTGTGACAAAATGAGGCTCCTATTTATAGATTTCGCGGCCTGGACATCTGGGACGGCCGTCTGGGTTGGGATGGTCGTCCCAACTGCACATTTTACACTGGGTCAATCTGGGACGGCCTGTTGTGCTTGGGACGGCCGTCCCAATTGAATTTGGGGGTTTGGGACGCGCATCCCAAAGGTGAGACGTGCGTCTCACATGCAATTTTGGTGTTTGGGACGACCTGTTGTGTTTGGGACGGTCGTCCTGGTTTGGGACGGTTGTCCCAACCTGTTTTGGCCTGCCTTCGCATTTTTGGGACCCCCGGGAAGCTTTCCTTTCCTTTTTTGGACGTCGTTTGATGCCGATGTGTGTCCGTTGAAGCTTTATCTTCATATAGGAAGTCTTCTTGGCCTTCATTAAGATGCCGGGCGAGCTTTATCTTCGTGTAGGAAGTCTCTTTAGTCTTTATTGTGTGGATAGGTGAACTCCGTTTTGTTGCGGGAGGTCTTTCTCGGTTTTTTGATATGCGGCCGGGTGAACTTTATTTGTGTGAAGTTTCCCTAGCCTTTATTTTGAGAGGCCGGGCAAAATTAGGGGTCTACAATGAACAGATACAGAAAATGGTTTCTCTCACTGTTTTAATCGATTATTTCACTATTTAATCGATTAAAGCCAAGGCACTTTGATAAAATTGAGCTTTTTGAAGCTTCTAAGGTGCAGACTATGTACCGACTATCTCAAACTCTAATATTACAGACTCAATCTAATTAAAATAGAGTTATTACACTATAAAACAAGTCTTCAACTCTCTACGTTCTTGAGTTCTTGAATCATCATCAAAATCAACAAGCTTCATGTCCATCAAGTCTAACATCAAGTCCTTGAATGTTCAACAATCTCCCCTTTTTGATGATGATCAAAATTTTCTTTTAAAACCTTGTAATAACCTCGTTTTATCCGTCATACTAACAAAAACATTAAACATACCAGGTAATATTTAAAAACAATAATATTAGGCTTTAAATATTTCTCCCCTATTTTGATTATAATCAAAAATTGAAATCATGCTTCAATAACAATCATAAGGGCTCCCCCTCAAAATATGCATAACTTGGAGATAACCCCCTCTCAATCAAAGCATTAAAAGAACATCACATTTTATTTCGAAATAATCATTACAATATAACAAGAAAATAACAATCAAATTTAAAATTCTTCACTATCATCACTATGAAAGTGTGCATCAAATCTATTTTCTAAATGACACACTTTATCATCTACATCGGATATACTGGCGAATTATTTCCTCATGCCGTACGCCGGAAAGAGTGAAGAATGCCCGCATCCTCCGATTCATATCGGACAACATGTCTTCCATGGATTGTCGAGTTTCATGATGAGCAGAGGAAGTTCCAACACTTTGGATTTGATCAAAGGGAACCTCAGCAGCAGGAGGTATATCTTCATTAGAATCTTCATTATCATCACCTTCATTTGCAACGTCATCCTTGTGAACATAAATATCGTTGACACACACCATTTGTAGTTGGATCAATGTGTTGTCTAGCATACGATTCAAGTTATTTGTTCGTACTGTTTGTTCACCTTCGACATTTACTCCTTTGTATTCAAGGATGCGAGAGACAAGGAGAGCATATGGAATTTTGAAGGTGGGATGGCGTTTGGCTTTTAACATAGTCATGGTGACAAGAACACCCCAATCTAAAGGCTCATTATTCATTATGGCATGAATAATACGAAGATCAATTGAAGAACATTGAGCATGATTCGTAGCCCGGGGACATAGGATCCAGACAAGTAAATGTAAAATCATGTGTTCCTCCTTCTTCAAAGGTCCAGCTAGAAGGAGACGCCCAATCTCCATGGAGGGGTTTCGTAGAAAAGAACGATAAGCTAAGATCTTGTCAAAATCATCTAACTCACCATACACGTTAATAGAATCTTCTCTAATATCATCATCACTTTGGATTTGATTTCAAGAGATAGAAGTGAGTAGAAGTGAAATGGAGGTTCCTATTTATAACCAAGCATGTCTAACGGTCATATGGAAGTGAAGAAGGGTCAAGATAGTCGTTGGCAATGGCTAGGAATCCAAACTTGCCAGGTTTAATCGGTTAAAACTCAAATTAATCGATTAAACCACTACTGAACCCATTTAATCGATTAATTTGGGTTGTTAATCGATTAACACTTGGTTTTAATCGATTAATGGACGAATTAATCGATTAATCCAGAGAGGAATGTCATGTTTTGGGTGTTTTGGATGCAAATAATCGATTATAACTCCAATTAATCGATTATTCCAGAGAGTACATCAAATTTTTGAGGTTTTTACACATGATAAACTATTAACATCCTGTATAATGAATTATATCCTTACAATCATCCAAAAACTGTCTGATTAAGCAGAGTTTAAGCTATTTCTAGTATCCCTAAGTCTCTTCTAAGATCATAGAATCTATCCTTGGCGAGAGGCTTAGTAAAAATATCTGCTAATTGATGCTTTGTATCAACGTACTCTATTTTACAGTTTCCTTTGCTGATATGATCTCTCAAAAAGTGATGTCTAATTTCAATATGCTTAGTCCTAGAGTGCATTACTCGGATTCTTAGTAAGATTAATTGCACTCGTATTATCACACATCAAAGGTATGTCATTTAAAAATATACTATAATCTTCTAACTATTGTTTCATCCACGGAATTTGAACACAACAATTACCGTACTGCAATATATTCGACTTCGAGTGGTAGATAAAGCAACACAAGCTTGTTTCTTAGAATGCCAAGATACTAAGGATGAACCTAACAAATGACATGTCCCACTAGTACTTTTTCTATCAATTTTTCATCCACCATAATCAGCATCAGAATATCCTATTAAACTAGTACAAGCATCAGATGGATACCATAATCCAAAACCAGTAGTTCCTTTTAAATATTTTAAAATATGTTTTACTGCAATTAGGTGAGATTCTTTTGGACAAGCACTGAAATCTAGCACACACACGACGAGAATGCATAATATCGGGTCTACTAGCGGTTAAGTATAACAGTGAACCTATCATACCTCTATACATAGATTGATTAACTTCCAAACCTGATTCATCCTTGTCTAGATAGCATGAAGTTCCCATGGGTGTGTTAGCTTCCTTTGAGGTGTCCATTCCACACTTTTTAAGGATCTCTTTGCAGTATTTGGTTTGAGAGATGAAAATGCCATATTTAAGTTGCTTGATTTGTAGTCCAAGGAAGAATGTCAATTCTCCCATCATAGACATTTCAAATTCTTCCTGCATTATCTTAGTTGTCGCCGCCATCAAAACGAGGGCGGTCGAAGCGACACGATGGTTTCCGACTCTCTTGATTTTCGCGTTTTTTATTGGTGGTTACAACGCCTTTAGGTTGTCCGATAACTGGGTTGAACCTGAGGGCGAGGTTTTCAAAAGGGTGCTCTTGGATTGTCCGATAACCGGGCTAATCCAAGAGCTAGTTTTGAGGGTTCTCTGGAGTCGCCACCGATGTTTTTACCGGAAACATCGGAAAAGGAGTTTAAAAGGCGTTGGTTTTCGAAAAACCAACTTTGGTCGTTAGAACCAGAGTTGGGTAAGGGAGTTAGTTACGCGTAAAGGAAGTGTTAGTTCCTTTACGACGCCCCTTTCGAGTTCCCTATCATAGGCCAACTATTCTGTTGATAAATAAACCAAAAAAATACGCTTTTGCCCTTTTATTTTGCGAAATTTAAAGATTACGACTACATGACCCTAATGTCTATTGCATAATTTAAATAAAGCAGTAAAAGGTAGAGAAAGAGAGTAGAGACCTCCGAAGCAAGCTTTCTATTTAATTCTTCAAAAATAGGGTGCTTTGCGGCAGCCCTTCACTCTACACGTCATCGAAAACCTCTCAAAACGCTCTAAAAACACTCTAAAGACACTCAGAAGCTCCGGAAATGCATCGGAGGGATTTTAGAGAGAGAAACTCTTGATGTGACTAGAGAGAGAGAGTGAGAAAACTATGTGAAATGAGGGGAAGGGAGGCCCTATTTATAGGGATTTGCGCTCGTCAGTCGAGACGGCCGTCTCATCCGACAAGGTCGAGACGGCCGTCTCGACATTCCGCACGGCCGTCTTGTCTTGCGAGAATGGCGAGACGGCGGTCTCGCCTTTCACGAGTGGCGAGACGGCGGTCTCGCCTTTCGCGAGTGGCGAGACGGCCGTCTCGCCTTCGCGAGTGGCGAGACGGCCGTCTCGCCAAACGAGATGGCGGTCTTGCCACTTGTGCAAGGCGAGACGGCGGTCTCGATCCTAAAAGGCGAAAATCCTTATTTTTGTGCCAAAAATCCCTCCTATCCTAGTATGGCGCCTAATAGTCTCTCCTAGTGGCTTCTTAGGCTTCGTCCATCTTCGAAAAGGAGGTCTTCTGATCTTTATTGTGAGACCGGGCAAGATTTGGGGTCTACGACTACCCCCCATTACTCGACTAGTCTGGCCGTTGGCTTGTTGTGCCGGACGGATCGACAGGAAGGTAAAGGAGTTGACCCTCTTGCCCGGTTACCCTTCGGATGTTCCGTCTTGCGGCGGTTGATCTTTTGGGGAAAGGTGTGCTTCTAGGATGCTTCTTCCGGTGATAGCCGATCCCTTCGGCGATGAGTACAAACCCCCATCCGGTTTGACGAGTATGAACCCTCGCCCGTAAGCCCCCTTTTGTAAGGCCTGATGAGTATACACCCCCATCTGGTGCTTGATGAGTATGAACCCCCGTCCAGTGAGCCCCCTTTTGTAAGGCCCGATGAGTATACACCCCCATCTGGTGTTGTGCCTCTGGATGCTCCTTCTTGCGGTAGCTGATCCTTTGGTTGTGGTGGCGGCTTACTGCTCTAGCTCATGCGTCGGCTGTTGAGATGTATTTTTTATTGGTCTTCTTTGGAGATATTGTCTGAAAGTGATCCTAGCAAAGATCTCATTGATTTGATGAAGTCAAAAATAAAGTCAAGGGTCAACTCTGCAGCAGTCAAACAAGTCACTCAGAACAAAGGAGCTGAAGACTTAGTGTGTCTAAACAGAAAGCTTAGGTAAAACCACTTTACCTTTTCCACCGCATAAAGCTTCTTCACTCAATTTGCAAAATGCCTCAAAAATAGTTTTAAACAAATCAAAAACAAAAGCATTTTGGCAAAGAATTTTCTTAAACAAGTTATTAAGCGATAAAGGTTTGAAAGAATCAATTTAAAACACTTAGAATGTTTTAAAAAGTGTTTTTACAATATTTTAATCGATACAAACTTCTTTTAATCGATTAAAACTCTTTATGATCGATTAGAATTCGAATATAATAGGTCAGAATGCAATATAATCGATCAGATCTTAAATATGAGCGATTAGAATTATTTTAATCGATTAAAACACGTTTCAATCGATTAAAATCACTTTGGATGTCAGTATGATCGATCAGAATGAGATTATGACCGATCGAGTTGGTTATGATCGATCAGAATTGAATTATGACCGATCAGACTTATTTCAATCGATTAAAACGCATTTCAATCGATTAGAATAACTTAGAAAATCTTTTCAATCGATTAAAGCGAACTTTCAATCGATTAAAATGACTTGAAAATATATGTGCAGATTTTCAATCGATTGAAACGACTTTATATCGAGCTAAAATAACTTGGAAAGTTTTATAAGAAGGTTTTTAAACAAAACAATCGATTAATACAGCGATTCAATCGATTGTTTTATATTTTGAAAATGTTTGTAAAACGTTTTAAGCTGATAAAAACGTGGTCGTATCAACTAAAACATTTTACGTTAAAGATCAAGAACGCATTAATGGGTTGAAAGGACTTTTAACAGATTGTAACGGCTATTTCAACAGATTAAAACAAACTTTCAACAGATTAATTAATGCAGCAGATTTGAAAATACTCTTTTATAAACAGATTTGCTTGAAACTTTGAGATATAGATCACATATCGGTTTTGACACAATTCAAGCAATCAATACAAGCAACTATTAGCATTTTTCAAGAAAGATACACAACTTGTTTTTGTGAACTTCTTTTGAAATCTTTCTTGAGGCACTTTGCATTTCTTTGAAGAAGAAGCTGATCGTGGATTGGTGTAATCCGGTTTGAGCTTTCTTTGTTTCTTCTTTTAAATTTCTATTCATTCATTTGTACTTGTTTTGTACCTGGAATTTGGGTACAAGTTTTCTGCAATTGTTGTAGAAAGTTGCCAAGAAGCTGGAATTTGGTTCTTGGTGGAAAGGTTAAAGCAAGAGCTGGAATTTGGTTCTTGTGTGTGGTGCCTGGAATTTGGGCACTTGGGTTCTCTGTGGTTGGAATTTGGTTGCGAGAGGTTTCCAAGAGCTGGAATTTGGTTCTTGGTGGAGAGTTAGAATAGGTGTAAGAGGGTGAGTCCGTAAAACATCTATTCTAGTGGAACCCAGTTGGAATTTGGCTAGAGTCCGGACGTAGCCCTGGTATTGGGTGAACCAGGTATAAAATTACCGGTGAAATCTTTCCTAACCTTTCTCTCTTTAATTTACTGCTGCTTGCACTTAAAGCTGTTTGATTGCTTTGTGATTTGTGAATTGATAAGTAATCTTAATTTTCGAATTAGATAATCTGTGTATTGCGAAAAACTTTCAAAAATCAATTCACCCCCCTCTTGATTTAAAACTACTTTTCTAACAATTGGCATCGAGCAAGGTGCTTGAAAGTTATTCAAGTCTCTTGATCCATGGTCGAGAACGAGTCTGGATTTTACGAGGGGGCATCTATTAACGGACCTCCACTATTACGTGGAGCAGATTATCCTTTACGGAAAATTAGGATGAAAATCTTCATTGAATCCATTGGCGAAATGCTTGGGATGTTATTACTAATGGTCCTTTAATTACGAGATAAAGGATGGTCAAGCTTGAATGAAGAAGAAAAGAAGAAAGTTCAAAGTGACCGTAATGCAAAAAATATAATTACTTACGCTCTTAACATGGATGAATTTTTCAGGGTGTCCCGAGTGCAATTACGCCAAGGAGATGTGGGATGTTCTTGAGGTCACTCATGAAGGGATCTGCAGATGTTAAAAGAGCCGAGAAAACACACTTTGATAAGAGAGTATGAGAGTCGTTTAAAATGCGAGAATGGTGAAAGCATCGCGAGATGTGCGAAACGCTTCACGCACATCATCAACCATTTAATGGGCCTAGGTAAGACCTTTGATAAGGAAGAATTAAATATTAAAGTGTTGAAATGTCTTGACGAGTCCTGGCGGCCAAAAGTCAACTGCAATATCGGAATCAAAAGATCTGTCCACCATGACAACGACCTCACTTGTTTGGAAAACTCGAGAGAACATGAAATGGAAATCACAAGATTCAATGAGCAAGAAGTCTCTGAGAAGAAGAACAGAAGCATTGCACTTAAAGTTGAAGAAAATCAAGAATCGAGAAGAAGATAATGAGAACCTTGGACTGCTTGTTAGGAAATTCAACAAATTCCTCAAGAAAAAGATCCAAGACAAGGAAAGACACAAAAGGTATGAGAAAAGAACTGATTCTTCTAACTTTAAATGTTATGGTTGTGGCAAACGGGGCCATGTTAAAATGGAATGTCCAGAAAGAAATAAACAAAGTGAAAAGAAAGAGGAAAAATCAAAAAGAAGAGCCTACATAGCCTGGGATGATAATGATACGTCATCAACGAGATAACTACGAAAATGAAGAAGCCAATCTTTGCTTAATGGCGAGTCAAAATCCACAAACCAGACCAGGTAAGTTCTAGCTCCTCTTCAAATATAGTTAACTATGATGCATTACAAGAAGCATTTAATGAAATGCATGAGGAGGCTAAGAAACTTCAAAAAGAAAATAATAGGCTAAAAGGATTAAATAAGCGGCTAGTTAACAAGGTTGATTCTCTGGAAAAGCAGATTAGTGAAAATGAAGCTGATAATGAATTCTTGAAAGCTGATTCATGATAACTCGATTGTAAATGCAATAAACCATGCAAAAGCTGTTACGAATTGCAAAAGAAAATTGAATTCTTATCTCAAAGCTGTTTCAAAGTTCACTCGGGGGCAAGCCAATCTAGATGTATTACTTGGATCTCAAAAATTAATTTTTGACAAATCTGGAATAGGATTTAAATCTAGATCCGAGTAAAACAAAAATAAATAGGAATTCATACTCTACAATCAAATGTTTTTACTTGCATGAAGAAAGGGCATTCGGTAAAATACTGCGAGAATTAAAAAGTATGCTATTCCTAAAGGGAGAATGAAATGGGTTCCAAAGATTAATTCTTTTCAAATAACATGATCAGGACCCAATAATTATAAAGGGTACCGAGAAAAATACTTAATTGTTTTGCAGGAACAAGTCTAGGAATCCCTTGAAGATCAGAGTCTGCGAAACCAGGTTACGTGTATTTAAATTAATTGTTTTAAATTGATATAAACCATTATTAATCGATTGAAATAACTTACCGTACCATTTTAATCGATTGAAATGTCGAAATAATCGATTAAATTGTTCTCGAGAATGTTGGTTTAGTCGTTTTAATCGATTAGAATAAATTTATATCAACTAAAAACACTTAGGTATCAAAATTAATCGATTCATTCACGTTTTAATCGATTTAAATTCTGGTGTCATGTTATTGATTTCATTACGTATTAAACTAATCGATCCTTTTATAAAACAAATCGATTAATTCACTGTAGATGTTTTCAACTCTAATGACAAGAATCAAATTAATAGATAATGAGTTGATTAATCAATTGATTAGGATCTGTAAACAAGACTTATAACATCTAATTGAAGTTTGACAGGGAAATTCAAAACAAAAACTCGATTGTCTATTATCTGCAATAAATCTTTAAAGATTTCTTTGACCAAATCAACATTATTCCCAAGAACAAATTAAGCTGATTCACCCACTCGTCCTGTAAATTGTGTCGCACATGCTTGAACAGATCTTTAATTAGAAACTAAGACTAGTGGAATAAATGTGGGAAAGTTATTGCCGATTGAAATACTGCAAACTTTACATGTAGGAAAGTTATCCATAGATGAAAATGTTATTTTAACATATCGATTAATTCTCGTAGATGTTTACATTTCTCTTAATACTTTACATGGAATGCTTGCGTAGTAATACATTGAAAATCAAAGGAATTATCAAAGAATGGATTGTAACTTTTCTTATAGACACTAGTTACAAACGAGGTCAAACTGTTAGGACTGAAAACATAGTTTATCAAAATTTTTTTAGTGATAATTGTTTACGGTAATAAGTTATTCATTACTAGGAAATCCAATAAATACATGTTTTCATTAAATTTCTTGATATTACATTGCAATATATTTGAAATAATTTTGAGCATGCATTGGTTCAAAACTCTTGGTGAAATTCATTGGAGCTGTGCAACTTTGAATATTTGCTTTAATCATCAATGTCACGAGGTGACACCGTAAGGAAACCAATCTGGGACGACAATTCAAGAATTGAATAACGTAGTACAGGGAATGTATGTTTTATGGTCGATACAGGGGATAAATTTTATATTGTTTTAGAATTACGGATTGATTGTCATCACTGTCCTCATTACTAATCATTGCCCACTCTACCAGAATAACATTCCTCAAAAGATAATGATGACTGGTTCACTATAAGTGAGAATAACACCCATCATACTACATTAATAAGAATGCGGTTATTTGCTTGGATAATGACAAGCTGCAGGGTTCAAAATGGGTTGGCTATTATGAAAGAAAATTCCTATCTCGGTACATCATTAACACTGTGATTCATGCAATTTATGGTATCATGCATTACTGTGTGGGATTTGGTCGGTACATGATTATGCCTCGATGTGTAGTAGAAATTCCAGTGTGGTGTCAACCATGGATGTAATGCGATCAATAATAACGATAAGCTGCTAAAAGATTTCTTTTCGGGAAAAGTTTACGTATGCATTCTTCGATACGGGAGTGACGGCAGTTGTTGACTCAAATAGTTGATAGAGCAAAATTAGTTCCAGCAAAAAGGAAAGCCTATTATCTTTTGATATTGGTGGGAATCAAATGAATGATCACCAAGCTGGTGGATAAGCGGTTCAATCGGGGAAATTGGGATGACTAGTTCCCCTCATCATCTTTATCTTACGCTTATTTCTATCTTTATATTGTTTGCATGGATTGTGATATTAGCTGGTGTTATACCAGGAACATTTGCCTTAACCTTTGGTTAAATATGGTTTAGGATCTAATCTAGATCAGATTGGCGTAAATAGAATTTAAATAGATCCACGAGAGCTTTAGCTAAATAAGACTTTATTCGATAGATCTATTAGCTAAGATAGGCTGTTAGTATTGTTAAAACATCCTTCTAAATGATCAGTTTTACAAAATTCGACTGAGTTAGGCATCTTAGATGCATCAAACATTACTTAGAGTGCAAGTCTGGTTGTTTTAGTCAATAAAAACACCTTTTAATCGGTTAAATAAACTTAAACAACAGTTTTCATTCTTGTTTTAATCGATTTAAAATCGAAATAATCGATTATTTTTACTAAAGTTTCATGTTTTCAAAATCTTAAATGTTTTAATCGATTAAACTTTTCTTTCAATCGATTAAAATCATTTACCAAGAACATTTTAACCGATTATGCTCTGTTTTTAATCGATTTTTATTACGGGAAGAAAGATTAAAGGCTTTAGTTAATGGTCTGTTTACTGTAAACATGCTACTAAAGCGTGATTCCCTTATCTTTACACGTGTTAATTGTATTCATTACAAACGTGTTAATGGAGATAAGTTTGAATCAACTTTAATTGATTCTTTTCATGAGTGAAATATTGATTCACTTTGTATTTTCAAAAACTTGAGCATATTTTTCGAAACCTTACATTTTATTCTTTTCTCTTCTATTCCCTATTTTTGATGAAGTCAAAAGGGGAGAAATAGTTGCATCACTTTAAGATAAATTTAAGAACAACATTTTAGGGGGAGAAATAAGTTTTAGGGGAGAAACAAAACTTTATTACATTCTTATATTTCTCACCTAACTGCATTATCAAGTGACTTATTTTGCGAGAGATTGTTTTTTCAAAATGGTGTTTGTCTTCATCAAATAGGGGAGGCTGAAAGTGATCCTAGCAAAGATCTCATTGATTTGATGAAGTCAAAGATAAAGTCAAGGGTCAACTCTGCGGCGATCAAACAAGTCACTCGGAACAAAGGAGCTGAAGACTTAGTGTGTCTAAACGAAAGCTTAGGTAAAACCACTTTACCTTTTCCACTGCATAAAGCTTCTTCACTCAATTTGCAAAATGCCTCAAAAATAGTTTTAAACAAATCAAAAACAAAAGCATTTTGGCAAAGAATTTTCTTAAACAAGTTATTAAGCTGATAAAGGTTTGAAAGAATCAATTTAAAACACTTAGAATGTTTTAAAAAGTGTTTTTACAATATTTTAATCGATACAAACTTCTTTTAATCGATTAAAACTCTTTATGACCGATTAGAATTCGAATATAATAGGTCAGAATGCAATATAATCGATCAGATCTTAAATATGAGCGATTAGAATTATTTTAATCGATTAAAACACGTTTCAATCGATTAAAATCACTTTGGATGTCGAGTATGATCGATCAGAATGAGATTATGACCGATCGAGTTGGTTATGATCGATCAGAATTGAATTATGACCGATCAGACTTATTTCAATCGATTAAAACGCATTTCAATCGATTAGAATAACTTAGAAAATCTTTTCAATCGATTAAAGCGAACTTTCAATCGATTAAAATGACTTGAAAATATATGTGCAGATTTTCAATCGATTGAAACGACTTTATATCAGCTAAAATAACTTGGAAAGTTTTATAAGAAGGTTTTTAAACAAATCAATCGATTAATACGCGATTCAATCGATTGTTTTATACTTTGAAAATGTTTGTAAAACGTTTTAAGCGATAAAAGCGTGGTCGTATCAACTAAAACATTTTACGTTAAAGATCAAGAACGCATTAATGGGTTGAAAGGACTTTTAACAGATTATAGCGGCTATTTCAACGATTAAAACAAACTTTCAACAGATTAATTAATGCAGCGATTTGAAAATACTCTTTTATAAAGCAGATTTGCTTGAAACTTTGAGATATAGATCACATATCAGTTTTGACACAATTCAAGCAATCAATACAAGCAACTATTAGCATTTTTCAAGAAAGATACACAAGCTGTTTTTGTGAACTTCTTTTGAAATCTTTCTTGAGGCACTTTGCATTTCTTTGAAGAAGAAACTGACTGTGGATTGGTGTAATCCGGTTTGAGCTTTCTTTGTTTCTTCTTTTAAATTTCTATTCATTCATTTGTCTTGTTTTGTACCTGGAATTTGGGTACAAGTTTTACTGCATTTGTTGTAGAAAGTTGCCAAGAAGCTGGAATTTGGTTCTTGGTGGAAAGGTTAAAGCAAGAGCTGGAATTTGGTTCTTGTGTGTGGTGCACTGGAATTTGGGCACTTGGGTTCTCTGTGGTTGGAATTTGGTTGCGAGAGGTTTCCAAGAGCTGGAATTTGGTTCTTGGTGGAGAGTTAGAATAGGTGTAAGAGGGTGAGTCTGTAAAACATCTATTCTAGTGGAACCAGTTGGAATTTGGCTGGAGTGCGGACGTAGCCCTGGTATTGGGTGAACCGAGTATAAAATTACCGGTGAAATCTTTCCTAACCTTTCTCTCTTTAATTTCTGCTGCTTGCACTTAAAGCTGTTTGATTGCTTTGTGATTTGTGAATTGATAAGTAATCTTAATTTTCGAATTAGATAATCTGTGTATTGCGAAAAACTTTCAAAAATCAATTCACCCCCCTCTTGATTTAAAACTACTTTTCTAACAATTGGCATCGGAGCAAGGTGCTTGAAAGTTATTCAAGTCTCTTGATCCATGGTGAGAAACAGATCTGCAGTTTTACGAGGGGCATCTATTAACGAGACCTCCACTATTACGTGGAGCAGATTATCCTTTACGGAAAATTAGGATGAAAATCTTCATTGAATCCATTGACGGAAATGCTTGGGATGTTATTACTAATGGTCCTTTAATTACGAGATAAAGGATGGTCAAGCTTGAATGAAGAAGAAAAGAAGAAAGTTCAAAGTGAGCTGTAATGCAAAAAATATAATTACTTACTGCTCTTAACATGGATGAATTTTTCGGGGTGTCCCGAGTGCAATTACGCCAAGGAGATGTGGGATGTTCTTGAGGTCACTCATGAAGGGACTGCGAGATGTTAAAAGAGCCGAGAAAACACACTTTGATAAGAGAGTATGAAGCTGTTTAAAATGCGAGAATGGTGAAAGCATCGCGAGATGTGCGAAACGCTTCACGCACATCATCAACCATTTAATGGGCCTAGGTAAGACCTTTGATAAGGAAGAATTAAATATTAAAGTGTTGAAATGTCTTGACGAGGTCCTGGCGGCCAAAAGTCAGCTGCAATATCGGAATCAAAAGATCTGTCCACCATGACAACGACCTCACTTGTTTGGAAAACTCGAGAGAACATGAAATGGAAATCACAAGATTCAATGAGCAAGAAGTCTACGAGAAGAAGAACAGAAGCATTGCACTTAAAGTTGAAGAAAATCAAGAATCGAGAAGAAGATAATGAGAACCTTGGACTGCTTGTTAGGAAATTCAACAAATTCCTCAAGAAAAAGATCCAAGACAAGGAAAGACACAAAAGGTATGAGAAAAGAAGCTGATTCTTCTAACTTTAAATGTTATGGTTGTGGCAAACGGGGCCATGTTAAAATGGAATGTCCAGAAAGAAATAAACAAAGTGAAAAGAAAGAGGAAAAATCAAAAAGAAGAGCCTACATAGCCTGGGATGATAATGATACGTCATCAACGAGATAACTACGAAAATGAAGAAGCCAATCTTTGCTTAATGGCGAGTCAAAATCCACAAACCGACCAGGTAAGTTCTAGCTCCTCTTCAAATATAGTTAACTATGATGCATTACAAGAAGCATTTAATGAAATGCATGAGGAGGCTAAGAAACTTCAAAAAGAAAATAATAGGCTAAAAGGATTAAATAAGCTGGCTAGTTAACAAGGTTGATTCTCGGAAAAAGCAGATTAGTGAAAATGAAGCTGATAATGAATTCTTGAAAGCTGATTCATGATAACTTCGATTGTAAATGCAATAAACCATGCAAAAGCTGTTACGAATTGCAAAAGAAAATTGAATTCTTATCTCAAGCTGTTTCAAAGTTCACTCGGGGGCAAGCCAATCTAGATGTATTACTTGGATCTCAAAAATTAATTTTTGACAAATGCTGGAATAGGATTTAAATCTAGATCCGGTAAAACAAAAATAAATAGGAATTCATACTCTACAATCAAATGTTTTTACTTGCATGAAGAAAGGGCATTCGATAAAATACTGCGAGAATTAAAAAGTATGCTATTCCTAAAGGGAGAATGAAATGGGTTCCAAAGATTAATTCTTTTCAAATAACATGATCAGGACCCAATAATTATAAAGGGTACCAGAAAAATACTTAATTGTTTTGCGGGAACAAGTCTAGGAATCCCTTGAAGATCAGAGCTGCGAAACCAGGTTACTGTGTATTTAAATTAATTGTTTTAAATTGATATAAACCATTATTAATCGATTGAAATAACTTACCAGTACCATTTTAATCGATTGAAATGTCGAAATAATCGATTAAATTGTTCTCGAGAATGTTGGTTTAGTCGTTTTAATCGATTAGAATAAATTTATATCAACTAAAAACACTTAGGTATCAAAATTAATCGATTCATTCACGTTTTAATCGATTTAAATTACTGGTGTCATGTTATTGATTTCATTACGTATTAAACTAATCGATCCTTTTATAAAACAAATCGATTAATTCACTTGTAGATGTTTTCAACTCTAATGACAAGAATCAAATTAATAGATAATGAGTTGATTAATCAATTGATTAGGATCTGTAAACAAGACTTATAACATCTAATTGAAGTTTGACAGGGAAATTCAAAACAAAAACTCGAGTGTCTATTATCTGCAATAAATCTTTAAAGATTTCTTTGACCAAATCAACATTATTCCCAAGAACAAATTAAGCTGATTCACCCATTGTCACTGTAAATTGTGTCGCACATGCTTGAACAGATCTTTAATTAGAAACTAAGACTAGTGGAATAAATGTGGGAAAGTTATTGCCGATTGAAATACTGCAAACTTTACATGTAGGAAAGTTATCCATAGATGAAAATGTTATTTTAACAATCGATTAATTCTCGTAGATGTTTACATTTCTCTTAATACTTTACATGGAATGCTTGCGTAGTAATACATTGAAAATCAAAGGAATTATCAAAGAATGGACTGTAACTTTTCTTATAGACACTAGTTACAAACAGGTCAAGCTGTTAGGACTGAAAACATAGTTTATCAAAATTTTTTTAGTGATAATTGTTTACGGTAATAAGTTATTCATTACTAGGAAATCCAATAAATACATGTTTTCATTAAATTTCTTGATATTACATTGCAATATATTTGAAATAATTTTGAGCATGCATTGGTTCAAAACTCTTGGTGAAATTCATTGGAGCTGTGCAACTTTGAATATTTGCTTTAATCATCAATGTCACGAGGTGACATCGTAAGGAAACCAATCGGGACGACAATTCAAGAATTGAATAGCGTGAGTACAGGGAATGTATGTTTTATGGTCGATACGGGGATAAATTTTATATTGTTTTAGAATTCGGATTGATTGTCATCACTGTCCTCATTACTAATCATTGCCCACTCTACCAGAATAACATTCCTCAAAAGATAATGATGAGCTGGTTCACTATAAGTGAGAATAACACCCATCATACTACATTAATAAGAATGCGGTTATTTGCTTGGATAATGACAAGCTGCAGGGTTCAAAATGGGTTGGCTATTATGAAAGAAAATTCCTATCTCGGTACATCATTAACACTGTGATTCATGCAATTTATGGTATCATGCATTACGTGTGGGATTTGGTCGGTACATGATTATGCCTCGATGTGTAGTAGAAATTCCGAGTGTGGTGTCAACCATGGTATGTAATGCGATCAATAATAACGATAGCTTGCTAAAAGATTTCTTTTCGGGAAAAGTTTACGTATGCATTCTTGATACTGGGAGTGACGACGGTTGTTGACTCAAATAGTTGATAGAGCAAAATTAGTTCCAGCAAAAAGGAAAGCCTATTATCTTTTGATATTGGTGGGAATCAAATGAATGATCACCAAGGTTGGTGGATAAGCGGTTCAATCGGGGAAATTGGGATGACTAGTTCCCCTCATCATCTTTATCTTACGCTTATTTCTATCTTTATATTGTTTGCATGGATTGTGATATTAGCTGGTGTTATACCAGGAACATTTGCCTTAACCTTTGGTTAAATATGGTTTAGGATCTAATCTAGATCAGACTGGCGTAAATAGAATTTAAATAGATCCACGAGAGCTTTAGCTAAATAAGACTTTATTCGATAGATCTATTAGCTAAGATAGTCTGTTAGTATTGTTAAAACATCCTTCTAAATGATCAGTTTTACAAAATTACGCGAGTTAGGCATCTTAGATGCATCAAACATTACTTAGAGTGCAAGTCTGGTTGTTTTAGTCAATAAAAACACCTTTTAATCGGTTAAATAAACTTAAACAACAGTTTTCATTCTTGTTTTAATCGATTTAAAATCGAAATAATCGATTATTTTTACTAAAGTTTCATGTTTTCAAAATCTTAAATGTTTTAATCGATTAAACTTTTCTTTCAATCGATTAAAATCATTTACCAAGAACATTTTAACCGATTATGCTCTGTTTTTAATCGATTTTTATTACGGGAAGAAAGATTAAAGGCTTTAGTTAATGGTCATTTACGTAAACATGCTACTAAAGCGTGATTCCCTTATCTTTACACGTGTTAATTGTATTCATTACAAACGTGTTAATGGAGATAAGTTTGAATCAACTTTAATTGATTATTTTCATGAGTGAAATATTGATTCACTTTGTATTTTCAAAAACTTGAGCATATTTTTCGAAACCTTACATTTTATTCTTTTCTCTTCTATTCCCTATTTTTGATGAAGTCAAAAGGGGAGAAATAGTTGCATCACTTTAAGATAAATTTAAGAACAACATTTTAGGGGGAGAAATAAGTTTTAGGGGAGAAACAAAACTTTATTACATTCTTATATTTCTCACCTAAGCTGCATTATCAAGTGACTTATTTTGCGAGAGATTGTTTTTTTCAAAATGGTGTTTGTCTTCATCAAATAGGGGAGAGCTGAAAGTGATCCTAGCAAAGATCTCATTGATTTGATGAAGTCAAAGATAAAGTCAAGGGTCAACTCTGCGGCGATCAAACAAGTCACTCGGAACAAAGGAGTTGAAGACTTAGTGTGTCTAAACAGAAAGCTTAGGTAAAACCACTTTACCTTTTCCACTGCATAAAGCTTCTTCACTCAATTTGCAAAATGCCTCAAAAATAGTTTTAAACAAATCAAAAACAAAAGCATTTTGGCAAAGAATTTTCTTAAACAAGTTATTAAGCTGATAAAGGTTTGAAAGAATCAATTTAAAACACTTAGAATGTTTTAAAAAGTGTTTTTACAATATTTTAATCGATACAAACTTCTTTTAATCGATTAAAACTCTTTATAACCGATTAGAATTCGAATATAATAGGTCAGAATGCAATATAATCGATCAGATCTTAAATATGAGCGATTAGAATTATTTTAATCGATTAAAACACGTTTCAATCGATTAAAATCACTTTGGATGTCGGTATGATCGATCAGAATGAGATTATGACCGATCAGAGTTGGTTATGATCGATCAGAATTGAATTATGACCGATCAGACTTATTTCAATCGATTAAAACGCATTTCAATCGATTAGAATAACTTAGAAAATCTTTTCAATCGATTAAAGCGAACTTTCAATCGATTAAAATGACTTGAAAATATATGTGCAGATTTTCAATCGATTGAAACGACTTTATATCAGCTAAAATAACTTGGAAAGTTTTATAAGAAGGTTTTTAAACAAATCAATCGATTAATACGCGATTCAATCGATTGTTTTATATTTTGAAAATGTTTGTAAAACGTTTTAAGCGATAAAAGCGTGGTCGTATCAACTAAAACATTTTACGTTAAAGATCAAGAACGCATTAATGGGTTGAAAGGACTTTTAACAGATTGTAACGGCTATTTCAACGGATTAAAACAAACTTTCAGCAGATTAATTAATGCGGCTGATTTGAAAATACTCTTTTATAAACAGATTTGCTTGAAACTTTGAGATATAGATCACATATCGGTTTTGACACAATTCAAGCAATCAATACAAGCAACTATTAGCATTTTTCAAGAAAGATACACAAGCTTGTTTTTGTGAACTTCTTTTGAAATCTTTCTTGAGGCACTTTGCATTTCTTTGAAGAAGAAACTGACGTGGATTGGTGTAATCCGGTTTGAGCTTTCTTTGTTTCTTCTTTTAAATTTCTATTCATTCATTTGTCTTGTTTTGTACCTGGAATTTGGGTACAAGTTTTACTGCATTTGTTGTAGAAAGTTGCCAAGAAGCTGGAATTTGGTTCTTGGTGGAAAGGTTAAAGCAAGAGCTGGAATTTGGTTCTTGTGTGTGGTGCACTGGAATTTGGGCCTTGGGTTCTCTCGTGGTTGGAATTTGGTTGCGAGAGGTTTCCAAGAGCTGGAATTTGGTTCTTGGTGGAGAGTTAGAATAGGTGTAAGAGGGTGAGTCTGTAAAACATCTATTCTAGTGGAACCCAGTTGGAATTTGGTTAGAGTGCGGACGTAGCCCTGGTATTGGGTGAACCGAGTATAAAATTACGGTGAAATCTTTCCTAACCTTTCTCTCTTTAATTTCTACTGCTTGCACTTAAACTGTTTGATTGCTTTGTGATTTGTGAATTGATAAGTAATCTTAATTTTCGAATTAGATAATCTGTGTATTGCGAAAAACTTTCAAAAATCAATTCACCCCCCCTCTTGATTTAAAACTACTTTTCTAACATTGTCGTCCGGTCTGCGTCAGGGATTTTGTAGGTGCTTATCTAGCTTGTTTGTCCGCTGGGGGTTCTTTTGATTTTGATTTTTTTTTCTTTTTTTTTTGTGTGGTGATGATCTCCCGACTCTTGTTGGTTGGCCGGGCAATCTTTGTTTGTGTTCGACTCTTGGTTGTCGAATTCTATTGGTCAAGGTGATGGCTTGTCTTAATCCTGCCTTTTTCTCGCGGTTTTATCTTTTTTCTCGCGACTTAGGATTTTGGCTTTTTTTCTTGAGCGTACGTCTTTTTACTTTTAGACTCTTTTGGTTACGCTGACTTTTTGAAAAAAAAAGGTTGGCAATGAATGCGTGAAACAAATTTTATTCATATGGGAAAATTTTATTACATTCATTTCAAGCACTATCCCTAAGGGCTATCTTCTGGAGACGATCCGCGATGAGGGAATTGCTTGGTACATGTGTTCCCAAAATTTCGCTTGCTCCCGGGCTTCGTCATCGTACCTTTGCTGGAATGTTGTCCATTCCTGCCGCATTCCCTGCCGATATTGGTATAACGTCTCCAGTCGGGTGTCGAAGGCTTCTTGCCGCACAGACATTTGATTGAATTACTGGCGCAAATTGTTGATTTTGCGGTTTACGCCAGTAAAGTCATCTGTGTATTGCGGGGGGTGTTGCTGAGCCTGTTGGAAATCGAGAGGTGTCGGAAGATCGTGCATTACCACGATGTCCTGGAGGTCCAGCGCGAAGTCCGGGGAGGGATGAAGGACTAACTGGGTCCCTCGGCGCATCGGCATCCCCATGCCGACCGGGATCGATCCATTGATGGATTCGGATCGGAGGCTAGGGGCCGGTTCTTCTCGGCCGGCGCATCCCCATTTCTCTCGCCGGGGGAGTGATAAGAGGGGCCACGAGGATGGCTCCCATCGGTCCGCTCCCGAAGTCCTTAAGGGCCCTCGGGAAAAAGTAGCCGGGGTTGCGGCGCCGCCTCGGCTCATGCAATAAAGTACAAAGAGGTCCGGGAGGGTTATGTTACCCCGACTCTCCTTCCTCCCGTGGACGAGTCCCGGCCAGCGGCTTGTGGCAAATTCGGAGGGCTGGAGGGAGCGCGAGAACCCTTCATTAGCATGGGTAGCGTAGGCGCCCTGGTGAGTTCCTGCCACATCTCGGCTGTGGTGAGGCCGGCGGGCGGCCGCGAGATGGCCTCCCGGTATCCCGGGTGAGCACGTCCTCGGCCGGACAAATCCAATGCTCACATTGAATTCGTCAAGGGTGGTAGTCCGGTATTCCCCACCCATAAAGTAATTCACCATCTTGGTGGGTGGCGGGCCCGAGACCATGGAGGGAGCCTCGGCGTAGGAGATGGAGGCCAAGAACTCCGATGACCGCTTGAGGGTACACGTGGGTAGGTGGAGGCTGCAGCAAGAATCCCCACCCAATCCAGTCTATGTGGGCCCGAACATCGTCCTCCTACCCGAACTCGGCGAGGATGCCAAAGTCCAGGTCTCGAACATGGGGTGCCAAGAATAATCCCGGATGTGCTCAAGGCGGGCCGGTGCTGCGGCGGCAGCTCGAGTAGGGTCTTGAGGGGCTGGTGCCGAAGAACTGCCGGCACCGACGAGTGCCTCTTCTCTTCCTGGAGGGGTTTCCACGGAACATATTGACCCGGAAGAGCTTGGAAGTGGTAGATCCGAGAGTTGGAGGGTTCCGGAGTGCGAGAGAGTTGAGACGGCGGTCTCGACTTTGGGTCCAAATGAGACGGCCGTCTCGCCAAGCGAGATGGCGGTCTCGATTTTTCCAAAGTCGAGACGGCGGTCTCGTAGGTCGAGACGGCGATCTCGACTTGCGAGAGGACCGAGACGGCGGTCCGGAAATCCCGCACGGCCGTCTCGAATTTTCGAGGTTTTTTTTTTTGAATAAGAAAATAGGACCTGGTTCAAAAACATTTTATGCATGTAATCTTTTTATGTTTGATGTCCTATAATGCCTACTTTAGTTAATTTTTTCAGAAGGACTTAACCGACGTGTCTTGTTGTGCCGAATGCCCTCTGATTTGCCGTGTTTACTCTTGGTTGTACCATGCCGAACTTCTTGTGACCGAAGGATAATCTCTTTCTATTTTTTTTCTATTCTTCTTTTCTTCTTTCTTTTTGTTGAGCCCTTGATGGTTTGGACTGTTTTGACTGTTGATGATGATGGGCTCTTGAAGCCTTTATTCTTCATTGGAGAGTGTGGAGGAGACTTTGGGTGAGTGTGCTCGATGACTCATGTAGTGGTAATGCTGAGCCGTGAGGAGTGTTTTTGTTTTGCCTTCGGAGTAGGAAGGGATCCTCTTGGGGATGACTAAGCCTTTCCGTCGGCTTTTCTTTTATGATGTCCGATGATTGTGCCCTCTTTTATTGGGTGATGATCGAAGCTTTGGCTTCGGAAGCTTCTTATGATAACTCGCTCTTCTTTCTTGAGGGAGAGCAATGCTTGGAGACTTATTACTTTCTTGTGCCTTCTTTTCTGGGTAGAAGGATGGTAGCTAGAGCTCTTGATTTTCAAAAGCTCTTATTCTGTTGAGTCGCTTGATTGACGACTTGCTCTATTTTCTTGAGGGCATTATTTGGAGACTCAATCTCAGTGATCCTGTTTTCAATCACAAACATGGAGCTAGTCTCCTTATATGCACAAATGCTTTTCGTTTTTTGTTATTTGTCTGAAGTAATTTTTATTTCTTTCATTTTTTTACATTGACAAAGTTGTTTTGTGCGACTACTTGTGTGTGGATGCCCTAAATGCAATCTATTCTTATTGATTGATGCATCTGGAAAAGTGACTGACATTCTCCTGCTGGACTTTTTATGATTATAATGAAGGGCCCCTCTCTTTTATTCATTTTTTGGTTTAGCCCTATCTTTTGCCTAGACCGCCCTTTTGGGGTTTTGGGTCTAGCGGGCTGCCTTAATTTTTTCCTAGGATATCTTAGCGGGCTTTTTCCTTTTTTATGAATGCCCTAACTTTTGCCTAGACCGCCCTTTGCGGGTTTTCGATCTAGTGGGCTACCCTAACTTTTGCCTAAGAATCTCCTAGCAGACATTATTCTTTTTATTGTCATTTTTTCTTTCTCTTCTTTTTTTCGAGAGATAGGAGCTTATCATATGCATGCAATGTTTGCGATATGCATCCTACAATACTATTTTAATTAATTTTTCAAAAGGATTAACCAATGTGATTTTACTTCTAATGAGCTTCTGACGTTATGTGCTTTCATCGACAGGATGGATTGTACCGATTTTGCCGTCTCGATTTTTTTTCATGACCGAAGAATGATTGTGTTAATTGTAGAGCGACTTGCCATGTCAGTGCGCCCCTCCCTTTCCTTGGGGGTGTCAATCCTCCTATTGATTACAATCTCCACATTTCCCTACTACTTACTAGAATGCCGTAGTGGTAAGGGTCAAGAGAAGAGAAAGAAAAGGATATTTAATTCAAAGGCTTGTGTTTTAGAATTGTTTTATTTTGACAAAAAATGGTTTTTGTAAGCACGGCTAGCCAAGGTTGGTTAGAGTGTTTAGGCTAGTTTAAACAACGTTTTGTTTATGGAGTGGCGTCTTATTCTATGGCGCTTGCTATGACTGATTGACTTCCCTAGTCTGCCCTTTGGGTTTTCAGCTTAGGATGTTGTGTTTTGTTTTGTCCTAACTTTTGTCTAGGTTTCTTTTTTCTTGCTTTGGAAACCTAGCGAACTTCATTTTGTAACCCTAATTTTTGCCTAGGCTACCCTTTATGGTTGTTCAGGTTTCCTAGCAGGTTTACCCTAACTTTTGCGTAGCCCCCTTTTGTGGGTTTCCTACCGGGTATCTTGCCCTTTTTTTTTTGGCCTTTAGCTTCTATGGGCTTCTTTTGATTTTTGTTTTCTTTTTGCACAACATTGGCGAAACATGACTTTATTTATGACGAGGTGAAACTTTTATTTTATGTTTCTAGTCAATCGGTGGTGATGGATTTTTTAATGGCGCATTTACTTTGACGCACTTTTGAAAACGTTTGCTTAAACATGGTTATTGATGAGGTTTAGACATTAATAGCAAGAAGAGAAGCAGATAGTAAGAATGACATTAATATGTGCCCTACAATGCTCAGATGTCTTCCTTTCGCTTTCATGAATTTGGTGAACTTCTTTATCATAAGACTCAATTCTTCTTCTTCGTTCTCTGAGTCTTCTTCTTCCTTTTTATTTTTACCTTTGGAAATTTCGGTTTTGAAGGCTTGGTTCTTCTTTTGATATTGTCCTTCTTCTTCATTTAGCCTTCCAAGTTCAAGCTCATGCTCTCTAAGCTTTCCAAAGAGCGTCGCCATAGACATTGTGGAAAGATTTTGTGACTCCGAGATGGCCGTCACCTTAGGTTGCCATTTCCTATCCAAAGATTTTAAAATTTTAACATTCAATTCATCAACGTCAAATATTTTACCTAATCCGGTGAGATGGTTCACAATATGAGTGAAATGCTTTTGAACGTCAAATATCGTTTTGCCTTGTTGCATCCGAAACATCTCGTATTCTTGGATTAGAGAATTTTTCCTTGCTCTTTTAACATCGTCGGTACCTTTGTGGGTCACTCTTAGCATTTCCCACATCTCCTAAGCACTTTTACAAAATGAAATCCTGTAAAACTCGTCAAGGATTAAAGCAGATGAAATTATATTTCTAGCCCTAACGTCAAATAATGCTTTTCTATTTTCTTCTGTTGTCCATCTAGAAAAAGGTTTAGGAACGTCAACACCGTTCTCAGTAACTTTAGGAATATAAGGACCGTTTAAAATAGCGTCTCAAATGCCTCTATCAACAGACTCAAAAAAGATTTGCATTCTTACTTTCCAGAAAGGATAATTTTGACCCGCAAAAAGTGGGGGTCTGTTGATAGATGCCCCTTCGACAAAAGTTTGATTTTGTCTGGCCATTTTTGAAAAGTTTGAATGACTATCAAAGCAAGCTCTGATACCACTTGTTAGAATCGCGCAGTGGAATGTTCGCGTGGTCGGACAAAAACCAAGAGGGGGGGTGAATTGGTTTCTTAACAAAAATTAGGTTTTCAAAATTTTCCCCAAATTTTACCAATTAAAAACTGTGTAAATGTAAATAGAGAAAGAGATAGAGTCTTACACAAGAGATTTATACTGGTTCGGATCAAAAGACCCTACGTCCAGTTGCTAATCACTCAAACAGAGGATTAACACTGTCACTATAATCAAAGTTGTTACAAACAGATTACAATGGAAAAGATAAAGTAAAGAAAACACCTCTCTTGAAATCCACAAGAGATGAAGAACAGCTTTCCCTAGAGACGGCACAACACACAATCCACTAATAACTCCACTTAGTGATTCTTATCGCTTCTAGCCCACACCAGGTTCCAAAAGCCCCTTTTTCTTGCAACAAACAGTTCTCTGGCACTCACAGCACTTAACTTTTGTATGAAAAAGGTTGTTCTTATTTTCTGAGTGCCATAGAGAAGCTTAAGTAGAGAAATTAGGGTTTGGGAATTGGGATTTTCGAAACTAGGAGTCTTGGAATTAGGGTTTTCGAAAATAGGGTTGATTTGAAATTAAAAATCAAAATCTGACTGAAATAATCGATTAAATGAAGTGTTAATCGATTATTACAGAGTCAAAATCAACATAACCCCAAAACTCTCTATTTTAATCTATTAAAAGACCTGTTAATTGATTAACAGGCCTGTTAATCAATTAACAGGTCTGTTAATCAATTAACAGGTGTGTTAATCGATTAAACCAGTGAGCAGATACAGAAAATGGTTTTTCTCACTGTTTTAATCGATTATTTCACCATTTAATCGATTAAAGCCGAGGCACTTTGATAAAATTGAGCTTTTTGAAGCTTCTAAGGTGCAGACTATGTACCGGTTATCTCAAACTCTAATATTACAGACTCAATCTAATTAAAACAGAGTTATTACACTATAAAACAAGTCTTCAACTCTCTACGTTCTTGAGTTCTTGAATCATCATCAAAATCAACAAGCTTCATGTCCATCAAGTCTAACATCAAGTCCTTGAATGTTCAACACAATGTCCATCTATTGATCTTCGCATTATTCATGTCATCATGAATAATGAGCCAATTGATTTGGGTAGTCTTGTCACTATGACCATGCTTAAAGCTAAGCGTCATCCAACCTTTAAAATCCCATATGCTCTTCTTATTTCTCATATCTTAGAATACAAGTGAGTAAATGTTCAAGGAGAGCAAAGGGTCAGGACAATAAATTCAAATCGAATGCTTGACGAGTACACTCACTCAGCTACAAATGGTGTGTGTAAATGGAATTTACGTTCACAAAGATGATGCTCCCAGCATGGTCTGAAGATGCTCAAGATTCGATGAAGAGATGCTTGTTGTTGAGATTCCTGCTGGGACATTGTCACTCGCCAGTCAAAAGAGGCGGTCGGAGCGACGCGATGGTTTCGACTTCCCATTTTTCGCATTTTTATGGGTGAGGTTACAACGCCTTTAGGTTGTCCAATAAGCGGGTTGAACCTAAGGGCGAGGTTTTCGAAAGGGTGTTCTTAGATGGTTCGATAACCGAACTGACCTAAGAACAACTTTGGTCGTTAAAACAATAGTTGGGTAAGGGAGTTAGTTACGTGTAAGGGAAGTATTAGTTATCTTACGACGCCCCTTTCGGGTTCCCTATGATAGGCTAGTTGTTTTGTAAATAAACTTTTTGAAACGCGCTTTTACCCTTTTATTTGCGGAATTAAAATGATGAGCTGCATGGCCCTAGTTAATGTGTATACAAGTAATAAAGCGATAAAAGAGATGGAAGGAGAATGAAGAAACCTGCGAAGCAAGCTTTTGATTGATTCTTGTAAAATTAGGGTGTGTTTTGGTAGCCCTTCGCTCTTACAATGTCGAAATCTCGCTCAAAATGCTATAAAAATCTCTTAAGCACTCGAAACTCAGAAAATGCTTCGGAGGGGCTCTAGGAGAAGAATTTTGAGAAAGTGCGGGGAGAAGTGGAAGAAGCTGTGTGAAATGAAGGGAGAGCGCTCACTATTTATAGGGATTCGCGCACTGTCGGGTCGATACGGCGGTCTCGGCGGCAAGGTCCGGTCTGCTGGTGTCGCCATTCGGGACTGACGGCCTCGACTTGAATAAGGGCGTCGGCCAGTCTCGTTTGGTGAGACGGCGGTCTCGACTTGCCAAGTGGCGAGAGGGCCGTCTCGCCAAACGGGAGGAGTCTCACCAATGGTAAGTGGCGAGACGTCCGTCTCACCAAACGGAGCGACGGTCTCGACTTACCATTGGTCGAGACATGTGGTCTGACCCCCGAGGCAAAATCCTTATTTTTGTATAGAAAAACCTTCCTACTCTAATATGGGGCCTAATAGTCTCTCCTAGTGGCTTTTTAGGCTTTGTCCATCTTCGAATTGGAGGTCTTCTCCTCTTATTTTGAGACCGGCAAGATTTAGGGTCTACAATTGCCCCCTCCTTTCACACCGACTAGATGCCCTGCTGCTGTGTGCCGAGAAGATCGGCTAGAGGGTGAAGGAGTTAACCTCTTGCTCGTTACCCTTCGGATGCCTCGTCTTGCGGTGCGATCCTCAGGGAAAAATGTGTTGTGCGCCTCCGGGATGCTCCTTCCGACGGTAGCCGATCCCTTTCGTTGACACATGGTAGAACCTCGGGATACTCCTTCGATGGTAGTCGATCCTTCGGTTGATGGGTATAAACCCCCATCGGCTGGTAGTTACAGTCTGCGTGCGTCGGGTATGGATGAGTATAAACCCCCATCGGGTTGGTAGTTGCGACTTGCGTGCCGGCTCGTGTGCGGATCAGGGCGCACTTCGTGTGCAAGTTGATGGGTATGAACCCCCATCAAGGCGGTATAGTCCTTTGCGTAGGGCCGGTGGTGGCGGCGGCCATGCGCTCGGTAGCTCATGCGTCGGTTTGAGATGTGTTCTCTTGTCTTTGTTTTTGACTTTTACGGAATAGTCGTCGATTTTTGTCGGGAGTCTTGTTTTGTAGTTCGACTTTGTCTGTTCGTCGAAAAACTCTTTTGTATGTCGTATGTTTTTGGTAGAGTCGGTGAAGTCTTACGGGGATTCCTTAGGGTGTTTCCCGTTTTTCGAATCTGGCTTACAAAGCTAATTTTCTTACATGAATGCTCTTTTGTTTTTATTTGCTTGAAGCATATTTGTTTGTTTTGATTTTGACAAAGTCATCTTTGTGCGACTATGTGTGCGTTGATGCTCAAAATGCAATCTATTTTTAGTTTGGGCACCTAGAAACGGCCGGGTATTCTTGTTTTTCGTGACTATTCCGACGGGTCCTTGTTTTTATTTTAGCCCTATGTTTTCCTAGATCGCCCTTTGCGGGTTTTCGATCTAGCGGAACTATAATTTTTGCCTAGGGTATCTTAGCGAGCTTTTCTCTTTTATGAAGGCCTTAACTTTTGCCTAGGCACTCCCTTCGTGGGTTTTCGTCTAGCGAGTGCGCCCTATTTTTGCCTAAGATTGTCCTAGTAGGCTCGTTTATTTTGATCCTTTGCTTTTTCTTTTCTTGTGCTTTCTCGTATTGGCTTTTTATGCATGCTCATGTTTCGTTAATACAAAGGCATTTTCATAAGTTGGTCAAGAAAAGGGAGACAATTTTATTGATATAAGCAAGTGGTTAATTTTTACATAAGGATTTACAAAGGAATTTATAAGCAGAGCTGGCCAAGCTTGGCTAAACTGTATAGGATATAACAATCATGTCCCTGATTTTTGTTTCTCTATTTTTCCTGGTTGCTTCAATTGAGATGCTCGAGCTCGGAGTGAAGATCATTCGAAGTCTGCTTGCTTCCGGGAAGGTATTACCTTAGTCGCCTTGCGGTTTTCGGCTAATGAATTAATGAAATCTTTTTCCTTATTTCACACTTGTCTACTTGCATGCATGAACATTCATTTGCATGTTTCAATTTCCCCTCCTTCACGTTTAATAAATAAGATAATAAAAAGGAAGGATTAACTAACACGTCTTCCAACTCAGAAGAATGGAGAGAAAACCGCTCCTAATAAAGCTCACCCCAACGGTTGAATCACCGCGAGAGGAAAATAAACCTCGGTCGTTGGTCCTCAAGAATAAAGAAGGGGGGGCAAGGATGCCAGTGCGACTATTTATGCCACGTCCTTTCCCCTACGAGTCAAATAAAGCTGTACCGTGGAGATATGGGGAATCTTCACCAATAAAAGAAGAAATAACAAACATAGCCGGCATTGGGGGCACAACTAGAAGTGGAAGAATCTACTCCCCCAAGGACACACAAGAAGATGTCCTCCAAAATAAAGGGAAAAATAAAAAGACCGAAGAAGAAAAAGAAAATAAAGAATCCAAGGAGGAGACAGAGGAATTACTCCAGTTCATAAGGCAAAGTGAGTATTCCATTATAGACCAGCTCAATCGCACACCTGCAAAGATCACGCTGCTATCTTTAATCTTGAGCTCGGAACCGCATAGAAACGCCCTGCTGAAGGTCTTGAGCGAGGCGCATGTACCTCACACAATATCCCAAGAAAAGGTCGAGAAGATCATCGGTCACATCACGGCAAACGATCACCTCACCTTCACAGAGGAAGAACTCCCCCTAGAGGGGCCGAAGCATAACAAGCCCTTGCATATCTCAGTCAAGTGCAAGGAGTACCTCATCGCCAAAGTTCTTGTGGATAACGGGTTGTCCCTGAATGTGATGCCTAAGTGCACACTGGAAAAGTTGACTATCCAAGGAACCCGTCTGCGCCCAAGCAGCACCATCGTTCGAGCCTTCGACGGATCAAAACGAGAAGTAGTGGGAGAGGTCAATTTGCCAATCCAGGTTGGACCCACTACCTTCAACGTCGACTTCCATGTAATGGATATTACTCCAGCATATAGCTGTCTCCTCGGCAGGCCTTGGATTCATGACGCTAAGGCAGTACCTTCAACGCTCCACCAAAAAGTCAAGTTCATAGTGGGCAACAAACTGGTCACGATCCAAGCAGAAGACGATATCCTGATCAATGGACCATCCACCCAACCTTATGTGGATGCGGCTGAAGAGGCCCTTGAAACATCTTTTCAAGCGCTCGAAATTGCCAGCATAGAGCGACTTCCCAGAAATACCAAGGTAGCCCGCATGATGTTAAAGCACGGTTACCATCCTGGCCAAGGACTGGGGGCAGATTCCCAAGGCATGAGGGAACCCCCAGAATTCAAAGACAATCCTTGCAAGCATGGCCTAGGATATGACCCTTTCAAGGGCCGAGCGGGAAAAGTAAAGGGGAAGTCCCCCCTCCGCACACTCAAGCAGATTTTTCGAAGTGGAGGGGTACAAGCGTCAAGAGCCACCCTAGTCATTAGGAAATCTTTTTCTTTGCTTAAGGGATGTAAACCCCATGATTGTTAGAGATTATCCCCCGGGGCGAGCCCGACCCCCGGGCATCTTAGGGCACATATTCCCTTATTAATTAAAGAATGATTCTTTCTATCTGCTTCTTTTCTTTCTACTTCTGACTGGACCACATAAATAACCCTTGTCTAAGTAAAACAACAAAAAAGAAGAATAAAAGAAGCGCTTCCAAATAATCAAACTTTCATCATTGCTATCATCATCAAGTTAGCTGATTAGAAACACATAAAAATAAGACTTCACCTAAAGCCATAAAGAAAGTCATGCTTCGCCAATACTGTGGACAAAAAAAAAACAAATCCAAAAAAAAAAAAGAAAAAAAAGAAAAAGCCCAGAAAAGCCAAAGGCCAAAAGAAAAGGGCAAATTACCCGGTAGGAAACCCACCAAGGGGGCTACACAAAAGATAGGGTCGACCCGGTAGGATACCTAAACGACAATAAAGGGTAGCCTAGGCAAAAGTTAGGGTTACAAATAAGGTCCGCTAGGATTCCTCCAAAATTTTACAAGAGAGAGAACCTAGACAAAAGTTAGGGCCAAAGCACAATATCCTAGTTCGAAAACCCAAAAGGCGATCTAGGGAAATCAGCTAGCCAATTAAAAACAATGGAAACAAAACCAATAGGCGCAAATACAAATAGAAGAAAAAACGTTTGCTTAGACAAAGCCTAAACACCCAGACTTAACCTTAGCCAGCCATTCTTACAAATCCTTGTATCAATAAAAATCAACCCTCTAAAACACAAACCATTGATTTTTACCTCCTTTATTTCCTTTCTCTTGACCCTCACGACAATATTCTAATAATTAATTTGGGAATATGGAGGCGTATAGTCAACAAGAGGATTGAAATCCCTAAAGCAAGGAAAAAGGGACACTACATGACAAAAGTGATCCACAAAAAAAAGAGAAAAAAAGAAGAAAGAAACTACCCTTCGGTCACAAAAAATCCGGCATGGTACAGCCAAGAGTAAAACGCAGCGAATCAGAAGGCTTTCAGCGCAACAAGACATGTTGGTTAAATCCTTCTGAAAACTTAATCAAAATAGGCATCATAGGACATCAAAACATAAAAACATTGCATGCATAAGATGTTTTTAGACCAGGTCCTGTTACCTCTTTCAAAAAATAACAAAAAAGCAATAAAAAAAAACAAAAACAAAAAATTTTCTCTTCCGCAAAACGAGATCGCCGTCTGGGACATCTAGACCGCCGTCTCGGTTACCCGGCAGGACGAGACCGCCGTCTGGACCAACCAGACCGCCGTCTCGTCGCCGGCAAAAACGAGACCGCCGTCTCGATGCACCAGACCGTCGTCTCGACCTGGAGGAGAAACGAGATCGCCGTCTCGTCCACCCAGACGGCGATCTCGATCTGGAAATTTTCCCTATATATAGGGGGCACGGCTTTGGGCTTCCTCACAACTCCCTTCGCCTCCAGAACCTCCTCTCCCTCAACTCCTGCACTCCCAAGCCTCCTCTAGTCAAGATGTTTGGCAGAAGCGCTTCCAGAAAGAGAAGGAGCATTGTTGGTGCTAGTAGTTCCGCAGCACCACCACCCCAAGACCCTTCCCAGCTAACGCCACAGCATCAGGCCCGTCTTGAGAACATCCGGACCTACCAGTGGCACCCTATGCTCAAGCTGGATTTTAACATCCTGGCTGAGTTCGGATGGGAGGACGACGTCCGGGCCCATCTAGACAGCATTGGGTGGGGATTCCTGCTGCAACCACCACCTACACATGTGTACCCACAAGCGGTACTGGAGTTCTTAGCCTCCGTCTCTTACTCCAAGGTCCCCTCCACCGTCCCGGGCCTACCGCCCACTAGGATGGTGACATACTTCATGGGTGGGCAGTACCAGACTTCCACCCTCAGAGAATTCAACGTGGCCATTAGGTTCGTCCGGCCCGAGGAGGCCATGACCCAGGAGTACCGTGACGCCATCTGCTCACGGCCCACCAACCTCACTGCTGCCGAGATGTGGCGTGAGCTCACGGGAGCCACCACGCTGCCCACGCTGATGAGGGGATCTGCGCTTCCCCCAGCACTCCGCATCTGCCACAAGCTGCTGGCTGGAACTATACACGGGAGGAAAGAGAGCCAGGGCAAAATATCCCTCCCTGACCTCTTCATACTATACTGCATGAGCCAAAAGCGGCGCTGCAACCCCGGGTACTTCTTCCTGAGAGCCCTCAAGGACTTCGGGAACAGATCTGCGGGGGCCGTCCTCGTTGCTCCTCTCATCACCCCCTTGGCAGAAAGGTTTGGGTGCCCTGGCCGGGAAGAGCTGGCCCACAATCTGCGACCCGAATCCATCGGCGGGTCGATCTTGGTCAGCATGGGAATGCTGATTCGCAGAGGGAGCCAGCTGGCTCTCCACCCCACCCTGGATTTCGCATTGGAACTCCAGGATGTGATGCAGGAAATGCCTACATCTCCTGACGTCCAGCAGCAGCAGCAGCCGCCCTGGTATACAGAAGACTTCGCTGGCATGCACCTCCACATGAACGACCTATGCCAGCAGCTCAACAGTATGACTGTGAGGCAAGAACAGGTGTCCCGGAGGCATGAGCGGCTATCCCAAACAGTGGAGCAATTGTCCCAAAGGCGGGAGGCCTTTGACACCCGACTGGGGGAAATGTACCAGTACCAACAAAGCATGCGCCGAGATTGGGCGACTTTTCGAGAAAGGTACCGGGATGAAGTCCAAGAGCAGGGAGGACTTCGGATACCATATGTACCAAGCATTACCCTCCCCGGGGATCGGGCCCGGAAGATAGCCCCTAGGGATAGTAGCTCCAAAAATAGGGTTGTAATAAAATTTTCCCAATAAATAAAATTTTATTTCATGCATCTTTTGCCATCCTTTCCAAAAGTCAGCGTAACAAAAAAAAAATAAAGTAAAAAGGCATACGCTCAATAAAAAAAGCCAAAATCCTAAATCGCGAGAAAAAAGAGATAAAAACCGCGAGAAAAAGGCGAGGATTAAGCCATCGCACCAACCAACAAAGTTTCGACTACCAAAAAGAGTCGAACAAAACCAAGATCCATTCGACCAACCAGTCGGGATCGGATGATCACTACCAAAAGAACAAAAACAAAGAATCCCCGACAACCAACAAAGCTGGATGAAACACAAAATCCCGGCGCAGCCGGATGACCATTCCGGAAAGATCCAACCGCAACCACAAACACAGAAATCACTCCCCAGGGAGTCGGCGCATGATCGGAATCGGTAAGCCGCCACCATCGCCAAAAGATCGGCTACCGCAAAAGGGGCATCCAGAGGCACCAAACCGGACGAGGGTTCGTACTCGTCAACCAAAGGATCGGCTACCGCAAGATGGAGCATCCGGAGGCCAAACACCAGATGGGGGTGTAAACTCATCAAGCCTTACAAAAGGGGGCTTACCGGGCGGGGGTTAGTACTCGTCAAACACCAGATGGGGGTGTAAACTCATCAAGCCTTACAAAAGGGGGCTTACCAGGCGGGGGTTCGTACTCGTCAAACCAGATGGGAGTTCGTACCCATCAACCGAAGGATCGGCTCCGTCAGAAGGAGTTCCTGAGGTCTTACCACGTGTTCACCGAAGGGATCGGCTACGCCAGAAGTAGTATCTCAGAAGTGCACGAACACCAAAGTTTTCCCCAGAAGATCAACCGCCGCAAGACGGGACGTCTGAAGGGCAACCGGGCAAGAGGGTAAACTCCTTTACCCCCCAGTCGATCATACTGGCACAGAAGGCTAGCAGTCGACTGGACGGGTAAAGGGGGGGCAGCTGTAGACCCCAAATCTTGCCCGGCCTCCAAATAAAGACCAAAAGACCTCCTATTTGAAGATGGACAAGCCTAACAAGCCACTAGGAGAGACTATTAGGCCCCATACTAGGATAGGAGGGAGTTTCTGTACCAAAAAATAAGTTTTCTCGCCTCGAAGGGACGAGACCGCCTTCTGGACAACCCAGACCGCCGTCTCGCCTCACGTAGGAGGCGAGACCGCCGTCTCGCTTAACGAGACGGCGGTCTTGTCACCTACGAAGGACGAGACGGCGGTCTCGACCCTGTCAGACGAGACCGGCAGTCTCGCCACCTGACAGCGCGAAAACCTATAAATAGGGGCTCTCCCCCCCTCATTTCCACACACCACAGCTGCATAGCTCTCCCTTCTCTCTAAAATCTTCTCTCTAGAATCCCTCCGACGCATTTCGGAGCTTCTAAGTGCTTTCAAGAGTGATTTTCGGCGTTCGAGAAGTTTTCCGACGTCTTGTAGAGTGAAGGGCTGCCATAAAGCACCCTATTTTTTAGAGAAATAATATAAAAAGTCTGCTTCGGAGGTTCAAATTCTCTCTCTTCACCTTTACCATTTTTATCTTAAATTATGCAATAGATATTAGGGCCATGTAGTCATACTTTTAAATTCTGCGGAATAAAAAAGCGAAAGTGTATTTTTCTAGTTTATCAATAAAATAAGCCGGCTGTCATAGGGAACCCGAAAGGGGCGTCGTAAAGGGACTAATACTCCCTTTGCATGTAACCAACTCCCTTACCCAACTCTGGTTCTAACGACCAAAAGTTGGTTTTCGAAAACCAACGCCTTTTAAAATCCCTTTTCCGATGTTTCCGGTAAAAACATCGGTGGCGACTCCATAGAACCAAAAATAAATAAGTCCTTGGGTTAGCCGGTTATCGGACAACCCAAGGACACTTTGAAAACCTCGCCCCCAGGTTAGCCCAGTTATCGGACAACCTGAAGGCGTTGTAACCACCCATAAAAAATGCGAAAATCAAAGAGGGTCGAAAAACCATCGCGTCGCTCCGACCGTCCCCTTCTTTTGGGAGGCGGCGACAATGCAAACCTCATTTTACAAGCTGATTTTTTAGGGTTAAGTTAGACAATTATCCAACTATGATATAACCATTAGGAAAAGAAAAAAAACAAAAACAAAAACACAATTGTCTTTAAAAAACTTAGAAACATTGAGCAAATTATTTGAAATGTCATGAACTTAAAGTAATTGATTTTAAACAACTAAGGAATACAAAATGTTGAGAGACTAACATGATGGATTTTCAAACCTTTTCCATTCCAATTTCAAGCTTTCATAAAACCATTATATTGATTTCATGAACATATTAACATCATTATTGGTGATGTCATGTGAAACTCCACTATTAAGGTACCAAAACTATGGTAAGCATGGATTGATCTATAATGGCATAATCTTGATTGATAATTTTAAGCTAGGGATAATAAAGTGGACTAGGTTTGGTGGGATGACTAAGATTCTGGTACTATACACCAAGGGTCTTTCTAATCGCTGCGTTCCTTACTCGAATTTTTGTTTGTTTTTTTTTCCTTTATTGCTTATTTTGTTACTTCTATTGGTCCGTAATCTTAAATGGCTTCGACCAGCAATTATGAACTCTTAATGACTACATGATATTTTTTGGCTTAACTCATCTTTGTGCTTGACGTCGCGGTCAAAAGAGGTGGTTGGAGCAATACAATGGTTCCGACTTTCCGTTTTTCACGTTTAATTATGGGTGAGATTACAACGCCTTTAGGTTGTCCGATAACCAGGTTGAACCTAAGGGCGAGATTTTTGAAAGAGTGTTCTTAGATCGTCCAATAACTGGGCTAACCTAAGAACAAATTTGAAAGGGTTCTTATGGAGTCGTCACCGATGCTTTTACCAAAAACATCAAAAAAGGGGAGAAAAAGGCATTGGTTTCTTAGAAAAACAAACTTTGGTCGTTAAAACCAGAGTTGGGTAAGGGAGTTAGTTACGTGTAAGGGAGGTATTAGCTCCCTTACGATGCCCCTTTCGAGTTCCCTATGACAGACCAGTTATTTTATAAATAAACTTTTGAAATGACACTTTTACCCTTTTATTTGTGGAATTAAAATAATGACTACATGGCCCTAGTAGCTATTGCATAATTTAATATAAGTAAAAAAGACAATAAAAGAGAGGGAGAGAGTGAAGAAACCTCCGGAGCAAGCTTTGATTAATTCTTTGAGAAATTGCAGGAGGAAAGGTGGAAGAGCTGTGTGAAATGAATGGGAGAGCGCTCCCTATTTATAGGGATTCGAGCCTATCAGGTCGAGATGGTCGTCTCGCCCAGCAAGGTCGAGACAGCGGTCTCACCATTTGGGACGACGGTCTTGACTTTGATAAGTGGCGAGACCACCGTCTCGTTTGGTGAGACGACGGTATTGACTTGCCAAATGGTGAGAGGGTCGTCTCGCCAAACGGGAGGGGGTCTTGCCAAAGGTAAGTGGTGAGATGGCCGTCTCGCCAAACGAGACGGTGGTCTTGACTTGCCCTTTGGAAAGACGGCGGTCTCGACTTGCCCTTTGGCAAGACGGCGGTCCCAAAAATTGAGATGGCGTCTCGATCCCTTAAGGCAGACTTCCTACTCTAATATGGGGCCTAATAGTCTCTCCTAGTGGCTTTTTAGGCTTTGTCCACCTTCGAATAGGAGGTCTTCTGCTCTTTATTTTGAGGCCGAGCAAGATTTGGGGTCTACAGCTGCCCCTTCTTCATCTGACTAGCCGACTGTTGGCCTGTTGTGCCAAGAAGATCGGCTGGAGGGTGAAGGAGTTAACCCTCTTGCCCAGTTGTCCTTCGGATGCTCTGTATTGCGTGGTTGATCCTCTAGGGAAAAGTGTGTTGTGTGCCTCCGGAATACTCCTTCTTGCGGTAGGCGATCCCTTTGGTTGACACATGGTAGAACCTTAGGATACTCCTTTTGACGGTAGCCGATCCTTCGGTTGATGAGTATAAACCCCCATCGAGTCGGTAGTTACAACCCATTGTACGTAGGACTTGGATGAGTATAAACTCCCCATCGGTCGGTAGTTGCGACTGTCGCCACCGTCCGTTCGACGTCTTAGGACATCTCGAACGTTAATGTGAGCGGTCGTGAAAAGATGGTTTAGACTCGCATTTTTTGTTAAAAATATGTTCATTGCTTCCAAGGCGCTCAACGCTGAACTATCCTCTAATAGAAGCAAGGTTTTCGAAAAGGGTTCTTTTGGAGTCGCCACCAATGTTTTAACCATAAACATTGGAAAAGGAGAAAAAGGCATTGATTTTAATAAAAACCAAACTTGGTCATTATAACCGAGTTGGGTAAGGGAGTTAGTTACGTGTGGGGAAGGTATTAGCACCCCACAACGCCCCTTTCGGGTTTCCTATGACGGATTAATTCATTTAAGTAAAGATTACAAGAAATTACGCTATTACCCTATTTTATTCGTACAGTATTTAAATATGGCTATTTACATGGTTTATCTACATTGCATACAGAAAGCAGTAAATAAAGCAGTAAAAGGGAAGAGAATTGAGAAGAACCTCCGAAGCAAGCTTTATATTATAAGTCTTTTACACAGAGGACGCTTTGCGGCAATCCTTCACTCTACAACGACTCTCCTCTCGAATAAACTCGACTCGACTAAAATTTTCTAGAAGAATCGAATGCCTGGAATACATATTCCTTAACCGATTGTTACCTATTAAAGGCAATCGGAGAGATCATTCGAAGGAGGGAGAGAAGAAGACAAGTCTTGGAGTTGTCTGGGGTGTCTGAGGTGTGAAAAAGTGCCAAATGAGCCTCCTATTTATAGTTTTCGTTGCCTGGCACATCTGGGAAGGTCGTCCGGGCCGGACGGCCGTCCGGGTTGGGACGGCCGTCCCAAATGCATTTTTACACAGGCTGGGACCCCCGGGAAGTGGGACGGCCGTCCCACATGTGGGACGCGCGTCTCACTTGTGCCAGGATAGTTGGGACGGTCGTCCCAACTCTGGGACGGTGGTCTCGACCTGTTTTGTCCAGTTTTTGTGTTCTGGGACCTCGGGAAGCTTTCCTTGCTATTTTTGGACATTGTTTGATGCCGATAGGTGTCCGTTGAAGCTTGATCTTCTTATAGGAAGTCTTCTTGACCCTTATTAAGATGTCGGGCGAGCTTTTATCGTCGTGTAGGAAGTCTCTTTGGCCTTTGTCGAGACATTGGATGAACTCCGTGTGGTTGTGGGAGGTCTTCTTAGTGTTTATTGATTAGCTGGGCGATCTTTATCTTTGTGTGAAGTTTCCCTAGCTTTTATTGAGAGGTTGGGCAAAATTAGGGGTCTACACAGCCAACTGTGTGTCAGGCTAGATGGGTATAAACCCCCCATCAGGCTGGTACAGTCCACTTCGTAGGACTGGTGGTGGTGGCAGCTTACTGCTCTGTAGCTCATGCGCCGATCAGGTGTACTTCGTGCGCAAGCTGATGGGTATGAACCCCCCATCAGGCTGGTACAGTCCACTTCATAGGACTGGTGGTGGTGACGGCTTACTGCTCTATAGCTTATGCACCACTCAGGTGCACTTCGTGCGCAAGCTAATGGGTATGAACCCCCCATCAGGTTGGTACAGTCTCTTGCTTTTTTATATTTGTTTTTGACTTTTCTGGAGTAGTCATCCGGGGAGTCTTGTTTTGTAGTTCGACTTTTGCTTGTTGTCGAAAATTATTGATTAATGTGGTTGATGCATGTTTTCGGTAGAGTCAGTGAAGTCTTATCGGGATGCCTTTGGGTGTTTCCTGTCTTCGAATGCAAGCACAGAGCTAATTTTCTTTCATGAATGCTCTTTTGTTTTTATTTGCTTAAAGCATTTTTTGTTTGTTTCGATTTTGACAAAGTCGTTTTTGTGCGACTATTTGTGTGGTTGCCTAAAATGCAATTCCATTTTTTGTTGGGGTATCTAGAAAGCGACTGGTATTCTTTTTTTTTGGCGATTACTCTTATGGGTTTTTATTTTGGTTTTAACCCTATCTTTTGCCTAGACCACCCTTTGCAGGTTTTCGATCTAGCGGACTACCTTAATTTTTGCCTAGGATATCTTAGCAAACTTTTTCCTTTTTATGAAGGCCTTAACTTTTGCCTAGACCGCCCTTTGCGGGTTTTCGATCTAGCAGGCTGCCCTAATTTTTGCCTAAGAATGTCCTAGCAGGCATCTTTTTTTACCTTTTCCTTTTTTCTTTCTTATGCTTTCTTGTATTGACTCTTTATGCATGTTTGTGTTTTATTAATACAGAGGAATTTTTATGAATTGGTCAAGAGAAAAGGAGACAATTTTTATTGATATAAACAAATGGTTTTATTTTTACAGAAGGATTTACAAAAAGGATTTAAAAGAAGAGCTAGTCAGGGTTGGCTACATTGTATGAGCTATAACAATCATGTCCCTGACTTCTGTTTCCCTACTTTTCCTGGTTGCTTCAGTTGAGATGCTCGAGCCCGAATTGAAGATCATGCAAAGTTTGTCTGCTTCTGGGAAGGTATTACCTTAGTCGCCTTGTGGTTTTCGGCTAAGGGAATCATTGCTCTCTTTTTTTTTAAACCTCTAATTTTTGCCTAGGACGTATCCCAGCGAGGAATATGAACCCTATCTTTTGCCCAGGATGCTCTTTGCGAGTTTTCATCCTGACGGGTCGTGAGCAATGTCTTTAAGCGTAGTATTTATTTACCACATCTGAGTTGACTGGGTGTCGAAGCTCTTCTCCATCCATGTTGGTGAGGATAAGAGCTCCTCCTGAGAAGGCTCGCTTGACCACAAAGGGTCCTTCATAGTTCGCTGCCCATTTTCCAATTTTATCTTTCTAGGCTGGAAGCAATTTCTTTATTACCAGATCCCCTTCTCGAAAAGTAAGGGGATTGATTTTCTTGTCATAGGCTTTCCTGATCTTCTTTTGATAAACTTGCCCCCGACATATGGCGTCCAGTCATTTTTCTTCGATTAGGTTCAGTTGATCGTACTGGTTTCGGACCCATTCTGCTTTTGTCAACTTTGCTTCCATAACAACTCGCAGGGAGGGTATTTCAACTTCTACTGGTAGTACGACTTCCATGCCATATACGAGGGAAAACGGAGTGGCCCCTGTGGAGGTTCGTACAGAAGTTCGATATCCGTACAAGGCAAAGGGTAACATTTCATGCCAATATTTGTATGTTCCTACCATCTTCTAAATGATTTTCTTGATGTTCTTATTGGCTGCCTCTACTACACCGTTCATCTTAGGCTGGTATGGAGAGGAATTGTGGTGTTGAATTTTGAAATCTTGACATAATTCCTCCATCATCTTATTATTGAGGTTGGTCCCATTATTAGTAATGAGCCGATGAGGGAAGCCATACCGACATAGAATATTTTTCTTGATGAAGGTGGTCACCACTTTTCTAGTCATGTGTGCGTATGATGCTGCCTCAACCCATTTGGTGAAATAGTCGATAACCACCAAGATAAAACGGTGACCATTAGATGTTTTGGGCTCGATGGGTCCGATGACGTCCATGCCCCACATAGAGAATGGTCATGGTGTGGCCAGGGTGCTGAGAGGTATAGGCAGAACGCGAATATTATCAGCATAGATTTGACACTTGTGACATTTTTTAGCATATTGGTGACAATCGGCCTCCATTGTGGACCAGAAATACCCTGCTCTTAAGATTTTCTTTGCCATGACATGCCCAGGTGCATGGGTCCCAAAAGCTCCTTTAAGAATTTATTTTATCAAGGTTTGTGCTTCCTTATGATCCACATACCTTAACAGAGTGGAATTGAAGCTCTTTTTATAAAGGGTTTCTTCAATCAATGTGAACCCTACTGCCCTCTTACGAATGGTCCGTTTATCATTGTCGTTATTTCCTTCGGGGTACTCGCCCTTCATGAGGTATCGCTTGATGTCATGATACCAGGGGTTTTGATTGCGCTCGCTGTATACTGTCATGCAAAAAGCTTGTTTGTCATGCAACTTGATTTGAATGGTTGACATTTCATGCTCTTGATCTAAAGAGAACATGGATGATAGAGTAGCGAGGGCGTCAGCAAATTGATTGTCCTCCCAAGGAACATACTTGAAGGTGACGCTTTCCAGCCTCGAAACTAAATCACGAATGTGCTCTAGATATGGGATTAATTTAGAGTTTAGGGTTTCCCACTCTCCTTTAAGTTGATAGATGACAAGGGATGAATCGCCGAAGACTTTGAGCTTGGTAACCCCATGATCTAAATCTGCTTGGATTCCTAGTGCGCACGCTTCGTATTCGGCCATGTTATTAGTACAATCAAAATTCAACCTGGCCGTTACGGGGATATATTTCTTTTCAGGGGATATCAAAATAGCTCTTATCCCGTGTCCAAGCATGTTTGAGGCTTCGTTGAAGAACATGGTTCATGCCTCTTCTTTAGTCTCTTTGTGTTCAATGTGCATGATATTTTCATCAAGAAAGTTGTCCTGTAGGGACTGATACCTTTAATAGCTTTCTGGGTGACATGAACAATATCGCATGATATGGTCCATGTTTGTTGTTCCATGGGCTAGATATTCCGCGAGGGGGCTACCTTTAATAGCTTTCTGGGTGACATGAACAATGTCGAACTCTGAGAGGAGCACTTTCTACCTAGCTATTCTTCCGGTCAGAATGAGCTTCTCAAAGAGGTACTTGATTGGGTCCATTTTGGAGACCAACCATGTTGTGTGTCGAGCCATGTATTGTCGGAGACGCTGAGTGACCCACACCAATGCGCAACAAGTTTTTTTCAAATGGTGTATAGCGAGTCTCATAATCTAGGAATTTTTTATTGAGATAATAAATGGGTCGCTCCTTCTTCCCGATTTTGTCTTGTTGACCAAGCATACACCCCATGGATTCTTCGAGAATTGACAAATATACGATCAGAGGTCTTCTTTCAACAGGTGGTACCAATATTGGTGGATTGGTTAGGCATATTTTGATTTTATCGAACGCTAGTTGGCATTCTTCATTCCACATCGTTGGTTGATTTTTATGCAACAGTTTAAAGATGGGTATGCATTTATCTGTTAACTGTGCAATAAAACAGGCAATATAGTTGATTCGACCCAGAAATCCTCTGACCTCCTTTTCCGTGCTTGGTGGGGGCATTTCCAAAATCGTCGTGGTTTTGTCAGGGTCCACCTCGATACCTTTTTTGCTGATGATGAACGCCAAGAGTTTGCCTGACCGTACTCCGAAAGTACATTTTGCCGGGTTCAATTTGAGTTGATACTTTCAAAGCTGATCAAATAGTTTCTTGAGATCTTGAATGTGGTCCATCTCATTTCTGGACTTGGCGATCATGTCATCCACGTATACTTCTATTTCCTTGTGGATCATGTTGTGGAATAGTGTGACCATAGCCCTTTGATAGGTAGCCCCCGCATTCTTGAGTCCGAAAGAAATTACTCGATAGCAGAAGGTACCCCATGGTGTGATGAAAGAGGTTTTTTCTCTGTCCTTGATGGCCAATTTAATTTGATTGTACCCAGCGTACCCGTCCATGAAGGAATAAAGTGTGTTGGTAGCGGTATGGTCTACTAGTGTGTCTATATGTGGCAAGGGAAAGTCATCCTTTGGACTTGCTCGATTGAGGTCCCTATAATCCACGCATACCCTGACCTTACCGTTCTTTTTTATGACAGGCACTATGTTGGCCAGCCATTCAGGGTATTTGGACACTACTAGGAAATTAGCGTCTAGTTGTCTTTGCACCTCTTCTTTAATCATCAAGGACCAAACTGGTTTGATTCTCCTGAGTTTTTGTTTTACAGGTCAGAATCCTTCTTTTAATGGCAATCAATTTTCTACTATATACTTGTATCGAGTCCGGGTATGTCATGATAGGACCAAGCGAACACATCCATATATTCCTTTAAAAGCTGTGCCAATCCCTCCCTTACGCTACTATCTATTTGGGTGCCGATATTTATCTTTTTCTCATCATCCCCTTCTCCCAAATTGATAGTTTCTGTTTCTTCTTGATGCGGTTGTATAATGCGTGCTTCTTTTCCAACATTCTTTGCATGTCCGGAGAAATGGTTCCCTACTCACTGTCGAACTCGACCCATTCACCTTGGCTTCCGGGGTCCACAGAGATTCACCAATCACAGAAATATGATGTGTTTTAGGTTCTATTTTAGTCATAGATTTTATTATTTAGTTATTTCTGAAAGAATAATAAATAGAAGAGGGAAAAGAATGAAAGAAATGAATATGACAAGAAAATGCCTCATGTATTAAGAAAAATGAAAGCGTATTTACACACCCTTTTAGTCAAAGCTCCCGCGGCCACAGGCGGGGACCGCGGGAAATACAAGAAAAAGCTTAAAAAAGAAACTTATGGGTTGATCCTCCCAATCCTTTTCCCCTATTACTCTGGTTTCGACAGAGGTTTGGAGTCCACATCAGAAGCAGAGGCATCAAAGGTTATCCACCCGAGGTCGATTAATTCTTGGACCCGATACTTCAGCGTCAAGCAATTTTCGGTAGAGTGCCCGGGTGAACCCGAGTGGTAATCGCATTTCTCGTTTGGTTTATACCACTCGGGGTAGGGAGGGGCGCAGGTCAAGATTTTGGCCTTCAATAGCTGAGGCAGCAATTTACATAGGAAGTTGAGAGAGGAGTCCTTTCTTTCTTGCAAGGCTGCCGAGCCGTTTGTGGAGCGGAAGAAGGAGTAGCGAAGTTAATTGCGTGCACAACTTCATCCTTCTTCTTGCCGGCAGGCTTTCTGAATGAGACACCAGCATGGGAAGACTGTGTTATCTTCCCACTTCTCAGCCCCTGCTCCACTCTTTCCCCCACAGTGACTATGTCCGAAAAAAGATTAGATGTACTGGTTATTGCTTTGTCGTAGTAAGCTCCAATCAGTGAATTTATGAACATAGCCACTGTTTTCTTATCCGTCAACGGAGGCTCTATTTGGGCGGCCATTTCCCTCCACCTTTGTGCATACGCTTTGAAGGATTTTTCGTTCCTTTTGCTTAAGGTCCTAAGATCTGACCTGTGGGGTCAGATCAATGTTGTATCAGTAGCGACGAAGGAAAGCGTCAGCCAGTTGCTTCCAGTTTTGGACATGCCCTCTTTCCAACTGCATATACCAGTTGAGAGCCGAGTCAGCTAAACTCTCCTGGAAACAGTGAATTAGGAGTTTTTCGTTCTCAGCGTGCGCAGCCATCTTATGACAGTACATCGTAAGATGGTTCTTGGGGCAGGTCAGCCTGGTCTACTTGGGGAAATCCGGGATCTAGAATTTTGGAGGGAAATGGATATTCTTTACTAGGCATATATCCGCCACCTCTTTGATGTCAAAATTGTGCCCCTCCACCGCCTTCAATCTCTCCTCTAGGGCAGAGATTCATTGTTTGGACACTCTGGAGTGTGGATGTGCATAGCCCGAGCGTCGGATTGGAGAGGCGCCTTTTGATCGAAGAGAAACTCCTCTTCTTCTTCCTCTTCGTGGCGGGAGGCGTGCTCGGCTTGAGCTCGCCCTTATTTTGGCCTTGGCGCATAGCCTCCATCAGTTGCGCCATTTGCTCCCAGAGGGTGTTAACCTCTGCAGTGAGCTTGCGATTTTACTCTTCCAAATTTTCCATGGCCTTGACTTTTTGTGCACGGGTTCGGACGGGGAGAGGACCAGCCACTTTCTAGAATGCCCAAAAGAAGTTTATTAATGAATGTTGAGTGTGGGATTAGTATCTTTCAAGAAAATGATTTAGGTATTATCCTTTAAGCTTACGCTTTGTGGAGTTCCCTACCCACTTCGGTGTAATGGTTCCTTCCTTGTCATGGTTTTTTGACAAGTTATGACGAAGATCACCATATACCTTAATACATTTGTCCCTTCCTTGTGGATGGTCACAAATGTGCTTGGGGCCTCTTTCATCTTTGTCTTAAAGATATCCAATGCCCCCTAGCATGGATGTGTTTTATGTAAGAGAGATTTTGTTTAGATGATGCTTGTCGCCGCTGTCAGAAAAGGCGGTCGGAGCGACGCGATGGTTTTGAAATGACTCGCGTTTTCTTTGAAAGAAAAGGTTCAACGCCTTTAGGCCGTCCGATAACCGGGCTAGACCTAAAGGCGAGGTTTTTGAATAGGTTCGAGGAGTCGCCATCAGTGTTTTAACCTTAAACACTGAAAAAGGTAAAAAAGAAAAAGGCAGTGGTTTTAGAAAAAACCAACTTTGGCCATTACAACCAGAGTCAGGTAAGGGAGTTAGTTACGTGTGGGGAAGGTGTTAGCACCCCCACAACGCCCCTTTCGGGTTCCCTATGATGGACTAACTTAGAAAATAAACACTTAAAGAAATTACATTTTTACCCTATTATTTGATCTACTTGCAAAATTTAAATATCTACATGGCTCTATTATCTAATGCACACAAAGAAAGCGATAAAGAAAGCAGTAAAAAAAAGACAGAGAATAGAGAAGGAACCTCCGAAGAGAGCTTTATATTAACTCTTCGAAAACGTGAGGACGCTTTTTGGCAGTCCCCGCACTCTACAAACACGCTCCTCCCGCAAAATAAAGAAAAGTCACTCTATCGAGGGTCGGATGTCTCAAAAAGAGACTTCCTTAACCGATTTCAACCTTAACGGAAATCGGAAAGCTCCCTCGAACCCCGGAATAACGCTCAGGGTCACTCTCAAGTGCCAAAAGGCTTCCAAGAGAGTGGAGGAATGTGAAAGTTGTGAAAAAACGGAGAAATGAGGCTCCTATTTATAGGGATTCGGGCTTGGAAAAGGTGGACGACCATCTGGACAAAGCGGACGGTCATCCATGGCAAAAAATTAGGGTGGACGGTCGTCTGGTCATCATGGACGACCGTCCAGGGCTCAAAAACAGGGTGGATGGTCGTCTGGTTGTCATGGATGGCCGTCTGGACACTCTGGACGGCCATCTGCTGTCCTGGATGGCCACCTCCTGTCCTGGACGACCATCTGTTGTCCTGGACGGCCATCTGCTATCCTGGGCAGCCATTTGCTATCCTGGACGGCCATCTGCTATCTCCGGCGGATTTCCCGATTTTTAATGCCTCTAAAAACCCTTCTATCCTAAATGGAACCTAGAACAAGCTACTAGGGACTTAATAAATTCTTAACCATCTTTGAAATGGGTGATCTTCGGCTTTATTAGGGGGCCGGGTAAGATTTGGGGTCTACAGCTGCGCCCCCTTTACTCGACCAATTGACTATGGGTTATCGTACCATGAGGTCAATTGGCGAGTGAAGGAGTTAACCCTCTTGCCCGGTTGTCTTCTGGATTCTCCTCTTGTTATGGAGTTGACCCTTCGCACGATATGCTGTGAGGCTTCAGGATGCCCCTTCGGTGCGGTAGCTGACCCTTCGGCTGTGGCGGCGGCTTACTACTTCTGGTCATGCGCCAGCTTCGTCTTCAGGTCTTTCCCTTTCCCGAAGTGGTGGTGGCGGCTTATTGTTTTCGATCATGCGCCGGTCTTGCATATGTGTAGGTCTTTATCTTCAGGTCTTTCCCTTTCCCGAAGTGGTGGTGGCGGCTTATTGTTTCCGATCATGCGCCGGTTTTGCCTGTGTGCAGGTCTTCGTCTTCAGGTCTTTCCCATTCCTGAAGTGGTGGTGGCGGCTTACTATTTCTGATCATGCGCCGGTTTTGCTTGTCTGCAGGTCTTCATCTTCAGGTCTTTCCCTTTCCTGAAGTGGTGGTGGCAGCTTACTGTTCCTGATCATGCGCCAGTTTTGCCTGTGTGCACGTCTTCGTCTTCAGATCTTTCCCTTTCCTGAAGTGGTGGTGGTGGCTTACTGTTTCTGTTCATGCACCGGTTTTGCTCGTGTGCGGGTCTTCGTCTTCAGGTCTTTCCTTTTCCCGAAGTGGTGGTGGCGGCTTACTCGTTTTCGATCATGCACCGATTTTGCTCGTGTGCGGGTCTTTGTCTTCAGGTCTTTCCCTTTCCCGAAGAGGTGGTGGCGGCTTACTATTTCCGATCATGCGTCGGCTTTGCTCGTGTGCGGGTATTTCCCTTTCTCGAAGTGGTGGTGGCGGCTTCATCGTTTCCGATCATGCGCCGGTTTTGCCTGTGTGCAGGTTTTCATCTTCAGGTCTTTCCCTTTCCTGAAGAGGTGGTGGTGGCTTACTGTTTCCGATCATGCGCCGACTCCATGCGGAGTAATCATTCTTGATTCTTCTTGTGTAGTCATCCGTTGTGCCGGGGATTCTTTCTTTTTTCTTTAACCATCCAGCTTTGTTGGTTGCTGGGGATTCTTGATTAATGCCTCTTGAATAGGCAGGGATCTGCTGGAAATTCGTTGATTCTGACGATGGTGCCTCTGAGTAGGAAGATATTTCATTGAGGCTCTGGTAGTGCTTCTGAGTAGGCAGATGCTTCATCAGAAGTGAAGACTTTTGGCGGTATTGTTTCACCTCTGAATAGGATGATATTCCCTTTTGGGGGTGTTGGCTCCTTAATTGATATGGGTGCGAGCTGGCTTCGTCAAGCTCTTATTCTGCTGGGGAAATGGAATTCCTAATTTTTGTCTTTTTCTTCAATCGTCCGACTTGTTGGTTGCCGGGGATTTTGATGATTGCCTTTTGGTGTAGGCAGGAATCCGTTGGGGATTTATTGGCCTTCCATTGTCATGGCCTTTTCTTCTTGGGCATCTGTTGGGGATGAAGAGTTTTCTTTTCTCTTCTTCTTTTTGTTGAACCCTTGATGGTATGGAGATTGGGCTCTTTTGATTGTTGATGATGACGGGCTCTTGAAGTCTTTATTCTCCATTGAGGAGTGTAGAGGAGACCTTGGGTGAGTGTGTTCGATGACTTAGGTGGGGGTGATGTTGAGCTGTGTGGACTTATTTTGGTTTGCCTCTGGGGGTAGGCAATGATTTTCTTTAGGATGACTAAGCCTTTTTCCATCGGCTTTCCGTTGTTGATTATTCCCTTCCTTTATTGGGTAGAAGGATAGCGATTGGAGCCTTGACTTCTGGAAGCTCTTATTTCCTCTGAGTTATTAGATGATGACAACTCACTCTTCTTCTTGAGGGAGAGAGAGCAAAGTTTGGAGACTTCTTATTTGTGTCTTCTTTTTCTGGGTAGAAGGATGGTAGCTGGAGCTCTGGTTCTTGGAAGCTTTTATTTTGCTCTGAAGTTGTTGGCAACTTGCTCTGTTTTCTTGAGGGAGAGCATTATTTGGAGGCTTGTTTTGAGTGCTTCTTGTTTTCAAACACAAACATGGAGCTAGTCTCCTTACATGCATGAATGTTTTTAGTTTTTGTTATTTATTTGCAAAAAAATTTATTTTCGATTTTGACAGAGTCGTTTTGTGTGACTATTTGTGGGTGGATGTCTTAGAAAAGTGACTGGTATTCTCCTGCTGTACTTTCACGATTATGCTGATGGACTCCCTTTTTTATTCATTTTTTAGTTAAGCCCTAACTTTTGCCTAGACCGCCCTTTTGGGGTTTTCAATCTAGCGGGCTGCCTTAATTTTTCTTTTTCTTTTTCAATGCTTCCTTGTTTATGATGCATGAAAAGACCCTGACAAAATGACTTTGCACATATTTATGATTTATCAATGTAGAGGCAATTTCATAAGCTGGTCAAGAGAAGTGAAATGAATGAGAGTTTTATTGATATGCATGAGAAAAGATTTATTATTTTCACAGAAGGATTACAAATGGAATTTAGAAGAACGGTTGGCCCAGGTTGGCTACACTGTATGGGCTTCAACAATCATGTCTTGTGATATCTGCCCCCCTGGTTCTCCTAATTGCCTTAGTTGAGATGCTCGAGCCTGGGGTGAATACTATACAAGGTTGCTTGCTTCTGGAAGGGTGTTACCTTAGTCGCCTTGCGATTTTCGGCTAAAGTAACCATTGCTCCTTAGGGGATTTTTCTTTTCTGTTTTTTTTTTTTTTTGGAAAAGCCCCTAAATTCTGCCTAGGACACGAGGCGAGTGGATCCTAACTTTTGCCCTGAATGCCCTTTGTGTGTTTTCATCCTGGCAGGTCATGAGCAATGCCCTTCAAGCATAATACTTCTTCACCGTATCAGAGTTGACTGGGTGTTGAAGTTCTTCTCCATCCATGTTGGTGAGGGTAAGAGTTCCTCCTGAGAATGCTCGCTTGACCACAAACGGTTCCTCATAATTTGTCGCCCATTTTCCGATTCTGTCCTTTTGGACCGGAAGCGATTTGTTTCCCATTAAATTGCCCCTCATGGTAAATATGGGGGTTGACCTTGTTTTGTCATAAGCCCTTTGATCTTCTTTCGGTGGGCTTGTCCTTGACATATGGCGTCTAACCGTTCTTCTCCGATTAGGTTTAAGTGATTGCATCGGCTTTGGATCCACTAAGTTTTTGTTAGTTTTGCTTCCATGGTAACTCGTCAAGGAAGGTATCTCGGCCTCTTTTGGGAGTACGACCTCCATGCCATGTACGAGAGAAAATGGAGTGGCTCCCATGGAGGATCGTACGAAACTTTGATAATCATGAAGGGCAAAAGGCGATATTTCATGCCAATCTTTGTACGTTTTGACCATTTTCTGGATGGTCTTTTCGATGTTCTAATTGGTTGCCTCTGTTGTACCCTTCATCTTAGGTTGGTAGGGAGAGGACTCATGATGTTGGATTCTGATGTCTTGGCATGTCATGGTAAGACCATGCACATGCGTCCATATACTCCCTTAATTTTTGTGTTGACCCATCTTTGACGTTATCAGTGATTTGGGTATCAATACTTGTTCCTTTTTCCCTTGCATCCAAATCAATGGCCTTGATTTCTTCTTGGTAGGGCTATATTTATTGAGCTTTCTTTATTAGTATCCTTTGCATGTCCGGGGAGATGGTCCCCTTCTCACCGTCTGACCCGATCCATTTGCCTTCGGCTTTCGGATCCCCAGAGAGTCATCCATCACAGACATGATTGTTTTAAGGGTTCTGTTTTAGGCTTAGATTTTATTATTCAGTTATTTTGAAAGAATAATAAATACAAGAGGGAAAATAATAAAAAAGAATATGAATGTTTATGCAAATGCCTCATTGTATTGATGAAAACAAAATATTTACAAAGCCCTTTTAATCAAGGATCTCGCGGCCACGGGCGGGGATCGCGAGAGATACGCAGGAAGCTTAAAAAAACACGAAAAGCTTTATTCAGTTGGCTTTCTTCATCCCTCCTCATTCTTCTGGCGGCAATAGAGGCTTGATATCCATGTTAGCGGTGACAGAGTCGACAGTGAGCAATCCAGCATCCAACAACTCTTGGACCTTGTATTTCAAGGCCCGACAATCTTCCACAGAATGACCAGGAGTGCCTGAGTGGTAAGCGCATTTTTCGTTAGGCTTATACCACTCAGGGTAGGGTGGATCAATCTTCCTCGGAGGGATGCGTGCTAGGAGCTGGGTCTCTAACAGCTTCGGCAACAGACTCCCATAGGAGGTTGGAATGGGGGTGAACTCCTTTTTTTGCTTTCGTGGCTGCCTAGCTTATTGTGTAGAGGTGGAAGGAGTAGTCACACTTCTTTTCTCCTTCTTGCTAAGAAAATTCTTGCATGATGCATTGGGAGTAGGAAGTTGAGTGATCCTTCCGCTCTTTAGTCCTTGCTCCATCCTTTCATCTATGTGGTCGATGCGGATGCCTTTATTGTGGACATGTTGATGGCACATTAGTTCTGTTAACCGCATCATCTGCTCCTTCATGGAATTAAGCTCAGCGGTGAGCTTGCAGTCTTGTTCTTCTATGTGCTCCATTAACTAAGCCATTTGCTCCTTTATGGCGTTAAGATCAAAGGTGAGCTCACGATTTTGCTCTTCTAGCTGCTCCATCGTCTCGGCTTTCCGCGCGCAAGTGAGAGCTAGAAGAAAACCAGCCACTTTCTAGAATGCATATGAATTAGGGTTTTTATTAAAAATGAATGATTGGTGTGGGATAGATATGCCTTAAGACAATGGCTTTGACATCATCCTTAAAGTTTACGCTTTGCGGAGTGTCATACCCACTTTGGCAGAATGGTTCTTTCCTCATAAAGGTCACCATATACCTTAATACACTTGTGTCTTCCTTATGGAAGATTACAAGTGCAATTGGGCCTCTTTCGCCTTTGTCTTAGGGATATCTAATGCCCCCTAGAATGAATGTATCTATGCATGCACCAGTACAAAAGGGCAGCAGATGTTCAAAGTGGTATAACTTTTGACTTAGATGTCCGATTTGGACGCACAACATATCAAAACGAAGAGAAAAGGGTGAAGAACACAATTGCAAATCACTAACGGGGATTTGGCCCAGTAATTTTCCCAAAAAACGCTTCTAAGACCCACTTTTCAGGGGTTTATTAAAATGATGCGTATACAGACTCTCCTTATGCATTTATTTTCTCTTTTGGTTTTTCCACTTATGACATGATGCGATATGAATGAGACGACTTTGTCAAAATTCTTTTTATAAATGTTTTAATTTTGTTATTATTATTTTTCTATTTTTTTTATTTATTTTTTGTTTTTTAGCCTTTATTCTCTTCTATCGGACTGCGTGACTACTTAGCTTACAAAGAACCTGAAACCAGGCTAGCTAAAAGGCAGACTGTCCGAGATAAAAGTGGTTTATTGCAAAAGAATAATTTTAGCGTCCCTTATCTCTTCTGTCGGACTGCGTGGCTATTTAGCTTACAAAGAACTTGAAACCAGGCTAGCTAAAGGCAGACTGTCCGAGATAAGGGTGTTTATTGTGAAAATATTTTTGAGATTTTTTTTTTATATTTTTTTGTTGTTGTATGATTATGCTATGCAAAAAACAAATACAACAAACGAATGCACAAACAATGCACTCATCCACGAACAGAGTGATATTTAATTACGAGGTAGGGGTTTCCTGCAGAAGAGTGCATCGGTAAAGGTAGGTTCTAACTGTTCTCACCAAGGCCAGGCCCCCAAGGTGCTCCCATTATAGGGACCCTTCAATCTCCCAGTCTTCGAACCATGCACGGATGTCTGTGTCAACGTTCTTAGACAGAGAAAAAGAAGGTTATCACCTTGAGTGGTGGTTTCCGACAACGACCTGTTGGCACTATGGCCATTACCATGGTTGGTCGTACCTGCCACCCACTCCCTATGTGTATTCTCTCTTGCCCCCGGGTATAGAGGGACTGTAGTGTGCAAGGGTTGTGTACAGTTTATTTCAGAAAATTGCAGAAAATAAGCATACAACAATTATTAAACCCAAATAGTAAAGCATGTTATAAAAGCAAGAAAGGGTAAAAGCGTAATTTCTAGTTTTTATTTCCTAAACTAGTCCATCACTAAATGGGATCAACTCTCTAGCTTCCCCAGTGGAGTCACCATCTGTCGCTGCCGTCAGAAGAGGCGGTCAGAGCGACGCGATGGTTTTGAAATGACTCGCGTTTTCTTTAAAAGAAACGGTTTAACGCCTTTAGGCCGTCCGATAACCGGGCTAGACCGAAAGGTGAGGTTTTCGAATATGTTCGAGGAGTCACCATAAGTGTTTTAACCTTAAACACTGAAAAAGGTAAAAAAGAAAAAGGAAGTGGTTTTAGAAAAAACCAACTTTGGCCATTACAACCAGAGTCGGGTAAGGAAGTTAGTTACGCGTGGGGAAGGTGTTAGCACCCCCACAACGCCCCTTTCGGGTTCCCTATGATGGACTAACTTAGAAAATAAACACTTAAAGAAATTATATTTTTACCCTATTATTTGATTTACTTGCAGAATTTAAATATCTACATGGCTCTATTATCTAATGCACACAAAGAAAGCGATAAAGAAAGCAGTAAAAAAAAGACAGAGAATAGAGAAGGAACCTCCGAAGCAAGCTTTATATTAACTCTTCGAAAACGTGAGGACGCTTTTTGGCAGTCCCCGCACTCTACAGACACGCCCCTCTCACAAAATAAAGAAAAGTCACTCTACCAAGGGCCGGATGTCTCAAAAAGAGACTTCCTTAACCGATTTCAACCTTAACGGAAATCTGAAAACTCCCTCGAACCCCAGAATAATGCTCAGGGTCACTCTCAAGTGCCAAAAGGCTTCCAAGAGAGTGGAGGAGTGTGAAAGGTGTGAAAAAACGAAGAAATGAGGCTCCTATTTATAGGGATTCGGGCCTAGAAAAGGTGGACCACCGTCTGGACAAAGCGGACGACCGTCCATGGCAACAAATTAGGGTGGACGGCCGTCTGGTCATCATGGACGGCCGTCCAGGGCTCAAAAATAGGGTGGATGGCCGTCTGGTTGTCATGGATGGTCGTCTGGACACTCTAGACGACCATCTGCTTGTTCTGGACGGCCATCTGCTGTCCTGGATGGCCATTTGCTATCTTGGACGACCATCTGCTTGTCCTGGACGGCCATCTGCTATCTCCGGCAGATTTCCTGATTTTTAATGCCTCTAAAAACCCTTCCTATCCTAAATGGAACCTAGAACAAGCTACTAGGGACTTAATAAAGTCTTAACCATCTTCGAAACGGACGATCTTCGGCTTTATTAGGGGGTCGGGCAAGATTTGGGGTCTACAATGCTAATGCGTTCTTTCTTTTTATTTCTCTCTTGGTTTTCTTCACTCATGGTATGATGCAACATGAATGTTTTGACTTGTCAAAAATCATTTTATTTATTTTTCATTTATTGGATTTATTTGACTTTATTTTTTAGAGCCTTTTATCTTTTTTGTCAGACTGCGTGGCTACTTAGCTTATAAAGAACCTAAAACCAGGCTAGCTAAAAGGCAGACTGTCCGAGATAAAATGGTTTATTGCGAAATAATTAGCATCCCTTATTTCTTCTGTCGGACTACGTGGCTACTTAGCTTACAAAGAACCTGAAGCCAAGCCAGCTAAAAGGTAGACAGTCCAAGATAAGGGTGTTTATTATAAAAGATATTTTTCTTTTGTGATTTTTCTGTTTTTATTTGTTGTTTGGTTATGCTATGCAATCAAATGCAACAAACAAATGCACACACAATTCACTCATCCGCGATCAGGTGAGAAGTCATTTTAATCACGAGGTAGGGTTTTCCTGCAGAAAAGTGCATTGGCAAAGGTAGGTTCTAACTGTCCTCACCAAGGCTTAGGCCCCCTAGGTACCCCCATTATAGGGTCCCCACTCTCCAACCTTCCGACCATGCTTAGTACTAAGGCCATAGTCAGTCTTTGTGCCAAAAGAGGAAAGTTATCACCTTGAGTGGTGGTTTCCGATCATACCGGTGGGCACATGGCCCTCACTACGACAAACCGTATCTGCCACTCCCTCCCTATGGATTCTCACTTGCCCCCGAGTATAGAGGGAACTGTTGTGTGCAAAGGTTTGTGTACAGTTTTTATTTCAAACAATTGCGTAAAATAAACAAACAACAGTTATTAAAGTCAAGCAATTAAAGCATGTTATAATACAAGGTATGGTGAAAGCGAAATTTCTAAGTTTATTTATTAAACTGGCCCATCATTAAATGGGATAAACTCTCTAGGCTTCCCCAGTGAAATCGCCATCTGTCGCCGCCGTCAAAAGAGGCGATCGAAGCGACGCGATGGTTCCGACTTTCTGTTTTTCGCGTTTAATTATGGGTGAGGTTACAACGCCTTTAGGTTGTCCGATAACCGGGCTGAACCTAATGGCGAGGTTTTTGAAAGAGTGTTCTTAGATCGTCTGATAACCGGGCTGACCTAAAAACAAATTTGAAAGGGTTTTTATGGAGTCGCCACCGATGTTTTTACCAGAAACATCGAAAAATGGGAGAAAAAGGTGTTGGTTTCTTAGAAAAACCAACTTTGGTCGTTAAAACCAGAGTTGGGTAAGGGAGTTAGTTACGTGTAAGGGAGATATTAGCTCCCTTACGTCGCCCCTTTCGGGTTCCCTATGATAGGCCAGTTATTTTATAAATAAACTTTTGAAATGACGCTTTTACCCTTTTATTTGCAGAATTAAAATAATGACTACATGGCCCTAGTAGCTATTGCACAATTTAATATAAGTAAAAAAGACAATAGGGTGCGTTTTAGCAGCCCTTCGCTCTTACAACGTCGAATTCTCTCTTGAAAACACTATAAAAACTCTCTTAAACACTCAAAAACTCCGAAAATGCTTCGGAGGGGCTCTAAGAGAAGAATTTTGAGAAATTGCATGAGGAAAAGTGGAAGAGCTGTGTGAAATGAAGGGGAGAGCGCTCCCTATTTATAGGGATTCACACCTGTCAGGTCGATACGGCGGTCTCGCCATTCAGGACGGCGGTCTCGACTTTGATAAGTGGCGAGAGGGTCGTCTCGCCAAATGGGAGGGGGGTCTCGCCAAAGGTAAGTGGCGAGACGGCCGTCTCGCCAAACGAGACGGCTGTCTCGACTTGCCCTTTGGTGAGACGGCGGTCCCGAAAATCGAGACGGCGGTCTCCACCCCTTAAGGCAGGAATCCTTATTTTTTGTACAGAAAAACCTTCCTACTCTAATATGGGGCCTAGTAGTCTCTCCTAGTGGTTTTTTAGGCTTTGTCCACCTTCGAATAGGAGGTCTTCTACTCTTTATTTTGAGGTCAGACAAGATTTTGGGTCTATAGTGCTCTTCTATGTTGATGAAGTCAAAAGGGGGAAAAAGAATTGAAAAGATTTAGGATAACTTACTTATACTAACTGCATCTAATACACACATCAAAGTGGTTTTACAGGATTCAAGATATTATTATCTTCATCTAATACTGCATCTAATAAGAAGAATCTTGGAAATCTTGAGTAAAAGATTTGATGATGTAAAAAAGATGTTGTGTTAAGTCCATTAGTGTGTGTTTGCGGCTATATTATGTAGGTATAATCATCTATTCTCTCCTCAAGCATGAGTTTCTTTCTTTTACAAAGTATAAAGTGCCTCAAGAATTTTTAATCTGTTAAAAATCATTTTAATCATTTAATATGTTCTTCATTCGCAATTTTAATTGATATATTTTTGAAATAATTGATTAAAATCACTAAAACAACTTAAGAACACTTTCTGTCACAATTTTAATTGATACATTTTTGAAATAATCGATTAAATTTACTTAAGAAGCTTTAGAATACCTTTTTATCAGAGTTTTAATTGATATATCTTTGAAATAATCGATTAAAAACACTTAAACATTTTTGTGTCACAGTTTTAATCGATTAAACCTCGTTTTTATCAGTTAAAATGTCTCTGCAAAATATCTAGAATCATTTTAATCAATTAAACCTCGTTTTTATTACTTAAAATGTCTCTGAAAATATCCATAATTTTTTTAATCCATTAAACCTCATTTTCATCAATTAAACTGACTCTAGAAAATATCCAGAACTCTTTTAATTGATTAAACCACACTTTTATAAGTTAAAACGTCTCAAAAAAATTGGTAGAACCTTTTTAATCGATTAAAAACGTTTTCATCAGTTAAATTCATTTAAGCAAAGTTGTTTTAATCGATTAAAGTGCGAATTAATCAATTAATCATGTTAGTTAGTTAGAAAAATCTCTATATAAACAGTTTTTCACCTACGTTTGAAAACACATCTTTGAGAAATCATTCAAGCAATCATTAGAGGTCTTTTCCAAGAGAGAAACATGCTTTACTCATTATAATTCTTTTAAAATCTTTCTTGAGGCTATTTGTTCTTGTTTTTAAGGAAATTCATTATGTGATCGGATCTTTGCATCAACATATTGATTTGATTGTTGTAGTTTTTTCAAGCATCTTAACTCTTCACTCATCTTTTTGTATTTTTGGTGTTTGGAATTGTGGTTGTCATCATAGGTTCAATAACTGGGTTATAGTTTTTGGTGTCAATTCATTTTCTTCAATTTGTTCTTGTAATCAATTGGTATTTTATTAGTGAAGCTCAACTAGAATTTGTTTAAGAAATGGATGTAACCTAGTGGATTGGGTGAACCAATATAAACTTGGTGTTTTTGTTCTTCTTTCATCTTTTTCTTTCATTCAAGATTGTTGTTATTTGGTTCAAATATTTATTGGGTTCTTAAATCTTTGAAATTTATAATCTATATTCGAAAGTTGCAAGAAGTTTTTAATTAGATGAATTCACCTCCCCTCTTGATCTTAGTCTGTATTTCTAACAATTGGTATCAAAGATGGGTCTTGAAAATTATTCAAATTTTTTATCCTAAAGTTTTTTTCTTAATGGCTGGAAATAAACTACCTTTTTTCTGAAGAAGCATCTATCAATAGACCTCCATTATTCTATGATACAGATTATCAATTTTGGAAGATTTGAATGAACAATCTATATTGAATTAATTTATAGGAACATATGGAATGTTATTGAATTAGGTCCATTAGTTACCGATAAAGAATGGGCTGCATTAAATGATGATGAAAAGAAGAAAATTCAGGATGGTTATACTACAAAAAATATCTTTACATTTGCTCTTAATATGGATAATTTTTCATGGTCTCTCAGTGCAAGTTTGGCAAAAAAATGTGAGAAGTTCTTGAAGTAATTCATGAAGGCACAACTGATGTTAAAATTGCCAAAAAACACACTCTAATAAGGGAATATGAATTGTTCAAAAAGCAGTAAGGAGAAAACATTGTTGATGTCCAGGAAAGATTCACACATGTAGACCCCAAATCTTGCCCGATCTCATAATAAAGGCATAAGACCTCCTATTCGAAGATGGATGAAGCCTAAGAAGCCATTAGGAGAGACTATTAGGCCCCATATTACGATAGGAAGGTTTTTTTTGCATTAAAATAAGGATTTTCGCCTTCAGGGATCGAGACCGCCGTCTCGCATTTCGGGACTGTCGTCTCGTCATTCCTGCAAGTTGAGACCGCCATCTCGCCACTTGCGAATGGCGAGACCCCCCTCCCGTTTGGCGAGAAGGCCGTCTCATTTATGGAAAAGTCAATACCGTCGTCTCACCAAATGAGATGGCGGTCTCGCCACTTTTGCAAGGCGAGATGGCCGTCCTGAATGGCGAGACGGTCATCTCGACCTTGTCAGACGAGACGGCCATCTCGACCTGACAGGCGCGAATCCCTATAAATAGTGAGCGCTCCCCCCTCATTTCACACAGATCTTCCACTTTCCCTTCTACAACTTCTTCAAATTCTCTTCCTAGAACCCCTCCGAAGCATTTCTGGAGTTTCTCAGAGCTTCTTAGAGATTTTTATAGCGTTTCCAAGAGTTTTTCCGGCGTTGTAAAGAGCGAAGGGCTGCCAAAAAGCACCCTAAGCTTCGGATGTTTCTTCACTCTCTCCATCTCTTTATTGCTTTTATTTTATGATTAAATTGCGTAATAGATATTAGGGTCATGTAGTTATTATTTTAATTCCGTAAATAAAAGGGTAAAAGTGTCTTTTCACAAAATTTATTTATTAAATAGTTGGCCTATCATAGGGAACCCGAAAGGGGCGTCGTAAGGGAACTAACACTTCCCTTACACGTAACTAACTCCCTTACCTAAACTCTGGTTTTAACGACCAAAGTTGGTTTTCGAAAACCAACGCCTTTTTACTCATTTTTCGATGTTTCCGGTAAAAACATCGGTGGCGACTTCATAAGAACCCTTCAAAATTAGTTCTTGGGTTAGCTCGGTTATCGGACAATCCAAGAACACTCTTTCGAAAATCTGACCCCTAGGTTCAGCCGGTTATCGGACAATCTAAAGGTGTTGTAACCATACCCATAAAAATGCGAAAAATGAAAAGTCGGAACCATCGCGTTGCTCCGATCGCCTCATTTTGACGGCGGCGAGAGATGGCGACTCCACTGGGGAAGCCTAGAGAGTTGATCCCATTTAGTGATGGGTCAACTTAAATAAATAAACCGCGAAATTACCCTTTTACCCTACCTTGTATTATAACATGTTTTAATGTTTGGCTTTAACAACTGTTGTTTGTTTATTTTACGCAATTGTTTGAAATACAAATTGTACACAAACCTTTGCACACAACAGTTCCCTCTATACCCGGGGACAAGTGAGAAATCCATAGGGAGCGGGTGGCAGGTACGGTTCGCTGTAGTAATGGCCTTGTGCCCACCAGTGTGATCGGAAACCACCACTCAAGGTGATAACCTTCCTCTTTTGGCACAAAGACTGACTATGGCCTTAGTGCTAAGCATGGTCGGAAGGCTGGAGAGTGGGGACCCTATAATGAGGGCACCTTGGGGGCCTTAGCATTGGTTAGAACAGTTAGAACCTACCTTCGCCAATTCACTTTTCTGCAAGAAAACCCTACCTCGTGATTAAAATGACTTCTCGCCTATTCGTGGATGATTGAATTGTGTGCGCATTTGTTTGTCGCATTTGTTTGTTGCATAGCATAACCAAACAACAGAAAAATCACAAAAAAAAAACATTTTTGCAATAAACACCCTTATCTCGGACAGTCTGCCTTTTAGCTAGCCTGGTTTTAGGTTCTTTGTAAGCTAAGTAGTCACGCAGTTTGACAGAAGAGATAAAAGGCTATAAAAGAAAAATAATAAAAATCAAATAAAAATCCAATTCAAAACAATAAATAGGGACCTTGTTCATAAACATTATACTCATAAATCATTTATATAGGTAGTTTATTTTCTAAAAAAAAAATATATGCAAATACCATACATCATGTAGAAATAAAACATGATAAATAGGAAAATAAACACTCACATTCATACCTACAATAAGCATCATATTCATAAAGCATGCATTTTGGTTTTAGAAAATGGAGGGGACTAGTAGACAGTTGAAGAAAGTGGACATTCCCCGATACCATACTGAGAAGTTGGAACGACTTTGCGCGATAATGCCACCAGAGGTCCGCTCCGACTTTGAAAAATCCCATGGACGGATTCTCGACCTGCTGAAGATCTGTGTCGATCAAGTTTTCATCAGGGTACTAGTTCACTTCTGGAACTCTAGTCTGCGTTGTTTCGAATTTCCACGGTTCGATATGGTGCCCACTTTAGAGGAGTACGAGATTATGCTGAAATGGCCCAAATCAGCTGGGGCCCATATCCGCCACGGGGCATATACTCCTGCAGCACAAGTCGCTGCCATCATCCGACTACCATTCCGACAGACTAAACTGATAGAAGTCTCAATGTTAGAAGACCATCTGTCCGACTTGGTTGAAAGGGCAGAATGGGTTGCTTTTAACAAAACCCTGGCCCTAATTATATTTGGAACAATCTTGTTTCCCTTCCACATTGACACGGTGGATCAAGCCGTCATGGATGCCTTCTTCGCCTGGGACGTGAACTCGAAAAGTCCCTTGCCTGCAATTCTTTCCGACACCTTGCTCTCGGTGGAATTCTGCCGCCAGAAGCAAGGAAAAACACTTCGTTGTTGCTCTTCACTACTCTTTGTGTGGGGCATCACACATTTTTACGCCTCTAGTCACATGGGGATGTTCCCCTACCCTTTGAGGAGCTTCTCCAAAATCCCTCTCCAACGACGCTTAACCTCAGAATGGAAGGACGAGTTAGAACAATATGCCAACCATTTATCCTGGGTCTGCCCTTGGTTCCGACCCGGTCCAGTCCTCATCAGATGTGGGGATTATTCGAACGTACCCTTGATAGGACTCAGGGGTTTCATAGCCTATTCACCTAGAGTAGCTATGAGACAACTCATGAGGACTCAAACTAACATTTCCCGATGGGAACTCGGAGGACTGTGTTTCTTCGGAGACTCATGCACAATTGCTAACTCACCAGTTGTGAGAAGAGCATGGGAGAAACCAGTCTTTATGGGAGATAGAGAGCTAGGAAAAGCTTGAGTGGCTATCTCCAGTGACTATGAGGTGCGGAGAAAAAAAAGAGGGATGTTTCAACCATCCACCTCACTCATTACATGCGCCAATAGTGAAGAGCTGCAAGCTCAAGTCGACGCCTTGACCCAAAGGATAGAAATCATGGGAACCCAGATGAGGGCCCTTGAGGAAAGGGAACAAGAATCTATCCTCACCATAGATGGTCTACAAAGGCAATGCAAGAAAAAGGATTATGAAATAGAATGCCTCAAGGATCAGTGTGCTAACTCTAATGAGCAAGCTATCCGAGCATCAAAAGCTGCTAGAATCAGCTCGGATAGCCAATTTCAAGAAATAACCGCCAAATCAACACGCCTTGAGGCCGAATCAGCAAAACAAGCTCAAACGATCAGGGACTTGTTACAAGACCTCACCAGGACTCGGTCAGAAATACGCCAAGAGCGAGAGGCCAACCAGAGACTCAACAAAAGTCTCGCTGAGCTACGTTGCAAAGAAAAAGATGGGCTAGCTCAGTACGGCCAAGTACTACAAGAAAAGGACCGAGCCCTTGCAAAACTCGATTGGTCATCCATCAAGAGGCAAAGATCAAAGAGGCTCAAAAGTACAGTGAAGATATGAGCCAGGTGGTCAAGAAGCAAAGCGAAGCACTTGCTCGTCATGTCCGGGAAGCCGAAAGGTAATTACATAGAGATCAAGACCCGCCTATAGGTTTCTTCAGGCTTTTCCATTTCTGTCAAAAGTTGCTTCGTAGTATGGAATAGGGGAATGTACACCTTCTAAGGATAAATGAAATTTTTTCTTTATTCAACAATTGTCTACTCGCATGCATATCATTCATTTGCATATTTAATTTCCCCTCCTTCACTCTTAATAAATAAGATAATAAAAAGGAAGGATTAACTGACACGTCTTCCAAATCAGAAGAATGGAGAGAAAGCTACTCCTAATCAAGCCTACCCCAACGGTTGACTCGCCACAAGAGGACAATAAGCCTCGACTGTTGGTCCTCAAAAATAAGGAAGAGGGGGCAAGGACACCAGTGCGACTATTTATGCCACGTCCTTTCCCCTACGAATCAAATAAAATTGTACCATGGAAATACGGGGAATCTTCACCAATAAAGGAAGATATCTCTAACATAGTCGGCATTGGGGGCATGACTAGAAGTGGAAGAATCTACTCCCCTAGTCATTAGGAGATCTTTTTCTTCACTTAAGGGATGTAAACCCAATGATTGTTAGAGATTATCCCCTGGGGCTAGCCCAACCCCCGGGCATTTCAGGGCACATATTCCCTTATTAATTAATAAAGAATATACTTCTTACTATCTGTTTCTCTTCTTGCTACTTCATGACTAGACCTCACTATAACCTTGTCTAAGTAAAAAAAAAAAAAAAAAAAAGAAGAATAAAAAGCGTATCCAAATAATCAAAATTTTCCATTACCATTAGAGTCAAGCTAGTTGATTAGAAGCACAAAATAAGGCTTTACCTCACCATAAAGAAAGTCATGCTTCGCCAATATTGTGAAAATAATAAACAAAAAAGAAGCCCATAGAAGCCAAAGGCCAAAAGAAAAAAGGGCAAAATACCCGGTAGGAAACCCACTAAGGGGGCTACGCAAAATATAGGGTCAACCCGGTAGGACACCCGAACAAAAATAAAGGGTAGCCTAGGCAAAAGTTAGGGTTACAAAATAAGGTCCACTAGGATTCCCTAAAAAAAAAAGGAACCTAGACAAAAGTTACGGCAAAAACACAATATCCTAGTTCGAAAACCCAAAGGACGATCTAGGGAAATCAACTAGCCATAAAAAGCAATGGAAATAAGCTAAGGCGCAATTACAAAAAGGGGAACGTTTGCTTAAACAAAAGCTTAAACACCTAGGCCTAACCTTAGCCAGCCATTCTTACAAAAACCTTTTTCTAAATAAAAATTAACCGTCTAAAACACAAGCCATTGAATTTTCCCTTCTACTTCTTTTCTCTTGACCCTCACAACATTATTCTAACAATTAATTTGGGAATATGGAGGCGTATAGTCAACAAGAGGATTGAAACCCCTAAAAGTGAAGAAAAAGGGACACTAACATGGCAAAGTGTGCTCTACAAAGAAAAAGAGAGAAAAAGAAAAAGCAAAGAAAAAGAAAGAAACAAAAATCAAATTATTCTTCGGTCACAAGAAGTTCGGAATGGTACAGCCAAACACAAGAACGTAGATCAGAGGATACTTGTCGCTACAAGACACGTCAGTTAAATCCTTCTGAAAAACTAAATGAAATACGCATTATAGGACATCAAACATGACAACATTGCAGGCATAAAATGTTTTTGAACCAGGTCCTATTTTCTTCAAAAAAAAAAGAAGCTTCTAAAAATCGAGATAGTCGTCCCATATGTCCATACCGCCATCTCGATTTTCAGCAAAACGAGATCGTCGTCTCAACTAACAAGATCGCCGTCTCGACTTGACCAAAAATGAGACCACCTTCTCGCTTGGCGAGACGGTAGTCTCGCTTATGCTGTGTTTGTTTGAACTGATTTGCGACGAAATACTGTTCACGAAGACAGAAGCACGAGATTCACCCACATTTGGTTGAACAGATTTGCGAAGAAATGCAGGCGAGGAAAAGGGGGAGAGGGGAGAGAGACTTTCTTCGCTAATCTGCGAAGAAAAGAGACGAAAGTCTGCTGGAGATAATGAAATGTCCAACTTACCCTCTTCCATATGATAGCGGTTAAATCTTAACCGCTATTATAATAGCACTTGTAATAGCGGTTAAAACTTAACCGCTATTATATATCACTTCTAATAGCGGTTAAAACATAACCGCTATTATATATCACTTCTAATAGCGGTTAAATCTTAACCGCTATTATATATCACTTTAGATAGCGGTTACAGAGGAACCGCTATTATATCCTCCAATTATGATCGATCATTTCTTAAATCTAATCGATCAGAATCATATTTCGCTCGAGCGAGATATAGTCGCTCAAGCGAAACACAACCCGAGACTGAAGAAATTAAAATATGGTTGTATATGATAGCGGTTCCACTGGAACCGCTATCTAATATACACTTTAGATAGCGGTTACAGAGGAACCGCTATTATATCCTCCAATTATGATCGATCATTTCAAATTATGATCGATCAGGATCACATTTCGCTCGAGCGAGATATAGTCGCTCGAGCGAAATGCAACCCGAGACCGAATCTTAAAATATTTTTTTGAATATTATGTTTTTAAATTTACTATTAGAGAAAACCTTTCGGAATTCAAAATGTTAAATACTTTTAAATATTAAAATTAACTTTATCAAAAATTAGGAAAACAAAATTTATCCAAAAGAGTTCAAAAATGTATAAGAGTATTCTCAATTTTGAGTTTAATTATATTGTTCATTCTCAAAGTAGAAATTTATATTGTAGTTATTTAATTTACATTTTGTGATCTTCTTAAAATTAGCATCAATAACATTAGACTTTACATTTGATTCATACCTAACTAATTATAGATTAAAAGGAAAGTGGTATAACCATGCATTTGACTTTTCTATTTACCTTATTCTTTTAATTATTTTATATAATAATAATCAAAATATTCACATGAATATGAGCATTTTCAAAAATAATATTATTGTATTATTGTTAAAATTAGCATCAATAACATTACACTTGATCTTCTTAATTATATTGTTCATTCTCAAAGTAGAAAATTATATTGTAATTATCTTCAATTTATTAAAAGTGTAATTAAATCTCTATTTTCTTAATTTTTTTTTGTTTCAAACTTCTCAATTCTACATTTTTGTAACTTCTATCATTATATTATCATCCTCATCTCCTCCCATGTTCTACTTTATCTTTACAATAGTTAATATTCTTAAATAATCTATATTTTTAATTATAATTTTTTAATATATATTTCAGAAATTAATCAATTCTAAACTATTATTTGAAAAACTAATCAATTCTAATCAATAATTTAGAAAAATAATCGATTAGAATTAATTATTTGAAAAAATTATGAAATATGATCGATCATTTCGAAAATCTAATCGATCAGAATCATATTTCGCTCGAGCGAGATATAGTCGCTCAAGCGAAACACAACCCGAGACTCAAGAAATTAAAATATGGTTGTATATGATAGCGGTTCCACTGGAACCGCTATCTAATATACACTTTAGATAGCGATTCATGAGGAACCGCTATTATATCCTCCAATTATGATCGATCATTTCAAATTATGATCGATCAGGATCGTTTTTCGCTCGAGCGAGATATAGTCGCTCGAGCGAAATGCAACCCGAGACTGAATCTTAAAATATTTTTTTGAATATTATGTTTTTTAATTTGCTATTAGAGAAAACCTTTCGAATTCAAAATGTTAAATAATTTTAAATATTAAAATTAACTTTATCAAAAATTAGGGAAACAAAATTTATCCAAAAGAGTTCAAAATGTATAAGAGTATTCTCAATTTTGAGTTTAATTATATTATTAATTCTTAAAGTAGAAAATTATATTGTAATTATTTTATCTCAAGTTAATGTGATGAGATGATCATCAACATTTCAACATTCGTTTGAAGAATAACATTATAATTATTTGTTTGAAGAGCATTAGTGTGCATAGGTTTATAATTTTAGTAATGTTTCATTTAATTATTATTCTATTTTCACTGTATTTTATATTTGTTTTAAATAATAATGTACAATTATGTTATTAGTTTCCATAATTATTTGTTATTATCAATCAATATTAATTATTATTTTATATTTTATAATTATTTAATTATTAGTCAAATAATTTATTTAATATGTCAACATTATTTAAATATGGATATGCAATGTACATAATTTTGTAATTGTTTATTTATATAATTTTTAATAACTATCTAAAAAAGTTAATTTTTTAAATTTGTTTCCAATTACAAACACTTTTAATTTTGTTTTTTCTTTAAAATATATAATCAATGTTAAAATATGGATAATTATTTAAAAATTTATATTTATAATCATTTGAACCTTATTTTATACAAAGGGTAAAATGGTAATTTTCTTAAATAATCAACATAAAATTATAATTTTTATATCTCATATCAATCAAATCATTCACAATTTCCTATAAACGTTCCTTTCACTTTTCAATCATCTCCATTTCTCTTCAAATCCCTCCTTTTCCACTCTCTCAATTCCACTCTCTCAAATCACTCCAACCAAACAAAGCATTAAGGCCAAAGTCGAGACCGCCGTCTCGAGGTTCCAGATGGCCATCCCGGATAACGCGAAATCAAGATTGTCGTCTCGACTTCCCAGACGGTGGTCCCGAATATGGAAAATTTTCTATAAATAGAGGGGCCTAGGGGGGGGTCTCCACACCTCCTCTTGCACTCCTACCCTCCATTCTCTCACTCTCAAGCACCCTACTGTCAAAATGCACCGTGGAGATCAGTCTAGAAAGAGAAGAGGCTCTGCCAGCCCTAGCAGTTCCTCAGCTCCTGCTCCGCAGGATCCCACACAGCTTTCACCGTTGCACCAGGCCCGCCTAGAGCACATCCGGGGGTATACATGGCACCCCATGCTAAGATTGGACTTCGGCATCCTCACTGAATTCGGGTGGGAGGACGACGTCCATGCACACATCGACAGCAGAGGGTGGCGCTTCCTCCTCCAGTCTCCACCCACCCACGTCTATCCTCAGGCGGTATTAGAGTTTCTCGCCTCCATCTCCTACTCTGAGACCCCTTCCATGGTGTCGGGTCTCCCACCAACAAAAATGGTGACCTACTTCATCGGTGGGATGTACCGGACCACCACCCTGGACGAATTCAACGTGCCCATTGGATTCGTCCAGCCCGAGGACGTGCTGACTCGGGACTACCAGGAGGCCATCTGCGCATGCCCCACCAACCTCATCGCCGGCGAGATGTGGGAAGAGCTGACTAGGGCGCACACCCTGCCGACACTACTGAAGGGCTCTACACTTCCCCCCGCCCTCCGTATCTGCCACAAGATGCTGGCTGGGACTGTCCACAGGCAGAAAGAGAGTCAGGGTAAAGTTACCCTCCCGGACCTCTTCGTACTCTACTGCATGAGCCAGAGGCACCGATGCAACCTTGGCTATTTCTTCTTGAAGGCCCTCAAGGACTTCGGGAGCCGACCCGTGGGAGCCGTCCTCATGGCTCCCCTCATCACCCCCTGGCAGAAAAATGGGGGTGCAGTGGCAAGGAGGAATTGGCCTCCAGCCTTCGACCCGAGACTATCAACGGGTCAGTCCTGGTCAGCATGGGGATGCTGCTACGCCAAGGGACCCGGTTGATCCTCCACCCCTCGTTGGACATAGCTTTGGATCTCCAGGATCTTGTAGCAATGCACGATCTCCCAACACCTCCTGAGTTCCAACAACAACAACAACAACAACAGCAGTACATGGACGATTTTGCTGGCATCAATCGCAACATCTACGATTTGCGCCAGCAATTTGACCAGATGTCCATGAGACAAGAGCAAATGTCTTTAAGGCAGGATGTCTTTGACACGAGATTGGAGACATTAAACCAATACCAAGAGGGAATAAGGCAGCACCTGGTGACATTCTGGTAGGAGTACCTCGACGAAGCCCAGGATCAAGCAGAATTCCGAAGACATTTGTACCGGCAATTCCCCTCTTATGGATCGTCTCCAGACTGGAGTCCGCCGTATTAGGGATAGTGCTTAGAAAATAAACTGTTGTAATAAATTTTTATCATAAATAAAATTTTATTCCGTACATTTTGCTATCCTTTTCAAAAAAAAAAGAGTCAGCTTAACAAAAAGAAATTAAGAGTAAAAAGACTTACGCTCAAAAATAAAAAAAGCCAAAATCCAAAATCGCGAGAAAAAAAGAGATAAAGCCACGAAAAAAGGTAGGATTAAAACAAGTCAATCATCTCGACCAACAATTTTTCGACAACCAAGCAAGAGTCGAATAACAAAAAGACTACTCGATAACTAGCAAAGTCGGATGACCACCACCAAAAGATCAAAATCAAAGAATCCCCAGCAACCAACAAGTTGGATGAACACCAACAGAATCCCCCGCACAGACCGGACGACCACTCTCAGAAAAAACAAAGACAAGAGACTGCATCTCAGTGCTTGGCGCATGAGCCACCCGAGCAGTAAGCCGTTGCCACCACCAGTCCTACGCAGTGGATTGTACCAGCCTGATAGGGGGTTCATACCTATCAACCTGCGCACGCGGTGCGCCTGATCTGCGCTCGAGCCGGATCAGTAAGTCGCAACCACCATCCCGATGGGGGGTTCATACTCATCTAGTCCTACGCACAGCGGACTGCAACTACCAGCCTGATGGGGGGTTCATACTCATCTAGTCCTACGCAGTGGACTGTACCAGCCTGATGGGGGGTTTATACCCATCATCAACCGAAGGATCGGCTACCGTCAGAAGGAGTATCCTGGAGGTGCACCACACAATTTTCCCCAGAAGATCAACTGCCGCAAGAGAATCGTCCGAAGGGTAATCGGGCAAGAGGGTCAACTCCTTTACCTTCCAGCCGACTTTTTTGGCACGACAGGCCAACAGTCGACTGGTCAGGTAAAGGGGGGGGGGGGGCAGTTGTAGACCCCAAATCTTGCCCAGCCTCATAATAAAGGCTAGAAGACCTCCTATTCGAAGATGGATGAAGCCTAAGAAGCCATTAGGAGAGACTAGTAGGCCCCATATTAGGATAGGAAGGTTTTCTTGCATTAAAATAAGGATTTTCGCCTTCAGGGATCGAGACCACCGTCTCGCTTTTCGGGACCGCCGTCTCGCCATTCCGGCAAGTCGAGACCGCCATCTTGTTTGGCGAGACGGCCGTCTCGCCACCTGCGAATGGCGAGACCCCCTCCCGTTTGGCGAGAAGGCCGTCTCATTTCTGGAAAAGTCGATACCGCCGTCTCGCCAAATGAGACAGCGGTCTCGTCACTTTTGCAAGGCGAGATAGCCGTCCCGAATGGCGAGACGACCGTCTCGACCTTGTCAGACGAGACGACCGTCTCGACCTAATAGGTGCGAATCCCTATAAATAGTTAGCGCTCCCCCCCTCATTTCACACAGATCTTCCACTTTCCCTTCTACAACTTCTTCAAATTCTCTTCCTAGAACCCCTCCGAAGCATTTCCAGAGTTTCTGAGAGCTTCTTAGAGATTTTTATAGCATTTCCGAGAGTTTTTCTGGTGTTGTAAAGAGCGGAAGGCTGCCAAAAAGCATCATAATCTTCATGAAATTAATTAAAGAGCTTGCTTCAGAGGTTTCTTCACTCTCTCCATCTCTTTATTGCTTTTATTTTATGATTAATTTGCGTAATAGATATTAGGGCCATGTAGTCATTATTTTAATTCCACAAATAAAAGGGTAAAAGCGTCTTTTCACAAAATTATTTATTAAATAGCTGGCCTATCATAGGGAACCCGAAAGGGGCATCGTATGGGAACTAACACTTCCCTTACACGTAACTAACTCCCTTACCTAAACTCTGGTTTTAATGACCAAAGTTGATTTTCGAAAACCAATGCCTTTTTACTCCTTTTTCGATGTTTCCGGTAAAAACATTGGTGGCGACTCCATAAGAACCCTTCAAAATTAGTTCTTGGGTTAGCCCGGTTATTAGACAATCCAAGAATACTCTTTCGAAAACCTTGCCCCTAGGTTCAGCCCGGTTATCGGACAATCTAAAGGTGTTGCAACCATACCCATAAAAACGCATAGTGGAAAGTCGGAACCATCGCGTCGCTCTGACCACCTCGTTTTGACGGCAGCAACAACACACATGATCAATCATTTGATTGATATTGGTAAGGTGTTTGATAAAGAATAATTGGATATTAAAGTACTGAAATGTCTTTACAAATCTTGGCAACCCAAGGTCACAACAATCTCAGAATCCAAAGACTTATCCACCATGGCCATGACTTCTATATTTGTAAAACTCAAGTAAATATGAAATGGAAATCAAGAGGTTCAATGAGAAGGAAATCTTAGAGAATAAGGTAAAAAAAATCATAGCTCTTAAAGCAACTTATAGAGATGAAGAATTTGAAGAAGAAAATGAAAATGAAAATCTTGGTTTGTTTGTCAAGAAATTCAACAGATTCCTTAAAAAAGAGAAATAAAGATAAACCTATGCAGAAGAGGTATGTAAAGAAACTAGAATCAAATTCATTTAATTTTTATGGTTATGGTAAATATGGGCATGTAAGAATGGAATGTCTAGAAATGACTAGGAACCAAGACCAGAAAAGTGACAATAGTAAAAAGAGAGCCTACATTGCATGGGATGATAATCATCAACTGAAAACTTAGAAGAAGAAGAAGAAGAAGAAGAAGAAGAAGAAGAAGAAGAAGAAGAAGCAAATTTATGCTTGATGGTTGGTTAAGGATTCCCCACCATTAGTATAAGTTCTACCTCTTCCAACAATTTTATGAATTACAGTTCTCTGCTAGAAGTTTTTAATGAAATGCATGAAGAAGTAAAAAGACTTTCTTAGAAAAACAATAGATTGAAAGGAATGAATAATTGGTTAGAAGATAGAGTAAACACTCTTGAAAATGAACTTCTTGATGTTAAAACCAATTATGAAAATCTTAATTCATAATGCTTCTAACAACATATGTAAGGAAAGTGATTTAGAAAAACCTTTTGAAAATTGTCCTGAGTTACAAAAGAAAATTACATATTTGATTAAAACTGTTTCATAGTTTGCACAAGGTAAAACTAATCTTTATGTCTTGCTTGAGTCAGAAAAATTAGTCATTAATTGTGCTGGCATTGGTTTCACACGTATTGGTAGTGAGAAAACAAAGGCATTCAAAAGTTATTTTTCATACAGAAAACCAGTTTCTCCTCCTTTCATCACATGTTTTTACTATGTGAAAAAAGGTCATTCAGTCAAATTTTGTAATATTAAGAGATATGTAGTTCCTAGAGGTAAAATGAAATGAGTTCCTAAACGATTCTTGAAAATAACTTGGACAAGACCCTATCATCTTTAAAGGGTACCAAAATAGTTTTGAATTACTTTTCAGGGACAACAAATTGAGAATTTATGGTACTTGGACAACGGTTGTTCAAGGCATATGACTAGAGATATTTCCAAGTTTCATAATTTGAAATTCAAAACTAGTGGAACTATTGTATATGGTAACAATAACAAAGGAAAAATTCTTGGAGTAGGTGATGTTAAATGTGTAGAATATGGAATTATTCATAATTTCTGTATGTTGATGGGATAAAGCATAATTTGATCAGCATCAGTCAACTTTGTGACAAAGATCATAAGGTCATCTTTGAACCTAAACATTGTCTAATACTTAGACCTGGTTCAAAATAGGTATTGATCACCGGTAAGAGAGTAAGTAGCATATATATGTTAAATACAAATTCTGCAAAAATTGTTGTCTAATTTCCAAAGAAAATGACACTTGGTTGTGGCATAAAAGACTACCTCACATTCATATGCATCATCTTAAGAGATAAATTTCTAAAGAACTTGTAACAGGATTACCTAAATTGAAGTTTGTGAAGGATAAAGTTTCTGATGCATGTCAAAAGGGAAGGCAAACAAAAAGCTCTTTACCTTAGAAAAATATTGTCTCCACTTCTAGATTGCTTGAACTTTTGTACATGGATCTCTTTGGACCTTCAAGAACTCTATGTTTGGGTGGAATTCTATATGCATTGGTTGTTGTAGATGATTTTTCAAGATTTACATGAATAATGTTTTTAAAAGTGAAATTTGATACTTTTCAAGCTTTTAAGAAACTTGCTCAGCAAATTCGGAATGAAAAAGGGTATTTCATTTCTTACATTCAAAGTGATCATCGGGGAGAGTTTTCAAATGATAATTTTGACAAATTTTGTGAAAAACAGGACATTAAACATAACTTCTCTACCTTAGAACTCCTTAGCAGAACGGTGTTGTGGAAAGGAAAAACTGATCTCTTGAGGAGCTTACTAGGACCATGCTAAATGAGAAAACTTTTCCAAAATATTTTTGAGTTGATGTTGTAAGCACAATATGTCATGTATTTAATCGGGTTTTGATAAGACCTTTTCTCAAAAAGACTCCAAGTGAACCGTATAGAGTTAAAAAGTCAAACATATATTACTCTAGAGTGTTTGGATGCAGAGTTTTTGTCTTAAATAATGGTAAAGAAAATCTAGGAAAATTTGACTCTAAATTGGATGAAGGGATTTTCTTAGGTTATTCTACAAATAGCCATGCATATATGATCTATAATAAAAGGCTTAAAACTGTGGAAAAATCTGTAGATGTTGTTTTTTATGAATATTGTTTAGAAGTGTAGAGAAACATAGTTGATGATGCAGATGAAGAAATTTTAATTGATAAGTTGTATCAGTTAAAACTACCAGTTTCAACTAGTAACTAGAAATTGTCTGAAATTCATGAAAATTCTGAAGAGGAACTAGAAGACCAATTACCCAAGGAATAGAAAACTCTAAGGAACCTCTCAATTGACAACAATATTGGACAAATTAATCAAGGAGTTTCTACTAAGAGATCTTTAAAGAATTTTTGCAATCATATGGCTCTTGTCTCACAAATTGAACCCAAAACTGTAACTACAGCTTTAAGTGATAATGATTGGGTAAATGCAATGTGTAACACCCCTTTCCAGATGCCACGTAAATTTTTTTTTCCACAATTATTTTATCTCAAATAATACTTAATAAAAGATTTATCCTAAACCTCTTTATTCGTCCAAAATAAAATATTGTTTATCCAATCAACTAACTTAAATCATCAAAATGAGACTTAATATCAAATCTTTCCAATGCACTACTACAAATAAGGCTTTCCACGTCGGTTCTGGAAGGCCTTCAACGGCGGTTCCAGAACCGACGTTGTATCAGGCGACGTTGAAAGTCGGGACTTTCAACGTCGGTTCTATGACTTTCAAATCGAAAATTTTTATTTATTTCCAACCCCTCTCCCCTCTCTCTATTTATCTAGAAATCCCCCTCTCTTTTATATTATATTTTTATTAGGTCCCTCTCTCTTTTATATTATATTTTTATTATTTATCATCTTTTTTTAAAGTTTAGAGCATTACCAAATTAATTTTTTGTCACCGACGAGATTCGAACCCAGTACCTTAGTGTTGGAGGCCGATACTCCAACCACTAAACTACTCGAATTTTTTTATAATAACTTACAAATAAATTATATTTATATACAAATAAATATATATTCGTGTAAATATATAAATATATAAATACAAATATATTTATATATTTTGATATATTTATATAATTATATATTTATATGTTGGATGTGAGGGCACGCTCGAAGGTGAAAGTGTGTCGAGTGAGTTTTCAAAATTTGATGTCAAATTTGTGAGCGAGTCTCTTTATATGGGTTTGTAATTTAATGACAGAATATAATATTTATAATTTATTAATGATATAAAATAAATATGAGAAACGCATCATTCGCTCAAGCGAAAAATACCAATTTTTGCTCAAGCGAGGCTTGAACGAGTGAATTTCCATGAGTTTTAACGTATTTTCACTCAAGCGACAGTCAATCTCACTTTCACCCTCGAACGCGCCTTCACATCCAACATATAAATATATAACTATATAACTATATAAATATATATAAATATATCAAAATATATAAATATATTTATATTTATATATTCTATATTTATATATTTACACGAATATATATTTATATGTATATAAATATAATTTATTTGTAAATTATTATAAAAAAATTATAGTAGTTTAGTGGTTGAAGTATCAATTTTCAACTCTAAAATACTGGGTTCAAAAAATCTCGTTAGTGACAATTCTTTAACTTAAGTAAATTTTTGGCTGAAAAAAATAAAAACACTTTCCGGAAAATATATATATTTACACGGATATATATTTATTTATATATAAATATAATTAATTTGTAAGTTATTATCGAGAAAATTATAGTAGTTTAGTGGTTGGAGTATCAACTTTTAACTCTAAAATACTAGGTTCGAATCCTGTCGTTGACAATTCTCGAACTTAAGTAAATTTTTGGCTGAAAAAAAAACACTTTCCAGGAAAATATATATAAATAAATATATATTTACACGGATATATATTTATTTGTATATAAATATAATTAATTTGTAAGTTATTATCGGAAAATTACAGTAGTTTAGTGGTTGGAGTATCAACTTTTAACTCTAAAATACTGGGTTCGAATCCTGTCGCTGACAATTCTTGAAATTAAGAGAATTTTTGGGTGAAAACACATTCAACGTCGATTCATCTAGAACCGACGTGGAAAGTGCTTTCTACGTCGGTTGACTAAGAACCGACGTAGAATGTGTCCAACATTCCACTTTCAATGTCGTTTTTTAACCAACCGACGTTGAAAGTGTATTTAACGTCGGCTCAGCTTTAACCGACGTTAAATGGAGACGTTGAAAGTATATTTTGTAGTAGTGATGCAATCTCAAAATCACTACACTATTACATTATATTCAAAAGGACATTTTCACATATCTTAAAAAAAGTCCCAAAAAGCTTCCCCGCGATCTCCTCACCGCTAAGTTTCTCTAACAATATTTGCATCAACATTTACTCCCGCATAACACAAGTCATACGATCATCACAGGTGGAAACCAACACCACAAACATGCAGGGGTGAGCAAAACACATATCCCATCACATATCATTCATGTCATCATAAATTTCACTTAGCATTATCATAATGTAATAAAAATCATTCAATATATCCACAAGTACATATTTTCAACACTACAACACTAACACTTTATCATATTACCACCAAGTAAAAATAGACGGTATAAAATTCTCTCATAGCCAACCCTCATACTTTTCCTGCGCACCAATGCCTTTGGAAAAAGTCCCTATCAAATTACCACCAAGTAAAAATAGACGGTATAAAATTCTCTCACAGCCAACCCCCATACTTTTCCTGTGCACCAATGCCTCTGAAAAAAGTCCCTATCAAATTACCACCAAGTAAAAACAGACGGTATAAAATTCTCTCACAGCCAACCCCCATACTTTTCCTGCGCACCAATGCCTCTGGAAAAAGTCCCTATCATATTACCACCAAGTAAAAATAGACGGTATAAAATTCTCTCATAGCGAACCCCCATACTTTTCCTGCGCACCAACGCCTCTAGAAAAAGTCCCTATCATATTACCACCAAGTAAAAATAAATGGTATAAAATTTTCTCATAGTCAACCCCCATACTTTTCCTGCGCACCAACGCCCCTTGAAAAAGTCTCTTCACCTACTTTCCATAGACTTACTAGCAATAACACTACCTACTCGACAAAGGCTTGGATGGAGCACTCTTGCTAAGCTCATGCTAAAAACCTACGGAGAAACGAAACCCCTTTACCATGACTCAACAAAGTTGTCTAGGTAAAGAAATCATTATGGCTTTATGGCTATCAAAGAACTCATATTGTTCCCTCACCTATATACACACATATGCATACAACATCTCATCGCAGATAAAATATACCTAAACTCATCATGTAATTACATCATATCAAAATTCAAGTTTTTTTTTCCTTACATTTAAGTATTTTAAGATATAACTCCCTCAAACTCTGCACCAAAATAATATAGATAGCAACAATAATAGAACAAAACAACAGCAGCAGAAGCAACATGAAATGAAAACTGGAATAACATCATTTTGAAGATTCCACTACCAGGACAGTACTCAAAGATATATTTTTATAAAATTTTATAATGGTCATAAAATTACGAAATTAAATATAGTTAACATATATATACAGTCACAACTACGATAAAATTTCATCTTAAAACATTTCAATCTCGATTTTATATGATTTTTCGAAGTTGCTGGGCAAACATAGCAACTCTGTTTCACCCAACTCAAAACCTAATCACTTCCAAGATTTTTCATGGAAAAATTACTTCTTAGAAAATTTTGAAATAAATCACACACAAACTAGACATATGAAGGAACATATAACCAAAATTTCAGAATTAAAAACTAAGTAGATATTTTTATATAATTTCCCAAAGATTCTGTTAAATGCAGATTTTTCCAGTAACACCTCTCAACACATTTGTCATCATCTTCCTCTAGAAGAATCCAATTTAAGTGATTTTTATGACTAATCCTAGGTTTTCGCATCCAAGTAATCTATTTCTAAACTCTAAAATATGAAAGGAACATTGTAGAGTATCCAAAATACACTAGAACAACCATACACAATTTTTATCAATATTCTTGCTTGGTTCCAATTCATGTATGAATGAGATAAATAGTGGTTTAACCTAGGATTGATGTCAAGAAGACTCTCCTCACAATTCCATGTTGACAACTCAAAAAAATCAACCGGTTCAAAAAAAAAAAAAGAAACAAGTTTTGGCACCCCTTACTTGGAAATTCCGCAGCAAGATCACTTAGCTTGCTCTACTCTCTTTGGCTCCCAATCCACGTTGTCTCTCACCAACTTTGTAGTCCCTCAAACCCTAATTTTTAAATTAGCTCTCATGAACCTTTGTTTTCCTTTACCAGAATATATAAATAAAATTTAAATTAAAAATTATATATTATTTTTTCTTATCCAAGCCCTTCCTCTCCCAATTTTCAGCCCACTTACTCTCTTAATTAATTTGGTGCCTGTGTACAAATTTAATTTATCTACCTCAATTGTTCACCTCCCAAGGTACACCACTCGAATTTATGAAAAAATATATATTATTACCTGATTTTTACTCTAGTCAGGATTTGAACTCATAACTCCCAAGACTCAACCATTACTCCAAACCATAACAACCATCATATATTTCTTTTTAATCCATACACATAGCAAAAATTACAATGTACCCACACACACAATGCATACAAGAAAACAACCATCAACCAATAATTTCTAAACGTGACAATTAAAATTTGCTAATTTCCTAAGCATACTCAACGTTTAGGCACACACATGAGTATTTTCTAAATAATTATAAAATAATAGAAAAATTTTAATTATTCTAATGCACATACTGTTAGAATCGCACAGCGGAATGTTCGCGTTTAGGGACGAAAACCAAGAGGGGCATGAATTGGTTTCTTATAAAAAATTAGGGTTTTAAAAATTTTCCCCAAATTTTACTAATTAAAATGCTTGTAATGTAAAGAGATAAGGGAAAGAAGATTACACAGTTGATTTATACTGGTTCGGATCAAAAGACCCTACGTCAAGTTGTTAATCACTCTAAAAGAGGATTAACGTTGTCACTATAATCACAAGTTACAACAGATTACAAATTGAAAAAGATAAGGAATAGAAAACACCTCTCTTGAGTGACACAAGAGATGAACACCTCCTCTGAATCCACAAAGGATGAACAACAACTTTTCCTAGAGACGGCACAACACACAATCCACCAAGAAACCCACTCAGTGATTCTTATTGCTTCAAGCCCACACTAGGTTTTCAAAAGCCCCTTTTTCTTCCCTACAGAAAGTTCTCTAGCAGTCACAGCTCTTAACGTTTGTATGAAAAAGGTTTGTTATATTGCAGAGAGCCTTAGAGAACCTTCAGTAGAGAGAATAGGGTCTGGGAAATGATGATTTTCGAAAACATAAGGATTGGGAATAGGGTTTTCGTAAATTGGTCCAGATTTGAATTTCAAAACTCATAACAGACATAGATAATCGATTATCTTAAGTGATAGTCGATTATTACAGAGCCATTTTCGTAGAGGAGTAAAATAGGACCAGGATAATCGATTATTTGTGTAAATAATCGATTATCTAGTTGGTATAATCGATTATCATGAGTGATAATCGATTATCACAACAAGGTTTTCAGAAAAAAAAAATTCAGTGCAGGATAATCAATTATTCTAAGTGATAATCGATTATCACAGAGTGGATTTGATAAAAATGATTTTTCAGATGATGGACTATGTGTTGGCTATCTTGTACTCTAATTATACAGACTCAAAAACATAAAACAGAGTTATTACAAGTAAAATACACATGATTCTAAATCTTCAAGTCTTTAAGTCCTTTATTCTTGAATCATAATCAAAATCTTCAAGCTCCATATCCTTGTATGTTTAACAATCTCCCCCTTTCTGATGATGATCAAAATTTGCTTTAATGCCCTTTGTAATAACCTATTTTAATTGTCACAACTAAGAAAACTATTAAACATACCAGACATCATTAAAATTATTAAATATATGAGGCTTTAAATAATTTCTCCACCTATTTTGATTATAATAAAAAATGAAAGCTCCCCCTCAATAACTGCATAAGATAGAAAAAATATTCCCCCTCAATCAATGCAAAAATAAAATTTTATTCATTAAACCAATGTAATACAAACAGACAATAAATATTTGAAGAGATTAGAACTCTTCACTCTCATCACTATTAAACTTCGCGTCAAATCTGTCTTCTAAATTACACACTTGATCGTCTACATTCGAAATGCGTCTGATAATTTCTTGATGTCATTCTTGAGATATAGAGAAGAATTCCTGCATTCTCTGATTCATGTCAAACAACATGTCTTCCGTTGAAGAACGGGATGTAGAGTGAGCAGCAGATGACGTTCCAATAACATGAAAATTTTTAGCAGGCATATCAGCAGCAGGCATGTCCTCATCATCAGAATCTTGAGCCACGTCAACCATGTGAGGAGCATCATCTTTATGTTCATAAACTCCATTTACGTTCACCATTTACTGCTGAGTAAGCGTGTTGTCCAGCATTCTGTTTGAATTAAGTGTCCAGGCCCATTGTTCCCCTTCAACATTGACACCTTTGTATTCAAGAATCCTGGAGATGATAAGAGCGTAAGGAATCTTGAAGGTTGGGTGACGCTTCGCCTTGAGCATTGTCAATGTGACAAGGCTTGGCCAATCAATTGGCTCATTATTCATGATGACATGGATAATGCGAAGGTCAGCAGAAGAACATTGTGCATAGTTGGTTGCTCGAGGGCACAAAATCTATACAAGAAGATGCAGCAACATGCGTTCTTCTTTCTTCAAAGGTCCAGCCAAAAGTTGTCTGTCGATTTCCATGGGAGGATTGCGAAGAAAAGAACGATAGGTCAAAATGCGATTAAAATCCTCTAAATCAGCGAGGACATTTACAACATCATCTCTTATAGGAAAATGTGCAACATTTTCCCAAATATCATCATCAAGGATGATGGTTACACCCTTGACTCTAGAAGTAGCAACATGATTCCTATATTTGAAGCGAGAATAGAACACTCAAACTAAATCCGGATAGTATGTACCTTGCATCTTGATAAACGGAAGAACACCTTGTTGCTCAAGAAGATTAGGAAAGTTGAATCCCCTATTTATGAATTGAACTCCAAGAAGAAATTTAGGAGTACTAATACCCCTTTCCTTCCAGAAATTTAGAAATTACTGCCTTCCGTCATCATAAAAAATCCACCCTTCAAGAAAATTAGGGCGGGGATGAGAAGCAGGAGCGGATCTTCTCCTTGTTGGAATCTTTCTACGGGAAGATGAAGTCATTTAGAGTGAAATGATAGGAAGATAAGGAGTTTTGAATAGAAGTACGACTTAGAAGATACAAGAGAGCTTAGAATGTGTGAAGAATGCTTTGAATTGAAGTTTGGAAGTGTTTAGATGTGAATTTGAGCTCTCCTATATATAGAAAATCATCCCAATGGCCATAAACGGCTAGTTTGAGGAGAATTAAAGCAAAAAGGGCCATTACAAATGGTTATTTTATCTCCAACGTCGCAGGATAATCGATTATCACCCCCTGATAATCGATTATTTTTTCATCCCTGCTTAGAAAATGCATGGATAATCGATTATCTGGCTTGATAATTGATTATTCCAGAGAGAAATCACTGATTTGGGTCAATTTTGTACAGATAATCGATTATTACCCCAAATAATCGATTATTATAGAAAGATTTTTCATGAATAACTCATTTAAGGCTCAATAATTGATTATTACTCAAGATAATCGATTATTACAAAGAGATTGACAAATTTAACATGTATTAGACATAGGATAATCGATTATTACCCTATATAATCAATTATTCTAGTACAAAATGCAAAATTTTTACAGTTAAGCAGAGTTTAGACTATTTGTAATATTCCTAAGTTTCTTCTAAGTTCATAAAACCTATCCTTGGGAAGAGGTTTGATAAATATGTCTTCTAACTGATGTTTTTTGTCTATATACTCAATCTTACAATTTTCTTTAGAAATGTGATCTCTTAAAAAATGATGCCTAATATCAATGTGTTTGGTTCTAGAATGCATGACAGGATTCTTTGTGAGATTAATAGCACTTGTATTATCACACATTAATGGAATTTCACTTAGAAAAATATTATAATCTTCTAGTTGTTGTTTCATCCATAAAATTTGAGCACAACAATTTCCAACTGCAATATATTGAGCCTCAGTTGTGGATAAAGCAACACAAGCTTGTTTCTTAAAATGCCATGAAACTAAAGATGATCCTAATAGATGACAGGTACCACTAGTTCTTTTTCTATCTACTTTACAATCTCCATAATCAACATCAGAATAACCTAATAAGCTAGGAGAAGCTTCATATGGATACCATAAACAAAATCCTATAGTTCCTTTTAATTATTTCAATATCCTTTTTACTGCAGTTAAATGAGATTCTTTTAGACATGCTTGAAATCTAGCACACACACATACAAATTGTATGGTATCAAGTCTACTTGCAGTTAAATATAATAGGGATCCTATCATATCTCTATACATTGATTGGTTAATTTCCAAACCTGAATCATCCTTATCCAAATAGCAGGAAGTTTCCATTGGTGTATGTGCAGCTTTTGTAGTATCCATCTCAAATTTCTTGAGAATCTCTTTGCAGTATTTGGTTTGAGACACAAATGTGCCATCTTTAAGTTGCTTAATTTGAAGTCCAAGAAAGAAGGTTAATTATCCCATCATTGACATTTCAAATTCACCCTGTATTATCTTAGCAAATCCTTCACACAAGGAATTATCAGTTGATCCAAAAATAATATCATCAACATATACTTGAACTAACAGAATATGTTCTTTTACTTTCTTAATAAATAGGGTGGAATCAATTTTTCCTCTAGAGAAATCATTTGAAATTAGAAAACTACTTAATCTTTCATACCAAGACCTAGGATCTTGTTTCAAACCATATAAAGCTTTCTTCAGTTAAAAAATATGATTAGGATATTTAAAATCTTCAAATCCACGGGGTTGTTCGACATATACTTCCTCTTTGATAAACCCATTTAAAAATGCACTTTTAACATCCATTTGATATAGTTTAAATTTCATCAATGAGGCATAAGCAGGAAGTAGGCGTATAGCTTCTAACCTGGCAACAGGAGCATAGGTTTCATCATAATCAATACCTTCCCCTTGATAGTAACCTTTGGCAACAAGTCTGGCTTTGTTCTTTGTTATATTTTCATCTTCATCAAGTTTGTTTCTAAATACCTATTTTGTTCCAATAACTTGATGAGATTCTTCTCTTGGAATTAATTCCCAGACTTGGTTTCTTTCAAATTGATTTAGTTCTTCTTGCATTGCAATGCACCATTGGTCATCTTTGAGAGCTTCCTCAATAATTTTGGGTTAAATCTGTGAAACAAAGCTACAAACATACAGAAATTTGTCATATTTCTAGTTCTTACCCCTTTTGAAATATCGTCAATTATATTGTCCATTGAAAGTTCTCTTGGTGGTTGTCACTCTTTTGCCAATTCAGTTGGTTGATATGGCTCATTCTCACTTAGGTACATTTCTTCTAGAGCTTCTCTTACGTACTTGATGAGCCATTATTTTCCTGCATTTTCTTATCTTTATGTACTTATCTTAATTGGTGCATTGTGTTTAATTGTCTATTATTAGTGCATTTTCATTGATTGGGCTTCATTGGGCCATTATTCCAAATTTTGCTTAATTTAGCATTAATTGGTCTAATTTTCGTTTCTAATTTTTTTTTTAGGTATTTTTGGTGAAACAATTTTGAAGTATGGACATTAATATTGAGATGAAGAGAGTTTCCACATCATTGCCATGTCAGTTGCCACGTCACCTGCCATGTCACTGCCACGTCACTTGCCATGTCAGCTACTATTTCCACATCATATTAATGATTGCGACGTCAGCTAGGGTTTGTTTGATGTGTAATCCCGAATGGGCCAGCTTGGGCCCATTCCTAGGGGAATCTAGGGTTAGGGTAGGATGGTATTTTTAGAGGGGCAATAGGAGGAGGAGGCAGACAGCCACTATAGTTCTGTTTCACGTTTTTTCCATGCTGGTTTTCTCTGCATTTTAATTTGGACTGCTCAAGGCTCATTAAAAGTTTGGTTCAACTTTGTTTTTTGCTGCCATGAAACCACCACATAGCCGCCTTTCATCTTCTGCAATTTATATTCAAGTTTGTTTACTCTTTTGTCATTATTTTTAAATTCTTGTTTCGATTTTAATTATGTTTCTTCTATTGCGTTTTCAACTTTCCATGGATAGCTAAATCTTTGTATTGATTTTCTGAGAAGAATGCAAGTAGATCTTTGAGCTTTTGTTCTTCAATTTCATTTTGTTTGTTCTCTTAACTCTTCATCTTCTAATCTCAGTGTTGAATTATAATCTGTTTATACTTAATAAACCAAAACTAATATCACAATTTGCTTAATTTTGTGTTAGATATGAGATTATGTGATGTATGCAATGCTTAATTGTATAAGGATAATTTGGGGCTAATCTTCACTTAGTTGGTTAATTTCATGTTGGAATAAGGGTTAAGGAAAATTTGGGATTAATCTTCGCTTAGTTGGTTAATTTCATGTTAGAACAAGGGTTAAAGATAATTTGAGATTATCTTCGCTTAGTTGATTAATTTCAAATTAGAATATAATTTGGGATTTATCTTCGCTTAGTTGGTTAATTGAGAATTAATTTCGTAATCTAGGATAAGTGACACTGCATTAGAATCAAAAAATCAATTGCATTTTAATCTGTTTTTAATCCGCATTTTTATAATCTGTTTTTATTCTATTTCATCTAATATTTTAATTTTGAAAAACTCCATTTTTTCTTGTTACTATTCTAATTTTAAAAATTGATAAGCTTTGATAGAAATTCGTTGTCTTTGGGAGACGACCTAGGAAAGTTTCCTAGTACTACATTTATCTATTTTAATTATTTGACCGAGTACGACATCGATCAGTACTCATCATCACCTGCATATTCTTTATTTGACTCAAGAGGGTTTCCCTCAAGGTCTACAATTTCATCAAAGGTAACATGTAGAGATTCTTCAATATTCAAAGTTCTTCTATTGAATACTCTATATGCTTTGCTAGTTAGTGAATAACCTAAGAAAATGGCCTCATCGACTTTTGAGTCAAATTTTCCTAAGTTATCTTTTCCATTATTTAAAATAAAGCATTTACATCCAAATATTTTTAAATGAGAATTTTATGATTGACCTAATAAGCATCCTATTCAATACATAACATGCAGTACTTACAGCATCAGCCCAAAAATATTTAGGAACATTTGATTCATTTAACATTGTTCTAGCAAGTTCCTCTAGTGACCTATTTTTCCTTTCTACTACACCATTTTGTTGGGGAGTTCTAGGTGCAGAAAATTTATGAAAAAATTCATTTTCTTCACAGTAATTTTCAAAGGATTCATTTTGAAATTCTCCACCATGGTCACACCTTAACACTTTAATTCTTAAGTCTTTCTCATTTTGAATTTGCTTGGAAAACTTCCTAAAGACCTTAAAAGCTTCACTTTTTAATGTTAAGAAAAATGTCCAAGTAAATCTAGAAAAATCATCAACAATTACAAGAGCATAGTAATTTCCACCAAAACTTTTTATCCTAGATGGACCAAATTGAAAGTGATCCTAGCAAAGATCTCAGTGATTTGATGAAGTCAAAGATAAAGTCAAAGGTCAACTCTGCAACAGTCAAACAAGTCACTCAGAAGAATGGAGCTGAAGACTTAGTGTGTCTAAACAGAAAGCTTAGGTAAAACCACTTTACCTTTTCCACTGCATAAAGCTTCTTCACTCATTTTGCAAAATGCCTCAAAAATAGTTTTAAACAAATCAAACAAAAGCATTTTGACAAAGAACCTTCTTAACAATGGTTTTAACTGATATAGTTTTTTAAAGAAACGTTTAAAACACTTAGAATGTTTATAGAAGTGTTTTCACAGCATTTTAATTGATACAAAAACCTTTTAATCGATTAAAAACCCTTTATGACCGATTGGAATTCGAATATAACAGGTCAGAATGAAATATAATCGATCAGATTTTAAATATGAGCGATCAGATTGCTTTTAATCGATTAAAACACGTTTTAATCGATTAAAACCACTTTGGAAGTCAGGATGATCGATCAGAATGAAATTATGACCGATCAGAGTTGGTTATGATCGATCAGAATTGATTTATGACCGATCAGACTTATTTCAATCGATTAAAACGTATTTCAATCGATTAAAATAACTTAGAAAATCTTTTCAATCGATTAAAACGAACTTTCAATCGATTAAAATGACTTGAAAATATATGTGCAGATTTTCAATCGATTGAAACGACTTTATATCAGTTAAAATAACTTGGAAAGTTTTATAAGAAGGTTTTTAAACATATCAATCGATTAATACGCGATTCAATCGATTGTTTTATACTTAGAAAATGTTTGTAAAACGTTTTAACTGATATAAACATGGTTGTATCAACTAAAACATTTTCTGTTAAAGATCAAGAATGCATTAATGGGTTGAAAGGACTTTTAACAGATTATAACGGCTATTTCAACAGATTAAAACAAACTTTCAACAGATTAATTAATGCAGCAGATTTGAAAATACTCTTTTATAAACAGAATTGCTTGAAACTTTTAAACAGAGATTGAATATCAGTTTTGACACAATTCAAGCAATCAATACAAACAACTATTAGCATTTTTCAAGAAAGATACACAACTGTTTTTGTGAACTTCTTTTGAAATCTTTCTTGAGGCACTTTGCATTTCTTTGAAGAAGAAACCGACCGTGGATTGGTGTAATCCGGTTTGAGCTTTCTTTGTTTCTTCTTTTCAATTTCTATTCATTCTTTTGTACTCGTTTTGTACCTGGAATTTGGGTACAAGTTTTCTCGCAATTGTTGTAGAAAGTTTCCAGGAACTGGAATTTGGTTCTTGGTGGGAAGGTTGTAAGCAAGAGCTGGAATTTGGTTCTTGTGTGTGGTGCCCGGAATTTGGGCACTCGGTTTCTCTGCAGCTGGAATTTGGTTGCAGAGGTTTCCAAGAGCTGGAATTTGGTTCTTGGTGGAGAGTTAGAATAGGTGTAAGAGTGTGAGTCTCGTAAAACATCTATTCTAGTGGAACCCAGCTGGAATTTGGCTGGAGACTGGACGTAGCCCTGGTATTGGGTGAACCAGTATAAAATTACCGGTGAAATCTTTCCTAACCTTTCTCTCTTTAATTTCAGTTGCTGCGCTTATATTGTTTGATTGCTTGGTAATTCAAAAAGATTTTTAGAAACTTAATTTTCGAATTAGATAATCTGAGATTTGCGAAAAACTTTCAAAAAATCAATTCACCCCCCCTCTTGATTTAAAACTACTTTTCTAACACAAATAAATCTAAGAGTAAAAGTTCTAGAGGTTTTGATGTGGAAATAACATTCTTAGATTTAAAAGATGATTTCACTTGTTTACCTTTTTGACATGCATCACATAATCTATCTTTTTCAAATTTTAACTTAGGCAAATCAACCACTAAGTCATTTGATATTAGTTTGTTTAATTGATGCATGTTTATATGAGCCGCTCTCTTATGCCATAACCATGGATTTTCTTCCTTAGCAACTAAGCATGTCATATTTGTATTAGATACACAATCCAAGTCAATTAAATAAATATTGTTATGCCTAATACCTTTTAAAGATATATTTTCAGAATCCTTTAAATGATTAGTGTAAAACTTACTTTCAAAGATTACCTTGAATCCTTTATCACAAAGTTGACTTATACTTAGGAGATTATTCTTTAGCCCATCAACAAGGAGCACATCTTTTATCTCCAAGGTATTTGCACCACCAATATTTCCGGTTCCAAGGATTCTTCCATTGTTGTTGTCCCCATAGGTCACATATCCTTGTTCTTTTTTTGTAAAACTTATAAATTTCTTTTTATCTCGAGTCATGTGTCTTGAACATCCACTGTCAAGATACCACATAGACTTCTTGGATTTTGAAGTTTCCTACAAAACAAAAAAAACATAATAATCTTAGGTCCCCATAACTTTTGGGTCATTGGAGTTAGAGACAATCAAATCATTTAACTTTAGGAACCCAAACATATTTTCCCTTTGGAACACCAAAATGCTTAATTCTACACCTATTAGATGTATGTCCTTGTTTCATACAATAGAAGCAAGTATTAGATGTAATTCTTGAAAATGATACAATTTTATTTTGAGAGGATTTAGATCCTTTTTCAATCCATACTCTTCGGGTTCTTTTACTTTTAGGCTTTTTCATTTGAACATGACAATTTTCTCTAGTTTGTACATTAACTTCATCCTTATAACAATCACTTAATTATTTCTTAGCTTTATCAAGTAAGTGGCTAAGTATGTCAATATCATATTCATATTCTTTTACATGATGCACATGTTATTTGTTTATTACCTTTTTCCTCTAAACATGCAATTTTCGTTTTCAAGGATTCCACTTCTTTTTCTAATTTATTCAAACACTTTTTCAAGGTTTTATATTCAGATTTTAAGTCCTTAAAAGCAGTAAATAACTCTTGATATACATTATGCAAGGCATCATAATCATTTTCATCATCACTGGAAGAACAATAGGAATCACTTACCTCATAGTCGGAAGAAATGTTGTCATTTTTCATCAAACAAATATTTGCTTCAACTTCCGAGTCACTTGACTCCGAATTTGAGTCACTATCATCCCAAGCTATATAGGCTTTCTTTTTGAAGAATTTCTTACCTTTATGATCATCACTTTTCTTGTTTGGACAGTCAGATTTTACATGTCTTGTTTCATCACAACCATAAAATTTGAAATTTAAAGAAGAACTTTCTTTTACCTTTCCCTTACCTTTGAAAGGTTGCTTCCCTTTGGCTTTCATGACCTTCATAAATTTCTTGATCATGAGACTCAAGTTTTCATCTTCTTCATTTTCAGAGTCTTCTTCTACCTTTTTGTTTTTACTCTTTTAAATTTCGGTTTTGAAGGCAAGGTTTCTCTTTTGATGTTGGTCTTCTTCATCGTTTAGCCTTCCAAGTTCAAGTTCATGCTCTCGACTACTTTCCAAAGAGAGCCGCCATAGTCATGGTAGCAAGATTTTGTGACTCCGTGATGGCAGTCACCTTTGGTTGTCATTTCTTGTCCAAAGATTTAAGGATTTTTACATTTAATTCATCAGTATCAAAAATCTTACCAAGCCCTGTGAGATGGTTCACAATATGTTTGAAATGCTTTAGAACGTCAAAGATCGTTTCTCCTTATTGCATTCGGAACATCTCATACTCTAGAATCAATGAGTTCTTCCGTGCTCTTTTTACATCATTAGTACCTTCATGTGTTACTCTTAACATTTCCCACATTTCTTGAACACTCTTGCAAACAGATATCCTGTAAAACTCATCAAGGATTAAAGCAGATGAAATTATATTCCTAGCCCCAACATCATATTAGGCTTTCCTATTTTCTTCAGCCGTCCATCTAGAAAATGGTTTAGGTTCTTCTACATCATTTACAGTAACTTTAGGAATAAAAGGACCATTTACAATTGCATCCCATACACCGCTATCAACAAACTCCAAAAATATTTGCATTCTAACTTTCCCAAAAGGATAATTTTGCCCCGCAAAAAGAGGGGGTCTATTGATAGAAGCACCATCGGCAAAAGTTTGGTTTTGTCCGACCATTTTTGAAATTTGAATGACTATCAAAGCAAACTCTGATACCACTTGTTAGAATCACGCAGTGAAATGTTCACGTTTAGGGACAAAAACCAAGAGGGGGGTGAATTGGTTTCTTATAAAAAATTAGGGTTTTAAAAATTTTCCCCAAATTTTACCGATTAAAATGCTTATAATGTAAATAGATAAGGGGAAGAAGATTACACATTTGATTTATACTGGTTCGGATCAAAAGACCCTATGTCCAGTTGTTAATCACTCTAAAAGAGGATTAACATTGTCACTATAATCACAAGTTACAACAGATTACAAATTGAAAAAGATAAGGAATAGAAAATACCTCTCTTGGGTCACACAAGAGATGAACACCTCCTTTGAATCCACAAAGGATGAACAACAACTATTCCTAGAGACGGCACAACACACAATCCACCAAGAAACCCACTTAGTGATTCTTATCGCCTCTAGATACACTAAGTTTTCAAAAGCCCCTTTTTCTTCCCTACAGAAAGTTCTTTAGTAGTCACAACTCTTAAATTTTGTATGAAAAATGTTTGTTATGTTGCAGAGAGACTTAGAGAACCTTAAGTAGAGAGAATAGGGTCTGGGAAATGATGATTTTCAAAAACATAAGAATTGGGAATAGGGTTTTCGTAAATTGGTCCAAATTTGAATTTCAAAACTCATAATACACGTAGATAATCAATTATCTTGAGTGATAATTGATTATTACAGATCCATTTTCGCAGAGAAGTAAAATAGGACCAGGATAATCGATTATTTGTGTAAATAATCGATTATCTAGCTGGGATAATCGATTATCCTGAGTGATAATCGATTATCACAACAAGGTTTTCAGAAAAACAATTTTTCAGTGCAGGATAATCCATTATTCTAAGTGATAATCAATTATCACAGAGTAGATTTGATAAAAATGAGTTTTCAGATGATGGAGTATGTGCTGGCTATCTTGTACTCTAATTATACAGACTCAAAAACATAAAACAGAGTTATTAAAAGTATAATACACATGATTCTAAATCCATTATTCTAAGTGATAATCAATTATCACAGAGTAGATTTGATAAAAATGAGTTTTCAGATGATGGAGTATGTGCTGGCTATCTTGTACTCTAATTATACAGACTCAAAAACATAAAACAGAGTTATTAAAAGTATAATACACATGATTCTAAATCTTTAAGTCTTTAAGTCCTTTGTTCTTGAATGATCATCAAAATCTTCAAGCTTCATATCCTTGTATGTTTAACACATACAAGAATTGAACCCATGACCCCTAAATCTCATGGCAAGGATCTAACCAAATAAGTCACTCTTCATCTCTGCAATATTATTAAATTCTTAATTTAATTACTTCCCTTACTTCTAATTTCTACCTTAAAATATATAATTATTTGCCTGGGTCTTACACAATGCATGAAGAACTGAACCAGTTTACTAGAAACTGTGTATGGGAATTAGTTCCTAAACCAATAAATGCCAATATTGTTGGGACAAAATGGGTGTTTAGAAACAAATTTGATGAAAATGGTTTTATAACTAGGAATAAAGCAAGATTTGTAGCCAAAGGTTATAATCAGCAGGAAGGAATAGATTTTGATGAAACATATGCACCTATTGCTAGATTAGAAGGTGTTAGATTATTACTTGCTTATGCTTTTATGAAGAATTTCAGGTTATATCAAATGGATGTCAAGAGTGCTTTTTGAATGGTTACTTGAATGAAGAGGTTTTTGTTTCTCAACCTCCTAGATTTAAAGATCTCACACATCCAGAATTTGTGTACAAATTGAAGAAGGCTTTATATAGGTTAAAGCAGGCACCAAGATAATGGTATGAAAGGTTGAACAATTTTCCCATTTCAAAGAACTATCAAAGAGGTGTAGTTGATAAAACTCTATTTTTTAAGAAAATAATGAGACCATACTAGTTCAAGTATATGTTGATGATATAATTTTTGGTGCTACTAATGAAACATTATGCAAGAATTTTAGAAAGAAAACACATTGAGAGTTTGAGATGTCAATGATGAGAGAACTCAACTACTTCCTAGGACTGCAAGTCAAACAATCAAAAGGAGGAATTTTTCTGCATCAATCCAAATACTATGCATAATTGCTCAAGAAATTTGAAATGGATAATTGCAAAGAAGCATCAACTCCAATGTCCACAAACTGTTATCTAGATGCATATGATAAAGGAAAACCCATTGACCAAACCAAATACAAGGGACTCATTAGTTCACTGTTGTATCTCACGGCTAGTAGGCCTGATATAATGTTTAATGTGTGCATGTGTGCAATATTCCAATCAGCATTAAAAGAGTCTCATTTCATAGCTACAAAAAGAATACTGAAATATCTAAAAGTGACTATGAATGTTGGTCTATGGTATCCTAGTGAGTCTAAATTAAATTTAATTTGATATTCTGACTCAGATTTTGGAGGTTGCAAACTGGACAGAAAAAGCACTAGTGGAACTTACCATCTACTAGGCAGTAGTTTAATCTCTTGGCATAGCCAAAAATAGGCTTGTGTAGCTCTATCAACTATTGAGGCGGAGCATATTGTGGCTGGGAGCTATTGTGCTCAATCTCTTTGGCTAAAACAACAATTGCAAGACTATGGTTTGATTCTCAACAAAATTCCTTTGCTTTGTGATAATACCAGTGCAATAAAATTAACCAAGAATCCAATACAACACTCAAGAACAAAACATATTGAAATAAGGCGTCATTTTATTATAGATCATGTATCTAAGGGTGACTGTGAAATCTTTTTTATAGAAACTGATAGGCAACGAGCTGACTTTTTTACAAAACCTTTAGCTCGTGATCATTTCTACATGATTAGAAGCTGAGTTAGGTGTTCGGATTTATCAAATATTGCATAAATTCTTAGGTATTGATAGATTTATTTAATATAAATTGCCTTTTAATCGATTAAAATCCTAGAAGACGTTCATATTTGTGAAGTTATTTCTTTTTAATCGATTAATTACTCAAAATAATCGATTAAAATCACTTAAAATAACATTTTGTAAAATGTTTCATACTGTTTTAATCGATTATTCATCGAATTAATCAATTAAAAGCTCTTAGGTTTGAATTTTTTATTTTAAATGTCTGATTTAATCAATAAAAATACAAATTGTATCAATTAAAATCAATTATTATTGTAAATTTAATTGATTATCTATCAACTTAATTAAACAAAATCATGTATGCATTATTAATATCTTGTATCCAATACACTATTAATTAATTATTTGGAAAAATAATTGATTATTTTGTTTTTGGAAATGTTTAAAAGCTCTAACTCAAGATCTGAACATACTTTCTTCTAAGAAAATCAAGGGTCAAAATTCGAATTGAAAATCTCTGATTGGGTAATAAGGATAAAAGCAGTTGACCAAGTCAATCCTTATCTTCAAGAAAAAATTAACTCATAACAAGACAAATAATTACTATCCACTGCACAAAACTTGTACATGTGTTGTTGGTCAAGGGAACCACTGCAATTCAAAAAGATGATTCATCAAACTACAGGTGCATTCAAGACAAATTGTTGACAGGGTCACGGGCTCAATAATCCCTCATTTATTCAAACTTTGCTTTTCTCTTTAAAAGTAAATTGGTTTTCTTCCCTATTTTTACTTGTTCTCTCCTTCAACACTTCAATCAATCTTCATCTACTACTCTCTATATCTCAAATCTCTTCTATAAATTCCTTGAAAATGTTCAAAAATCCAAATCGGGTAGAAAGAAAAGTAAGGGGGAGTCCTCTTCACAAGCTGCTACAACATATGATTTTTTTCGCTTGTAGCATTATTTTAATATAAAATTTCATATATAGCACATTGTAGTTATTATTTACAGGAGTAGCACAATTTTTCAAAAAGTCAAACATTTTAAATAAAAAATAGTAATTGTTAGAAATTTTATGTTTTAAATTCATTAAAATATATATATATATATATATATATATATATATATATAAAAAATATTATTTATATAATTATATTATTAATATATTTTTATAAATATAATAAATACAACTATATTTAATATATATATATATAATATTTAAATATTTATTTATATAATTATATCAAATTAATATAAATATTCTTTTTACCTATCATAAAAATATATTTATATAATTATATGTTTAATATATTTTTATAAATATAGTAAATATAAATGTATTTAATATATATATATATATAATATTTAAATTTTATTTAATAATAATTAGTTGAAGAAAAAAATTAATAAAAATAATAATTTATAGGAATTATATTATTAATATATTTTTATAAATATAAATATATATATATATATATATATAAATATATATATATATATATATATATATATATAAATATATATTTAAATATTTATTTATCTTTTTATAAATATAATAAATACATGTATATTTATATATTTAATAAATATATATTTATATCTTTCTATATACATAATAACATAAATAAATTATATATATATTAATTATAAATAATATTTCTTTTATAAAAATATATAAATATTTTTATTATATTTTAATATGTTTGGTATAAATATTTTGTTAAAATTCTGTATAAATAAAAATTTTAATTAGATAATTTGAGTAAGATATACTATTTGAATTAAACTGAATTGATATTTTAGATATTAAATTAATGAAATATGAATAAACAACTAAACATGAATAAACAAGTTAGAAAATCACAAATGAGTAGAATAATTATTTATTAATGATTATAATGTCATATTACAAAACTACAATAGATTTATCTATGAGAAGTTGATCCCCTAAGGCCAGGGTTATTTGGACAATGATTTCTTGTATGACCTGGAGTGTGACAATAGGAGCATTTCCTTGGGTGACCTTCTTCGCAGATATTCATTTCAGTCCTAATTCGTGTTGACTTTGGACGACCCTTAGAACTTCTTCTTGTTGCTGGGTTGGGGCAAAGTTGTGGGCCTTGATATGATGGCCAATAATCTTTGTGCATAAGCTCCCCAAACAAATTATCATACACTTTGTTGACTACATCCAACCTGTAAACAGGATTGATGTACATCTCATAATCATGGGGAGCATGTTTGCATGCTGCAACCACATGGGAACATGGTAGATGAAGTTTTTGGAACTTCCCACAATCACACCAAGCTTCATCTAGTCTAACAACAAAATTACCAGCCGATCGAACTTCTCTTGGGTTGACGATCTCCTCCACCAAGAATCTTGTGCTGCTTCTATCGAATTCAAGCACCTTATGAGTGTTTGATTTTGTATAAGCATCTTGTAAGACCTTTGATGCAACTTTTGAATGGACATGACCATCATTAATCATTGTTGTGATTTGCCTCCCTCTTTTTGTGAAAAATTTGTTGCATCTTGTGTATGTGGCCATGACCATAGAGGAGATTGGTAAATTCCTTGTTTTCTTTAGGAATGAATTGATGGATTCAGCTAAATTGGTTGTTAGATGACCCCATCTTCTACCATCATCATATGCAAGTGCCCATTTATTTCTTGGAATTTTGTCAATCCAGGTTGCTGCTTCTGGATTGGCTTGTCTTATGATGTTGTAGTAGTAGTTTGCTCTTGGCTCAGTCATAGCGTATGCTGCATATTGAAGTAATAAGAGTTAACATAGAATAAACAAGATGACATAGTAAAACAATTTAGATAGAATAAAAGTTGTTACCCATATTGACAAGGTCTTTTTTGAGAGCTGCCTTTTTGAATCTTCTCATAAAATTTTGTCCAATATGTCGAATGCAGTACACATGCATACAATTATCATCAGTCCATCCACTCTCAGGTCTTCTGTATGCTGCATGAATTGAGTTATGATGATCCGAAATTAAGCACAAGTTATGCTGAGGTGTGACATACCTCCTTAGGTTTTTTAAGAAAAACAACCAAGCATCTGCAGTTTCACCTTCAACAATTGCAAAAGCAATGGGAAGTATATTGTTCCTTCCATCTTGTGCAACAGCCAGTAGTAGGGTGCCCCTATATTTGCCATATAGAAATGTCCCATCTACTTGGACTAGTGGTTTACAATACTGAAAGCCATCAATGCATGACTTAAAGGTCCAGAATAGTCTTTTAAAGTATACCTTGTCATCGGCAGAAGATAGTTGTTGTGTGGTCAATCGGTAGTAGAAACCGGTAAGAAATTGTGACATGGCTTGTAATAGACTAGGCAATTTGTTGAATGATTCTTCCCAATTTCCATAGATATTTTCAATTGCTTTCTGCTTTGCTAACCAAGCCTTTCTGTATGTCACAATGTATCCAACTAAGGATTTGATATGAGCAATAATAGTTGCAATAGGGGTAGAAGGGTCTGCATCCATAATTTCACGAATATCTTGTGAAATTATGTGTGACCCCAACTTATTGTGATCTTGTGATATCAAAGGCATAGTACATGTGTGGGCTCCTTCTATCTTTCGGATCTCCCAAAATTGTTCCTTGGTGCGCAAGGTCGCTTGACACTTCCAATTGCAATGACTCTCAACACACTGCACTCTTAATCTGGTAGTGTTAGAATGTATGACTTTGTAGGTACAATTATTCATGATGTGAAACCTATTAAGTGTGTCAACTACTTCTTCCTTGTTTTGGAACCGCATTCCCTTAAATAATGATCCAGGTGGATGTTCCACTAATTCATGGTCAAATGCATCACCAAACTCACTATTTTGTTCATAAGGAAGTGTGGTATAGGTTTTAAAATGTTAGGGAGGGATGTATGGATGGGGTAAATGATGTTAAGATTGTTATTGCATGGGAGGAACCTCTAAGTTGTCATCATCCTCACGTGCATGTTGTGTGAGGATGTCATCCTCATCATCACTAAAAGGTTCTAAAGATGCTGAAGGAAATCCTAAAATCTTATTTTCGGGTTAAAAAGAAGGTAATGGTGTTGTGATATCATTGGTGAGGGAGGGAAAAACATTTGATGTAGATGGACCAGTTAGAAGTTGGTTGTATGATTGTACATCAGCTTCCCATTGCCCTAAATAGGTGTTGTTCAAATCAAATGTTTGTGTTGTGGGTTGTCTTTGTGAGTGATGGTGTTGATCTTGGTATTGGTTAGGAATATAAAGATTACCTCTATGGTAGGTTGTACATATCTCAGTTCCAGCCAATGTTGGATTTGCGTTTTGTATGTCGATTAGCCCTTGTAAATCTTCGTCGTCTTGAAGCGTAGTTGCAGTGTAATACGCATCTGAGCCATAAAATTGGATGGGGTATCTGTAGGTGATGGTTGAAAGTTGTTCATGGGGAGATCGACCACATTTTTGTAGAACCATTTGTTTGAAATGCTCAAATGTCATTCCTTTATGAATACGCATCATGATAACATTGTTACTACGAAATAACACCCCCGTTTGAGGGAAAGTCACAATGTCACCATCATAAAAAATAATTGCTCGAATGAAAGAATCCATATGAAAGAAAAAACAATAAAAATGATGAAAGTGTAGAAGACTAGAGAGGACATAAGGGAAGTCTAAACTTATGAGGAATTGGTGTGGGAAATGATGGTAAGGTATGAGTAATTGGTGTGAGAAGTGATGATAAAGTAGAATTTATATAGTAATGAGTGGCATGAGAGTTAGGTAGTCATGTATGTGGTAGGAGAGTTTAGGTAGACATGTGAGTGACATCAGAGTTAGATAGTCATGTGAGTGGTAGGAGAGTTTAGGTAGACATGTGAGTGATATAAGAGTTAGGTGATCATGCGAGGTAAGTAAGTTTAAATAGGCATGTGAGTGGTAGGAGAGTTTACGTAGACATGTGAGTGACAAAAGAGTTAGGTGGTCATGTGAATGGTAAGTAAATTTAGATATACAAATATATATATTTATTAAATATCTTATTATATATATATATATATTATATAAATTCATATTTATTAAATTTATTTAAATATTAAATCTATAATATTGTAATTTATTTGTATTTTTCTAATTTTTTACATCAAAATTATTATTAAATAAATGTTATTCATACAATATCTTATATAAATTTATTTTTGATTTATTATTCCTATAAATTATTATTTTTATCAAATTTTTTCTTCAACTAATTTATATTAAATAAAATTTAAATATTATACTTATATATATAGATATTAAATATATTTGTATTTACTATATTTATAAAAATATATTAAATATATAATTATATAAATATATTTTTATGATAGGTAAAAAGAATATTTATATTAATTTGATATAATTATATAAATAAATATTTAAATATTGTAATATATATATATATATATATATATTAAATATATTTGTATTTATTATATTTATAAAAAATATATTAATAATATAATTATATAAATAACATTTATATATATATATATATATATATATATTTTAATGGATTTAAAATATAAAATTTTTAATAATTACTATTTTTTATTTAAAATATTTAACTTTTTGAAAAAGCTGTGCTACTCCCGCAAATAATAACTACGAGTGTGCTATATATGAAATTTTATATTAAACTAATGCTACACGCGAAAAAAAATGTACAACAAATTCTGGAGGACATCTGGAAGCTTGGTTTAATGGTGGCTTTGACAGGATGAACACATTCATCTCCAAGTTCAATAAAAAATAGCTGGCAATTTTGAAATTTATTCAATTTGTCTGGCTTGACAAAGAAGGATATACCTCTCTAAGGAGGCAACTTAAGAACCAGAGACTGAAGACCTTTGTTGAATATGTAAGAATTAATGGTTGAGTTCAAGAGGGGGGTGAATTGAACTTAGAAATCTTTTTCGAAAAACACGTTTTCTTTGTGGAAGAATGATTAATCTTTATCCAATCTTTTATTAGGCAGATTTGGTTTTAAACAAAGCAAGAATATAAACCAGAAATGAAAAGAGATAAATGCAGAAATACAACACAAGAGTTTATACTGGTTCACTCTTCCCAAGAGCTACATCCAGTTCTTGACAAATCTGTCAAGTTCCACTAATACCAAGTGAAAATACAAACCAATAGATACACACCAATCTACCCCAAGATTTACCTTTCTACTTCATTGGATCTCATGTCTCAATTAAGAGGATTCATGAAAAGAACAGGTTCAAAATCGCGATCAATTCCTTTTTCAAATCCTACGGCAGCTGCGCGAGCTCTTCCCGCGTGCCATAAATGGCCTACAAATAGAAAGAATCCTAGAACAAAATGAGAAGTAGCTAACCAACTTCTAGGAGAAACATAATTGACTGCATTAATCTCTGTAGCTACGCCACCCACGGAAAAACCACCCAGCAACCAAACCCAGTTGCTGTAACCAGTGCAGATTCAAACCCAATCTACACAATTAGAATTCGTACAAGTATATGAAAAGAATAAACCTGGACTGTAGCTTTTACAATATAGAAGTCCAGAAGCAATTTTTCTAACTCAGAACTTTCTCTCTTGAAGATCTTTCCACAATCTTGATCAAAACGCCTTATGATATGAAATGTGCATGAATGCTCAGAAAAAAAACACGAATATGAGAGCTCCAAGATTGCTTTTAATCGATTTCCAAATTGTGTTTTTAAAAGAGAAATCAAAATTGTATTTATAGAGTAAAAGAGAAAAATTGATAGTTTCAATCGATTTAAAATGATGTTTTAATCAATTGATTTTATTTAAAACTCTTTCAATCGGTTAATTTGAGCTTTTAATGGATTGAAACAGTTATAAGAAAAATGGTAGCTCTCTGTTTTAACAGATTAAAATTTATTTCAACAGATTAAAAATCTGAGATACTTTAAAATGAAAAATTATATCTCTCTGTTTCAACAGATTAAAATTTATTTCAACATATTAAAAATCTGAGATACTTTAAAATGAAAAATGGCTTTGAAGATTTTAATCTATTGATTTATCAATTCAACAGATTAATACTGCGAAACCCTTAATATGGAAAAACCATCAAGAACATTTTAATCTGTTGATTCTACGATTCAATCAATTAAAATATAGGCTGTATATATACATTTCCTATTTTAAGTGATTTTAACAGATTAAAACTACTTTTTAACAGATTAAAAAAACAGTTTGTTCTTTCAAAGCTTAAAGATTGGTTTTTCATGAAGTATGATAAATTCTATGGAATGCAACAGTTATAGGTACTTATCACAAGATATACTGAAATTATCAAGAGATTAAATTCCATACCCATAACCTATCTACCTACACACTCACAAAATAAACTTTATATGTCTTCATCAAATCCAACAAGTGCTTCAGAATATCTGGGAAATATTCAACCAGATTTGATTAGAGTCTTCTACTCCAATCTGACTATTGATGGGTCAACTATTTAGACTCAAGTAAAGGGAGTAAACATAGTGATCACTTCATCTGTATGGGAATAGGTGGTTGGTCTTAGAGTTGAAGCAGTGAATGTTTCCAAAGGAGATGTCTCGGAGCTGCTAGAATTTAACAAAATCCAATTATTCTAATCATGTCTCAGAAACAGTGATGACTCAGAAAGAGTGTTAAATGCTGGAAAAATGTGTCTGGAGCAGAGGCTGCTTGCTTTTATCATTGCTTGGGTGTTAACACCCAGGGGGAGCATCCATGCTCTCATAAATGAAGGGGTTTTGGCCCTGATGTACTGCATTCAAAATAACATCAGAGCTAACTGGGTTTATGTTATCAAAGATCACATGATTAAAGCTAAAAGACTAAGTTATTTTCGTCTCCCTTATGTCATGCTCATTAACAAATTTTTTAAGCATTTTGCAGTTCATTTAACAGGTGAATATGTGGAGACACCCAAATTTTCTAATGAGATTGATGATTCCAGTCTGCGCAAGATGAGCTTCATTCAAGTTGACGGAAAATTGGATCTCCAAATTTGAAGTTGGGATGAGTGATGAAGATGATGAAAAGGAGGATGCACCACAAGAGAATGTTGGTATTGGTTAATCTCATGCTACAAAACAAGCACAAGCAGGGGCAGTCGAAGCTAAGCACATGGCAGAAGAGATTTAGAACATGGAGCTAACCCCCTATGTTAGAATCGCGTAGCGGAATGTTTGCGTGAACGGAAAAAAACCAAGAGGGGGGGGGGGGTGAATTGGTTTCTTAACAAAAATTAGGTTTTAAAAATTCTCCCCAAATTTTACCGATTAAAATATTGTGTAAACGTAAATAGGATAAGGATAGAGTCTTACACAGAAGATTTATACTAGTTCGGATCAAAAGATCCTACGTCCAGTTGCTAATCACTCAAACAAAGGATTAATGATGTCACTATAATCAAAGTTATTACAAACAGATAACAATGGAAAAGATAGAGTAATGAAAACACCTCTCTTGAGTCACACAAGAGATGAAGAACAGCTTTACCTAGAGACGGCACAACACACAATCCACCAAGAACTCCATTTAGTGATTCTTATCGCTTCTAGCCCACACCAGGTTCCAAAAGCCCCTTTTCCCTCCAACAAACAGTTCTCTGGCAATCACAGCTCTCAACTTTTGTTTGAAAAAGGTTGTTCCATTTTCTGATAGCCTTAGAGAACCTTAAATAGATGAATTAGGGTTTGGGAATTGGGGATTTTTGAAACTTGGTGTATTAGGACTAGGGTTTTCGCAAATAGGTTTAATTTGAAGTTCAAAATGCATATTTGGCTGAAATAATCGATTATCTCAAGTGTTAATTGATTATTACAGAGCCAAAATCAACAGAAACCCATAATGCATTGTTTTAATCGATTATTTGACCTGTTAATCGATTAACAGGCCTATTAATCGATTAACAGGAGTGTTAATCGATTATTACAGAGAGCTGACAGAAAATGGTTTTTCTCTCTGTAATAATCGATTATTTGGCCTTTTAATCGATTAAACCTGTGGCTTTTTTATAAAAATGAGTTTTTGAAGCTTCTAAAGAGTATACTATGTACTGGTATCTTAGACTCTAATATTATAGACTCAAACTCATCAAAATAGAGTTATTACACAAGAATACAAGTCTTCAACTCTCTAAGTTCTTTGTTCTTGAATCATCATCAAAATTAACAAGTTTCATGTCCATGTAAGTTCAACATCATCCTTGTATGTTTCAACAATCTCCCCCTTTTTGATGATGATCAAAATTTTCTTTTAAAGCCTTGTAATTACCTGTTTTATCTGTCACACTAACAAAAACATTAAACATACCAGATAATATTTAAATTTAATCATAAGAGGCTGTAAATATTTCTCCCCCTATTTTGATTATGATCAAAAAATTAGGAGCTCCCCCTCAAAATGTGCATAACCTGGAAATAACCCCCCCTCAAACAAAGCAATAAAAGAATACAAATTTTATTTCATAAGTGAAAGTGATTTACAACACTAGAAATGAAAACAATATTAAAATTCTTCACTATCGCTATGAAAGTGAACATTAAATTTATTCTCTAAGTGACTCACTTTATCATCTACGTCAGAGATACAACGAATGATTTCCTCATGTCGTACTCCAGAGAGAGTGAAGAATGCCTGCATCCTCTAAATCATATCAGATAACATGTCTTCCACAGATTGACGGGTTTCAGGATGAGCAGAAGACATTCCAACACTTTGAATCTGATCAGAGGGAAACTCAGCAGCAGGAGGTATATCTTCGTCAGAATCTTCATCATCTGCATCTATGTTTGAAACGTCATCCTTGTGAACATAAGTATTATTGACACGCACCATTTGAAGTTGGGTTAATGTGTTGTCCAGCATGCGATTTAAGTTTGTCGTTCGTACTGTTTGTTCCCCTTCGACATTCACTCCTTTGTATTCAAGAATACGAGAGATAAGGAGAGCATAGGGAATTTTGAAGGTAGGATGACGTTTGGCCTTTAGCATAGTCATTGTGATGAGGATGCCCCAATCTATTGGCTCATTATTCATTATTGCATGAATAATGCGAAGATTTATGGAAGAGAATTGGGCATGATTCGTTGCCCGGGGACATAGGATCCAGACGAGTAAATGCAAGAGCAGGCGTTCCTCCTTCTTCAATTGTCTAGCTAGAAAGAGACGCCCAATCTCCATGGAAGGGTTACAAAGAAAAGAACTATAAGCCATGATCCTGTCAAAGTCATCTAACTCACCAAAAATGTTAATAACATCATCTCTTATAGGAAAATGTGCAACGTTTTCCCAAATATCGTCATCAAGAATAATGGATACTCCCTTAACACAAGAGGTAGCTACTTGATCTCTAAATTTAAAGCGAGAGTAAAATACCCTAACTAAGTCAGGATAGTATGTACCTTGCATTTGGATAAAAGGGAGAACTCCTTGAATTTCAAGAAGATTAGGAAAATTAAATGCCCTACTGATGAATTGATCACCAATAAGGAATTTGGGAGTGATAATATCTCGTTCCTTCCAAAAAGTCAGAAATTCCTGTTGGCCCTCAGCATTAGAGATCCATCCTTCGACATAATTAGGATGGGGATGAGAGGCAGGTGCAGATCTTCTTCTGGTGGGAATTTTAACACGAGAAGATGAGGCCATTGGTGAGTTTAGAGGAATAACAAGAGATTTTGGGAAGATAAGTGATGTTAGAAGAAGGCAAAAATGATAGAATGAAGCAAGAAAGCTTGGATTCAAGAGTGAGAGGTGTGGAGAAGTGAAATGGAGGTTCCTATTTATAACCAAACATCTCCAACGGTCATTTGGGAGTGTATGGGGGCCAAAAGAGTCGTTGGCAACGGCTAGAAAACTAAAACAACCAGGTTTAATCGATTAAAGCTTGAATTAATCGATTAAACCAATAATAAACCCCTTTAATCGATTAATTCAAGCAGTTAATCGATTAACACTGTATTTAATCGATTATTGGACGAAATAATCGATTAATCCAGTGAGTAAATTCATGTTTTGGACATCTTAGGTGCAAATAATCGATTATAACTTCAAATAATCGATTATTCCAGAGAGTTCATCAAATTTTTGAGGTTTAGACACATGATAATCTATTAACACCCTACATAATTGATTATAACATTACAACCATCCAAAAACTGTTTAATTAAGCTGAATTTAAGCTATTTCTAATATCCCTAAATCTCTTCTAAGATCATAGAATATATCCTTGGGAAGAGGCTTAGTAAAAATATCCGCTAATTGATGTTTTGTATCAACATACTCAATTTTACAGTTTCCTTTACTTATATGATCTCTCAAGAAATGATATCTAATTTCTATATGTTTAGTGCTAGAGTGCATTACTGGATTCTTAGTAAGATTGATTGCACTTGTTTTATCACACATCAAAGGAATGTCATTTAGAAATATACTATAATCTTCTAGTTGTTGTTTCATCCACAAAATTTGAGCACATCAATTACCAACTGCAATATATTCAGCTTCAGTGGTGGATAGAGCAACACATGCCTGTTTCTTAGAATGCCAAGATACTAAAGATGATCCTGACATGTCCCACTAGTACTTTTTCTATCTATTTTACATCCACCATAATTAGCATGAGAATAACCTATTAAACTAGTACAAGCTTCAGATGGATACCATAAACCAAAACCAATAGTTCCTTTTAAATATTTTAAAATACGTTTTACTATAGTTAGGTGAGATTCTTTTGGACATGCCTGAAATCTAGCACACACACAGACAGAATGCATAATATCAGCTCTACTTGCTGTTAAGTATAACAGAGAACCTATCATACCTCTATACATGGATTGATTAATTTCCAAACCTGATTCATCCTTGTCTAAATAGCATGAAGTTTCCATGGGTGTGTTAGCTTCCTTTGAAGTGTCCATTCCAAACTTCTTGAGAATCTCTTTGCAGTATTTGGTTTGAGAGACAAAAATGCCATCTTTAAGTTGCTTGATTTGAAGTCCAAGGAAGAATGTTAATTCTCCCATCATAGACATTTCAAACTCTCCTTGCATTATATTAGCAAATTCTGGCAACAGGAGCATAAGTTTCATCATAATCAATACCTTCCTCTTGACAGTAACCTTTGGCAACAAGTTTGGCTTTATTCTTTGTTATATTTCCATCTTCATCAAGTTTGTTTCGAAATACCCATTTAGTTCCAATTACTTGATGTGATTCTTCTCTTGGGATTATATCCCAGACTTGATTCCTTTCAAATTGATTAAGTTCCTCTTGCATAGCTATGCACCATTGGTCATCTTTAAACGCTTCCTCAACATTTTTTTGGGTTCTATCTGTGACACAAAAGCTACAGACATGCAGAAATTAGTCATATTTCTAATTCTTACCCCTTTTGAGATATCACCAATAATATTGTCCATTGAAAGTCCTCTTGGAGATTGCCATTCTTTTGCTAATTCAGGTGTTTGAGAAGGGTCATTTTCTTCCAAATACAATTCATCAAGAGCCTCTCTTATATACTCATCATCACCTGCAAGTTCTTTATTTGACTCAAGAGGATTTTCCCCAAGGTCTACAATTTCATCAAAAGTAACATGTATAAATTCTTCAACATTTAAGGTTCTTCTATTAAACACTCTATAAGCTTTGCTAGTTAATGAATAACCTAAGAAAATGCCCTCATCGGCTTTTGAGTCAATTTTTCCTAAGTTGTCATTTCCATTATTTAACAAAAAACACTTACATCCAAATATTTTAAAATGAGCAACATTAGGATTTCTACCATTTAACAATTCATAGGGAGTTGATTTTATAATTGACCTAATGAGCATTCTATTCAAAACATAACATGCAGTACTTACCACATCAGCCCAAAAATATTTAGGAACATTTGATTCATTTAGCATTGTTCTAGCAAGTTCCTCTAGTGACCTATTTTTCCTTTCAACTACACCATTTTGTTGGGGAGTCCTAGGAGCAGAAAAATTATGTAATATTCCATTTTCCTCACAATAATTTTCAAACCTTTCATTTCGAAACTCACCACCATGGTCACTTCTTAATACCCTAATTCTTAAGTCTTTTTCATTTTGAAATTGCTTTGCAAACTTCCTAAAGACCTTAAAAGTTTCACTTTTCATTGTTAAGAAAAATGTCCAAGTATATCTAGAAAAGTCATCAACAATCACAAGACCATAATAATTTCCACCAAAGCTTTTTATCCTAGAAGGACCAAATAAGTCTAAATGTAATAATTCTAAAGGTTTTGATGTGGAAATAATGTTCTTTGATTTAAATGATGATTTTACTTGTTTACCTTTTTGACATGCATCACATAATCTATCTTTTTCAAACTTTAACTTAGGCAAACCAATAACTAAGTCTTTTGAAATCAATTTGTTTAAATGATGCGTATTTATATGAGTCGCTCTCTTATGCCATAACCATGGGTTCTCTTCCTTAGCAACTAAGCATGTTATACTAGTATGATGTATACAATCCAAATCAATCAAGTATATGTTATTATGCCTAATGCCTTTCAATGCTACATTTTCAAAATCTATCAAATGTATGGTACAAAACTTACTTTCAAAGATTACCTTAAATCCTTTGTCACATAGTTGACTTATACTAAGGAGATTATGCTTTAGCCCATCAACAAGAAGCACATCCTTAATCTCCAAAGTGTTTGCACCACCTATATTTCCAATTCGAAGAATCTTTCCTTTGTTGTCGTCCCCATAAGTTACATATCCTTGTTCTTTAGCTTTGAAACTCACAAATTTCATTTTGTCTCCGGTCATATGTTTAGAGCATCAACTATCAAGATACCACATAGACTTCTTTGATTTGGAAGTTTCCTACAAAACAAGAACATAGTAAACTTAGGTCCCCATAACTTTTGGGTCCTTGGGGTTAGAGACAAACAAGTCATTTAACAATAGCAACCCAAATGTATTTTCCTTTAGGAACACCAAAATATTTGATTTTACATCTATTTGAAGTATGACCATTTTTCATACAATAAAAACATGCTTTAGATGTAACTTTTGAATATGAGGCATTTCTAACAATAGATACTCTAGTTCCTTTTTCATCCCATACTCTTCTATTTTTCATTTTAGGCCTTTTCAAAGGAACTTGATGGTTTACTCTATTTTGAGCTATAACAATTTTATCTTTATTATTATTACTTAATTCCTTTTCGGCTTTATCAAGCAAATGATTAAGTATATCAATGTCATATTCATACTCTTTACAAGATGCACATTCTATATTCTTATCATCATTCTCATCTATACATACAATTTTCGTTTCTAAGGTTTCTTTTTCCTCTAAACATGCAATTTTCGTTTTTAAGGACTCTACCTCCTTTTCGGATCTACTTAAACTCTTTTTCACAACTTTGTATTCATTTTTCAAGTCCTTAAAGGCACTAAACAATTCATTATATGCATTTTGCAGTTCATCAAAATTATTTTCATCATCACTTGAAGATGAGTCGGAATCACTTACCTCAAAATCGGAAGATATATTGTCATTTGTCATTAAGCAAATATTGGCTTCAATTTTTGAGTCACTTGACTCCGAACTCGAATCACTATTGTCCCAAGCGATGTAGGCTTTCTTCTTGAAGAACTTTTTGCCTTTGTTATCTTCATTTTTCTTGTTTGGACATTCTGTCTTCACATGTCCTGTTTCACCACAACCATAGCATTTGATATTTACGGAAGTATTTTCTCTTACCTTTGAATGGATGCCTTCCTTTGGCTTTCATGAATTTGGTAAACTTCTTAATCATGAGACTCAATTCTTCTTCATCATTCTACGAGTCTTCTTCTTCCTTTTTACTCTTACCTTTGGAAATTTCAGTTTTGAAGGCTAAGTTCCTCTTTTGATGTTGTCCTTCCTCATCATTTAGCCTTCCTAGTTCAAGCTCATGCTCTCTCAACTTTCCAAAGAGCGCCGCCATTGACATTGTGGCAAGGTTTTGTGACTTCGAGATGACCGTCACTTTAGGTTGTCATTTCCTATCCAAAGATTTCAAGATTTTCACATTTAATTCATCAACGTCAAAAATTTTACCTAATCCGGTGAGATGATTCACAATGTGTGTGAAATGATTTTGAACGTCAAATATTTTTTCTCCTTGTTGCATTCGGAACATCTCATATTCTTGAATTAAAGAATTTTTCTGTTCTCTTTTAATGTCATCGGTACCTTCGTGGGTCACTCTCAACATTTCCCACATCTCTTGAGCACTTTTATAAACGAAGATCCTGTAAAACTCATCAAGGGTTAAAGCAGACGAAATAATATTTCTAGCCCTAACGTCAAATTGAGCTTTTCTATTTTCCTCCGCCGACCATCTAGAAAATGGTTTAGGAACATCTACTCCATTTTCAGAAACTTTAGGAATATAGGGACCGTTTAAATTAGCATCCCAAACGCCTCTATCAACGGACTCTAAAAAGATTTGCATTCTAACTTTCCAGAAAGGATAATTTTGACCCGCAAAAAGTGGGAGTCTATTGATAGACGCACCTTCGGCAAACATTTGATTTTGTCCAACCATTTTTGAAAAATTTGAATGACAATCAAAGCAAGCTCTGATACCACTTGTTAGAATCGTGCAGCAGAATGTTTTCGTGAACGGACAAAAACCAAGAGCGGGAGTGAATTGGTTTCTTAACAAAAATTCGGTTTTAAAAATTTTCCCCAAATTTTACCGATTAAAATTTTGTGTAAATGTAAATAGGATAAGGATAGAGTCTTACACAGAAGATTTATATTGGTTCGGATCAAAAGATCTTACGTCTAGTTGCTAATCACTCAAACAGAGGATTAACGCTATCACTATAATCAAAGTTATTACAAACAGATAACAATGGAAAAGATAAAGTAATGAAAACACCTCTCTTGAGTCACACAAGAGATGAAGAACAACTTTCCCTAGAGACAACACAACACACAATCCACCAAGAACTCCACTTAGTGATTCTTATGGCTTCTAGCCCACACCAGGTTCCAAAAGCCCCTTTTTCCTCCAACAAACAGTTCTCTGGCAATCACAACTCTCAACTTTTGTTTGAAAAAGGTTGTTCCATTTTTTGCTAGCCTTAGAGAACCTTAAGTAGATGAATTAGGGTTTGGGAATTGGGGATTTTCGAAACTTGGTTTATTGGGACTAGGGTTTTCGAAAATAGGTTTAATTTGAAGTTCAAAATGCATATATGACTGAAATAATCGATTATCTCAAGTGTTAATCGATTATTACAGGCCCAAAATCAACAGAAACCCATAACGCACTTTAATCGATTATTTGCCCTGTTAATCGATTAACAGACCTGTTAATCGATTAATAGACCTGTTAATCGATTATTACAGAGAACTGATATAGAAAATGGTTTTTCTCTCTGTAATAATCGATTATTTGGCCTTTTAACCGATTAAACCCGTGGCTTTTTTATAAAAATGAGTTTTTGAAGCTTCTAAATAGTAAACTATGTATTGGCTATCTTAGACTCTAATATTACAGACTCAAACTCATCAAAACAGAGTTATTACACAAGAATACAAGTCTTCAACTCTCTAAGTTCTTTGTTCTTGAATCATCATCAAAATCAGCAAGCTTCATGTCCATGTAAGTTCAACATCAAGTCCTTGTATGTTTCAACACCCTACTATGAACAACCAATTTGAAAGGGCAATGTTGTCTTAAATATCTTCCTTATAAGAAAACCAGAGGAAGCACATGCAGATGACCTTTCAACACTATCATGAAACCAACAATCAATTTTCCAATCTAAGCAATCAAATAGCAAACATCTATAGCAAATTGGATGTTTTGTAGTTCAACCAAGGTCCATGGATGACTAAGATTTTGTTACTACACACCAAGGGTCTTTCTAATCGTTGTGCTCCTTATTGACTTTTTTTCCTTTACTACTTATTTTGTTACTTCTATTGGTTTGTAATCTTAACTGGCTTCTGACCAGGAATTCTGAACTCTTAATGACTACATGATATTTTTTGGCTTAACTCATGTTTATGCTCTTCTATTTTGATGAAGTCAAAAGGGGGAGAAAGAATTGAAAAGATTAAGGATAACTCACTTATACTAACTACATCTAATACACACATAAAAATGGTTTTGCAGGATTCAAGATGTCTTTGTCTTCATCTAATATTGCATGTAATATGAAGAATATTGGAAGTCTTGACTAAAAGATTTGATGAAGTAAAAAAGATGTTGTGTTAAGTCCATTAGTTTGTGTCTACAACTACATTATGTAGGTATAAACATATATCCTCTCCTCGAGCATGAGTTTCTTTCATTTACAAAGTATAAAGTTCCACAAGAATTTTTTATTTGTTAAAAATTGTTTTAATCGATTAATATGTTCTTCAGTTGTAGTTTTAATTGATACATTTTCGAAATAATCGATTAAAATCACTTAAACAACATAAGAACACTTTATGTCACAGTTTTAATCGATACATTTTCGAAATAATAGATTAAATTCACTTAAGAAGTTTTAGAATACCTTCTGTTAGAGTTTGAATTGATATATCTTCGAAATAATGGATCAAATACACTTAAACATTTTTGTATCACAGTTTTAATTGATTAAGCCTCGTTTTTATCAGTTAAAACACCTTTAGAAAATATCCAAAACTGTTTTAATCAATTATACCTCATTTTTATCAATTAAAAAGTCTCTGAAAAAATATCCATAATTGTTTTAATCCATTAAACCTCATTTTCATAAGTTAAAACGACTTTAGAAAATATCCAGAACCCTTTTAATTGATTAAACCACACTTTTATAAGTTAAAACATCTCGAGAAAAATTGGAAAAACCTTTTTAATCAATTAAAAAACATTTTCACTAGTATAATTCATTAAAGTTAAGTTGTTTTATTCGATTTAAGTGCAGATTAATTGATTAATCCTATCAGTCAATTAGAAAAATCTCTATAGAAGCAATTTTTCATGTACGTTTGAAAACATATATTTGAGAAATCATTCAAGCAATCTTGGGAGATCTTTACCAAGAGAGAAACACCCTTTACTCATTAGAATTCTTTTGAAATCTTTCTTGAGGCTTTTTGTTCTTGATTTTTATGAAACTCATTCTGTGATTGGATCTTTGCATCTATATATTAATTTGATTGTTGTAGTTTCTTCAAGCATCTTAATTCTTCACTCGTCTCTTTGTATTTTCGGTGTCTGGAATTGTGGGCACTAAGTTAAGCAACTGGAATTGTGGTTTCTGCCATAGGTTCAAGAACTGGGTTATAGTTCTTATTGTAGATTGATTTTCTACAATCTGTTCTTGTAATCAATTGTATTTGATTAGTGGAACTCAACTGAAATTTGGTTGAAAACTAGATGTAACCCGATGAATTGGGTGAACTAGTGTAAACTTGGTATTATTGTTCTTCTTTCATCTTTTTCTTTCATTCAAGATTGTTTTTATTTGGTTCAAATATTGATTGGGTTCTTAAATCTTTAAAATTCATAAACTATATTTGAAAGTTGCAAAAAGTTTTTAATTGGATCAAGTCAGCCCCGTCTTGATCTCAACCATTATTTCTAACACAAGTGATACTATTCTTTAACAAACTAATTAACATAATAAGTTTCTAGTCATAAATAATACCGACTAATTCTTTTTTTTCTTTTTAATTCACAAATAAAGCTAAATCGATAGAACTAGCATATTGGTTAAAAGATGATGCAAATTCTAGAAATATCTAGAAATTAAAATCCTAGATGCTACTAGAATTAGGAATTCCATATGAGTAATATCTAGAATCCTTAGAAGATTCTAGAAATGTTGAAAGAAGAAGATAGATAATTCTAGAGTTAAGAAAATCTATAATTATGTAGAAAATCTAGAATTATGTAGAATATTTAGAAAATGGTGGATCAAGCCTATAAATAGGCAATGTCACTTATGTAATGTGTGTCGAAAATCTAATACAAACTCCTCCATATTTTATAACACTTCTAAGATCAATTACTATCTTCTCTCGTACAAACTTTATCCTATTTGTCCACCTCTTTCTAAAAACTATTTTCTACATTAATCTCACTACTAAACATCAAACCATCTTTCCTATCCTTCCTAAAATACTAACAATATTAAATCAATGATATGGGAGAATTTAGTCCATTACATGGATGCAATTGGTCTATTTCATACCCCTCATACATTTTTCAGGTTTTTAAAATACTCCCACTAGAAGCATATTGTTACAAGCACTAGTACAAAATAGGCTTTTAACATCGGTTCTAGAACTGATATAGATATGACCGATGTAGAAAGTGTGACTTTTCACATCGGTTGTAAGGAACCGATGTAGAAAGTCTAATATTTTTATTTATTCATAACCCCTATGTATTGATCTAGAGGTCTCCTCTCCCTTTTATATTATATTTTTATTATTTATTATATTATTTAACCGATGTATAAAGTCTAATATTTTTATTTATTTATATATTTTTATTTATTCATAACCCCTCTCTATTTACCCTATCTATTGATCCTCTCCCTTTTATATTATATTTTTATTATTTATTATATTATTTATATTTTTTAGGAATTTAGATTATTATCAGATTAAGAGAATTGTCACTGGCAAGATTCGAACTCGGTACCTTAAAGTCGGAGGTCGATACTCCAACCACTAAGCTACTAGGATTTTTTGATAATAACTTATACATAAATTATATTTATATACAAATAAAAATGTATATCCATATAAATATATAAATATAAAATATATAAATACAAATACACACTACTAAAAATTCTCATTTTTCATGGGAATATTTTTGCAAAATTTTGATAAAAATTGCAAGAAATAAGTTTTCTATAAATTTAAACAATTTTTTGCAAAAAAATTGGCGGAAAAAAACTAATTTTGTAGTAGTGACATTTATATATTTATATGTTAGATGTGAGGACGCGCTCGAGGATGAAAGTGTGTGTCGAGTGAATTTTCAAAATTTGATGTCAAATTTTTGAGCGGGTCTCTTTATATGGATTATAACTTAATGACAAAATATAATCTTTATAATTTATTTATATAATGATATAAAATAATTTTTTTCTTTATTTTATATCATTATATAAATTAATTATAAAGATTATATTCTATATTATTATAAATAAATTATAAAGATTATATTCTATCATTAAATTACAAATTCATATAAAGAGATTCGCTCACAAATTTGACATCAAATTTTGAAAACCCACTTGACACACACTTTCACTCTCGAGCGCGCTCTCACATCCAACATATAAATATATAAACATATTTGTATTTGTATTTATATATTTTATATTTATATATTTTATATTTATATATTTACATGGATATACATTTTTATTTGTATATAAATATAATTTATTTATATGTTATTATTAGAAAATCTTAGTAGTTTAGTGGTTAGAGTATTAATATTTAATTCTAAGGTACTTGGTTCGAATCCTGCGAGTAACAATTCTCTTAATTTTATAAAAAGACTTTCTACATCGGTTCATCTAAGAATCGATGTAGAAAGTGTTTTCTACATCGGTTCATCCGGGAACCGATGTTGAAAGTCTTGAATTCACTTTCTACATCGGTTCTTAAAGAACCGATGTGGAAAGACCGATGTTAAAAGTGATTTACGTACTAGTGAAGCCGCATTTGTTCGTTAATTTAACGAGATCTAAAATTATAATTAGATAAAACCGTCTTTACATTTCCCTTTTAAAAAAAATATTTTTACTTAGAAATTTAAGAATGTTTAATAAAACCAAATTCATAATTTTTTGTGTGTATATTAATTATACTGAAAGTACATATGTATATTAGGCTAGAATACATATAGGGAATGGTGACATTAAAAATCATGGTTGGTTTTCCAAGCAACCAAACAATCTCAACTAAGAGGTGAAGTAAAGCCACGACTATCGTGGAAAAATCATATACACATATCATATGAATCATGGAAAATGATAGATCTTCATCTAAATGTGTGAAACACATATCCAACACTCCTGATTTGATTCTTTGGATTTAAATTTAAAGACAATAAATTCATTTTATAATATGAAAATGAAAAATAAGAGAGGTTGAATGGATGTTTTATTCGGGTGTTTTTACTTCTTCGGGTCTTTGTCAATCACCACCCTTTCTTAAAACACTGACCTGGTTTCCAATGAAACAAGAATCTTCTTCATAGCAAAGAAATTTACAACGCTAAACACTTGTAAATTCGAATTTCTGACTTGTAATCCACATACAGTTTCAAGCTTTCAGAAGCACAAAATTCTCTTTTCCTGTTTACTGTACAACATAATCTCTTTTAACTATCTAGCTAACTCTGCCCTCTTTCTAATATCAGATGCAAATGCAACATCAATATAGACACCTGTGTACGAGAAATTAATATTGAAAGAACGCATATTGGCTAATACTTTTTGAAAAAATGGGCGTTGGCACCCAACATCTATCTCTTATTGTGTAAAGGGTTGGATCCGGTGGGCACCGTTCTCTTCTGAAACTCAAACTCTCTACCTCTGCTGCTGATTGGAGAATTGGCCCATGGATTAAGAGCTTGTACATGTTGTTGGCTTGAACTTGAAGGGGCTGAAGAAAACTTGATACTAATGGCATGGGATCTTGTTGTGAGGAAGAGAAGAATAATGCTCAAGAGAAGGAGCAAGTGGCGCTGCTTCATGTTCACAATTAACCAATTCTTCATAGGCACAGTAAGTTGGGAATGCATTATGTGGACTAAGCTGGTTTTGTATATAGACATAGACATAAACACGTGAGACATGGGTTGGTCTAGTTTATTCCTGTATGACAAATGTGGTGATATTTATGAAGCACTTATCTAGTTTAGTTTTTGTGTGCATTTGAATGCAGGGCCACGGCCTCTCTGTCCTTTGATTGGGATCAAACGGTAAATGATCGGTTTCATATCAGTATCTGTTTGTAGGGTCTAAGTAGGATCAGGGTCTAAAATGACAATTGTAGGGAAGCAGTATTCAATAAGAGATAGTCCGCGAAAATTCAACAGTGACTCATGGGATTGAGACAAGAATAAGAATTGAGAATCACATTATTTAACTAAAAAGGTTATGGTTTGATTGTTGACCAATGAAAATGCAAGAAATTCATATTGTGTACATTTATTTTATCTTTATCAAAACTGTGGGTGGTATTTTAAAGATGATTCTGATATAACAATTGTAAGAAATTTATTTTTGGTAAAATTGTGAAGAGAATCTTTGAATAAAAGGAACAAAATTTGAGGACAGAATTGTTATTTATTTTATTATCTTTATATATATTATTTTTTCACTTAAGTTTTGTATTATATTAATAATAAATATAAAGACGTGAAAACCTCAGATATTATAACAATTATAAATATAAATAACTATATTAATAAAATTTATTATTTTTGAAATGTCTTCAATATGCATTCAATCTTTATTAACTACTTATGACATTATATTATTTAACATTCTCCCTAAAATTTGTGGACTTGCAAAATTTCTACTTAATTTCTCCTTCTTCTCTTTCTATCATTTCTCTAATAAAATGATGCTTGATGGCTATATTGTCTTGTTATTTAATGATAGATTGGACTTTTGCCCACAACAATCACTAATTTTATTATCAAAATGAATAATTATTATTTCTCACCAAAATATTCAAGTATTCTATATAACCAAATTGTTTGTTGGGTGGTTAAGCTTGTTGAAATATATTCCGCACATAGAAAAGATTGAGGTACAACTTGTTACTTCTTTGCATACCATGATAATACACCTAAGTCAAATATTACTCATGCCTTGTTGTTTGCCGTACATTCCATAAATTCTTTTCTAAATCTTTAATCAATTTCACATTATTTCCAGAATATATCAATCATACACATGTAGTGAAATAATTTAAATATTACTCACACCTTGTTGTTTGACATACAATAGTTCAACCAATCTTCAATTTACAAGGGCCACGTCCCCCTTCCAACATTATATATATATATATATATATATATATATATATATATATATATATATATATATATATATATATATATATATATATATATATATATATAATAAATTATTTTATAATTATAAATATTTTTTATTTTTCTCTTAATTTTTCATTTATTATAATATCATATTTATTTTTTTAGATAATTTTTCACATATACTTTTTTTGTTCTCTTTCTTCTTTCTATGTTCATTCATTTTTGCACTACAACTTTTACTACAACTTTTTCTATCACATAATCATTGTGTCTTTACGCATTTTTATCTTGTTATTTTTATTACTCATTCACTTTAATATTCTTCTCTTTCATGGTTTCTTATTACAACATAGAAATTGTAAGTTTTTTTCTTTATTTTTAATTTTTTTATATAATTTCATCTCTATTACATAAAAATCGTCATTTTTTTCTTTTGTTTTCTAGTTTTTTTTTCCTGTTCAAGAAGGCATAGGGCAAAAAACTATAAAAAAACCTCACAATAACTTATTTGAAGTAAAATAGTAAACAACTTTATTTTCTTTATTCTTTGTGCTTATTATTATAACAAATTTGAAGTAAAATAGTAAACAAATTTATTTTCTTTATTCTACGTGCTTATTATTATAACAAAGTAGCATTTGTAGTGTAATATAAAAAAAATGAAACATTGATATAAATTTTTGTATTTGTTATAAATTAGTTATTTTCATATTTTATGATACTTTATTTTGATGTTAAGATGTGAAAAAAAAATCAGTTTGAGTTTTATAGATATCTAAAACTAAAATTATAGACTCATTTCTTTTTAGAGAAAAAAGAGGATAGATGAAATAAACTTTATTTTTCAAAATGTAAATTTAATTAGTATTGTTGAATGTGTAATATATTTATTTTATATGTTGGCTCCCTCATATTGTTAGAATCACGCAGTGGAATGTTTGCGTTTAGCGACAAAAACCAAGAGGGGGTGAATTGTTTTCTTATAAAAAATTAGGGTTTTGAAAATTTTCCCCAAATTTCACTGATTAAAATGCTTCTAAAGTAAAGAGATAAGGGAAAGAAGATTACACAGATGATTTATACTGGTTCGGATCAAAAGACCTTACGTCTAGTTGTTAATCATTCTAAAAGAGCATTAACGTTGTCACTATAATCACAAGTTACAACAGATTACAAATTGAAAAAAATAAGGAATAGGAAACACCTCTCTTGAGTCACACAAGAGATGAACACCTCCTTTGAATCCACAAAGGATGAACAACAACTTTTCCTAGAGACGGCACAACACACAATCCACCAAGAAACCCACTCAGTGATTATTATTGCTTCTAGCCCACACTAGGTTTTCAAAAGCCCCTTTTTCTTCCCTACACAAAGTCCTCTAGCAATCACAACTCTTAACTTTTGTATGAAAAAGTATTGTCATTTTGTAGAGAGCCTTAGAGAACCTTAAGTAAAGAGAATAGAGTTTAGGAAATGATGATTTTCGAAAACATAAGAATTGGGAGTAGGGTTTTTGTAAATTGGTATAGATTTGAATTTCAAAACTCATAACAGACGTAGATAATCGATTATCTTGAGTGATAATCGATTATTACAGAGCCATTTTCGCAGAATAGTAAAATAGGACCAAGATAATTGATTATCTGTGTAAATAATCGATTATCTAGCTGGGATAATCGATTATCCTGAGTGATAATCGATTATCATAGTAAGGATTTTAGAAAAACAATTTTTCAGTGCAGGATAATTGATTATTCTAAGTGATAATCGATTATCACAGAGTGGATTTGATAAAAATGAGTTTTCAGATGATGGACTATGTGCTGATTATCTTGTACTCTAATTATACAGACTTAAAAACATAAAATAGAGTTATTACAAGTAAAATACACATGATTCTAAGTCTTCAAGTCTTTAAATTCTTTGTTCTTGAATCATCATCAAAATCTTCAAGCTTCATATCCAAATATGTTTAACAATCTTCCCCTTTTTGATGAGGATCAAAATTTTCTTTAAAGCCCTTTGTAATAACATGTTTTAACTGTCACAACTAACAAAACTATTAAACATACCAGACATCATTAAAATTATTAAACATATGAGAATTTAAATAATTTCTCCCCCTATTTTGATTATAATAAAAAATGAAAGCTCCCCCTCAATCAATGCAAAAATAAAATTTTATTCATTAAAGCAATGTAGTACAAACAAACAAGAAATATTTGAAGAGATTAGAACTCTTCACTCTCATCACTATTAAACTACGCGTCAAATCTGTGTTATAAAATACACACCTGATCGTCTACATCTGAAATGCGTCCGATAATTTCTTGATATCGTTCTTGAGATATAGAGAAGAGTTCTTGCATTCTCTGATTCATGTCAAACAACATGTCTTCCACCACTACTAGAAAAATGGTTAATAGTGACTGAAATTAGTGACCGAAAAATTCAGTCACTGATAGTAACTGAATTAGTGACCGATTTCCCTTTTTATATTTAGTGACTGATTTAGTAACTAACATTTCAGTCACAGAAATCGGTCACTAATTCGGTCATCGAATCGGTCACTTGATTCGGTTACTATTAGAAAAATGGTTAATAGTGAATGAAATTAGTGATCGAAAAATTCGATTACTAATTTCTTTTTTTATATTTAGTGACTGATTTAGTGACTAAAATTTCAGTCACTAAACAAATAATCTCTAAATTAATGATTATTTTTCATTTATATAAATATTTTTTAAAATTATTTTAATAATATATTAAATATAAATCTACTTAATAATTTAAAATAATTGATAACATTTTTAATAATATTATAAAAATTTAAAAAATAGTTTAGTAAATTATTAAATAATTTAGTAATATAATTATTTTATTTTGTTTTTTAATTTAGCATGTGAATAAAAAAATTAAAATTGATTATTAAATTAGTCACCAAATCGATCACTAATTCAATAATTAAATTAATTATTAATTTAGCATCTTTTATATATATATATATATATATATATATATATATAAAATATGTATTTCAATGTATTTATAAAAAAATTAAAATTATTTTAATTACTAAATTGATATTTTAAATTGATATTAATATCTTGGATAATTTAATAGTTGGATAAATATTTTAAGTTTATATTAATCATTTTTATATAAAAGGGTAAAGATTAAGTTAACTTATTTTAAAATTTAATTAAATATAATAATATAATATAGTATTAATCATAAATATGTGAAGATTTAGTTAAAAATTAATTTTAAGTTTTATCGTTTTTTTTTTTGAAAAAAAATGGTTAAAATGGATACACTTACCCAGGAATTATCAATTTTTGTATTAATTACTTAAAATGTAATATGTATACTAGTTTCTTATCAATTTACGGATGAAGATTATATTATGGTTAATGCTATAAATATGCTAATGTTTTGTATATTTGAAATTATTGAGAATCACATAACATAATTGTTCTGGCATTGCACCTTGTTTAATGAGTCTCATCTCATGATTTTACTGTTTTTGAATAAATTTTAATTAATAGCATATGTCTGACATGAGGTTGATACATAATTTTTAACAAGCATTTATCTTCCATTATACTTGGCTCATCTGGTGGTCAATTATGTATCTAATTACTCGCGGTAAATTATGTGACTAATTACACATTCGCTTGTTCTATGACGAAAACATTGGAGAGCCATGGTTATGTGCGGAGAAAAGTTTGTTTGATTCTCGAAGACAATAAAATATAGGAAACTATGAAATTCATGTACATTAACTTTGCCCTAGCTCCATTTCCAACCGGCGCCTCCATTACTTTTCCTCATCATTACTCCCTTTCGCAGAAGCCACCCCCATCGCACCCATCACCTTACTCTTCATCCACCCTTACCTCAACACCCATAACCCATAGATCCCCGCGCCTCACCTCAGGACCCATGACCCATGTATCCCCACTGTAGCCCACACCCAGCACCACCATAGCCCTCACCGGTGCCAGCTAGCACTCAAATCTTCCTCCCTTTATTTTTTATGCTTCACCTGTAGTCACTGTGAACCGCTGTTCGGGGCCACTATGGTCGCACCACCACCGAGCCACCGTGCCTGACCCCTCACCGCCACTAACCCTACACCATCGAACCGGTCGCGACATGGTCAGCGCCTTGAGTTGCTGCGGTTTCGCCACCTCTCCCTAGCCACCACCGTGACACCCCAACCAAACCCGCTTCTCCCCTCACTGGAGTCGCAACCCCCAAATCACCCTACCGCGCCTTCGCCTTTTCCACCCTTCCTTCCTCTCCATTGCAAACTCCACTCTCACGGTCTCCACCCTTAACCCTAGCACCGCACGGTGCAACCCCCATCGCGACCCATACCCGTTAGCACCACCGTGAGCCACCGCAAGCCAGATTCACGCCCAGTTGCGCCAAACACTCACCGGTCACCCTCAACGAAGTAGCGCACACCACCGCGGAGCCCTGGCCACGACTCGCCCCACGCCAACCACCGTGAATCATCGCAGTCTCGCTTTGTCGCACCACTATTGACTGAAAAGGGGATGGCCGAATGCCTCTCCCTGTGAATGAGGAGTTGATAGGGATCTCAGGTGGAAATCGAAACCAGAGACATTATTGGGTACAAAGTTCATTTTCTTTGTATTCTGTTGTTTGTGGTTTTACTTTTGTTTGATTGCTAGCATCTGTGGGGAAACCTGATGTTGAGTTTATCGTTCTCGACTATTGATTGCTTTTGTCTGGGATTTGGATTGAGTTGGGGGTTATTTTTTTTCTTATGGGTCGTTTTGGACTGTTATTAAGGACCGTGGGTCCTATTCAGACTATGTTGTTGTGATGCCAAATTCTCATAAGTTGCGGCAAGATGCACTTATTCATACTTGAGTTTGTTTGTTCATTCTTTAGTTTGTTATTTTGTCCTGTAAATGTTTTGGTTTCTAAATGTAGTGTAATTATGGGGGAAATTACAAGCTTTGCACTTATAGTTTCACTTTGGTTCAATGAAATGGCGATTAATAGGAGAATGTTTTTTATGTGTGTTGTAATATAGTGTTTTGTTTTTTTTAGAGATTGCTTGTTTATGTACTAATTGCTTTCTGTCACTCTGCTTTTTTGAATCTGAATTTTGTTTTACATGGGTAGGAATTGCTAGCTGGAGAATTTTTAGCTGAACTTAGGACACTATTTGCTTTAAAATGTCCATAGCTGGGAAGACAAAAAAGCTAACGTAACTGCTTGCAAGGTATAAAATAAGGAATTTCTATTACCATTCCCCTCCCCCATAGTTAGTATCATTGGACATGATGTATGATGGTCCATCTGTGTCTGCTTATTATTGGATACAAACTAAGCCTTTATACTTTTGTTCAGGATACATTCAGGGGAAGAGTTTTTTAGTGCCCTGTTGTGAACCTTGTTCAGTACAAGGATGATGGTTATATAACATGTGAAGGTTATTTTAGATGGCTATGAAAGCTAACGTAACTGCTTGTTCAGTACAAGGGTGATGGTTATTTTAGAATATAAAAAAAAATAAATTTTTTTTTCTCATAAAACAAGATGGCTATGGAAGCCAAAGATTAAATCATTTCCTCTATGATTTGGAAATCATTCAATATGCAAATTTCATGATTAAGAAAATTTGTTTTATGTTATAAATTTGTAATTGAAATCCAAATATAAATGGTTGTTTACTGGTAAAATTTGTCTGTAAATAAGTAGAGCCTCTCCCCCTAAACAGTCTTATTTGTGGTCTAGATTGATTTACTTTGGCAAAAAAAAAATGCAAGGGAATGTGAATACGTGTTGAACGTTGTATGAGAATTAATATTACTTATATATGTTAATCGTTATGAGGGTAATGTTAACTTTAATAAGCACTGCCTTCATAATGAAAAGATCTATTATTGTGTTAATTTCTTGTGAATAAAGACAATAAAGTGTTTGGTTGGTGTGGGATAACTTATACAAAAAACTTTTGGAAGATATAAAAGCCCCATTTCAGTATTGCTAAATTTGACTTATTCAAACCACTCATCTTTGTTTCACTTTGTGAAAGGCCTTGTATGTCAGTATTACCTATGGTTGCCCAGGAATAAATTAATATAGCATTCAAATACCTATAGATGGGTTAATGTATATTTTGATTAACCAAACTATTAAAAAATCTTCTTTTACACGGTCCTAAGTCTTTGCACAGTCCATAATAAGAGGCAATTATTTTACTTTTGTATTCAGAAGTCATGTTCATTTTCATCATATTTCTGAGGTATAGGGTAAGCTAAAAAATAATTAGTAGTAGTTGTTGTTGTGATGAGATAATATGGTGTTGTGTTTGTGTGTTTTAGAGAAGTGGAAGTTAGTGTGCTAAATAGAAATAGACAATGAACACAGAAAGGGGCACACTTGATCTTCTTTTACAAAAAAATGGAAACCCCAGTTATTCTTATTTTTATCTCATTCTGTTTTCCCAATTTAATTTTAGTAAATATGAAAGATCAGCACATGTGGATGTAAGTTTCTTATTTTTCTTATGTTAATTTCTTAAACAATTGTATCCTTTTTTTATGTTTTTATCCAATTCACAACTATTCTATTTTAATGTTTATAGGCAGAGTTTAGTCGTGCATGGGAAGACGCCTCCCAATCAGGATCTATTGCAGGAGGCTCTCCACCTGATGAATTACAGGTTTGGTGTAAAGTTGCTGGAATAAATAAAGGCAAAGTATATGGATTTGGATCTGAGTCAAGCAAAGCAATTGGGAGAAATTTTTGTCACGACTCTACTTCATCATCTGTCCAACTTATGAGAGAGGAGATTGAACAATTAAAACACAAGTTAGAGGAAATTGAGACTGAAAGGGATGATCTCCTAGAAAGAATGTTAACTAATGAGAGACAAATTCAGAAAAATGATAAAATAAGAGAAGATGGATGTTCAACCTCCTGAATTGTGAACTGATTATATTTTGTATATTGTGTTTGTTTTGTTAGTTTCTAACATTTCTAGAATTATGACTCTTATTTTAGTTTATTCTACTTACTTTTAGATTGAATTTTCAATATGTAAGAAAGTATTTAATTAATGAGTGATGAATTTATTTAGAACAAAATTAGTGCTATTATTTTGATGGTTATTTTAGGTAGTGAAATTTTCATATTATACACATATATATATATATATATATATATATATATATTCCTTAATCAGTGTTTATCCTTATTTTATTAATAATATAAAAAAATAAAATAAAATTAGTGACAGATTTTGTCATATATATTCGATCACTGAGTCACTAAATCGGTCACATCGATTCGGTCACTAAATCGGTCACTGAATTGGTCACTAATTCGGTCACTGATTCGGTCACTAAAATAGTCACTAAGGAAATAGTGACTGATTCCAATTGGTCACTATTTCGGTCACTATTTTAGTTAGTGACCGATTTTGATCATTTAGTGACCGAATTTTTGGTCACTATTTAGTGTTTTTCTTGTAGTGCACTGAAGGACGGGATGTAGAGTGAGCACTAGATGATGTTCCAGCAGCATGAAAATTTTCAACAGGCATATCAGCAGCAAGCATGTCCTCATCATCAAAATCTTGAGCCACGTCAGCCATGTGAGGAGCATCATCTTTATGAACATAAACTCCATTTACGTTCACCATTTGCAGCTGATTAAGTGTGTTGTCCCGCATTCTATTTGAATTAAGTGTCCAGGACCGTTGTTCCCCTTCAACATTGACACCTTTGTATTCAAGAATCCTGGAGATGAGAAGAGCGTAAGTGTCACTATCGTTAGAAGAGGCGGTTGGAGTGACGCGATAGGTTTGGATTGACTCGCATTTCTTGAAAAAAGTGGTTCAATGCTTTTAGGTTGTCTGGTAACCGGGTTGGACCTAAATGGAAGGTTTTCAAAAAGATTCGAGGAGTCTCCATCAGTGTTTTAACCTTAAACACCAAAAAAGGTAAAAAAAAAAAAAAGCAGAAGGCATTGGTTTTAGAAAAAACCAACTTTGGTCATTACAACCAGAGTCAGGTAAGGGAGTTAGTTACATGTGGGGAAGGTGTTAGCACCCCACAATGCCCCTTTCGGGTTCCTTATGATAGACTAGTCTAGAAAATAAACACTTAAAGAAATTATGCTTTTACCCTATTATTCTATCTACTTGTAGAATTTAAATGTCTACATGGCCCTATTATCTAATGCACACAAAGAAAGTGATAAAGAAAACAGTAAAAGAGAGAGAGAATAGGGAAGGAACCTCCAAAGCAAGCTTTATATTAACCCTTTGAAACTTGATGACACTTTTTGGCAGTCCCCGCACTCTACAGACATGCTCCTCCCGCAAAAGAAAGAAAAGTCACTCTACCGAGGGCCGGACGTCTCAATAGGAGACTTCCTTAACCGATTTCAACTTTAAACGGAAATCAGAAAGCTCACTCGAAAAATGGAATAATGCTCAGAGTCACTCTAAAGTGCCAAAAGGCTTCCTAGAGAGTGGTAGGAGTGAAAATGTGTGAAATTTCGAGGAATAGGGGCTCCTATTTATATGGAACCGGACCAGGAAAAAGTGGACGGCCGTCTGGACTTAGTGGACGACCGTCCATGGCAAAAAGTGGCCATGGACAGTCGTCCATGTAGTGTGGACGGTCGTCCATGGCCAAAAGTTGTCATGTCAGGCCGTCCAAGCTAAGTGGACGGCCATCTGCTATTTCCAACAGATTTTCTGATTTTTATTGCCTCTAAAAACCTCATCTATCTTAAATAGAACCTAGAAAAAGCTATTAGAGACTTAATAAAGTCTTGACCATCTTCGAAACGGGCGATCTTTGGCTTTATTGGAGAGTCGGTCAAGATTTGGGGTCTATAGTTGACCCCCTTCACCTGACCAATTGACTAAGGGCTAATGTGCCATAAGGTCGATTGGTGGGTGAAGGAGTTAACCCTCTTGCCCGGTTGTCCTCTGTATGCTCCTCTTGTCGTAGTGGCTGACCTTCGAGACTGTGAATGTAGTCTGGTGTTGTCTTCAGGATGCTTCCTTGCTACGGAAGCTGACCCTTCGGACGATATGTGTGAAGCTTCAGGATGTTCATTCGGTGCGATAGCTGAACCTTTGGTTGGTGAAGACTTTTCCCCTGGGATGCTCCTTTGATGCGACAACTGACCCCTAGGTGGTGAACTCTTGTCTTCAAAATGCTCCCATGCTGCGGTAACTGACCCTTAGGACAGTAGAGGTGGGTTGTATCTTTTGGATACCCTTTCGTAACAGGGCTGATCCTTCGAATGATGTGCATCCCTCCTTCAAGATACTCCTTTGTAGTGGAGCTGATCTGTCGGATGATGACGGTGGATTATGTCTGTCGGATACTCCTTTATGACGGAGTTGATCCTCTAGACAATGTGTAAAATTCTATCTTCTGATGCCACTTTTGTTGTGATGGCTGATCCTCGTGATAGAGAAGGTGGTGGCGGCTTACTGCTCTAGCTCATGCACCGACTCGAATGGGGAGTGATTGCTCTTGACTCTTCTTGTGTAGTCATCCGGTGTGTTGACTTCCGGAGATTCTTGGTAACTGCCTCTCGAGTAGGTAGGAATTGATTGGGGATTGTCGATTTAGATGGTGCCTTTGAGTAGGAGGATTTCTTGGGGATAGAGCCTTTCCATTGGCTACGTTTTGGTTGTTGCCTTTTCCTTATTTGGTGGAAGTATGGCAGTTGGAATTTATTTTGTTCCGGAAGCTCTTGATTAATTTTGCCTTTTTCTGTGGTTTTATTCTTTTTTCTCGCGATTTTGAAATTTGGCCTTTTTGGAGTGACACATGTGCCTTTTTTATTTCCTAGTTTCTTTCGGGCACACTGGCTTTTGTAAAAAAAGGAGAGGCAACTAGATAAAAACGTAAAAATTTTTATTTATTTTGTGGGAATCGGAGTACAACAGGAAAATTATTAAAGATCTCAGCTTTTGGCTCTGAGCTAGATGCTGAGGACAGTGCTGACGAAGGGAGTCGGCAGAGTACGTGACGCTGGAATTCCTCATGGCTTTGGATCACGTTGTTTAGGTTCTAGCCTATCTCATCCAACCTTTGTGTGAGGCAATCTACCCTATGGCTAAGGCTTTCCTGCGTTCGCTCATAACTCTCCTGTCTTAGGGACATCTGGTCGATCTATTGGCATTAGTACTGGAATTATCTATTTGTATGGGTCCTCTCGTCGCCTATATGTCAATGTATGCTGGTGAGGTCATCCCCATACTGTGCATGTTGCTGCTGGGATCCTGGAGGGACGGGCATATCTTGCGACTCTGATGCGTCCATATCGTGAATGTCGATTTTCATAGCGAGAAGGGGATGTATGACCCAAGAGGTGCCCTGCCGAGTGAGCATGCTCATGTTGGCGAGTACCGTACCATCTATGAGCTCTGATTGGAGGGTGGCAGAGATGTCTTCCCCATCAGTGCATCCCCAATATTCGGCCAGAGGGGTGATAAGGGGGACCTATCATGATGGATCTTGTCGAGCCTCGGGTCCTGAAGTCTTTCAGCACCTTAAAGAAAAAGTAGTCAGGATTGCATCGGATTCCTCGATGCATGCAGTAAATGGCAAAAGGTCCGCCTGAGTGACCTTACCTTGGCTTTCTTTTCGGCTGTGTAGGGTGCCCGTTAGTAGTTTGTGACAAATGCAAAGAGGAGGAACGAAGGCGGTCCCCTTCGGGTTGGCAGGAACATACTGGGAACTGGTAATCTCTTCCCATATTTGACCGGTGGTGAGGGTGGCTGGCCTTTCACAAAATGCCCCCCTGTATTCTACGGTTTGGATCTCTATTGGTTGATGAAATCCCATGAGGACGTTAAACTCATCTAGGACGTTGGTCCGGTAGGCCCTATTCATCCAGTATGTAACTGCTTGGACCGGAGGAACCCCAGGGATCATAGATGGTAGGTCTATGCGTGTAACAGAAGAGAGGAATTCTAGCGTGGCAGTGTGGTGAATGCGGGTGGGTGGATCTCTGAGCAGGAAGTCCCACCCTATGCCCTGGATGTATCTCCTAACATCCTAATCCCAACCAAACATAGTTAGGATCCTGAAGTCTAGCCAAAGCATAGGATGCCAGGCATACTGGCTGATGTTGGCGAATCTAGCCTGGTGCTGCTCCGTTAGCTGAGTGGGAATTTGAGGAGGGGGGATGCTCCTTATGGGTCCCTAGGAGCGTTTCCGACGTATTGACGATTCTCCACGGTCCATTACTCAACCAAAAACACTCAAATATGCAAAGGGGAAGTAAAGGAGGAAGAGGGAATGCAAAAATGGGATGTCATGAACCATTTGAGGTGCCTAAATTTATAGGCAAAAAATCACAGGGGCGGATGACAGTCTGGTGTAGTTGGATGACCATCTGTCCCTAATGGCCACTCTTGGACAGCCGTCCGACTAGGTTGGACGACCGTCTGCCCCCAACGACTACCCCTGGACGACCATCTGCTCTGAGTGGACGACCATCTGGTCCCAACGACCACCCTTGGACGGTCATCTGGCTTAAGTGGACGGTCGTCCGCTCCCTTTTTTTTTTTGAAGGAAATACGACCCTGTTCATCAACATCTATGCATGTAATGTTCATGATATGCATCTTGTAATGCTATTTCAGTTAATATTTTTAGAAAAGTTAACTGATGTGTTCCTGATGGTGAGGTTCTTCAGGTGTCACATTCAGCTATACTGTTTTTGCCGTCATGGATTTGTCATAACCGAAGAATGATCGTGTTGAAGAGCTATTTGGGCATACGAGTGTGTTTCTTCCCCTATTTTGGAATTTCAATCCTCCTATTGATCACTATGTTTCCACATTACCCGATTAATCACTAGAATATCGTAGCGATAAGGGTCAAGAGAAAAGAAGGAAGAGTATGATTAAATCAAAGGTTTGTGTTTTAGAAGGGATTTCTATTTTCAAAACAATGGTATTTGTAAGCACGACTAGCCAAGGTTAGTCAGATTGTTTAGGCTTAGTTTAAACAAACGTTTTTTTGCAAGGTTGCGTCTTTACCTGATTGTTTTGTGGTGCTTATTACAACTCATTGACTTCCCTAGACTGCCCTTCGGGTTTTCAATCTAGGATGTTGTGTTTCGTCCTAACTTTTGTCTATGTTTCCCTTTTTTATTTTGCTTTAGGAACTCTAATGGACTTTGTTTTGTAACCCTATCTTTTGCCTAGACTACCCTTTATTATTGTTCGGGTTTCCTAGCGGGTTGACCCTAACTTTTGCGTAGCCCCCTTTGTGGGTTTCCTACCGATTAAATTTCCCTTTCTTTTTTCTTTTTGGCCTTTGGCTTTTATAGGCTCTTTTTATCATTTTCACAACATTGGCGAAACATGACTTTACTATGACGAGGTAAAACCTTACTTGCGTTTCTAATCAATCAGTATTGGTTAATTTTGTTTTTTTATGATAGCGCGCTTTTAAATTTTAGACTCCTTTTAGAAACGTTTGCTTAACACATGGTTATTAATGAGGCATAGGCATGAATAGTAAGAAAAGAAGCAGATAGTAAGAAATGCATTCTTTATGATCAAAAGGATAATATGTGCCCTGAAAATACTTGGGGGTTGGGCTTGCCCTGGGGAGTAATCTCTAATAGTCATTGGGTTTATATTCCTTTTAAAAATTGGAAGAAGAACACCTAATGACTAAAGTTGCTCTCGATGCTTGTATCCCTCCGCTTCGGAAGATCTGATTCAAGGGGCGGAGAGGAGACTTTCCCTTTCTTCTTATAATAGGGTCATACCCTAGGCCGTGCTTCAAAGGATTGTCCTTGAAATCTGGTGGCTCCCTTATTCCTTGGAATTCCTACCGAGTCCCTGAAAGAATTAATGGTTGAGTTCAAGAGGGGGGGGTGAATTGAACTTAAAAGCTTTTTCACAAAACTTTACTTTCTTTTGGAAGAATGAGTTATCTTTATTCAATTCTTGAAAAGATGATTTGATTTAAAACACAGCAAGCTTATATTCAGAATTTAAAAGAGATGATAGAAAGAAATCAACACACAAATTTATACTGGTTCACTCTAATCCAGAGCTACGTCCAGTTCTTGACAAAACCTGTCAAGTTTTTCACTAATACCAAGTGACAATTACAACCCGTAGATCCTCACCAATCTACACCAAGAACTATCTCTTCAACCTATAAGATAGAATCTTGAAAAACACCCGATAACCAAATCCGATTCTTGTACCAAGTGTAGATTACAATCCAATCTACACAATTCACATGATACAAAAGAATAAGGAAAGAAGAAACCTGGACTTTGAATTCTAATTGCCCGACACCAATTCTAAAGCACTCTCTCGTTGTGAATGACCACAATGTTGATCAAAGCACCTTATGATATGACAAAATCTTGAATGCAGAGAGAAAAACGTAGATGAACGATTCACAGATTGATTTCTCAAATTTTCTCAAGTAGTGTATTGTATTGTATATATCAAAAGTTAGATCAAATCTGTATATATAGAGTAAATCATAGAATCAGGCTGATTCAAGCTGTCAAAAACTGTTTCGGAGAGTCAAAAGATCGATTAGTTTAAAGTAAAACAGTTTAGAAGAGACTCGATCGATTAGAAGCTGAAGTATGATCGATCAGACAGAGTTATGATCGATTAGAAGCGAAGTATGATCGATCAGGCAGAGTTATGATCGATTAAAATGAAACTATGATCGATCAGAATATTATTTCAATCGATTAAAATATCGATTCAATCGATTGATTTCATTTAAAGTTCCATTTAATCGATTAAGACATCGATTCAATCGATTGATTTCATTTAAAGTTCCATTTAATCGATTGATTCGAGTTTTAATGGATTAAAACAACTTAATGAAAAATGACGACACTCTGTTTCAATCAATTGAAAATCATTTCAACAGATTAAATTCCTGCAAATACTTAGTTAAAAAATAGTCTCTCTGTTTCAACAGATTGAAAAATATTTCAACAGATTTATTTTCTAAAAACTCTTAGACTTAAAAAATATCTTTATTTTAACAGATTGAAAAACGTTTCAACTGATTGTTTTTCAGAAAACTCTTAGATTGAAAAATATCTTTCTTTTTCAACAGATTGATTTTCTAAAAACTCTTAGACTTAAAAAATATCTTTATTTTAACAGATTGAAAAACGTTTCAAGCTGATTGTTTTTCAGAAAACTCTTAGATTGAAAAATATCTTTCTTTTTCAACAGATTAAAAAGTATTTCAATTGATTGTTTTTCCAAAACCTTCATATTGAGAAATTTACTAAGTTATTTTAACTTGTTGATTCTGCGAATCAATCAATTGAAAATACGATTATATAGAACCACTTATTACGTTAAGTGATTTTAACCGATTGAAAATCTTTTTCAACAGATTGAAAAACTTAGTTTGTTCTTTTAATGCAGAAAATGATTTTCAATGCTATGCGAAGATTAAGACGCTTCATCACAACATATAATGGCCTATCAAGGGATTAAGTGCTCAAGCTAAAAAACCTAATCATCTACACACCCACAACCTAAACTAAATTTATGTCTTCATCAAATTATATCTAAGTCTTCATCAAATCCACCAAGTGCTTCAATCTCCCCTATTTGATGGAGACAAATAACCACTGCACCTGCATAAAATCGGACCGAGAGACATGCATACTAGAGACATATATTTTGTGATGTGGTGTGTGTGTAGTGGCAGTTTTAATCAAAATAATTCTCCCCCTATTTGATTGCATCAAATAGGTTGTCATGGATACGGTCCAATGGGGCCACTTGAGAACCCCCAAATAAAAAGCGAGAATATAAAACCAACTAAGAAAAGAAAAAAAACGGAATTATCAGCGAGACATTGATCGGTAAACTTCAATCATCTCCGGGACCTGGGTTGAATTGTATTTCCACAATTCGTTGTAAATGTCTTCAAGTTGATTATCGATGTCTTGGAACCTTGCAATAAAATTCTCATCCAAATAGTGCTTGTCGAGCCCTTATAGGCTGTAGTCATATTCATATGCCTCCTTTGATCGGCTTGAAGTTGATTCATTTGCTTGCAGCATTGTTCTTTCAAGCTGTGACGAGAGGTGTGCCACGGTCGGGGGTGGATTATATGGAATCATCTCCAGCGGGATCACTTCTTCCATAGGATCGGATGGATGAGCTCCGAAGTGCCAGGAATATCGGTGTTGATATTTTCTTCCTCTTGTTCATCTTCATCACTTTCTTCATCTCTTCCGGCATCCTCCTTGGAGACCCACTCACCATCAACTTTCATAAATCCCATTTTGTGAAGCATAGAGTTATTTATTTCGTTTGTTGAACGAAGCTGTCTCAACAAGTTCTCCTTCAAGATCAACACCAAAATATGTTAAAAATTTGGAAATCGAGTATAGCATAGGGGTACTGAAATCATCGAGTCTTTTTGCCTTGATCATGTGGTCTTTGATGACAAAAACCCAGTTCACCGAATCCTGTGGTGAATGCAATACATTAGTACTAAATCTCCCTCATTTAGCACCGCATGATTGCTCCCCCTCGGAGTGAGCTGCCAAGACACAATGCGAGGCAAGCAACCTTTCTTCCAATTTTAGTTTCCCGGTATTGAACGAGTTGACGAGTCATGCCTATTCTTCATGCATGACCGAAAATATTGAACCTTATTAAATTCCTCCACATCGAAGTACACCCTTTGGTGACTTTCACTCCTAAATCCTTTAAACCGGCAACCTCATTCCGGATGTTAGGAGTAATCTCAATGTCCACACCTTTAACTTGGGTTTTCAAGGTGGAACCTTCAAAGGACAAATTTGTGAAGAAAACTTTGATTAAGTCGGGATAAATCCTACCAGTCCAACTCCGAAACTTCGAAGCTTTTGATGTTGCGGCGACTTTACGATGCCTCTAAATCCTTCGACATCAAACCAGGAAAACTTTAACGACTTTGGTATGTTGACTTGTTTTACGCTCAACTCATGAATAAACAGATTCATTTGCTCTTGGTCCCAGTTGAACCAAGTCTCAATCCTTCCTTCAACATTTTGTTCTGCTAGAACAGAAGACGACTCGCCCACTGCTTGATTTCTCTCTTCCGGACTTCGATCGTTTGAACATGCTTGATGAGCAAAACAGAGAGGAACAGAAAGAAAGAGTTCAAGTTAAGGAAATAGGAATACGAAATCGTTTGACTTTAGGATTTTGTCTTTAGTCTTTTTGTGATCTTGCACGGTGATGATAAAGGTGGAGAGAGAAGAGTTTGATACTGAAACACTTAATTACCTTCGCAGTATGTATCCAATCGAGTCGATCAGTATTAAAGGAAGTGGTTGAGATTTTATCTTATTGTAAATGAGTTCAACCTAATCTGCAGAAATTACTTGTGTGCGAGCCAATTCATTTAATTTCAATTAATCAATTGATTTTTCACGTAACCAATTGATTTCGCACTTCGCAGAAATTCATAAGTGAAATAAACCAATTGAATCGATGAATAAATCGATTGATTTTGCAAAGGAAAATTAAGCAAAGTACCATTAGTGAATTCAATCGATTGAATCGAAGATTTAATCGATTGATTTATAGAAGAAAATTTGCGAGCTACGGGGTTAGTGAAATAAATCGATTAAAAGCGTATCTAATCGATTGAACTAATAACATATCAATACCGAGTAAGAAACGGGAAATCAGCAGATTATTTCGCAGTTTCAATCGATTAAAACAAATAATATCAAGTTATTCATGCAATTATTAATCGATTGAACTTGTTATCGGCTTGTTAAAAGACATACAATTACTATAAAGAATCGGTTATACAATACTAGATATATCTAGAATTCCTAATTCGAGTCCTAAGCATATTAAGTCTATCTCTAGGAAGTGGTTTAGTGAATAAATCAGCTAAGCTGTTTTTCAGATTCAACAAATAATATCTCACAGTCACCCCTAGATACGTGTTCTCTAATAAAGTGATGTCTAATTTCAATATGCTTAGTTCTAGAGTGTTGAATAGGATTCTTAGTTAAGTTTATCGCACTAGTATTGTCACAAACCGGAGGTACCTTGTTTAGAGTCACTCCATAATCTGTTAGTTGTTGCTTGAGATAAATGCTTTGAGCACAACGGCTCCAGTTGCAATATATTCAGCTTACTGCGGTTGACGAGCAACACACACTTGCTTTTTGTTGTGCCACGATATAAGACTGCTCCCTAGTAGATGACAAGTACCGAGGTACTTTTTCGTCCAATCTACATCCTGCAAAGTCGAGAATCGAGAAAATCCAACAAGCTTAAGGGACGCACCTTCAGGATACCATAGTCCAACATTGATCTGTTCCCTTAAGGTACTTCAGAATCCTTTTGGTAGCGATAAGATGTGATTCCTTTGGATTTGCACGAAATCTTGCACACGAGACATACACTAAACATAATGTCGGGTCTACTAGCGAGTTAGATATAGCGAGAGAACCAATCAAACCTCTATATTTAGTTTGATCAACAGATTTCCCTTTTTCATCTAAATCTAAACGACGGTTAGTAGACATTGGTGTAGAGGATTCCTTGCAATTGTGCATATCAAATTTCTTTAACGAGTTCATTGCGGTATTTAGATTGACTAAGAAAAATGCCATTTGTTAATTGTTTAACACTGTAGACCAAGGAAGAAATTCAATTCTCCCATCATAGACATTTCAAATTCACTTTGCATTTCTTTTACAAACTTATTACACATGGCATTATTGGTGGAACCGAAAATGATATCATCTACATACACACACGCAGAATAATGTCGGTTCAGATTTCTTAATGAACGAGTTTTATCAACCTCACCTCGCTTGTACCCTTGATCAATTAGGAAGTTACTTAACCTCTCATACCATTGTCTAGGTGCTTGCTTTAAACCATAAAGGGCCTTTTTCAATTTGTAGACATGGTCAGGATGTTTGTGATCTTCAAACCCAGGAGGTTGAGAAACATACACTTCTTCATTGATAAGTCCATTAAGAAAGGCACTCTTTACATCCATACGTAGTAATCTGAAACCATTCAAACAGGCATAAGCTAATAATAATCTAACGAGCTTCAAGCCTAGCTACAGGTGCAAATGTTTCATCAAAATCAATGCCCTCTTGTTGGTTATACCCTTTGGCTACCAACCTAGCTTTATTCCTAGTGATAATGCCGTGTTCATCTAGCTTGTTTTTGAATACCCACTTAGTACCAATTATATTGATATCTTTGATTTTAGGAACTAATTCCCACACTTTATTTCTTTCAAATTGATTAAGCTCATCATGCATGGCACTAACCCGAGTATTCATCATTTAATGCTTCTTTAACTGTCTTAGGCTCTATTTGTGAAATGAATGCCATATGATTACGAGAATTGATTAAGAGAATGTCTAGTAGATACTCCCTTATTAATTTGCCCGATGACATTGTCTAGAGAGAGATTTCTTGGGACAATCCACTCTTTAGGAAGCTCTTCCAGAACATCTTCTTCCTGTTCTACAGTAATTGTAGATGGATCAGCTTTTGCAGAGTCCACAGATGGATCACCCTCTTCAACGGTATCGTTGATCTGTGCTCTTGGGACATTTCAAGCTGATAAGAATTATCAGTTAAATCTTCTTCATCAGCGATACTCGTTGATCTATTACTGCACAACTCGAGAAAACTCATTAAACACAACATGTACAGATTCTTCAAGCTGATTTCAATCTTAAATTGTAAACTCTATATGCATGGCCGAATTTCATTTGGACGTTTTGAAAATGATTTTCGATAACAAACTGATTAAACAAATTATTTTACTAATTTGGTCTTTAATATTCGTTTTGAAAATGCAATAGTAAAATGATCGATTAATACTTGAAAGAATCGATTGTTTACGTATTGGAAGAGATCTAGAAGATGATACCGAAATTTAAATCGATTAAAACGAAAATGAGTCGATTAAATTTGATACCTTAGTGATTTTAGTTGATATAAATTCATTCTAATCGATTAAAACAGCTAAAACTCAAATCATGAGAACATTTTAATCGATTGATTCGCATTTCAATCGATTAAAGCTATACGGACAGATTTACTAATATCTTCCGTAAGTTATTTTAATCGATTAATACTTGGTTTATATCAATTAAAACAATCAGTTTAGACAAACAGAACCTGATTCGTAGCTACGAACTTCAAGGGATTCCCAGACTTTGTTCCTGCAAAACAAGTTAAGAATTTTTACTGGTACCCTTTATGATTCTTGGGTCCAATTAGGTTATTTGAAATGAATTAATTTTTGGAACCCATCTCTTCCTTCCTTGCGGCACAAAATATTTCCTAGCATGACAGAATTTTATAGTATGTCCTTTCTTCATGCAGTAATGACAGGATGAGAAAGGGGATGCTGTTGTTTTTCTATATGAAAAGAAGTTCAAATATTTCTTAGTTTTTACCCCATTCCTAGGTTTGTACCCGATTCCAGAACGTTCAAAAACACAATTTTGAGATCCAAGAAGTGCATCTAAATTCTCTTTACCTTGAGTAAACTTAGACAAAGTTTTAATCAAGTAATCAACCTTATCTTGCGAGAATAATACATTTTTCACACTTCTTATTAGCGACAACATTATTCGCGAGATGCATAGATTATATCTAGATGTTCTAAATCTGTTTTGCTTTCTAATAATTCATTTTCCAGAACTTTAACTCTATTTTCTAACCGAGTTATTTAAACCTTTCAACCGATTATTTGTATGAGATAAATTTACGGCTTCACTATGCATTTCATTGAAAGCATTCGAGTAATGTCTTGTAATTCATTTCATTTTACGTAGAAGTTGAACTTACATGTGATGAAGAGGATTCACGGCCAGCCATCAAACACAAGTTTACCTCTTCACCTTCGGATTCGAAGCTGGAAGAAGATTCATTGTCTTGCCAAGCTATGTAGGCCTTTTTCCGTTTGTATCTTGAATCTTTCTTATTCTGATTCTTGGTCTTTTACGGACAGTCGCTCCTTATGTGACCCTGTTTACCACAAGAATAACAAGTAATATTATTTTGAACAGATTCGAGTCTTTCTATCATTGTACCTTTTTACTTGGCCGGTCTTGTTCTTTCTTCTCGAAATTTCCCGAATTTCTTAACCAATAAAGTCGGGTTCTCTGATTCATCTTCTTCGAGATCCATTGTTTTCTTCAATTGTCTTGAGAACAATATTTCTACTTTTCTTTTCTGCATTCTCTTGTTCTTTGAACCGATTGATTTCCAACTCATGTTCCCTTAACTTACTAAAAAGTGAGGCGGTAGTCATTTCGAGTCAAATCTCTTGATTCGGATATTGCTTGTCACCTTTGGTTGCCAAGTTCTGTCCAAACACTTCGGTATTTTGATATTCAACTCCTCCTTGTCAAAGGTCTTCCCTAGCCCGATCAAATGATTAACTATGTGCGTGAATCTTTTACGCACATACGCAATTGTCTCCCCTTGCTGCATTTTAAACAACTCATAGTCCCTGATTAACTCATGCTTTCTTGCCCTTTTCACATCGAGATGTTCCTTCATGTGTGACCTCTAGAATTTCCCACATCTCTTTGGCGAAGCACATCTGAGACACCCTGAAAAACTCATCAAGATTTAAGGCGAGAGGTAATAATATTCTTTGCGAGTATAATCATATTGCACTCTCCTATTTTACTGCATCGGTCAACTCACTCCAACTTTTCTCAACAGTTTTACCATCTACTATATGAGTTGGTTTAAAAGGACCATTAACAATTGTTTCCCAAATGCCTCTATCAAGGGATTCAATAAAGATTTTCATTCTAACCTTCCGGAAAGAATAATTCACACCGGCAAAAAGTGGAGGCACTGTTTATGGAGGCTCCTTCGAAAAATTCATCTTTCCCTCGGCCATTGGACCGATTACTTGAGTAACTTACAAGAACCAGCTCTGATACCAATTGAAAGAATTAATGGTTGAGTTCAAGAGGGGGGGGGGTGAATTGAACTTAAAAGCTTTTTCACAAAACTTTACTTTCTTTTGGAAGAATGAGTTATCTTTATTCAATTCTTGAAAAGATGATTTGATTTAAAACACAGCAAGCTTATATTCAGAATTTAAAAGAGATGATAGAAAGAAATCAACACACAAATTTATACTGGTTCACTCTAATCCAGAGCTACGTCCAGTTCTTGACAAAACCTGTCAAGTTTTTCACTAATACCAAGTGACAATTACAACCAGTAGATCCTCACCAATCTACACCAAGAACTATCTCTTCAACCTATAAGATAGAATCTTGAAAAACACCCGAGTAACCAAATCCGATTCTTGTACCAAGTGTAGATTACAATCCAATCTACACAATTCACACGATACAAAAGAATAAGGAAAGAAGAAACCTGGACTTTGAATTCTAATTGCCCAGCACCAATTCTAAAGCACTCTCTCGCTGTGAATGACCACAATGTTGATCAAAGCACCTTATGATATGACAAAATCTTGAATGCAGAGAGAAAAACGTAGATGAACGATTCACAGATTGATTTCTCAAATTTTCTCAAGTAGTGTATTGTATTGTATATATCAAAAGTTAGATCAAATCTGTATATATAGAGTAAATCATAGAATCGAGACTGATTCAACTGTCAAAAGCTGTTTCAGAGAGTCAAAAGATCGATTAGTTTAAAGTAAAACAGTTTAGAAGAGACTCGATCGATTAGAAGCTGAAGTATGATCGATCAGACCGAAGTTATGATCGATTAGAAGCTGAAGTATGATCGATCAGACCGAGGTTATGATCGATTAGAAGCTGAAGTATGATCGATCGAGACAGAAGTTATGATCGATTAAAATGAAACTATGATCGATCAGAATATTATTTCAATCGATTAAAATATCGATTCAATCGATTGATTTCATTTAAAGTTCCATTTAATCGATTAAGACATCGATTCAATCTATTGATTTCATTTAAAGTTCCATTTAATCGATTGATTCGAGTTTTAATGGATTAAAACAACTTAATGAAAAATGACGGCACTCTGTTTCAATCGATTGAAAATCATTTCAACAGATTAAATTCCTGCAAATACTTAGTTAAAAAATAGTCTCTCTGTTTCAACAGATTGAAAAATATTTCAACAGATTGATTTTCTAAAAACTCTTAGACTTAAAAAATATCTTTATTTTAACAGATTGAAAAACGTTTCAAGCTGATTGTTTTTCAGAAAACTCTTAGATTGAAAAATATCTTTCTTTTTCAACAGATTGATTTTCTAAAAACTCTTAGACTTAAAAAATATCTTTATTTTAACAGATTGAAAAACGTTTCAAGCTGATTGTTTTTCAGAAAACTCTTAGATTGAAAAATATCTTTCTTTTTCAACAGATTAAAAAGTATTTCAATTGATTGTTTTTCAGAAACCTTCATATTGAGAAATTTACTAAGTTATTTTAACTTGTTGATTCTGCGAATCAATCAATTGAAAATACGATTATATAGAACCACTTATTACGTTAAGTGATTTTAACCGATTGAAAATCTTTTTCAACAGATTGAAAAACTTAGTTTGTTCTTTTAATGCGAGAAAATGATTTTCAATGCTATGCGGAAGATTAAGACGCTTCATCACAACATATAATGGCCTATCAAGGGATTAAGTGCTCAAGCTAAAAAACCTAATCATCTACACACCCACAACCTAAACTAAATTTATGTCTTCATCAAATTATATCTAAGTCTTCATCAAATCCACCAAGTGCTTCAGTCCCTGACCTGGGCGGTACCCGTATTTTGATTTCATATGTGCCACCTTCATATTGTTAGGAAGTCTTTCAATATTGGCGATTTCTAGCACTTGAAAGGATGTTTCAATGGTCTCTTCAGCTGCATCCACATAGGGTAGGGTAGACGGCTTGCTGATCAAGATGTCGTCTTCATCTTGAATTGTGACCAGTTTGTCACCTACCACGAATTTGATTCTTTGGTGGAGCATTGAAGGGATCACTTTGGCGTCGTGAATCCAAGATCTGCTGAGGAGGCAACTGTAAGCAGGAGTGATGTCCATCACATGGAAATCCACATTGAAGATAGTAGGACCTATTCGGATTGGCAGGTTGATTTCCCCCACTACTTCACGTCTTGATCCGTCGAACGCTCGAACGAAGGTGTTGCTTGGGTGCATATGGGCTCCTTGTATCGTCAATTTGTCGAGTGTGCAATTAGGCATGATGTTCAGGGATGACCCATTATCCACAAGGACTTTGGCGATGAGATATTCTCTACACTTGACGGATATGTGTAAAGGCTTGTTATGGCTTGACCCTCCAGGAGGGAGATCTTCATCGGTGAAGGTAAGATGATCATTGGCTATAATATTGCAAATAATCCCTTCGAACTTGTCTTGGGATATGGTATGCGACACATAGGTTTCGTTCTAGACCCTCAGCAGTGCATTCCGGTGTGGTTTCAAACTCATTATTAAAGATAACAAAGTTATCTTCACAAGCGTGCAGTTGAGTGGGTCTATGATGGAGTACTCACTTTGCTTTATGAATTGGAGTAATTCATCAGCCTCCTCCTTGGATTCTTATTTGCTTTCTTCTTCGGTTTCTTTATTTTTTCCTTTATTTTTTGGGGCGTCTTCTTCTGACTCCTTGGGAGAGTAGATTCGTCTGCTTCTGGTCATGTTTCCATGGTACAACTTTATTTGATTCGTAGGGGAAAGGACGAGGCATAAATAATCGTAGTGGTGTCCTAGTCCCTTCTTCTTTATTGATCATGATAACCAGCAGTTGAGGTTTATTGTCTTCTTTAGGTGGCTCAACCGTTGAGGAGAGACTGATGATGAGTGATTTTCTTTCCATTTTTCTGATTTATGAAAACACATCAGTTAACCTTTCCTTTTTATTATCTTATTAATTTTAAGCAAGGAGGGATATGTGAATGAATGCGAGATGAATGCAATAAATAGTTGTAAAGATAAACAAAAGGTGATTTTATTCATAAAGGAAAAAGTGTACATTCCCCTAGACCATGCTACGAAGCACATTTTGGCATAAACGGAAAAGCCTAAAGAAACCCTCAGGCGGGTTCTGATTCCTACGTAATTCCCCTTCGGCTTCCCGTACATGACGAGTAAGTGCTTCGGACTGTCGATGGACTGGCTGGCTCATATCTTCACTATAGTTTTTAGCCTCCTTTATCTTTGCCTCTTGATGGACGACCAAGGCCTGTAAGTTATCGAGTTTCTCGATGACTCGGTCTCTTTCTTGCAGAACTTGGCCGTACTGAGCTAATCTGTCTCTCTCTCTTTGCATCGTAGCTCAGCCAAGTTCCTATTAATTCTTTGGGTGGTTTCCCACCTTCGTTGTGCTTCAGACCGAGTCCTTTCAAGGTCTTGTTGCATCATCTTGGTCGCCTGTACCTGGTTTTCATATTCGGCCACAAGGTGTGCTAGTTTGGTCGTCATCTCTTGGAGTTGATTATCCGAGTTTACTCTAGTAACTTTAGATGCTCAGATAACCTCCTCGTTGGAGTCAGCACACTGGTCCTTGAGACGCTCTATCTCTTGGTCTTTCTTCTTGCACTGCCTTTGCAAACTGTTAATGGTAAGGATAGACTCTTGTTCTTTCTCCTCAAGGGCCCTCAACTAGACTCCCATTATTTCTATCTTTTGGGTCAAGGCATCGACTTGGGTTTGTAGTTCTCCATTCACTGATGGTGAGGGGAGTGGAGCGGGTGGTTGTGGCACCCTTCTATCTTTCCTACATTCCTCATAGTCACTGGAAACAACAACTCAAGCCTTGCCAAGCTCTTCATCCCCTATGTAGACTGGTCTCTCCCATGCTCTTCGGATTGCAGGAGCATCCTTGAAGCTGCTGGAATTACAAAAGAAACACAGTCCCCCAATTTCTTCCCATGTTGGCATGGTCTAGGTCCACATAAGTTGCCTCATGGCTATCTTTGGGGAATAAGCTATGCAGCCCCTAAGGCCCAACAATGGTACATTCGGGTGATCTCCGCATCTGATGAGAACAGGACCAGGTCGGAACCAAGGACATGCCCAAGATATGTGATCTATGTTCCAGTGTTCCAACTCGATCTTCCAGTCCATGGTGTGGCGACGACAAAGAGGGATCTTTGAGAAACTCCTCAAAGGGTCGGGGAATTCTCCCATGTGACTTGAGGCATAGAAGTGAGTGATGCCCTAAACATACAATAATGTAGAACAACATCAAAGTGTTTTTCCTTGCTTGTGATGACAGAATTCTACTGAAAGCAAGGTGTCGGCAAGAAGCGCAGGCACGAGACTCTTCAAATGTACATCCCAGGCAAAGAAGGCATCCATCACGGCATGATCCACGGTGTTGTTATGGAAAGGGAATAAAAAGGTCCCAAACACAATTACTGCTAGAGTCTTGTTGAATGTGGACCAATCTCCTTTATCAGCCAGAGAGGATAAATGGTCTTCTAAAAGTGATATCTTCCACCCTTGAACGCTCCCTTTTCCCTTCAGGGCAGACTGTGGAAGTGGTAATTGGATAAGGTGAATGACCTTGTTCAACGAGATATAAGCTCCCTAGCTAATGTAGACCCTGGCTGACTTGGGCCATCTAATCATAAGCTCATACTCTTCCAAGGTCGGAACCAAATCAAACTGAGGGAACTCAAAGCAATGAGTCTGGAGCTCCAAAAGTGGATCAAGACTCTGACAAACACGTGGTCGACGCAGATTTTCAAGAGGTCTAGGATTCGTCCGTAAGATCTCTCGAAGTCGGATCGAACATCCGGCGGCATCAATGCGCATAACTGCTCCAATCTCTCGACACAGGAACGAGGAATATCCACTTTTCCAAACTGTCTACTGTTGGATCCCTCCATTTTTCTAGAAACGGCAAAATGCATGCTATGAGTATGATGCTTTCGCATGCATGAAAGTGTGGTTTTTTTCTAAACATTATCATGTTTTATTTTCTACATGGTGCATGATAGTGTTTTTTGCTGTATGTATTTTTTGATGAAAATGAAACTACCTATATGGATGATGGATTCGATGCTTATGTTAGAAATATAGGCTGAGATCAAGAGGGAGGGTGAATTGATCTTTGAAAGATTTTCGCAATTAACAGATTATCTATTTCAAAGATTAAGAAATCTGACCAATTCTTGAATTACACAGCAAGCAATCAAAAATAAATGCAGTCACAGAATTAAAGAAGAGAAAGGTTTAGAAAGATATCACCAAGGTTTATACTGGTTTACCCAATCCCAGGGCTACGTCCAGTCTCCAGCCAAATTCCAGCTGGGTTCCACTAGATTGAATGTTTTACAGATTACAACCTTAATCTCACACTCAATCTACCACAAGAACCACAATTCCAGTTCCTGCACCTAACCTTTCACCAAGAACCAAATTCCAGTTCTTGAGCAACTCCTGTAGCCAAATTCCAGCTACAGAAACCAGTGCCCACAATTCCAGGCACTCACAATACAGCAAAAGAAAGTAAAGAAACAAGTAGAAGAAACTAAGAACGCTCAAATCAGTTTTATGCAGCTCTGCAGTATGTGTTTCTTCTTCAAAAGAATGCAATTTGCCTCAAGAAAGAGCTTTAATGAACTTCACAAAAACTAGCGTGATTCTCTCTTGAAAGTAGCACTTTTGATTGCTTGATTGATTGCTAAAGATGTGTAAAAGATGTGTTTTAAAAAAGTTAAAACAACTCTATTTATATAGAAGATTTTCAAATCTGCTGGTTTAATTAATCTGTTAAAATAATCTTTTAATCTGTTAAAAATCTTGTTTTAATCTGTTAAAACTTCTTTTAATCTATTAAAACGTTCTTGATTATTTTCCAGATTTGTTTTAACTGATACAACAACGTTTATGTCAATTAAAACCCTTTGTAAAAAATATTCCAATCTGTTTTAATCGATTGTTTCGACTTTCAATCGATTAAAATACTGCAAAACATTTTTATACATTTTTCTAAATGATTTTAACTGATAAAAATATGTTTTAATCGATTAAAACGCTGTGTAGAAATTCTCTTAAGTTGTTTTAATCGATTGAAACACAATTTAATCGATTAAAATAATTCTGATCGGTCATAACTCAATTCTGATCGATCATATCTGGTTCTGATCGGTCATAACTCAATTCTGATCGATCACACAGTACTTCAAGTGGTTTTAATCGATTATTTCGAAGTTATATCGATTAAAATACTGCCAGAACACTTTTCTGAACATTTTAAGCAATTTTAATCGGTTATTTCGAAATTATATCAGTTAAAAACCTGTTACAAAAGTATTAAGAACATTTTAGTTGATAAAGTTTATATGCTATTAGTTAAAATAGTTGGTTAAGAAAACTTTTATCAAAATACTTTGTTTTTAACCATTTAAACATTTTTTTAGAGGCATTTGCAAAATCTTTTAAATGAAGAAACCTCATGCAGCAGAAAGAAAAAAATGATTATACCTAAGCAGAGCTGCAGACACATTAATCCCTCTATTCTTTTATCTAAGAGACTTTTGATTGCTACAAAGTTGCCTTTAACTTCATTTTTGTCTTCATCAAATCAACAAGATCTTTGTCAAAGTAATTCAATAAGATCTTCATCACTTTCAGCTTAACACCATGAAGGGGACCCCATTTCCTCTTATCATGGTTGGTAATTGATTTATTTGGTTTTTTAAAACCTTTTATCTCTTCTGTCGAATTGCGTAGTTACTTAGCTTACAAAGAACCTGAAACCAGGCTAGCTAAAAGGTAGACTGTCCGAGATAAAAATGGTTATTGCGAAGAATGGTTTTACCATCCCTTGTCTCTTCTATCGGACTGCGTGGCTACTTAGCTTACAAAGAACCTGAAACTAGGTTAACTAAAAGGTAGACTGTCCGAGATAAGGGTGTTTATTGTGAAAAGGTTTTTGAGATTTTGTTTTATATATTTTTTTTGTTGTTGTATGATTATGTTATGCAACAATCAAATGCAACAATCAAATGCAACAAACAAATGCACAAACAATTCACTCATCCGCGAACAAAGTGACGTTGTTTAATTACGAGGTAGGGATTTCCTGCAGAAAAGTACATTGGCAAAGGTAGATTCTAACTGTTCTCACCAAGGCCAAGCCCCCAAGGTGCCCCCATTATAGGGACCCTTCAATCTCTCAGTCTTTGAACCATGCATGGAAAAAAGGCCTTGTCAACGTTCTTAGACCAAGAGAAGAAGGTTATCACCGTGAGTGGTGGTTTCCGACAACGACCTATTGGCACTAAGGCCATTACCATGGTCGGTCGTACCTGCCACCCACTCCCTATGTGTATTCACTCTTGCCCCCGGGTATAGAGGGACTGTTGTGTGCAAGGGTTTGTGTACAGTTTATTTCAGACAATTGCAGAAAATAAGCATACAACAATTATTAAAGCCAAACAGTAAAGTATGTCATAAAACAAGAAAGGGTAAAAGCATAATTTCTAGTTTTTATTTCTTAAGCTAGTCCATCACTAAATGGGATCAACTCTCTAGCTTCCCCAGTGGAGTCACCATCTGTCGCCGCCGTCAGAAGAGGCGGTCGGAGCGACGCGATGGGTTTAGATTGACTTGCGTTTTTTGAAGGAAGTGGTTCAACGCCTTTAGGCTGTCTGATAACCGGGCTGGACCTAAAGGCGAGATTTTCGAAAAGGTTTGAGGAGTCGCCATCAGTGTTTTAACCTTACACACCGAAAAAGGTAAAAAAAAAAAAAAAGCAGAAGGCAGTGGTTTTAGAAAAAAAACCAACTTTGGTCATTACAACCAGAGTCGGGTAAGGGAGTTAGTTACGTGTGGGAAAGGTGTTAGCACCCCCACAACGCCCCTTTTGGGTTCCCTATGATGGACTAGTCTAGAAAATAAATACTTAAAGAAATTATGCTTTTACCCTATTAGTCTATCTACTTGCAAACTTTAAATGTTTACATCACCCTATTATCTAATGCACATAAAGAAAGCAGTAAAAAGAGAGAGAGAATAGGGAAGGAACCTCCGAAGAAAGCTTTATATTAACCCTTCGAAACTTGAGGATGCTTTTTGGCAGTCTTCGCACTCTATAGGCACGCTCCTCCCGCAAAAGAAAGAAAAGTCACTCTACCGAGGGTCGGACGTCTCAATAGGAGACTTCCTTAATCGATTTCAACTTTAAATGGAAATCGGAAAACTCACTCGAACTCCGGAATAATGCTCAGAGTCACTCTAAAGTGCCAAAAGGCTTCCTAGAGAATGGTAGGAGTGAAAAGGTGTGAAATTTCGAGGAATGGGAGCTCCTATTTATAGGGAACCAGACCAGGAAAAAGTGGACGACCTTCTAGACTTAGTGGATGATAGTCCATGGCAAAAAGTGCCATGGATGGTCGTCCATGTAGTGTGGACGGCCATCCATGGCCAAAAGTTGTCATGGATGGCCGTCCATAGCCATAAAGTTGGCATGGACGACCGTCCAAGCTAAGTGGACGACCATCTGCTGTCTCTGACGGATTTTTTTATTTTTATTGCCTCTAAAAAGCTTCCCTATCTTAAATGGAACCTAGAAAAAGCTACTAGGGACTTAGTAAAGTCTTGACCATTGTCAAGATTTGGGGTCTATAGTAAGGAATCTTGAAGGTTGGGTGACGCTTCGCCTTGACCATTGTCAATGTGACAAGGCTTGACCAATCAATTGGCTCATTATACATGATGACATGGATAATGCGAAGGTCAGCAGAAGAACATTGTGCATGGTTGGTTGCTCGAGAATACAGAATCCATACAAGAAGATGCACCAACATGCATTCTTCTTTCTTCAAAGGTCCAGCCAAAAGTTGTCTGCCAATTTCCATGACAGGATTGCGAAAAAAAGAACGGTAGGCCAGAATGCGATTAAAATCCTCTAAATCAGTGAGGACATTTACAACATCATATCTTATAGGAAAATGAGCAACATTTTCCCAAATATCATCATCAAGGATGATGGTTACACCCTTGACTCTAGAAGTAGCAACACGATCCCTATATTTGAAGCGAGAATAGAACACCCGAACTAAATCTGGATAGTATGTACCTTGCATCTCGATAAAGGGAAGAACACCTTGTTACTCAAGGAGATTGGGAAAGTTGAATCCCCTATTTATGAATTGATCTCCAAGAAGAAATTTAGGAGTAATAATACCTTTTCTTTCCAGAAATTTAGAAATTCCTGTCTTTCGTCATCATCAAAAATCCATCCTTCAAGAGAATTAGGGTGGGGATGAGAAGCAGGAGCGGATCTTCTCCTTGTTGGAATCTTTCTATGGGAAGATGAAGCCATTTAGAATGAAAAGAGAGGAAGATAAGGAGTTTTGAAGACAAGTAAGGCTTTGAAGAGACAAGAGAGCTTAGAATGTGTGAAGAATGATTTGATTCGAAGTTTGGAAGTGTTTGGATGTGAATTTGAGCCCTCCTATATATAGAAAATCATCCGAACGGCCATAAAAGGCTAGTTTGAGGAGAATTAAAGCAAAAAGAGCCATTACAAACGATTAATTTATCTCCAACAACGTAGGATAATCGATTATCACCCCCTGATAATCGATTATTTCTTCATCCCTGCCCGGAAAATGCATGGATAATCGATTATCTGGCTTGATAATCGATTATTCCAGAGAGAAATCACTGATTTGGCTCAATTTTGTATAGATAACCGATTATTACCCCAAATAATCGATTATTACAGAAAGATTTTTCATGAATCACTCATTTAAGCCTCAATAATCAATTATTACTCAATATAATCGATTATTACAGAGAGATTGACAAATTTAACATGTATTAGACACAGGATAATCGATTATTACCCTATATAATCGATTATTCCAGTACAAAATGCAAAAATTTTACAATTAAGCAGAGTTTAGACTATTTCTAATATTCCTAAGTCTCTTCTAAGTTCATAAAACCTATCCTTCGGAAGAGGTTTGGTAAATAAGTCTGCTAACTGATGTTTTGTGTCTATATACTCAATCTTACAATTGCCTTTAGAAATGTGATCTCTTAAAAAATGATGCCTAATCTCAATGTGTTTGGTTCTAGAATGCATGACAGGATTCTTTGTGAGATTAATAACACTTGTATTATCACACATTAATGGAATATCACTTAGAAAAATATTATAATCTTCTAGTTGTTGTTTCATCCATAAAATTTGAGCACAACAATTTCAAGTTGCAATATATTCAGCCTCAGTTGTGGATAAAGCAACACAAGCTTGTTTCTTAGAATGCCATGAAACTAAAGATGATCCTAATAGATGACAGGTACCACTCGTGCTTTCTCTATCTACTTTACAGCCTCCATAATCGGCATCAGAATAACCTAATAAGCTAGGAGAAGCTTCAGATGGATACCATAAACCAAATCATGTAGTTCCTTTTAAATATTTTAACATCCTTTTTACTATAGTTAAATGAGATTATTTTGGACATGCTTGAAATCTAGCACACATACATACATATTGCATGATATCAGGTATACTTTCATTTAAATATAATAGGGATCCTATCATACCTCTATACATTGATTGATTAATTTCCAAACCTGAATCATCCTTATCCAAATAGCAGGAAGTTCCCATTGGTGTATGTGTAGCTTTTGCAGTATCCATCTCAAATTTCTTGAGAATCTCTTTGCAGTATTTGGTTTGAGACACAAAGGTGTCATCTTTAAGTTGCTTAATTTGAAGTTCAAGAAAGAAGGTTAATTCTCTCAACATTGACATTTCAAATTCACCCTGCTTTATCTTAGCAAATCCTTCACACAAGGAATTATCAGTTGATCCAAAAATAATATCATCAACATATACTTGAACTAACAGAATATGTTCTTTTACTTTCTTAATAAACAGGGTGGAATCAATTTTTCCTCTAGAAAAATCATTTGAAATTAGAAAACTACGTAATCTTTCATACCAAGACCTAGGAGCTTGTTTCAAACCATATAAAGCTTTCTTCAGTTTAATAATATGATTAGGATATTTAAAATCTTCAAATCCAGGGGGTTGTTCCACATATACTTCCTCTTTGTTAAACCCATTTAAAAATGCACTTTTAACATCCATTTGATATAGTTTAAATTTCATCAATGAGGCATAAGCAAGAAGTAGGCGTATAGCCTCTAACCTGGCAACAGGAGCATAGGTTTCATCATAATCAATACCTTCCTCTTGACAATAACCTTTGGTAACAAGTATAGCTTTGTTCTTTGTTATATTTCCATATTCATCAAGTTTGTTTCTAAATACCCATTTTGTTCCAATAACTTGATGAGATTCTTCTCTTAGAATTAATTCCCAGACTTGGTTTCTTTCAAATTGATTTAGTTCTTCTTGCATTGCAATGCACCATTGGTCATCTTTGAGAGCTTCCTCAATACTTTTGGGTTCAATCTATGAAACAAAAGCTACAGACATACAAAAATTTGTCATATTTCTAGTTCTTACCTCTTTTGAAATATCACCAATTATTTTGTCCATTGAAAGTCCTCTTGGTGGTTTCCACTCTTTTGTCAATTTAGGTTGTTGAGATGGCTCATTCTCATTTAAGTACATTTCTTCTAAAGCTTCTCTTATGTACTCATCATCACCTGTATATTCTTTATTTGACTAAGAGGATTTCCCTCAAGGTCTACAATTTCATCAAAGGTAACATATACAGATTCTTCAATATTCAAAGTTCTTCTATTGAATACTCTATATGTTTTGCTAGTCAGTGAAGAACCTAATCGACTTTTGAGTCAAATTTTCCTAAGTTATCTTTTCCATTATTTAAAACAAAGCATTTACATCCAAATATTTTTAAATGAGAAACATTAGGCTTCCTTCCATTTAACAATTCATAAGAAGTTAATTTTATGATTGGCCTAATAAGCATCCTATTCAATGCATAACATGCAGTACTTACAACATCAACCCAAAAATATTTAGGAACATTTGATTCATTTAACATTGGTCTAGAAAGTTCCTCTAGTGACCTATTTTTCCTTTCTACTACACCATTTTGTTGGGGAGTTCTAGGTGCAGAAAAATTATGCAAAATTCCATTTTCTTCACAGTAATTTTCAAAAGATTCATTTTGAAATTCTCCACCATGATCACTCCTTAACAATTTAATTCTTAAGTCTTTCTCATTTTGAATTTTCTTGTGAAACTTCCTAAAGACCTTAAAAGCTTCACTTTTTAATGTTAATAAAAATGTCCAAGTAAATCTAGAAAGATCATCAACAATTACAAGAGCATACTAATTTCCACAAAAAATTTGTATCCTAGAAGGACCAAATAAATCTAAGTGTAAAAGTTCTAAAGGTTTTGATGTGGAAATAACATTTTTAGATTTGAAGGATGATTTCACTTGTTTACCTTTTTGACATGCATCACATAATCTATCTTTTTCATATTTTAACTTAGGCAAACCAACAACTAAGTTATTTGATATTAGTGTGTTTAATTGATGCATGTTTATATAAGCTGCTCTCTTATGCCATAACCATGGATGTTCTTCCTTAGCAACTAAGCATGTTATATTAGCATTATATACACAATCCAAGTCAATCAAATAAATAGTATTATGCCTGATACCTTTTAATGCTATATTTTCAGAATCCTTTAAATGAATGGTGCAAAACTTACTTTCAAAGAATACCTTGACTTATCACAAAGTTGACTTATATTTAGGAGATTGTGCTTTAGCTCATCAACAAGGAGCACATCTTTTATCTCCAAGGTATTTGCACCACCAATATTTTCGGTTCTGAGGATTATTCCTTTGTTGTTGTCCCCATATGTCACATATCCTTGTTTTTTCTTTGTAAAACTTACAAATTTCTTTTTATCTCGAGTCATGTGTCTTGAACATCCACTGTCAAGATACCACATAGACTTCTTGGATTTTGAAGTTTCCTACAAAACAAAAAAACATAATAATCTTAGGTCCCCATAACTTTTGGGTCCTTGGGGTTAGAGACAATCAAATCATTTAACTAAAGAAACCCAAACATATTTTCCCTTTGGAACACCAAAATGCTTAATTTTACACCTATTAGATGTATGTCCTTGTTTATACAATAGAAGCAAACATTAGATGTAATTCTTGAAAATGATACATTTTTATTTTGAGAAGATTTAGATCCTTTTTCAACCCATACTCTTCGAGTTCTTTTACTTTTAGGCTTTTTCATTGGAACATGACAATTTTCTCTAGTTTGTACAATAATCTCATCCTTATAACAATCACTTAATTCTTTCTTAGCTTTATCAAGTAAGTGGCTAAGTATGTCAATATCATATTCATATTCTTTAATTAATTCACATGCTATTTGTTTATTTCCTTTTTCCTCTAAACATGAAATTTTCGTTTTCAAAGATTCCACTTCTTTTTCTGATTTATTCAAACAGTTTTTCAAGGTTTTATATTCAGATTTTAAGTCCTTAAAAGCAGTAAACAACTCTTGATGTACATTATGCAAGGCATCATAATCATTTTCATCATCACTTGAAGAACAATCGGAATCATTTACCTCACAGTTGAAAGAAATGTTGTCATTTTCCATCAAACAAAAATTTTCTTCAACTTTTGAGTCACTTGACTCCGAACTTGAGTCACTATCATCCCAAGCTATATAGGCTTTCTTTTTTTATAATTTCTTGCCTTTATGATCATCATTGTTCTTGTTTGGACAATCAGATTTTACATGTCCTGTTTCACCACAACCATAAAATTTGAAATTTAAAGAAGAACTTTCTTTTACCTTTCCCTTACCTTTGAAAGGTTGCTTCCCTTTAGCTTTTATGAAATTTGTGAATTTCTTGATCATAAGACTCAAGTTTTCATCTTCTTCATTTTCTGAGTCTTCTTCTTCCTTCTTGTTTTTACTCTTTGAAATTTTGGTTTCGAAGGCAAGGTTTCTCTTTTGATGTTGGCCTTCTTCATCGTTTAGCCTTCCATTCAAGTTCATGCTCTCTCAACTTTCCAAAGAGAGTCGCCATAGTCATGGTAGCAAGATTTTGTGACTCTGTGATGGTAGTCACCTTTGGTTGCCATTTCCTATCCAAAGATTTAAGAATTTGTACATTTAATTTGTCAGTGTCAAAAATATTACCAAGCCCTGTGAGATGGTTCACAATGTGTGTGAAACGCTTTTGAACGTCAAAGATCGTTTCTCCTTGTTGCATTCAGAACATCTCATACTCTTGAATCAATGAGTTCTTCCGTGCTCTTTTTACATCATCGGTACCTTCATGGGTTAGTCTTAACATTTCCCACATTTCTTGAGGACTCTTGCAAACAGATATCCTGTAAAACTCATCAAGGGTTAAAGCAGATGAAATTATATTCCAAGCCCTAATATCATATTGAGCTTTCCTATTTTCTTCCGCCGTCCATCTAGAAAATGGTTTAGGTACTTCTTCTCCATTTTCAATAATTTTTGGAATAAAAAGATCATTTAAAACAGCATCCCAAACACCCCTATCAACAGACTCCAAAAAGGATAATTTTACCCCGCAAAAAGTGGGGGTCTATTGATAGAAGCATCCTCGACAAATGTTTGTTTTTGTCTGGCCATTTTCGAAATTTGAATGACTATCAAAACAAGTTTTGATACCACTTGTTAGAATCGTGCAACAGAATGTTCGCGTTTAGGGACAAAAACCAAGAGGGGGGTGAATTGGTTTCTTATAAAAAATTAGGGTTTTGAAAATTTTCCCAAAATTTCACCGATTAAAATGCTTGTAAATTAAAGAGATAAGTGAAAGAAGATTACATAGATGATTTATACTGGTTCGGATCAAAAGACCCTACGTCCAGTTGTTAATCACTCTAAAAGAGGATTAATGTTATCACTATAATCACAAGTTACAAAAGATTACAAATTGAAAAAGATAAGGAATAGAAAACACCTCTCTTGAGTCACACAATAGATGAACACCTCCTTTGAATCCACAAAGGATGAACAACAACTTTTCCTAGAGACGGCACAACACACAATCTACCAAGAAACCCCTTTTTCTTCCCTACACAAAGTCCTCTAGCAATCACAGCTCTTAACCTTTGTATGAAAAAGGATTGTCATTTTGCAGAGAGCCTTAGAGAACCTTAAGTAGAGAGAATAGGGTCTGGGAAATGATGATTTTCGAAAACATAAGAATTGGGAATAAGGTTTTCATAAATTAGTCCAGATTTGAATTTCAAAACTCATAACAGACGTAGATAATCGATTATATTGAGTGATAATCGATTATTACAGAGCCATTTTCGCAGAGGAGTAAAAAAGGACCAGGATAATTGATTATCTTTGTAAATATTCGATTATCTAGCTGAGATAATCGATTATCCTGAGTGATAATCGATTATCACAACAAGGTTTTTAGAAAAACTATTTTTCAGTGCAAGATAATCGATTATTCTAAGTGATAATTGTTGAATATAGAGGAAATAGGGTTTGAAATTAATCTCCCTTTTGTATAAATCACACATAGGGTGGTCTATTTATAGTAAAGAGATATAATTAAAAGAGTAATTTAAAGTACCAGAATAAACAGAAGATATTGTTTGATATTGTGGTTACCAATATCTAACAATATCTTAACAATATCAAATAATATCTAAACAATATCTAACAATAATCAATTATCACAGAGTGGATTTGATAAAAATGAGTTTCCAGATGATGGACTATGTGCTGGCTATCTTGTACTCTAATTATACAGACTCAAAAACATAAAACAGAGTTATTACAAGTAAAATACACATGATTCTAAGTCTTCAAGTCTTTAAGTTCTTTGTTCTTGAATCATCATCAAAATCTTCAAGCTTCATATCCTTGTATGTTTAACACATATAAAATTTTTGGTTATGTCCCTCGCTTAACATATACCTATTCTTTCAATTCACCATTAAATATCTTCACTTTACATCTACTTGAAATAACACTAATGCAAAAAATACTTTTTAGGTATTAGTTTTTTATCTTTAGATTAGTAATTACCCAATGTAAAAAAATAAGGTGGCATTTTTAAAATGAAAACAATTTTTTTACGTCGGACCAAATGGGGTCCAACGTAAAATTTGAAATTTACGTTAGGTAGCTTCCCAGTTCAATGTAATTTTTAAATTTTATGTTGGATCGATTTAACATAAAACTTGTTATATATATCTTCTTCTTCACACACAATGGTTTTCTTTTGAGACAATGACTATAACACCAATTCCAACCACCACAATGTTTCCATTTCTTCCTCCACCACATCCTCCTCTACCTCTGCCACTCCCAACCACCACGTCCTACATCACCACCACACCCATGACATCCTTGCCACACTCCCTAAAAATAAAACCTCCTACAACCTTCGAAATGTTGCACAATACTTCCATAATGTTTCAATCTCCTCCATATCATGTGTCATTCGTGTCATCTTGTGGTCGTTGACCCCAACAATGGTATGTTTCACATTTGTGGGTATAGTAGTGTAACCCAAAAGACCTATTCGAAGCCACCAAAGATGAGAATGATTCAACACTGGCACATGTTGCCATCAACGACAAATCATACACAACTCTCGCTGACAAATTCGATAGCGTCTTGTACGCATCATGAGATTCAGTGTTAGTTACATTGGGATATTTTACAAGGAGGGGTATAATGGGAATAAAAATGTTTTTATTGTAGGTCTATTGGTCATTTAAGTGGCACTTGATATTGTATTGATGCATAGAAATAATTACTATTTTCTTGCAAAAGCTTTTAGAAGTATAAAATGGCAGCCATGTTGTATACCCCAAATCTTGCTCGACCTCAAAATAAAGAGTAGAAGACTTCCGTTCGAAGATGGGCAAGGCCTAAAAGGTCGCCAATCACCAATGGAGAGGCCGTCGTCTCGTTTGGTGAGACGGTCGTCTTACCACTTGCCAAAGGCGAGACCGTCGGCAGTCCCGACCTGACAGGCGCGAATTTCAATAAAAGGGGGGGACTTCCTCACCCTTTCCACAGATTCTTCCACTTTCCCTTCTGCACTTTCTTCGAATTATTCTCCTAGGATCCCTCTGAAGTATTTCCAGAGTTTCTTAGTTTTCTTAGAAAGCGTTTTGTAGTATTGCGAGGAAGAGCGATCAACATTGTAAGAGCGGGGGATTGCCAAAAAACACCCTATTTCAAAAAATTCACTATAAAGCTTGCTTCGAAGGTTCCTATATACTCTCTTGTCTACTTTACTGCTTTTTGAGATATTATTGTTGTGCATGAATCATTTAGGGTCATGTAGTCAATATTTTAATTTTTGCAATAAATAAATAAGGATAAAAGCGCAATTTATAGTTATTATTTCTTCATATAAACAGTCCATCATAGGGAACCTGAAAGGGGCATCGTAAGGAAGCTAATACCTTCCCTACACGTAACTAACTCCCTTACCCGACTCTGGTTGTAATGGCCAAAGTTGGTTTTTCTAAACCAATGCCTTCTTTTTTCTTCCTTTTCCAATGTTTCTGGTAAAAACATTGGTGGCGACTCCTCGAACCCTTCGAAAACCTTGCCTTTAGGTCCAACCCGATTATTGGACAACCTAAAGGCGTTGTAACATCACTTTTAAAAAAATGAGAGTCGAACGAAACCATGGCGTCACTCTGACCGCCTCTTTTAACGGCAGCGACATATGGCGAAGCTAGAGAGTTGATCCCATTTAGTGATGGACTAGTTTTAAGAAGTAAAACTTAAAATTGCGCCTTTACCCTTCCTTGTTTTATAACATGTTTTATTTGCTTGGCTTTAATAACTGTTATTTGTTTATTTTATGCAATTGTTTGAAATACAAACTATACACAAACCCTTTCACACAAAAATTCCCCCTATACCTGGGGGCAAGTGGGATATCCATAGGGAGTGGGTGGCAGGTACGATTTGCCGTAGTGAGGGCCATAAGCCCACTGGTATGATTGGAAACCACCACTCAAGGTGATAACCTTCCTTTCTTGGGGCAAAGACTGACTAAGGCCTTAGTTCCATGCATGGTCTAAAGGCTGGGAGAGTGGGGACCCTAGAATGGGGGCACCTTGGGGGTCTGACCTTGGTGAGGAAATTTAGAACTACCCTGAATATGCACATTCTGTAGGAAAACCCTACCTCGTGATTAAATACGTCGCCCTACTTGTTCGCGGATGAGTGAATTGTGTGTGCATTTGTTCGTTACATTTGATTGTTGCATAGCATAAACATACAACAGATAAAAATAGAAAAAATCTCAAAATATCTTTTCACAATAAACACCCTTATCTCGGACAGTCTGCCTTTTAGCTAGCCTGGTTTCAGGTTCTTTGTAAGCTAAGTAGTCACGTAGTCCAAAAGAAGAGAGAAGGGACGTTAAAATTAATCTTTTGCAGTAAACCATTTTTATCTCAGACAGTCTACCTTTTAGCTAGCCTGGTTTTAGGTTTTTTATAAGCTAAGTAGTCACGCAGTCCGACAGAAGAGATAAAAGGTTATAAAAGACGAATAAAATAAATAAAATGAATAAACCAAATAAATCCAAAAATGGGACCTTGTTCATAAGCATTAAACTCATAAACATCCATATAGGTAGTTTATCTTCCTTTTGAAAAAATACAAAAAATCAAACACTATCACACATCATGTAGAAAACAAAACATGATAATAAACACTTGCATGTATACTTGCATTAACATCATATTCATAGCATGCATTTTTGTTTTCTAGAAAATGGAGGGGGCTAGTAGACAGTTGAAGAAAGTGGATATTCCCCGATACCATGTGGAGAAGATAGAAGGACTCTGCACATTGATGCCACAAGAGGTCCGCTCTGACTTTGAAAAATCCTATGGACGGATTCTTGACATATTGAAGATCTGTGTTGACCCTATTTTCGTCAAGATTTTGGTTCATTTTTGGAATTCCAGTCTGCATTGGAGGAGTATGAGATTATGTTAAGATGGCCCAAGTCAGCCGGGGTCCATATTCGCCATGAGGCATATACTCCTGCAACCCAAGTCGCTGCCATCATCCGATTGCCATCTCGGCAGACTGCCCTGATAGCAAAAGGGAACATCTAGGGTTGAAAAGTCGTAATGTTATAAGACCATCTGTCCTCTTTGGCTGAAAGGGCAGACTGGTTCCCTTTTAACAAAACTTTGGCTCTAATCGTGTTTGGGACTATGTTGTTTCCCTTTGACCTCGACACAGTAGATCAAGTCATCATGGACGCCTTCTTCGCCTGGGTCGTGCACTCAAAGAGTTCCTTGCCTGCACTTCTTGCCGAAACCTTGCTTTCGGTGGAATTCTGTCACCAAAATCAAGGGAGAACACTCAGGTGTTGCTCTTCACTGTTATTCATGTGGGGTATCATGTATTTCTACGCCTATAGTCACATGGGGATGTTCCTCGACCCTTTGAAGAGTTTCTCAAGAATCCCTCTCCATCGACGTCTAACCATGGAGTGGTAGGTCGAGTTGGAAGAATGGGACGCCAAGCTGGGCATGTCCTTGGTTCTGACCTGGCCCAATCCTCATCAGATGTGGGGATTATCTGAGCGTATCGTTAGTAGGCCTCAGAGGTTGCATAACCTATTCTCCAAAAGTGGCTATGAGACAACTTATGAGAACCCAACTTATGACTAGTTGACTCCTGGGGCAAGTCATTCCCATGTACTTCAGGAAGTCTGGGACCTTGAACTTCGGAGGGAAATGGATGTTCTTAACAAGGCACATATCAGCTGCCTCCTTTACGTCAAAGCTATGCCCCTCCATGGCCCTAAGTCTCTCTTCCAAAGCGGAGATTTGTTGCTTGGAGACTTCAGGGGGCTGGATGAGCACCGCCCTTGTTTCGGACTGCATAGGGACCTCTTCTTCTTCTTCTTCCTCATGGTGAGATGTGCGGTCACCATGAGTATCGCCCTTATTGAGATTCTGCTGACGCATTAACTCCATCATTTGCGCCATTTGTTCTTTCATAGCGTTAAGCTCAGCAGTGAGCTTACAGTTCTGCTCTTCTAGCTGCTCCATCGCTTTAGCCTTTTGTGCACGGGTTCGGAGCACAGAAAGACTAGCCAATTTCTAGAATGTACATGAATTAGGCTTTTTATTAAAAATGAACGATTGGTGTGGGATAGATATGCCTCAAGACAATGACTTTGGTATCATCCTTAAAGCTTATGCTTTGCGGAGTGCCATGCCCGCCTCAGTAGAATGGTTCCTTCCCCATAAAGGTCACCATATACCTTAACATACTTATCTCTTCCTTATGGAAGATTACAAGTGCACTTGGGCCTCTTTCGCCTTTGTCTTAGGGATATCTAATGCCCCCTAGAATGAATGTGTTTATGCTTGCACCAGTACAAAAGAGCGGCAGATGTTCAAAGTGGCATAATTTTTTACTGGGATGTCCGATTTGGACGCACAATATATCAAAATGAAGAGAAAAGGGTGAAAAACAAGATTATAAATGTCCAAAGGGGATTTGGCCTAGTAATTTTCCCAAAAAACGCTTCTAAAACCCATTTTTTAGGGATTTATTAAAATGATGCAAATGCATACTTTCCTTATGCATTTATTTTCTCTCTTGGTTTTTCCACTTATGACATGATGCGATATGAATGATACGACTTTTTCAAAATCCTTTTTATAAATTTTTTGATTTTGTTATTATTTTTAAATTTTTGTTTTAGCCTTTTATCTCTTTTGTCGGACTGTGTGGCTACTTAGCTTACAAAAAACCTGAAACCAGGCTAGCTAAAAGGCAGACTATCCGAGATAAAAATGGTTATTGCGAAAGAAAGCTTTTAGCATCCCTTATCTCTTCTGTCGGACTGCATGACTACTTAGCTTACAAAGAACCTGAAACCAGGCTAGCTAAAAGGCAGACTATCCGAGATAAGGGTGTTTATTGTGAAATGTTTTTTTTTAGATTTTGTTATATATATTTTTTATTATTATTATTATTTGTTGTTGTATGGTTATGCTATGCAACAAACAAATTCAACAAACAAATGCACAAACAATTCAATGATCCGCGAATAGAGTGACGTTTAATTACGAGGTAGGGGTTTCCTGCAGAAAAGTGCATCGGTAAAGGTAGGTTCTATCTGTTCTCACCAAAGTCAGGCCCCCAAGGTGCCCCCATTATAGGGACCCTTCAATCTCCCAGTCTTCAACCGTGCACGGATGTCCATGCCGACGTTCTTAGACTGAGAAAATGAAGGTTATCACCTTGAGTGGTGGTTTCCGACAACGACCTGCTGGCACTATGGCCATTACCATGGTCGGCCGTACCTGCCACCCACTCCCTATGTGTATCCTCTCTTGCCCCCGGGTATAGAGGGACTGTAGTGTGCAAGGTTTGGTGTACAGTTTATTTTAGACAAATGCAAAAAATAAGCATACAACAATTATTAAAGCCAAACAATAAAGCATGTTATAAAGCAAGAAAGGGTAAAAGCATAATTTCTAGTTTTTATTTCCTGAACTAGTCCATCACTAAATGGGATCAACTCTCTAGCTTCCCCAGCAGAGTCGCCATCTGTCACCATCGTTGGAAGAGGCGGTCGGAGCGACGCGATGGTTTTGATATGACTCACATTTTTTGAAATAAGTGGTTCAACGCCTTTAGGTTGTCCGATAACCGGGCTGGACCTAAAGGCGAGGTTTTCGAATAGGTTCAAGGAGTCGCCATCAGTGTTTTAACCTTAAACACTGAAAAAGGTAAAGAAAAAAAGAAGGCAATGGTCTTTAGAAAAAACCAACTTTGACCATTACAACCAGAGTCGGGTAAGGGAGTTAGTTACGTGTGGGGAAGGTGTTAGCACCCCACAACGCCCCTTTCGGGCTCCCTATGATGGACTAACTTAGAAAATAAACACTTAAAGAAAATACGCTTTTACCCTATTATTCTATCTACTTGCAGAATTTAAATATCTACATGGCTCTATTATCTAATGCACACAAAGAAAGCGATAAAGAAAGTAATAAAAGAGACAGAGAATAGAGAAGGAACCTCCGAAGCAAGCTTTATATTAACTCTTTGAAAACGTGAGGACGCTTTTTGGTAGTTCCCGCACTCTACAAGCACGCTCCTCCCGCAAAATAAAGAAAAGTCACTCTACCGAGGGCCGAACGTCTCAAAAAGAGACTTCCTTAACCGATTGCAACTTTAACGGAAATCGGAAAGCTCACTCGAACCCCGGAATAATGCTCGGAGTCACTCTAAAGTGCCAAAAGGCTTCCTAGAGAGTGGTAGGAGTGAAAAGGTGTGAAAATTTGGAGAATGGGAGCTCCTATTTATAGGGATCCGGGCTTGGACAAAGTGGATGGACGACCATGGAAAAAAGTGACCATGGATGGCCATCCATATAGTGTGGACGGTTGATATGAATTACAAGGGGTAATTTAGGATCTTTAGGGTTAAAATATTGTAAGAAATTTAGGAATTAGAAAGAAGGTGGAAGGAAAGAATCACTCTTCCCAAGGGAGGCAACACACAAAGGATGTGACAGTCCTTTGATACAGCCAAGGGTTCTTGAATCACTCAAGAATTTAGGAGAATCACTCTCACTAAGATAAAAAAGATAAACTCTAATATTTCTGAATAAAATTTCATTTGTTATTTCTTGATAAGAATGGTTCAGCTGATATAGAAGCGTTGCCATCAGAATTACAAAAGACTCAATAAAAGAAAATAAATACTAATAATAACTCATTAATCTAGGAATTGAAAACTATTTAATGGAAACAAATAAAGGCTAATAATGATCCATTAACCTAGGAATTGAAACTACTTAATGACTGATTGTATCCGAAGCCGTGGCAACCAAAAGTCAATCGACTATGCACCCCTTGGTCTCCCAGAGGCTGATGACTAAATTTTCAATTGGGCCCTTATTACAACTTAAAACAAAATCAAACTAAAGCCCATTAATTGATTAATCCAAAACACAATTTGGTCAACCAATAATACTTGTTAAAGAGCTTCCTTTGTTTCCCTTGTTCTAGCCCTTATCATAGGTCATGTTCACATCATTCTCTCCCTCTTGAAAAGGATTTGTCCTCAAATCGGATTCGTCATCTACATTAAAAAGAGATAAGTCTGACAAATTAAATGTAGAACAAACATTATACTCACTTTTTATGGCTAAATAGCTCTGTTTCACTTCAAGTGTTTCACTCCTCTTTTGATCACTCTTTTTCCTCTCAAGTATTTCACTAAAGCTTTCTTTCTCTCTCTTTTCTTGAAGAAGTTTTTCTTTCATTTTCTTTTTATCTTCACATACTTCTTGTGGACTCAAATGTTTGAGCACAATCTTCTTGTCTTGGTGCATGAAAGAAATCTTGTTGGTGAACCCATTATGATTAACCCTTTTATCAAATTGCCATGGTCTCCCCAAAAGTAAATGACTGACTTCCATAGGAATAATATCACAAAGCACCTTATCATTATATTTTCCAATGGAAATGTCCACTTCAACTTGTTGTCTCACTTGCACCTCTCCATCCTTACTAAGCCATTGGAGTTTATATGGCCTAGGATGTGGTTTGGTAGCTAAATTTAGCTTTGATAGTAATCTAGCACTAGCCACACTGGTGCAACTACCTCCATCTATGATCATCATGCACACCTTGTCATTGATTAAACATCTAGTGTGAAAAATAGTTTTTCTTTGGTTTTCTTCCATAGGTTTCAATTGACTATCAAGTAATCGCCTAATCATCAATAAATCTCCCTTTGGAATCTCTTCCTCCTCCTCAGTGTCTTCACTCTTTTCTCCCTCTTCAACCTCAGATTCACTTATATATTCCCCCTCTCTAAGAATCATGGTCTTTGTGTCAGGGCACTCATAAGCATAGTGTCCTAGGCCTTGACACTTGAAACACTTCACATCTCTACTTTTTTTAGAGGGTTGTTCTTCATATTTTGAATGGGTCTTCGTAGGAATAGGTGTGGAACTACTAGAAGTAACAGTCCCATCTTTTTTGCCTTTGTCCTTCCAACTTGAAAATCCAAAGTTGGTAGAATTCTTCTTAGTCACTTCTTTTCTTTTGAGTTGTTTCTCCACTCAAATTGCTTTATGAAGTAAATCCTCCATATCAACAAACTCCTCTTCATCTTCTTCAATCTTTGCTTGAATCATGAGCATGTCCATTTCTTTGAAATACTCCTCAACCCTCCTGTTGCCTTGAGTAAGTTTTTGGAGTTTAAATTTCAAGTCTCTTGCATAACTAGCCGGCACATACCGCTTCCTCATGATCCTTTTCATCTCAGTCCATGTATTAACCATTGGTTCTTCATCTCTATCTCTCTCCTTTTGTAGCTTGTTCCACCAAACAAGAGCATAGTCAGAAAATTCTGTTGTTGCAAGCCTCACCTTTTGGGTCTCCTCATAATTGTTGCATGAGAAAACATGCTCTATTTTCATCTCCCACTCCAAGTATGCTTCTGGATCACTTTTTCCTTTGAACGGAGGAATGTTAAGCTTGACTCCTTCAAGCCTACTTGGTCTTGTTACTCCATCATTCATTCTCCTATTTCTCCTTTCTTCTTCGTCTTCAGGATTTCTATTCTCCAACCGGTTCAATCTTTCATGGAGCTCATTGTTATGTTGTATCATTAATCCTTCCAAATGTTGTACCAATACTCTCATCTGAATTGGACTAATTCCTGCTTCTTGATTGTAATTTTCCTCTTCTGCCATCAATTTGATGTTTAAACCCTTAAACCGGGGCTCTGATACCAAATGATATGAATTACAAGGGGTAATTTAGGATCTTTAGGGTTAAAATATTGTAAGAAATTTAGGAATTAGAAAGAAGGTGGAAGGAAAGAATCACTCTTCCCAAGGGAGGCAACACACAAAGGATGTGACAGTCCTTTGATACAGCCAAGGGTTCTTGAATCACTCAAGAATTTAGGAGAATCACTCTCACTAAGATAAAAGAGATAAACTCTAATATTTCTGAATAAAATTTCATTTCTTATTTCTTGATAAGAATGGTTCAGCTGATATAGAAGCGTTGCCATCAGAATTACAAAAGACTCAATAAAAGAAAATAAATACTAATAATAACTCATTAATCTAGGAATTGAAAACTATTTAATGGAACACAAATAAAGGCTAATAATGATCCATTAACCTAGGAATTGAAACTACTTAATGACCGATTGTATCCGAAATCGTGGCAACCAAAAGTCAATCGCCTATGCACCCCTTGGTCTCCCAGAGGCTGATGACTAAATTTTCAATTGGGCCCTTATTACAACTTAAAACAAAATCAAACTAAAGCCCATTAATTGATTAATCCAAAACACAATTTGGTCAACCAACAATACTTGTTGAAGAACTTCCTTTGTTTCCCTTGCTCTAGCCCTTATCATAGGTCATGTTCACATCAACGGTCGTCCATGGAAACTTTTGGCCATGGATGACCGTCCAAGCTAAGTGGATGGTCGTCCATGGCCTTAAAGTTTCCATGGACGGCCATTTACTTGTCCTGGACGGCCATCTGCCATTTCTGGGCGGCCATCCGCTTGACCTAGATGACCATTTGCTGTCTCCGACGGATTTCCCGATTTTTAATGCCTCTAAAAACCCTTCCTATCTTAAATGAAACCTAGAACAAACTACTAGGGACTTACTAAAGTCTTGACCATCTTCGAAACGGGTGATCTTCGGCTTTATTAGAGAGTCGGACGAGATTTGTGGTCTACACCCACCAACCAGAACTCATAGATGGGTCGATGCTTACCCATATGAGCATGCTCATCCGACAAGGGATCGGATGGGTACTACACCCTCTCCTTGCTATGGCACTCGATATTCACGAGATGGATGCATTAGAGTCACAGGAGATCCCCGAGCCTCCAGAATTCCAGCAGCAGCAACGACAATATGGGGATGACTTTTCCAGTTTCCATCAGCATATAGACAACGAGAGAGCCTATATGGAGAGGCAATTTCAATATATGCGCCAATAGTTTGATCAAATGACCTTAAGGCAGGAGGGTAAAGATCAAGGGCATGAAAGATTGAGCCATAGGGTGGAAAACCTTACACGAGAGGTGGATGAAATTGGCGGGAACTTAAACATGATCCAAATCCAAGAGGAGTTCAGCGCCGTATGCTCAAGTAGATTCCCCTCACCGAGCACCTTCCTCCGCGTCCACTCAGAGCCATAGGGTTGAGACGTTACAACGTTTTCTCTGTTGTTGTTTTTATTAGCAGAATAATTTTGATAGCTGCTAGTTTACAAATAAATGTACTACGAATTTCCAAAATAAATAAATAAATAAAAATCTCTCTCGCTTGCATTACTCACATGCCTTTCCACCCATTAAGAAAAAGCCCGCGTACATGAAAGAAAAGAAAAAGAAAAAAGGCATACGCGTTATCCTAAAAAAGTCAAATTTCAAATTGTGAAAAAAAGAAAAAATAAATCGCGGAAAAAGGTAAAATCAAATAAGAGCTTCCAGTAGTCAAAGCTCCACCCATCATCCTTCTTCCCAAGAAAATAGAGGTACAACTGTTAACCCAAAGCAAAGCCAACGGAAAGGTTTAGTTACCCCCACATGAATGCTTGCCTACTCCAAAGGCAAAACAAAAATACTCCTCATGGCTCAGCATTGCCATCACATTGAGTCAGTAAGCATACCCACCCATTCTCCACCACATTCACCATAGGAGAATAAAGGCTACACAAAAGCCTATCGCCAACCATCAAGGAGTCAAACCTCCGCCCCAAAGAAAACTAAAAAGAAAAAGAAAAGAAAACCCTTCATCCCTAACAGGATGTCCAAAAGAGAAAGGGTCACGGCAGAAGAAGGCCAATAAAATCCCCAAGTGGATCACCCCAAAAGTCGGAAAGAAAACTTGGAATCAGAAATTCCATTTCCCCCAACGGAATAAGAGCTTCACAAAACCAGCTCATATCAACATCAAACAAGGAGCCAAAACTCCGTCCCCCAGAGGGCAACCAAAATCAAATCCCCAGGAAGTCAACCATTTCTCTGGTGGATCAACAAAAGGAGAAGTATATCCCTAGTGGATCCTTGCCTACTTAGAGGCATCATCAGAATCAACAAATCCCAGTGGATTCCTGCCTACCTAAGAGGCATTCATAAAAAATCTCTGGCAATCTACAAAGCCGGATGGCTAATAAAAAAAGCCCAAAAATCAAGAATCTCGACATACCGGATGACTACACCAGAAAAGTCAACAACAATTTTCAAACAAAGAACTACTCCCCAAGGAGTCGGCACATGATCAGGATTAGAAAGCCGCCACCATATTCTTTGTCTGAAGGGTCAACCACCACAGCAAAAGGGGCATCCGAAAGACAGAGTTCCATATTCATTAGCCGAAGGGTCAACTACCTCGTCAAAGGAGCATCCTAAGGTATAGCCTTACAAACAAGACTCAAACCCAATGGGGGGTTCATACCCATCAAACTACATCCATCGCCCGGAGGATTAGCGCTATAGTAAAAGAGCATCCTGAAGACAATATCTTCATATACATCGTCTGAAGGATCAACTCCAAAGCAAAAGAGTATCCTGAGGACATAATCTACCTTTACCATATGAAGGGTCAGCTTCCGCAGCATAGGAGCATCCTGAAGACAAAAGTCTATATACACTCACCGTCCGAAGGGTCAGCTACCACATCAAACGATCATCCTGAGGTAAAACCTGATGAGGGTTCATACTCATCAACCAAGGGGATAGCTACCGCATCAAAGGAGCATCCCAAGGCCACCAAACCTGATAAGGGTTCATACTCATCAACCAAGGGGTCAGCTACCGCATCGAAGGAGCATCTTGGAGGTTCACATTCATTGTCTAGAGGGTTAACTATCGCACCAAGGGAGCATCCCAAGGACGAATCGGTAAGAGGGTTAACTCCTTCACCCACCATCCGGTCTTACAGCGCATTCACCAGCAGTCGGTCTGGCAGTTGAAGTGGGGGCAACTGTAGACCCCAAATCTTTCTCGGTCAAACAACAACTCTCAGAAATCTTCCATTTTGAAGATGGATAGGGCTTCATTAAGCCCCTAGTATCATTTTCTAAGCTTCGTTTAAGAAAATTAGGGTTTTTAGAAAATAAAAAATTAGAGATGTCCTCAAAAGGAAGTGGACGGTCGTCCAAGCTTATCAGACGACCGTCCATGCTTATTTTAAAGCCACGGACGACCGTCCATGCTAACTAGACGGTGACGGCCGTCCATACTTATCTTAGGCCATGGACGGTTGTCCATCTTGACCAGACGGCCGTCCATGCCCATTTTGAGCCATGGACGGCCGTCCATATGGACCAGACGACCGTCCAGTCTTCCTGGTGCGTTTCCCTATAAATAGGACCTCATTTTCCTCATTTCCACACACTTTCACACACTTCTCTCACCCTAGAAGGCATTCTTAGACCTCTAGGTGACTCTGAGCATTATTCCGAAGTCTGAGTGATCTTTCAGACACTCGTGAGTTGATTTTTCTTTCCCTTTGGAGGGAGGAGCATCATTGTAGAGCGACAGGATTGCCAAAAAACATCCTCAAGTTTCAAGATTTTATAAAAGCTCATTTCGGAGGTTCTTTTCTCTATTCTCTCTTTTATCGCTTTCCTTTACTGCTTTCCTTTGTGTGCATTAGATATTAGAGCCATGTAGATAGTTATTTAAATATCGCGATGAATAAATAGGGTAATAGCATAATCTCTAGGATCTTTATTTTTCAAATTAATCTATCATAGGGAACCCGAAAGGGGCATTGTAGGGTGCTAACACCTTTCCCACACGTAACTAACTCCCTTACCCAACTTTGGTTATAATGGCAAAAGTTGGTTTTCTTAAAACCAACGCATTCTTTTTCTTTCCTTTTTCGATGTTTATGGTCAAAACATCGGTAGCGACTCCTTAGAACCCTTTTGCGAAAACCTCACTTTCAGGGATAGTTCGGTTATCGGACGTCCTAAAAGCGATGATCAATTTACTTTATAAAAATACGAGTCCAGTCATCATATTGTGACAATTCGCTTCCCTCTCAAAGACCCCTGAAAACGCCCCGAGCCATCTTTTCTGGGAGAGAGAGGAAACGACGTCGACAGTAACTTTATATTTTATTCATTAATTATGTTTTTAAAGTGTAAATACATATTGAATAATATATGACTTTTTTTCAATTAGAATCGTATCCGGAACTAATGTTCTAAGTGGAAGACCCGAACAAAGAGTTTGCACTTCATTTACCTTAAGGTTAGAAACTTATTTATATAAGTGAACACCATAATTATTATTCGTATTTAAATTTTCAAAATAATATTAGGTTTTATTCATCATTTCAGTGTAATAAGAAAACAAACTCATTTGAATGTGGTTACTATGTCATGTATTGGATGAGAGCCATAGTTTGTGTGGGTATAACTGATTCTTGGACGAAGCTAATTGCTTTCAACATTAGTTAAGTTTATTTAACTTTATGCGTATTGCATGTTTACAAGAGTCAAATTAATGTTTCAGGTATTTCAAGATCTATCTCCATTGCTAGACCATGATATCACACAAATTAGAGAACAATGGGCAAGGTTATTCATTCAACAATTCTGGTACTTAGTTTGTAGGTTATTGTTGGTATTATATTATGTATTATGTAGTTAATGTAGCTTAGTTTGTACTAGCTTTTAGTTTGTAGGTTATTTTTTGTATTATATTGTTTTATTATGTAGTTTAGGCAACCTAGTTTTTGTACTAGCATGGTGTATTAATTTAACATTTGTAGTTTGAATTATATATAATATTGTATTTTTTATTTTTTATATATTTGCAGGTTTTTGTTGTAAGACAAAATAAATCCAATAATAAAAAAAGGACAAAATTTGCGTCGGACATGCACACATCCGACATAAATTTCGTCCAATTTTTAAAATATTTGAAGCCTTTTATGTCAGTTTTGTGATATGTGCAACATAGATTAAAGTCGGGTCTTGATAACTGACGTGAATTTACGTCGGTCAAAGGATCCGACATAAATTTACATCTATCGTATTAACGTCGATCTTATACGAGATGTAAAAGGTTCAAATTAACTAACGTAAAAGCCTCATTCTGCACTAGTGATTACTCTCCATAATAATGTTTACAAAATAGTTGACAAAAACATAAAAGAATAGAAACTCTTCGGTCAAACTTTGAGCACCATACTTCTAGTGAGAAACATAGTATTAATCCCTATTCCCCTCTATACGATTTAGGATTTAGATGACTATTTTATTATTTTTTGCAACAGTCTTATCAATTATTCACCTAGGCTTCTATTGGTGATTCATGCCCTTAATATTGATCAAATTGTTACTAAAACTTCATAACCAAATTCTTTGGACAATTATGTATTTTCTTTATTGGTTGATTGTGTCTTAGCCATACTTCAAACAGAATGGGTTTCTAGTATGGTCGAGGGAGCTTATTCAACCACAACATTTTTGCCTCATTCAAATGTCGTTTCAAGCCATTTAATAGTACCTTGCATACATTCTTTACTTGGTCGCCTCGTTGTGGATGTGTACTAATATAAAAATTTGTTTGAATTTTAGGTCTAAACAAAATCGTCATACTTGGAGGCTAGCAAACTGCATTTCAGTATTAATGATCATTACTTCGGGACTTCAAAGAATAATATCTGCGCATAAAATAGCTTCAAATTCTTTTACGAAATTTCAAATATACAAGAAATAGCAGCTAATTTTGCCTATTAAAATATATTTACAAAAAATACTTAAGAATTATTTACAAAAATTAATTGCATGAAATGCCTGGGAAATTTTACTGCAACAATATTAATAAAATTTAAATTCGTTGCTAATAAAGTTTTGAAAATTAAATTGGTAGGAATTTGAAATTAATTTTTTGTAAATTTTTCATAGATAAAAGTTTGCTGGAAAGATTTATTTATAATATTTTAATAAATGGGAGAATACTTAGACAACATTTCTTACAATTTTTTAATAAATATTTTGTCATTAAATTAATTATAAAAATATTTTATTTATTAATAACTTTGTTTTAAGATAGTATTATTTCTTATTCACTATATATATATATATATATATATATATATATATACACACAAATAGTTAAAATAATTTTAATAAAAATAAATATATTAATTTATATATTATAAAATTTATTAAATATTGATTAATTTAGAGATAAAAACAATATTTAATCATTATATTTTTTAAATTTGAGATTATTTTAAAAATTGAAATTATTTTTCTCTAAAATAAACTTTATCATCACAATTTTTTTAAATATAAATAATGATTAAATTTTTGTGGCTAACAATCGTAAGAATTATTCATTTATTTAGAAATTTTATTTTATATAAATAAAACAATATTTTGGGCATTACTAATTTGTTTAAGAGACTATTTTGTCTAAAACAAAAGAAATTTCATTCTCATTGGTATTAATTAATTATTATATTAATATTTTTAGTTGTTATTGATAAAATAATTACATGTTGTAATAAAATAGTTTTGGTATTGGAAATCAAATTATTTATCAAAATAAAATATAAAAAAATCATAATTAAAAAAGATAGAAAGATATGGAAAGAAAAATCATGCACTACTGCAGAAAAGGCTTTCTATGTCGGTTAAATTGGGTTTTCTATGTCGGTTAAAGAGGCGACATAGATACGAGAGTCATAGAAAGTATGAATTTTTATGTCGGTTGTTATGAACCGAAATAGAAAGTATGACTTGAAAATTTATATTGGCAAGATTCGAACCCAATACATTGTAGTCTAATCGGTTGTTATGAACCGACATAGAAAGTATGACTTGAAAATTTATATTGGCAGGATTCGAACCCAATACATTGTAGTCTAGAATTAGACCAACCACTAAACTACTACGATTTTTATTTATTTACAATTACATTTCCTTTATATTATATTTTATAATATATTATTTTATTATCTATTAGAAGTGTGTCATTAGCAAGATTCAAACCCAAGTACCTTAGATTTGAAGACTAATACTCCAACCACTAAGCTACTATAATTTTCTCGATAAATAACTTACAAATAAATTATATTTATATACAAAATATATAAATACAAATATATTTATATATTTTGATATATTTATATACTTATATATTTAAATTTTTTATTTAATATACACTTTCTATGTCGGTTAAAATTTAACCGACATAGAAAGTGAATTTGCTCACATACCATGTCGGTTATATAACAACCGACATAGAAAGTTTATAATATTATTACAAAAATGTCACTGCTCTATATACTATGATGGGTGGATTACAATCGTCATAAAAAATCGTCATAGAATCATATTTTTCTACTAGTGATGAGAGAGTGGTTGAAAGGGTTACGAAGCTCAAGAGAAAGAGGGTTTCGGAGTTGTTACTTCTTAGAGTAGATAAGAAATTTTCTATTTGGATTTTGCGACAAGGCTTCGATTTGCCACGAGTTTTGTAAGAGAGTTGTGATGAGCTTCAGTAGAAAAATGACGTCTCGTTCAAAGCATCAAGGGAAATTAGGTTAATGAAAAAGGAGAAAACAATTTCGATGATTACAACAAGGACAACTATGTTAGAAACGGTGGAAGAGTGGTTCAAAACCTTCTTCATCATCTGTTGAAGGTAACATGATTTTTTTTTTCTTAAAATTGTTAGTTCATGCCTTAGTGCCTTATTTGGCGTAAAAATAATGTATTTTTGGTTTCAAATGCAGAAATTGGGATTTAGCATTAGTGTTGGTACAATTTTTTTTGCAAAAGTAAATTAAGAAGAGATTTTTTTTTTCAAAAATATTCTTGGCGAATTTTTTTTTGGCAAAGTTTTATTTTTAGAAACTTCTCCTACTATAATTTATCCCCGCATGAACAATTTTTGTGAATTTGTTTTTATAATAATGTTTATTGTGAATTTCTTTTTGCGCATAAAATCTTGCAATAAATTTTGTGCAAATTTAATATTTTTATGAAACCAAATGTCCCCAGGAGGTATTGTTGAAGATACAAGGATATGAATGTTGAACATACAAGGATATGAAGCTTGTAGATTTTGATGATGATTCAAGAATAAAGGGCTTAAAGATTTGAAGACTTGTAATGTTATGTAATAACTCTATTTTTATGTTTTTGAGTCTGTAATATTAGAGTCCAAGATAGCCAGCACATAGACCACTCTTTAAAAGTTCTAAAAACATATTTTTATCAAAAATACACTGGATTAATCGATTAAATGGCAGGATAATCGATTATTACAGAAAGAAAACCATTTTCAGCATTTACTCTCTGGAATAATCGATTAAATGACCTGTTAATCGATTAAATGGTGTTGTTTTTTATCCTCTGCGAGAATGGCTCTGGAATAATTGATTAACACTTAAGATAATCGATTGTTTGGGTCTGATATGTGTTTTGAAATTCAAAATTGGACCAAGTTTCGAAAACTTTATTCCCAATTCATTCAATTTCGAAAATTCCCAATTCCCAAACCCTAATCTCTCTACTTAAGGTTCTCTAAGACTCTCTGCAAAATGAACAACCTTTTTCATACAAAAGTTAAGAGTTGTGACTGCCAGAGAACTGTTTGTAGGGAAGAAAAAGGGGTTTTTGAAACCTAGTGTGGGCTAGAAGCGATAAAAATCACTGAGTGGGTTTCTTGGTGGATTTGTGTTGTGCCGTCTGTAGGGAAAGTGGTTCTTCATCCTTTGTGGATTCAAAGGAGGTGTTGATCTCTTGTGTGACTCAAGAGAGGTGTATTCTTTACCTTATCTTTTCATTTTTTATCTGTTTGTAAAACTGTGATTATAGTGACAGCGTTAATCCTCTGTTTGAGTGATTAGCAACTGGACGTAGGGTCTTTTGATTCGAACTAGTATAAATCGACTGTGTAATCTTCTATCCCTTCTCTATTTACTTTACACAACATTTTAATCGGTGATATTTGGGAAAAATTTTAAAACCCTAATTTGTGTTTGAGAAACCAATTCACCCCCCCTCTTGGTTTTTGTCCGTAAACACAAACATTCTGCTGCACGATTCTAACAAGTGGTATCAAAACTTGCTTTGATAGTCATTCAATTTTTGAAAATGGCCGGACAAAATCAAACATTTGTCGAGGGTGCTTCTATCAATAGACCCCCACTCTTTGTGGGGCAAAATTATCCTTTTTGGAAAGTTAAAATGCAAATATTTTTGGAGTCTATTGATAGAGGTGTTTGGGACGCAATTTTAAACACTCCCTTTATTCCTAAAATTACTGAAAATGGAGAAGAGGTACCAAAACCATTTTCTAGATGGTCGGCTGAAGAAAATAGAAAAGCCCAATATGATGTTAGGGCTAGAAATATAATTTCATCTGCTTTAACCTTTGATGAGTTTTACAGGATATTGGTTTGTAAGAGTGCTCAAGAAATGTGGGAAATGCTAAGAGTAACTCACGAAGGTACCGATGACGTTAAAAGAGCAAGAAAGAACTCATTGATACAAGAGTATGAGATGTTCCAGATGCAACAAGGGGAAACAATTTTTGACGTTCAAAAGCGTTTCACGCATATAGTGAATCATCTCACCGGGTTGGGTAAAATTTTTGATATTGATGAATTAAATGTAAAAATTCTGAAATCTTTGGATAGGAAATGGCAACCTAAGGTGACGACCATCATGGAGTCACAAAATCTTGCCACAATGTCTATGGCAGCGCTCTTTGAAAAGTAGAGAGAGCATGAACTTGAACTTGGAAGGCAAAATGATGAAGAAGGTCAACATCAAAAGAGGAACCTAGCCTTCAAAACTGAAATTTCCAAAAGTAAGAACAAGAAGGAGGAAGAAGACTCGGAGAATGAAGATGATGAGAATTTGAGTCTCATGATAAAGAAATTCACAAAGTTCATGAAATCCAAAGGGAAGCAACCCTTCAAAGGTAAGGGAAAGGTAAGAGAAAGTATTTCCTTAAATATTAAATGTTACGGTTGTGGTGAAACAGGACATGTAAAAACCGATTGTCCAAACAAGAAAAATGAAGATCATAAAGGCAAGAAATTCTTCAAGAAGAAAGCCTACATTGCTTGGGATATTAGTGACTCAAGTTCGGAATCAAGTGATTCGGAAATTGAAGCTAACATTTGCTTGATGGAAAAAGGCAACATATCTTCCGACTTTGAGGTTAGTCATTCCGACTCTTCCTTAAGTGATGATGAAAATGACTATGATGCTTTACAAAATGCATATGGAGAATTGTTTACTTCTTTTAAGGACTTGAAAAATGAATATAAATATGTGAAAAAGTGTTTGAATAAATCCGAAAAAGAGGTGGAGTCCTTAAAAACGAAAATTGTATGTTTAGAGGAAAAAGATAATAAGAATATAGCATGTGCATCATGTAAAGAGTATGAACATGATATTGATATACTTAGCCATTTGCTTGATAAAGCTAAGAAGGAAATAAGTGATAGTTATAAGGATAAAGCTATTGCTCAAAAATAGAGAAAAGTGTCATGTTCCATTGAAAAAGCCTAAAATTAGAAATAGAAGAGTATGGGTTGAAAAAGGAACTAAAACTTCAAAAGTTAAAAATATATCATATTCAAATATTACATCCAATGCATGCTTTTATTATATGAAACATGGTCATACTTCAAATAGATGTAGAATTAAGCATTTTGGTGTTCCTAAAGGAAAATATGTTTGCGTTCCTATAGTTAAATGATTTGATTGTCTCTAACCCCAAGGACCCAAAAGTTGTGGGGACCTAAGATTATCATGTTCTTGTTTTGTAGGAAACTTCCAAATCCAAGAAGTCTATGTGGTATCTTGATAGTGGATGTTCAAAACATATGACCGGAGACAAAACGAAATTTGTGAGTTTAAAGCTAAAGAACAAGGATATGTAACCTATGGGGACAACAACAAAGGAAAAATACTTGGAATCAGAAACATTGGTGGTGCAAATACTTTGGAGATAAAGGATGTGCTTCTTGTTGATGGACTAAAGCATAATCTCCTAAGTATAAGTCAACTTTGTGACAAAGGATTCAAGGTAATTTTTGAAAGCAAATTTTGTACCATACATTTAAAGGATTTCGAAAATATAACATTGAAAGTTATTAGGCATAATAATATCTATTTGATTGATTTGGATTGTATACCTAATAATAGTATAACATGCTTAGTTGCTAAGGAAGAAAACTCATGGTTATGGCATAAGAGAGCGGCTCATATAAATATGCATCAATTAAACAAATTAATATCAAAGGACTTGGTTGTTGGTTTGCCTAAGTTAAAATTTGAAAAAGATAGATTATGTGATGCATGTCAGAAAGGTAAACAAGTGAAATCATCCTTTAAATCTAAGAATGTTATTTCCACATCAAAACCTTTAGAACTATTACACTTAGATTTATTTGGTCCATCTAGGATAAAAAGTTTTGGTGGAAATTATTATGCTCTTGTAATTGTTGATGATTTTTCTAGATATACTTGGACATTTTTCTTAACATTAAAAAGTGAAGTTTTTAAGGTCTTTATGAAGTTTTCCAAGCAAATCCAAAATGAGAAAGACTTAAGAATTAAGGTGTTAAGAAGTGACCATGGTGGAGAGTTTCAACATGAATGGTTTGAAAATTATTGTGAGGAAAATGGTATTTTGCATAATTTTTCTGCACATAGGACTCCCTAACAAAATGGTGCAGTAGAAAGGAAAAATAGGTCACTAGAGGAACTTACTAGAACAATGTTGAATGAATCAAATGTTCCTAAGTATTTTTGGGCTGATGCTATAATTACTGCATGTTATGTATTGAATAGGATGCTTATTAGGCCAATTATAAAATCAATTCCTTATGAATTGTTAAATGGTAGAAAGCCTAATATTTCTCATTTAAAAATATTTGGATGTAAATGCTTTGTTTTAAATAATGGAAAAGATAACTTAGGAAAATTTGACTCAAAAGCCGATGAGGGCATTTTCTTAGGTTATTCACTAACTAGCAAAACATATAGAATGTTCAATAGAAGAACTTTAAATGTTGAAGAATTTGTACATGTCATCTTTGATGAAATTGTAGACCTTGAGGGAAATCCTCTTGAGTCAAATAAATAACTTGCAAGTGATGATGAGTACATAAGAGAGGCTCTAGAAGAAATGCACTTGAATGAGAATGAGCCATCTCAACCAACTGAATTAGCAAAAGAGTGGCAATCACCAAGAGGACTTTCAATGGACAATATAATTGGTGATATCTCAAAAGGGGTAAGAACTAGAAATATGACCAATTTCTGTATGTCTGTAGCTTTTGTTTCACAGATAGAACCCAAAAGTGTTGAGGAAGCTCTTAAAGATGACCAATGGTGCATAGCAATGCAAGAAGAACTTAATCAATTTGAAAGGAATCAAGTCTGGGAATTAATTCCAAGCGAAGAATCTCATCAAGTGATTGGAACAAAATGAGTATTTAGAAACAAACTTGATGAAGATGGAAATATAACAAAGAACAAAGCCAGACTTGTTGCCAAAGGTTACTGTCAAGAGAAAGGTATTGAATATGATGAAACTTATGCTCCTGTTGCCAAGTTAGAGGCTATACGCCTACTTCTTGCTTATGCCTCATTGATGAAATTTAAATTATATCAAATGAATGATAAAAGTGCATTCTTAAATGGGTTTATCAAAGAAGAAGTATATGTGGAACAACCCCCTGGATTTGAAGATTTTAAATATCCCAATCATATTTTTAAATTGAAGAAAGACTTATATGGTTTGAAACAAGCTCCTAGGTCTTGGTATGAAAGATTAAGTAGTTTTCTAACTTCAAATGATTTTTCTAGAGGAAAAATTGATTCCACTTTGTTTATTAAGAAAGTAAAAGAACATATCTTATTAGTTCAAGTATATGTTGATGATATCATTTTTGGATCAACTGATAACTCCTTGTGTGTAGAATTTGCTAAGATAATGCAGGATGAATTTGAAATGTCAATGATGGGAGAATTAACATTCTTCCTTGGACTTCAAATTAAACAACTAAAAGATGGCATTTTTGTGTCTTAAACCAAATACTGCAAAGAGATTCTCAAGAAATTTGGAATGGACACTTCAAAGGAAGCTAACACACCCATGGGAACATCATGCTATTTAGACAAGGATGAATCAGGTTTGGAAATTAATCAATTTATGTATAGAGGTATGATAGGTTCACTATTATACTTAACTGCAAGTAGACCTGATATTATGCATTTTGTTTGTGTGTGTGCTAGATTTCAAGCATGTCCAAAAGAATTTCATTTAACTGCAGTAAAAAGAAATTTAAAATATTTAAAAGGAACTATAGGAACTGGTTTATGGTATCCATCTGAAGCTTCTCCTAGTTTAATAGGATATTCTGATGCTGATTATGGCGGATGTAAGATTGATAGAAAGAATACTAGTGGAACATGTCATATGTTAGGCTCATCTTTAATATCTTGGCATTCTAAGAAACAAGCATGTGTTGTTTTATCTACTACTGAAGCTGAATATATTGCAACTGGTAATTGTTGTGCTCAAATTTTATGGATGAAGCAACAATTAGAAGATTATAATATCTTTCTAAGTAATATTCCGTTAATGTGTGATAATACAAGTGCTATCAATCTCACAAAGAATCCTATTATGCATTCTAGAACTAAACATATAGAGATTATACATCATTTCTTAAGAGATCATATTAGTAAAGGAAATTGTAAAATTGAATATGTTGATACAAAGCATCAATTAGCAGATATTTTTACTAAATCTCTTCCCAAAGATAGATTCTATGATCTTGGAAGAGACTTAGGAATATTAGAAATAGCCTAAATTCTGCTTAACTGATCAATTTTTGCATGATTGTACTATAATAATCGATTATATAGGGTTTTAATCGATTATCATGTGTCTAAACCTTAAAATTTGATGATCTCTCTAGAATAATCGATTATTTTGGGAAATAATCGATTATCTACACCAAAATGACCAAAATCAGAAGTTTCTCTTTGGAATAATCGATTATTTGAAGCAATAATTGATTATCAGCAAATTTAATCGATTAACAACATTAGTTAATCGATTAATCTGATCAGTTGAAGGGTTAATAGATTAACAACAGCTTTAATCAATTATCCTAGAACGTTTTTGATATACTAGCCGTTTGGAACAGCTATTTTGGCACCCATTCTCCAAAATCTAGCCGTTTATGACCGTTTTGTTTGTTCTCTATATATAGGAAGACTTCATTTCACTTCTACACACCTCCAAACTTTGAATCAAAGCATTCTTGCATCATTCAAGCTCTCTTGTTTCCTCAAAACCTCACTTGCTTTCAAAATTCCTTATAATTCTTTCCTCCTAATCTTAATGGCTTCATCATCCCGTGCTAAGATCCCCACAAGGAGAAGATCTACTCCTACTTCTCATCCCCGTCCAAATTCAGTTGAAGGATGGATCTCCGACGATGAAGGTAGACAGGAATTTCTAACCTTCTGGAAAGAAAGGGGTATTATCACTCCAAAATATATTATTGGTGATCAATTCATCAATAGGGGCTTTAACTTTCCAAATCTTCTTGAGCTGCAAGGTGTCCTCCCATTCATTGAAATGCAAGGTACTTACTACCCTGATTTAGTTAGGGTATTTTATTCTCGTTTTTAATTTAGAGATCATGTAGCTACTTCTAGAGTCAAGGGTGTAACTATCATCCTTGATGGTGATATCTGGGAGAATGTTGCCCACTTTTTTGTAAGAGAGGAAGCTATCAATGTTTTTGCGGAGTTAGAATATTTTGATAGAATTATGGCTTACCGCTCATTTCTCCGTAATCCCTCCTTGGAAATCAGCCGACTTCTATTGGTCGGTCCATTAAAGAAAGAGGAACGCATGCTACTGCATCTCATTGTCTGGATTCTGTGCCCACGAGCAACAAATCATGCACAATGTTCATCTCTTGATCTTCACATTATTCATGCCATCATGAATAATGAGCCAATTGATTGGGGTAGTCTTGTTACTATGACCATGCTGAAAGCCAAGCGTCATCCAACCTTTAAAATCTCATATGCTCTTCTTATTTCTCGTATTTTAGAATACAAAGGAGTAAATGTTGAAGGAGAGCAAACGGTCAGGACGATAAATTCAAATCGAATGCTTGACAGCACGCTCACTCAGCTTCAAATGGTGCGCATAAATGGAATTTACGTTCACAAAGATGACGCTCCCAACATGGCTGAAGATGCTCAAGATTCTGATGAAGAGATGACTGCTGCTGAGATTCCTACTGAAAACTTTCATACTGCTTGGACATCATCTGCCCCTCCTACATCCCGCCAATCTATGGAATATATGCTCTTTGATATGAATTAAAGAATGCAAGAATTCTTCACTATTTCTCAAGAATGGCTTCAGGAAATCATTCTCCGTATTTCGGATGTAGATGATAGGGTTTGTAACTTAGAAGATAGATTTGATGCCCAATTTAACAGTCATGAAAGTGAAGAGTTTTAATCTCTTCAATATATCTTCTTGCTTGTAATCAATTTAATTTATGAAATAAAATTGATATTTTTGCTTTGTTTGAGGGGGAGCTTTTTCTATATTATGCACTTATTGAGGGGGAGCTTTCATTTTTTGATCATAATCAAAATAGGGGGAGAAATTATTTAAAGCCTCTTATGTTTATTAAATTTAAATGTTGTCTGGTATGTTTAATGTTTTTTGTTAGCTTTAACAGACAAAACAGGTTATTACAAAGGGCTTTAAAGAAAATTTTGATCATCATAAAAAAAGGGGAGATTGTTGAACATACGAGGATATGAATGTTGAACATATAAGGATATGAAACTTGTATATTTTGATGATGATTCAAGAATAAATGACTTAAAGATTTGAAGACTTGTAATGTTATGTAATAACTCTATTTTTATGTTTTTGAGTCTGTAATATTAGAGTCCAAGATAGCCAGCACATAGACCACTCTTTAAAAGCTCTAAAAACTCATTTTTATCATAAATACACTGGATTAATCGATTAAATGGCAAGATAATCGATTATTACAGAAAGAAAACCATTTTCAACATTTGCTCTCTGGAATAATCGATTAAATGACCTGTTAATCGATTAACTGGGTTGTTAATCGATTAAATGGTGCTGTTTTTGATCCTCTGCCAGAATGGCTCTGGAATAATCGATTAAGTCTCAATATAATCGATTATTTGGGACTGATAGATGTGTTTTGAAATTCAAAATTGGAACAAGTTTCGAAAACCCTATTCCCAATTCATTCAATTTCGAAAATTCCCAATTCCAAAAAAATAATCTCTCTACTTAAGGTTCTCTAAGGCTCTCTGCAAAATGAATAACTTTTTTCATAGAAAAGTTAAGAGGTGTGACTGCCAGAGAACTGCTTGTAGGGAAGAAAAAGGGGTTTTTGAAACCTAGTGTGGGCTAGAAGCGATAAGAATCACTGAGTGAGTTTCTTGGTGGATTGTCTGTTGTGCTGTCTCTAGGGAAAGCTGTTTTTCATTCTTTGTGGATTCAAAGGAGGTGTTCATCTCTTGTGTGACTCAAGAGAGGTGTATTCTTTACCTTATCTTTTTATTTGTTATCTATTTGTAAAACTTTGATTATAGTGATAACGTTAATCCTCTGTTTGAGTGATTAGCAACTGGACGTAGGGTCTTTTGATCCAAACCAATATAAATTGACTGTGTAATCTTCTATCCCTTCTCTATTTACTTTACACAACATTTTAATCGGTAAAATTTGGGAAAAATTTTAAAACCCTAATTTTTGTTTGAGAAACTAATTCACCCCCCTCCCTCTTGGTTTTTGTTCGTAAACGCAAACATTCCAGCTGCGCGATTCTAATAGGTATTACCTACCTATTAAAATTCACAACAAATTTTGTAAAAAAAAAATCATTTCCTACAATTTTTTTTTTTAAATTGTAAAAAACCAAAAAAATTCCATGAAATATGAGAATTTAAGCTATTTAAGTTATTGCCTGCAAGAAAGGGAGACCTCATTTGTCAGGTAAGGTCATAAAGTGAAGTTGTTGCCATTGACATTTTTGACATTTTGGTAATCTTTTGTTAATATTAATCGATACTATTAAACTATTAAAATTTTATTTGTGAGAGCACGTCTCTTTGGTAACTGAGTTTTTTGAGATTTTGAATCATACATTTTATCAAATATTTGTACATTGATGTAGGAATATTAAATAAAAAAGATTTAAGATTTGATGTAAAGTTTGTTCGCACAGTCGTGGAGAAAATCACTAAGCAAATTTAAGGCATAAAACTATTTAGCAAAAGGAGTAATCCACTCATCGAAGACAAAAATTATTGAGTAAAATTGTTGAGTCAAGATCAACTAACTTCACTAAAATTCTCACTAAGCGAAGTAAGTGGCACTCAATGAAAGCTTGTAGACCAGCAATTCAACAGAATTGAAAAAACAAGTTTTAATTTTTATGTATTATTGTTTATGGACATTGGATATAAGACTTGTCTTGTTGTATAAATAACACTTATCATAGATGAAGTCATTAATTATCTTTCATTTTTAAGTTTTACAACTTAGATCCAAGAGTTTTACTCTTGTTTTCTCTTTAGTTATAGTTTAAACTTATAAAATTCCTTTGCATTCAAATATAATTTAGAATTCGATGTTCTTTAATTAAATTCTTTTATTCAAGTTCTTCTTCATTAGTCATATTTATTTTCTTCTTCTCTACTCTTTCAATTATAATTCATGCAATTTACAATTTATAACGTATTTTATTGCTTTGTTATGACTATTTATATTTCAGGGATTATTTTTTTAATTTTAATTTGGCTTTTTAATGAATTTACCCATTCATAATTAAATATAATCAATTATAATTAAAATTGTTCACTTGAGTTTGATTAACTCCATCATAAAACAATTTTAGGTTTATGCAATTTCTTTTTTAAAATTGAATCATGTCTCTAAATCAATTTAATGTGATGAATCAATTAAATCTAGTAAACTAAAGTATGAATGACTAAAACTCCTATAAATCTTTATTATGGTTACAATTTAGGTTTGGAAATCAATAAAAATCAAAAAGACAAAAGGATAAAGAGGAATTTAACCACTCTTTTGACATAAATTGTGCATTTTTACTATTTTGACTAGATAATAAACACAAAAACTACATATACCCTAAACTTAATGTTAGACAAATGACATCTAGAGGGGGTGAATAGATGCACAAATTAAAATAGATGCCAAATTAAAAATTTATTTTAAGATGTCTAATATTTATTAATTCAATTTTAATTATCAAATTGAACAAAGATAAAGCAGAAGTAATATAATAAGAAAGATAAAATATCAACAAGATAGAGATGAAAATAAGGGGTGAAAGGAGAGTAATACCATAAAAAAGGGATAAGGGAAAGAAAAGAGCACACAATGATTTATATTGGTTTGAGTATAGTCAACCCTATATCCAGTTCCCAATCAACTCTTAACACAAGACTGACCCCAATTCATTATCTTTTAAATTTAGTTCACAAATTACAATCAACTCAGCAAAAAGAAAACTAATTCAAAAGACAATCACCTCCTTAGAAACCCACTAAGGATGAACACCTCCCTAGAATCCCACTAGGGATGAACACCTCCTTTGAACAAATCAAAGGATGAACACACCTCCTTAGAATTCCACTAAGGATGAACACCTCCCTAGAATCTCACTAGGGATGAACACTTCCTTTGAACAAATCAAAGGATGAAAACACCTCCCTGAACAAATCAAAGAGATGAACAATTTCCATACACGAAACCCTAAAAAAACACAAAAGAATGACAGTGACTACTTAAACCCTAAACAGAGAATTTAACAATCAACCACTTAAGCCCACAAAGGATGAATGTAATAAAATAAGAACAGTTATACTTAGGTAATGGAGACAACAAATTGTAGAAGTCTGTAAAATGCCAACCTCTAAGAACAAGTGTGATTAACAATGAAAGCACAGTAGGTAATGGAGAAGAGGGTTTTCTCAAAACATGTAAAATATCTTTGTTGCCTTGCTCAGAATTCTTTTCTCAAAATTAATTGAATATAAATTGTACTTTCGAATTCTGTAATTATGTGTTTTTTATTTTCCATCAAAACTTAATTAATAGAAAAATAACATCAGAAAATGGTCATTGGACATTAATACTTTCATAGAGAAAAAATCATGATGTATTAAAAAATATTTATTCTTCAAAATAGATATTTTTCAAATTTGAATTGTCATAATTGATTATGTTACCAGTATAATCAATTATGACAGAGAAATATAATTGATTATGACAATCATTTTTCCATTTCTGATGCATCATAATTGATTATGACAATGAAAAATATAATGTTACGAAATTTTATCACACTTGTGCTTTGAAGGCTTATGCATAATATTACTTCATCAACTTGTACCTCCATATCCAGTATTCTAAGACTTTATCTAGTCTTCAGGAATCATCTTGGGCTTGCTTGAATGTTGAATAAATTTTTTATCAAAATCATATCTTGGGTTTGCTTGAGTCTTGAATGTTGTTGACTTGAATCATCATCAAAATTCATCTCTTCGGAATGTAGGGACATGTTTCACATTGTCATCAATCTCCCCGTCTTTGCTTTCACTTAATTCTTTGACTATTGAAAATTAAATCAAGAATAAATCATTAATATTAATCCTTGAGAATATTATCTAGATTTTAGCCTAGTTACTCCATGGTCTTGGTAAGAATTGTTTGATCGTTGTCCACGTATTCTTCCACATTCCTCCTAAGCATAGGTTAGAGTATTTTGTTCATGAGCATCTTTATTTATTTATTTATTTATTTCTTTAGAATAGAACTTTGAGACACCTTAGAAAATAATAAGAGTTATGTTTTGGCACAAAGCGTGTAGAAAAAGTAATGGCCTTGATTGCTTGGGTATTACCAACACTAAAACAAGGCCTCGCCCTTTCATCTTCCACACCTAGTCTATATTCAACCCATTTGAACTTAAGCTGGAGTTTTTAATTGAAGAAAGGTTTCTTGTAATCTTATTTTGATTGTCCATTATTCAAGTGGTAATTAACCTTGCACTTATCTTTTCTGTTAGTTGTGTGTTCTCTAATTCCTATCTCTTCCATCTTTGGATTGTAAATTCGTTCTTGAGTTGTTCTTGCCTCTTTCTTAAAATCATGACCTAATTCTTGAATATTCTTCAATTTAATTCAATTTTCACATATTAAACTACCTATTTTTGTTTTTTAATGATGAGTTTCATAATATCTCAACATTGAATCTATTCAAGTTCAATATAATCAATTATTTCATGGTTTCTTTGAAAATTTGATCCAACATAACTTAATTCTAAGTGTTATTGGATGAATTTCTTTATTACTTTAAAATACAGTCATGAATTGATCCATGTATAAATATCCATACATCATAAACACCTAATTTGGTACACATCTTTGCCTTCGTTGACATCAAGATACATTATGTTCACCTCAGTTTTGTAGCAAATCTATCTCTAGCACATAAATTCGTCCCTAATATTTCTTGTTAGGGATTACTAACGAAACTTTTCGTCCAAAATAGGTGTCTTCTACACTTGTTTTAGTTTCCTATATTCTTTAATCAATTCCATCTCTAATTTTTTTTTTCTTTTTCGTTGTTATAGTTTTTTTTTTTAATTTTCACTACTATAAATAAGGCTTTCCACGTCGGTTAAATAGAACCGACGTTGAAAGTCCTGACTTTCAAATCGAAAATTTTTATTTATTTCCAACCCCTCTCTCAATTTATCTAGAAATCCCCCCTCTCTTTTATATTATATTTTTATTATGTCTCTCTCTCTTTTATATTATATTTTTATTATTTATCATCTTTTTTTGAAGTTTAGAGCATTACCAAATTAATTTTTTGTCATCGACGGGATTCGAACCCAGTACCTTAGTGTTGGAGGTCGATACTCCAACCACTAAACTACTCAAATTTTTTGATAATAACTTACAAATAAATTATATTTATATACAAATAAATATATATCCGTGTAAATATATAAATATACAAATACAAATATATTTATATATTTTGATATATTTATATAATTATATATTTATATGTTGGATGTGAGGGCACGCTCGAAGGTGAAAGTGTGTCGAGTGAGTTTTCAAAATTTGATGCCAAATTTGTGAGCGAGTCTCTTTATATGAGTTTGTAATTTAATGACAGAATATAATATTTATAATTTATTAATGATATAAAATAAATTTGAGAAACGCATCATTCGCTCAAGCGAAAAGTACCAATTTTCGCTCAAGCGAGGTTTGAACGAGTGAATTTTCGTGAGTTTTAACGTATTTTCACTCAAGCGAGAGTCAATCTCACTTTCACCCTCGAACACGCCTTCACATCCAACATATAAATATATAACTATATAACTATATAAATATATATAAATATATCAAAATATATAAATATATTTGTATTTATATATTCTATATTTATATATTTACACGAATATATATTTATATGTATATAAATATAATTTATTTGTAAATTATTATAAAAAAATTATAGTAGTTTAGTGGTTGGAGTATCAATTTTCAACTCTAAAATACTGGGTTCAAATCTTGTTAGTAACAATTCTCTAACTTAAGTAAATTTTTGGTGAAAAAAAATAAAAACACTTTCCAGAAAATATATATAAATAAATATATATTTACACGGATATATATTTATTTGTATATAAATATAATTAATTTGTAAGTTATTATCGAGAAAATTACAGTAGTTTAGTGGTTGGAGTATCAACTTTCAACTCTAAAATACTCGAGTTCGAATCCAGATCGATGACAATTTTCTAACTTAAGTAAATTTTTGCTTGAAAAAAAATAAAAACACTTTCCGAGAAAATATATATAAATAAATATATATTTACACGGATATATATTTATTTGTATATAAATATAATTAATTTGTAAGTTATTATCGGAAAATTACGAGTAGTTTAGTGGTTGGAGTATCAACTTTCAACTCTAAAATACTGGGTTCAAATCCTGTCGAGTGACAATTCTTGAATTTAAAAGAATTTTTGAGTGAAAACACATTCAACGTCGGTTCATCCGGGAACCGAGCGTTGAATGTCTAAATTAAAAGACTTTCAACGTCGGTTCATCTAGAACCGAGCGTGGAAAGTGCTTTCTACGTCGGTTGACTAAGAACCGAGCGTAGAATGTGTCCAACATTCAACTTTCAACGTCATTTTTTAACCAACCGACGTTGAAAGTGTATTTAACGTCGGCTCAACTTTAACCGACGTTAAATGGCGACGTTGAAAGCATATTTTGTAGTGTTTATTTAAAACATATCTTTTGTTAAAGTTTTATTTATTAAATCATGATTAAAAGTTTGGAAAAAGTGGTGTCTATCTTTAAGATTCAAAACCTAGATACAATATTGATGAAATTGGTCTTTGGTTTGACAAATTAATTCCATCATTGTGGCTTGGCTTCATCTTCTTTTCATTAGTAATATTAATTCAAAATTTTACCATTGTTTGGATTAGTAATATTTCTTGGTGATTCTAAACTCAGTTGTTCAAATTGCCTACTCATTTACTTGATGTTTTACTCTGTCTTTGGATTCTTAATTTATTCATAGGTTTGTCTTACATTTTATTACTCCTTTTGGTTTAGTTATTCTTGTTTTTACCCTTCTTAGTTTGTCTTTTTCTTAATTCCTATAGTTTTGTCTATGTAATTTAAATTTCTTTGGCCCTCTCTAAGTGATAATCAATTCATATATTTCACTTGAATTGAATTAATTTGGATTGAAGATTTAATGGAAAGATGAACTTACTTTGATGAAGATTGGGCAAAAAAGAGGGATCACACCTGATAAGAGCATTTTGGTAACACAAAATACTGATAAAAAAATAATAAATAAGTTACTAAACTAATGCGAGTATAACTAACACATGTCGAACCTCACAAGGAAATAATTATAGGAACGTACTCATTACCACATATGATTCTCTCTAAAACAGTAAATAGGGTACGAATGATAGAGTGAAAAAAAAATTATTTAGAATAATAAAAATTTAAAATCAAATCTATAAAATATTAACGACAATTAAAATTAAATGAAAGCGAGAATTTAAATAACTAATATTTAAAAATCAAAATAAAGTGCAAGAATAAAATTTGCTTTAAAACAAAATAGTACAGTAATTAAAATTAAATTGATGTAGAATTTAAATAACTTAAATTTATAAAATTAAAATAAAGTGTTTTTAATTAAAAGTGCAAGAATCAAGAATTGCTTTAAAATAAAATAGTGCAGTAATTAATTTGAAATTTCTAGAAACGATAACTCAAACTAAATTGAGAATTTGAATTGGAAAAGAGATGAATTGAAAATGAAATTTAAGCAATACTGAAAGGAAAATTCTAAACAATTAAATAACAGATATTAAAATGAGTATTGGATAAATAAAGTAAATTGAACAATATAAACTGAAAAATTCAATAAAAAGTGCAAATTAAATAAAAGAGAACAAACCAGAAGTACAGTAGCAGTAAATGACTTGCCTAACTAAAAACTAAACAAAGAACTAAGAATAGGAAAAGAAAATGGGGATGAGACAAAACAACATTTCTCATCCCAGGTTAGGATATTGTGATTGTATGTTGTCATAAGACCTATATTTATAGGGGTTTGAACAAGAGAAATTAAGCTTAAAATTAATTATAACAAAATCAAATATTTCTCAAATAATTAATTACACAATTGAATTGTTGTGAAGAGAAATTTCTGGGACTTTTTTGGAGAAAATAATATACTTCTTTCCTATTTTGAGTGATCCTATACTTATTTGTATTTAATTCTTGATTTTTGCTGGTCTTTAATTTAGTTAAATTTGATTCCCGCACCGGTTAATTTGCTTGATTCAAAATTTTCATTTGTAACGTTCTACAAGTGGGTTGCATAAGCAAACTTGGACTTTTAAGAAGAGTGAAGTTTGACGACATCAATTTAGACATTTCTTTTCATCAATTTAGTCTATCTCAAATTACCTAAAATAAGAAAAAGAAATATGCAATGTGGATGTATGCATGTATATTGTTTATTATGCTAAAACTATGTAAAGCGCAACAAATTAAGAAAAATTGAATTATGCTATTCTTTTAAAGAAAATATGTTAAATGCATGGTTTATGAATAAAATAATTAGCTTAAAAAATGCTCTTACATACAAAAATAAAGAGTAAAATGACATACATCAATCTCACCCATTCTACTCAAGTTGGTTGAGAACAAACACTTGGGTGAGAATGCATTCATTTAAGTTTTTCTAACAAATTTTCTTTCTTTGATTTATTTCAGTAATCTTAGTTTGTGTTAGTGTATTGTTTTTCTAACGTTACTTGTCGGCATGGAAAAACAAATTTTAAGAGTAAAAATAATTTATGATCTATTCTTATTTTTGAAAATTATGATTCTAACATTTTTCTTAAAATTACTAAATCCTTTTACTTTTTTGTGGAGAGAATAATTGTTTATTAATGAATTTGTAGAGGAAAATGAGATGCATGGAAAAACATGCAAGTCAATTTAATGAAAACATTATGGTTTAAATACAAAGTCATTAAGTTTTAAATTTGATAAACATTGTGTGACCAAGGAGAATTCTCTTTAAATGATGTAGTTTATGAGGAAGATGAGTTCTATAGGAATGAAAAACGTAAGTTGAAAATTATTACTTTTAATAATACTAATCATTATTGTTTAATTATTTGATTAGTAGAACTATAATCATTATTGTTTAATTATTTGATTAGTAGAACTATTAGTGGAGCTTATTTAGTTTTCATATAGTAATCAAACTCGACTATTGAAATGCAAGTGGACTCATAATACATGTCATCTAAAGAATACAACAAACCACCCTATCGTTATGAGACTCGATAGTACATATTGAAACTCAAGTCAACTCATTTAATGTGTCATATGATACACTTAGTAGGTTATCCTATAATCATTGGATTCAACTAGGTTAGGTCAACTCATGTATACCTGAATTTGTTGCTTCTCAATTCAAAATGAGCATAAACTCCAAGGATTTTATTCACATGTGAGAGGAATTTTGACCCTACTCTATCCATTGTTAAACATTGTCACACATTCTAAAATTCGTAATAGACATAAGAAGCTATACTGACTAGTGTCATCTTTAACCTCATGTCTCACAATCTCTAATTTAGTATAGTGTTGTAAACACTAATTTAGTACCCATATACATTTGTTGTGTGTAACCTAAAAGTATCTTGATGTTGAAGGAATATTCATGGTGTAACAGTTTGCAAAAGCGTGTAAAAAAAAACTTTATGTAGTATCTTGGAGAAACGTGTAAAAGAAATTGGGTAGTATATTAGAGAAGGTTACCCGTATTGCAAACCAAGACTGACATTGATGAATACTTGTATTTAATAGTTATTGGTGGAACTTAAATTATTTAATTAAGAACTAAATGTAGTCTCTAATGTACACAAATCAATATGCACTATGACACATAGGGTCAACAACGACAATTAAAAACAACTTCCAATGATGGGTTTCTCTAGAAGTGGATTACAAAACAAAAATTAAGACACAAGTTGAACCATTGTTTAAGAGAACTTAAAACATGCATAGGATGAATCATATAAGGCACATACACTCCAAGATAAAACTTCAATTTATGAAGCAAATTCAAAGTTCCAACAATTAAAACAAAAAGTGTGGGACTTAAGTATGAATTGCACTTAATTCATTCCTTTTACTTTCATTATAGTATCGACTTTAAATTTCTTTTCTCAATTAATATGCTTTTTTTTTTACAACTTTTCTCTTCAATTTCAAGAGACTATGCCCTTTTCAATTTCAATCAATTCAACACTTCAAGATCAAAATTATGTCCAAAATTCAAGACAAAAGACATAGCATGTTCAACTTAATTTAGTTCAACTAAAAAACTAAGAGAAAATGATAAGAGAATCACAACTTGCATAATTCAAATGTGGAAAATTATTTTTAACATTTCCTAATGAACTAATAGCAAAATTGAACTAAATCTAAAGATGCACAAGCCATCCTCAACTCTATTTATGTTTAAGCATCCATTAATTTTTTTTTTCTTTTCATCAACAATTCTTGAACTTCTTAAGAATTATGAACATAAAAGGACAAAACATGACTTTCTAATACATAAAAGATTATAAAATTGAAAGCTAAGTAAGAAAATTGACAATTACTAATTGCAACTAAAAATTCAAGACAATCCTATCATGGGAATTCCTAAAGCATACAAGTTGATTCAAGAAAGAGCAAAACAATGAATCAAAAGAAACGTGGCATACACGAACTTAGCATGGCAGTGACTCAAAAATAAAGACTCAAGCATGCACAAGATGAAAGAAAGATAAAGGTACTTATCTCTTATAGACCTCCATAACCTAGCTTTTAAACCAAATCAATGGAAGCAAGGTTCTCATCCAACCAATTTGATGGCATCCACCCTTCGCCTACACCAAGATCACCCCAAAATGTTAACAAAACTTTTGTAAGTCCTTAAAGAGAACTTGGTACTAAACCTTTCCAAGCAATGTTCCATGTAGGAGAGGTAGGAGAATAAAAGTATGAGGGCTTTTTATATAGATGTTCCTCCTCTTTTCACTCACTAGCGTAGGGAATGTGGGACTAAATTCCCTTTCTATGAAACTAGGAACTAAAACCTCCTTCAAGTCCCATTTTCCTCATTTTAATTCACATTTAAATGTTTATAAGGTTGGGGTCTCTCCATTCTTGCAACCAAGAGTTGAAGCTTAGACCTCTACTTGTGTGCTTGGTTGAATTTAAGGATGAAATAATGAGAGGCTCTTTTTGTTATAGTTAAGACTTGATCCTTGTCTCCTCTCTTTTGCAGGTGTTTCCCTTTTTACTCTTAACTCTATTATATCTAGCTTGATTTGACAATTTATATATGATTAGTTTTCCTTATGTTGTAACGAAGTGTTGAACCTTGGCTCTTCTTAATGTGAGGTGTACCCATGTGAAGTGTGGCTCGCCCATGGTGGTGGTAAGGCCAATGATGTCCTCCCTAACCCTAAATTTACAAGAAAAGAATGACTACTAGTTCGTTCAAGTTTTTACAAAATTTTTACAAGCTAGTAAAATATAAAAGGAGCCCTAGTAGCCTATGCTTCAATGAAGGAGAGTTCTTTGGTGGGTTTCTTCCTCTTCTATTCTTCTTAGTTGTATCCCAGTCGAGGCCCATTGAATGTTGTCCCAGATGGTCCTCCATCATGTAGCATGACCACATCATAGTCATGACTCTTCATTCCAAACAACTTTGGTTCTCTCAAAACAACACATCTACTCAAATTTGAAACATAACCATTTGGAAGCCTAAGACCCATAACCCATTCATAAACAACTACTCTCTATTGTTTGGTCAATACATATTGTGCATTTATGAATACAATGAACCTCCAAGTCTCTTCTAGATTTGATTGTATCTTTTGTCTTACCTTTGGTATCCATGACATTGAATAAAATTTTTAGAAAAACATCTCTTTCAATGTGAATGACATCAAGATTATGTGGTAGAAGAGTTTTCCAATATGACAATTCCCAAAAAATACTTCATTCTGTCCAATAATATTCTTTCCCATATCCAGGTGGATTTTGTTCTGAGTATTCCTCCACACTCGGTAAATCTCATAACCTTTCCCACATTTCTTCACCAATAAGCCTATGTGGAGCAGTTGAAGCAACAAATTGACATTTGGTAAATACCACTTATTTTTTCTATATGGATGATTTGGTGGTAAAAATTTCTGATAACAATTAAACCATGATGACTTTCGACTATAGTTGTGGTGAATGCCTTACATGAATCCAAACATATTAGACAGAAGATTTCCCTATAGTCATCCAACCACTTAGCATACCATATGTAGGAAAGTCATTTATCATCCACGTTAAAGTCACCCTCATCATAAAATTTTGCTTCAAGACTACTTCATACATACACACACCAGATTCCCATAATATTTTCAATTCATCTATTAATGATTGCAAATAAAATCAATTTTCTTCTTTGGATTCGATGGATTAGGAATTGCAATAGTGCAAAAAATAAAATTTCTTTGCATACACATCGATAGAGGCAAATATTATGGATTAATAATCACATGTCAAGAAGAAAAAGTTTTAGTAGTTATGGTAAATGGGGAAACAATGGTCAAGTTTCATTAAATTTGATCCAAGATTCAACATCAGATGGATGACTATAGCCTGAATGTTTTTTGTGGACATGATGTCATGTCATTTCATGAGTCGTTTGCATTGACAAATACAAACGTTGTAGCCTTGGAACAAGCGAAAAGTACCACATCCTTTTAAGGGGAACTAATTTTTTCTTCCTACTCTATTATTGTGTTTATATCCTTATGTATTACAAATTTAACACATGTGTAACATTTTAGTCTCCATATAATACAACATTCATCCACCAGGACAATAATCAATTTTTATACACCCTAGTCCCAATTTAGATATTGACTTCTTTGCTTGATAAGTATTTCTAGGCAATTTTTTTCCAGATGGTATCGCATCTCCCATAAATTGCATCCACTCATTAAAGCAACCTTTAGATAACTCATAGTCTATTTTCAAACTCAATGCCCATAACGAAGTTGACAAAGCAAAGTACTAGTGACATCCATCCAATAAAAAAACTGTGTAATCGTCAACATGTCAAAGAATTGATGTAATTATGGATTTGGATCTTCCATGCTTGTCCCTACAGTGCATGTCTCATTTACCCCAAGATGTGTGACAATAGCTAGTCCAGCATCAACAATGACCAACTGCTCGTAGTTGTTAAACATTGTCCGTTAAGTACTATCATATATGATAGTAAAATTCAACAGAAAATGTGGGAAATGTAGGAATTGTTTCATCATGGTTAGTCCAATGGTAATAATTAATCCTAAATCCTTTCTTACGCAAGTGCACCTTAACTACATCAGGCATTTCATACTTCCAAAACTTACAAACTTTACAAGGACATCTAATCTTTCCTTATCCAATATTATTAGTACCATGATCTAAAGCAAACTAACAAAATTCATGAATTCAAATAAGAAATTCTTCAATGATACTCCGATTATAATCTATTATATTATCCATCCACCTTCTATGGTTAGAAATTTTCGTATTTGTTAAATAGATGACAATATAAATGTATAATTACTAAACAACTTATAATAACTTATCATCAACTATATTTCATACCCTTTTTTTCATACATTGGAAACATTAATAATAATCACATTACTATATATACATGTATACATATATATCATCATAATCATATGAATAATTAATATCAACATAACTCATTTATATGAATACATACATAAATATTCACTTAAGCCACTATCAAAACCACTTAAGTGATGCAAGCTCAATCAATAAGTAAAGACCACTTCAGAAAATGTCACTTAGTATAGAAGAATACATCGCTTAAGCACGATGATTTATCCACTTAAGCAAGTCTTGCTTAACTCGAAGTGGTGGTTGCTTAAGTCATTGTCGCTTAAGCAAGTGTAAATACCAGCTTAAGTGACACTTGTTTAGGTCTAAACATATATTGGTTTAAGCTGTGTATCTTCCTCCTTCAAGCGAAAATGCACTTCTTTTCCTACCTTATACTCCACCAACAAACTACACCAAAATAATCATATGAACATAGGATTCATAATAACATATATATGTTCAATTGAATAACTTGGTAAGAGTAAAAAAACTGTACCTAGATATCAACATTGGAATTCTAGCCTGTGATATCTAATCGAAACTTCTTTAGTTTATTGGATGGGAACTAAATAAGGATGAAGTGGAAATCTTTCCCTTTAAGTGATCTGTAAGCCATGCTTAAGCAAATATCATGTGGATTATACCCATTTAAGCGAAATACATGCTTAGCTTAAGCGAATTGACATGGATTGTAGAATTGCTTAAGCGAAGGTTCCTTCTTTAAGTGATGACACGAATACACATGCACACAAATTGCACATCCGCTTAAGAGGCCCTAGAGTCACGTTTAAGCAAATAAACTACCATAATTTTAGACAGATCATACTCTTGTTGGAAAACTAATAATAATAATAATAATAATTATAATAATAATAATAATAATAATCCCGATTTTGATTTTAACGATCAAACATAAATGTAATCTCATACTCGATAAAAATGTCTGTAACCGAATGCGAAAGCGTACACGAATTAGCCATAATGATGATGTCTTTGTAGAGCACTATATTGATCTTATGGTCTTCCACACGAAGAGCACCCGATTTTCCTCTTGATTTTCTCTCTTGATGGGGATAGAAAGAAAGGAATGAGACCGATACTTACGTTACGTGTGTGTGCTCCTAAAAGGGGACCATGACCCTTTAAATAACCGAATTAGGTTAATTACTTAAGTTTTAGTATTTCCAATTTGACCCCTCATCAAATTAGAAATTGTTCAATGGTCTCTACACAATTTTATTTTCATGACATATGCCTTTAGCCAAAACTTCAAAACTCTTGGTGAAATTCATTGAACTCGTAAGTAACTTTGAATATTTGCTTTAATCATCAATGTCAACGAGGTGACACTATAAGGAAACCAATCTCGAACAGAGAATTCAAAAATTGAATAACGTGGTACAGGGAATGTATGTTTTATGGTCAAGACAGTGGATAAATTTTATATTGTTTTTGAATTCTGGATTGATCGTTATCACCTGTCCTCATTACTAATCATTGCCCACTCTACCGTAATAACATTCCTCAAAAGATAATGATGATCGGTTCACTATAAGTGAGAATAACACCCATCATACTACATTAATAAGAATGCGCTTATTTGCTTGGATAATGACAACTCGCAGGTTCAAAATGGGTTGGCTATTATGAAAGAAAATTCCTATCTCAAGTACATCATTAACCTCGTGATTCATGCAATTTATGGTATCATGCATTCTGTGTGGGATTTGGTCAAGACATGATTATGCCTCCGATGTGTAGTAGAAATTCCAAAGTGGTGTCAACCATGGACTCGTAATGCACCAATAATAACAAGAACTCGCTAAAAGATTTCTTTTCAGAAAAGTTTCGTGTTGGCCGATACAGAGTGACAAGTAGCTTGTTGACTCAAATAGTTGATAGAGCAAAATTAGTTCCAAGCAAAAAGGAAAGCCTATTATCTTTTGATATTGGTGGGGATCAAATGAATGATCACCAAGCCGGTGGATAAGCAGCTCAATCAGGGAAATTGGGATGACTAGTTCCCCTCATCATCTTTATCTTCTCGCTTATTTCTATCTTTATATTGTTTGCATGGATCGTGATATTAACTCGGTGTTATACCGTGAACATTTGCCTTAACCTTTGGTTAAATATGGTTTAGGATCTAATCTAGATCAGATCGAGCGTAAATAGAATTTAAATAGATCCCCGAGAGCTTTAGCTAAATAAGATTTTATTCTCGATAGATCTATTAGCTAAGATTTAATCAATATAGTCGTTAGTATTGTTAAAACATCCTTCTAAATGATCAGCTTTACAAAATATGCATTAAACATTACTTCATTTTCAAAACTCGATTGTTTTAATCAATACAACATCTTGTTAATCGATTAAATGAACTTATACAACATGTTTTAATCGATTCAAAATCGAAATAATCGATTATTTTTACTAAAGTTTCATGTTTTCAAAATCTTAAATGTTTTAATCGATTAAACTTTTCTTTCAATCGATTAAAATCATTTACCAAGAACATTTTAACCGATTATGCTCGCTTTTAATCGATTTTTATTCGGGAAGAAAGATTAAAGGCTTTAGTTAATGGTCAGTTCTAGAACATGCTACTAAAGCGTGATTCCCTTATCTTTACACGTGTTAATTGTATTCATTACAAACGTGTTAATGGAGATAAGTTTGAATCAACTTTAATTGATTCTTTTCATGAGTGAAATATTGATTCACTTTGTATTTTCAAAAACTTGAGCATATTTTTCGAAACCTTACATTTTATTCTTTTCTCTTCTATTCCCTATTTTTGATGAAGTCAAAAGGGGGAGAAATAGTTGCATCACTTTAAGATAAATTTAAGAGCAACATTTTAGGGGGAGAAATAAGTTTTAGGGGGAGAAACAAAACTTTATTACATTCTTATATTTCTCACCTAACCGCATTATCAAGTGACTTATTTTGCAGAGATTGTTTTTTCAAAATGGTGTTTGTCTTCATCAAATAGGGGAGACTCGAAAGTGATCCTAGCAAAGATCTCATTGATTTGATGAAGTCAAAGATAAAGTCAAAGGTCAACTCGCAACTAGCCAAACAAGTCACTCGTAAGAATGGAGTCGAAGACTTAGTGTGTCTTAACGTAAAGCTTAGGTAAAACCACTTTACCTTTTCCACTCGCATAAAGCTTCTTCACTCATCTTGCAAAATGCCTCAAAAATAGTTTTAAACAAATAAAAAACAAAAGCATTTTGGCAAAGAATTTTCTTAAACAAGTTATTAACTCGATACAGGTTTGAAAGAATCAATTTAAAACACTTAGAATGTTTTAAAAAGTGTTTTTACAATATTTTAATCGATACAAACTTCTTTTAATCGATTAAAACTCTTTATGACCGATTAGAATTCGAATATAATAGGTCGAATGCAATATAATCGATCAGATCTTAAATATGAGCGATCGAATTATTTTAATCGATTAAAACACGTTTCAATCGATTAAAATCACTTTGATGTCGTGATGATCGATCGAATGAGATTATGACCGATCGAGTTGGATATGATCGATCGAATTGAATTATGACCGATCAGATCTGTTTCAATCGATTAAAACGCATTTCAATCGATTAAAATAACTTAGAAAATCTTTTCAATCGATTAAAACGAACTTTCAATCGATTAAAATGACTTAGAAAATATATGTGCAGTTTTTCAATCGATTGAAACGACTTTATATCGCCTAAAATAACTTGGAAAGTTTTATAAGAAGGTTTTTAAACAAATCAATCGATTAATACGTGATTCAATCGATTGTTTTATACTTAGAAAATGTTTGTAAAACGCTTTAACCGATAAAAACGTGGTCGATCAACTAAAACATTTTCTCGTTAAAGATCAAGAATGCATTAATGGGTTGAAAGGACTTTTAACAGATTGTAACTGCTATTTCAACAGATTAAAACAAACTTTCAACAGATTAATTAATGCAGCAGATTTGAAAATACTCTTTTATAAACAGTAATTGCTTGGAACTTTTAAACATATCAGCATTTGACACAATTCAAGCAATCAATACAAACAACTATTAGCATTTTTCAAGAAAGATACACAACTGTTTTTGTGAACTTCTTTTGAAATCTTTCTTGAGGCACTTTGCATTTCTTTGAAGAAGAAACTGACCGTGGATTGGTGTAATCCGGTTTGAGCTTTCTTTGTTTCTTCTTTTCAATTTCTATTCATTCTTTTGTACTCGTTTTGTACCTGGAATTTGGGTACAAGTTTTCTGCACTGTGTAGAGGTTGTAGAAGTTTCCAAGAACTGGAATTTGGTTCTTGGTGGGAAGGTTGTAAGCAAGAGCTGGAATTTGGTTCTTGTGTGTGGTGCCTGGAATTTGGGCACCGGTTTCTCTCGCGACTGGAATTTGGTTGCAGAGGTTTCCAAGAGCTGGAATTTGGTTCTTGGTGGAGAGTTAGAATAGGTGTAAGAGTGTGAGTCTCAGAAACATCTATTCTAGTGGAACCCAACTGGAATTTGGCCGAGACTCGGACGTAGCCCCGGTATTGGGTGAACCAAGATAAAATTACCGGTGAAATCTTTCCTAACCTTTCTCTCTTTAATTTCTGCTGCTGCACTTAAACTCGTTTGATTGCTTTGTGATTTGTGAATTGATTAGTAATCTTAATTTTCGAATTAGATAATCCGTGTATTGCGAAAAACTTTCAAAAATCAATTCACCCCCTCTTGATTTAAAACTACTTTTCTAACAATTGGCATCGGAGCGAGGTGCTTGAAAGATAATCAAGTTACTTCGATCCATGGCATTTTCTCGAGGGAGCGTGCATTGATAGACCTCCACCGTTAAGTGGAACAGATTACCTATATTGGAAAATAAGGATGAAAATCTTCATTGAATCTGTTAGTATAAATGCTTGGAATGTTATTGAACAGAAATTGATATTGCTAACGTAATCCAAGATGATTGTATTGCCAAAAATATCATCTCATCCGCTCTTAACAAAAATGATTTTTGTAGGATTGCACATTGTCAAACTGCGTGCACAAATGTGGAAAATCCTTGAAAAGACCTATGAAGAAGCACCAGAGATATGCTTAATGGTCAACTCGGAATCACCAAATACCAAGTGGCCATGCCAGGATAGAATGCCCGTGAAAATTCGATCAGGTAAGTTCTAGCTCCTCTTCAAATATAGTTAATTATGATGCATTACAAGAATCATTTAATGAAATGCATGAAGAGGCTAAGAAACTTCAAAAAGAAAATGATAGGTCGAAAGGGCTAAATAACTCGGCTAGTTAACAAGGTTGATTCTCCGGAAAAGCAGATTAGTGAAAATGAAACTGATAATGAATTCTTGAAACCGATTCATGCTAACTCGATTGTGAATGCAATAAACCATGCAATAACCGTCCCGAATTGCAAAAGAAAATTGAATTCTTATCTCAAACTGCTTCAAAGTTCACTCAAGGGCAAGCTAATCTTGATATATTACTTGGATCTCAAAAATTAATGTTTGACAAAACTGGAATAGGCTTTAAATCTAGATCCAAGAAAACAAAAACAAATAGGAATTCATACTCTACAATCAAATGTTTCTACCTGCATGAAGAAAGGGCATTCGATAAAATATCGCAGAATTAAAAAGTATGCTATTCCTAAAGGGAGAATGAAATGGGTTCCAAAGATTAATTCTTTTCAAATAACATGATCAGGACCCAATAATTATAAAGGGTACCGTAAAAATACTTAATTGTTTTGCAGAACAAGTCCGGGAATCCCTTGAAGATCGAGTCTGCGAAACCAGGTTCGTGTATTTAAATTAATTGTTTTAATTGATATAAATCAATATTAATCGATTAAAACAACTTACCGATATCTCGTCCGTACCATTTTAATCGATTGAAATATCAAAATAATCGATTGAACTGATCTCGGATTTTGGTTTAATTGTTTTAATCGATTATAATATCTCGTATATCAACTAAAAACACTTAGGTATCAAAATTAATCGATTCATTTACGTTTTAATCGATTTAAATTCTGGTGTCATGTTATTGATTTCATTCTCATACCTATCTAATCGATTCTTTCATAAAACAATCGATTAATTCACCGTAGATGTTTTCAACCCTAATGTCAAGAATCAAATTAATAGATAATGAGTTGATTAATCAATTAATTAGGTTCTGAAAACATGATTTACAAGATCTAATTAAAGTTTGATAGGCCAATTCGATTAAAAAACCCAGGTCTTTATGATAATCCGAACCGCATAATGTGTTTAAATGTCTCTTTGAATTTCAAAAACTTGAAATCCGCTTTCTTCATCAAACCAGGTTCGAACTTATCATTTCTCAACTTATCATCTTTCTTCTGTTTTCATATTTTCAAAATCTCCTCTCAATTCTCTCGTCGTAAACATGATCAAAATCATGACTGGTTCGAGCAAACTGCTTTGAAACGTATCCATATTCAATTTTCTTTCAATGACACAAATTTTTAAATTAGAAAGCGAAGGCTCGAACAAATCTTTGAATTGGGAACTCGACCAAGTGACATAATGTGGGAAAACTATTACTCGTTATTCATGAATGAAAGAGTCTTTTATTTTGACAACAACATAAACATGATTCAAGTCGTAGATGTTTACATTTCTCTTAATACTTTACATGGAATGCCGCATGGTAATACACTCGAAAATCAAAGAAATTATCAAAGAATGGACTGTAACTTTTCTTATAGACACTAGTTACAAACAGTGTCAAACTCGTTAGGACTGAAAACATAGTTTATCAAAATTTTTTTAGTGATAATTGTTTCTGGTAATAAGTTATTCATTACTAGGAAATCCAATAAATACATGTTTTCATTAAATTTCTTGATATTACATTGCAATATATTTGAAATAATTTTGAGCATGCATTGGTTCAAAACTCTTGGTGAAATTCATTGAACTCGTGCAACTTTGAATATTTGCTTTAATCATCAATGTCACGAGGTGACACTATAAGGAAACCAATCTGGAACAAAGCAATTCAAAAATTGAATAACGTGGTACAGGGAATGTATGTTTTATGGTCAAGACAGGGATAAATTTTATATTGTTTTTGAATTCTCGGATTGATTGTCATCACCTGCCCTCATTACTAATCATTGCCCACTCTACCGTAATAACATTCCTCAAAAGATAATGATGACTGGTTCACTATAAGTGAGAATAACACCCATCATACTACATTAATAAGAATGCAGCTTATTTGCTTGGATAATGACAACCTGCAGGTTCAAAATGGGTTGGCTATTATGAAAGAAAATTCCTATCTCAAGACATCATTAACCTCGTGATTCATGCAATTTATGGTATCATGCATTCTGTGTGGGATTTGGTCGAGACATGATTATGCCTCTCGATGTGTAGTAGAAATTCCAGAGTGGTGTCAACCATGGACCTGTAATGCAGCCAATAATAACAAGAACTCGCTAAAAGATTTCTTTTCAGAAAAGTTTCGTTGCCGATACGAGAGTGACAAGCAGTTGTTGACTCAAATAGTTGATAGAGCAAAATTAGTTCCAAAGAAAAAGGAAAGCCTATTATCTTTTGATATTGGTGGGGATCAAATGAATGATCACCAAGCCGGTGGATAAGCAGCTCAATCAGGGAAATTGGGATGACTAGTTCCCCTCATCATCTTTATCTTCTCGCTTATTTCTATCTTTATATTGTTTGCATGGATCGTGATATTAACTCGGTGTTATACCAGGAACATTTGCCTTAACCTTTGGTTAAATATGGTTTAGGATCTAATCTAGATCGATCGGCGTAAATAGAATTTAAATAGATCCTCGAGAGCTTTAGCTAAATAAGATTTTATTCTGATAGATCTATTAGCTAAGATTTAATCAATATAGTCATTAGTATTGTTAAAACATCCTTCTAAATGATCAGCTTTACAAAATATGCATTAAACATTACTTCATTTTCAAAACTGATTGTTTTAATCAATACAACATCTTGTTAATCGATTAAATGAACTTATACAACATGTTTTAATCGATTCAAAATCGAAATAATCGATTATTTTTACTAAAGTTTCATGTTTTCAAAATCTTAAATGTTTTAATCGATTAAACTTTTCTTTCAATCGATTAAAATCATTTACCAAGAACATTTTAACCGATTATGCTCTGCTTTTAATCGATTTTTATTCTGGGAAGAAAGATTAAAGGCTTTAGTTAATGGTCAGTTTCGTAAACATGCTACTAAAGCGTGATTCCCTTATCTTTACACGTGTTAATTGTATTCATTACAAACGTGTTAATGGAGATAAGTTTGAATCAACTTTAATTGATTATTTTCATGAGTGAAATATTGATTCACTTTGTATTTTCAAAAACTTGAGCATATTTTTCGAAACCTTACATTTTATTCTTTTCTCTTCTATTCCCTATTTTTGATGAAGTCAAAAGGGCGAGAAATAGTTGCATCACTTTAAGATAAATTTAAGAGCAACAGGTTAGGGGGAGAAATAAGTTTTAGGGGGAGAAATAAGTTTTAGGGGGAGAAACAAAACTTTATTACATTCTTATATTTCTCACCTAACTCGCATTATCAAGTGACTTATTTTGCAGTAGATTGTTTTTTCAAAATGGTGTTTGTCTTCATCAAATAGGGGAGACCGAAAGTGATCCTAGCAAAGATCTCAGTGATTTGATGAAGTCAAAGATAAAGTCAAAGGTCAACTCGCAATAGATCAAACAAGTCACTCGAAGAATGGAGTCGAAGACTTAGTGTGTCTTAACGTAAAGCTTAGGTAAAACCACTTTACCTTTTCCACCGCACAAAGCTTCTTCACTCATCTTGCAAAATGCCTCAAAAACAGCTTTTAACAAATAAAAAACAAAAGCATTTTGGCAAAGAATTTTCTTAAACAAGTTATTAACTCGATACAGGTTTGAAAGAATCAATTTAAAACACTTAGAATGTTTTAAAAAGTGTTTTTACAATATTTTAATCGATACAAACTTCTTTTAATCGATTAAAACTCTTTATGACCGATTAGAATTCGAATATAATAGGTCGAATGCAATATAATCGATCAGATCTTAAATATGAGCGATCGAATTATTTGAATCGATTAAAACACGTTTAAATCGATTAAAATCACTTTGGATGTCGGATGATCGATCGAATGAGATTATGACCGATCGAAGTTTGATATGATCGATCGAATTGAATTATGACCGATCAGATCTGTTTCAATCGATTAAAACGTATTTCAATCGATTAAAATAACTTAGAAAATCTTTTCAATCGATTAAAACGTATTTCAACCGATTAGAACAACTTAGAAAAATTCAGTGCAGGTTTTTAATCGATTAAAACGACTTTATATCGCCTAAAATAACTTGGAAAGTTTTATAAAGAGGTTTTTAAACAAATCAATCGATTAATACGTGATTCAATCGATTGTTTTATACTTAGAAAATGTTTGTAAAACGTTTTAACTGATAAAAACGTGGTCGTATCAACTAAAACATTTTCTCGTTAAAGATCAAGAATGCATTAATGGGTTGAAAGGACTTTTAACAGATTGTAACGGCTATTTCAACGATTAAAACAAACTTTCAACAGATTAATTAATGCAGCAGATTTGAAAATACTCTTTTATAAACAGTAATTGCTTGGAACTTTTAACATATCAGATTTGACACAATTCAAGCAATCAATACAAACAACTATTAGCATTTTTCAAGAAAGATACACAACCTGTTTTTGTGAACTTCTTTTGAAATCTTTCTTGAGGCACTTTGCATTTCTTTGAAGAAGAAACTGATCGTGGATTGGTGTAATCCGGTTTGAGCTTTCTTTGTTTCTTCTTTTCAATTTCTATTCATTCTTTTGTACTCGCTTTTGTACCCGGAATTTGGGTACAAGTTTTCTGCAGTCGTGTAGAGGTTGTAGAAGTTTCCAGGAACTGGAATTTGGTTCTTGGTGGGAAGGTTGTAAGCAAGAGCTGGAATTTGGTTCTTGTGTGTGGTGCCTCGGAATTTGGGCACTCGGTTTCTCTCGCAACTGGAATTTGGTTGCAGAGGTTTCCAAGAGCTGGAATTTGGTTCTTGGTGGAGAGTTAGAATAGGTGTAAGAGTGTGAGTCTCAGAAACATCTATTCTAGTGGAACCCACTGGAATTTGGCCGGAGACTCGGACGTAGCCCCGGTATTGGGTGAACCAAGATAAAATTACCTGTGAAATCTTTCCTAACCTTTCTCTCTTTAATTTCTGCTGCTGCACTTAAACTGTTTGATTGCTTTGTGATTTGTGAATTGATTAGTAAACTTAATTTTCGAATTAGATAATCTGTGTATTGCGAAAAACTTTCAAAAATCAATTCACCCCCCCTCTTGATTTAAAACTACTTTTCTAACACATATCAGGATATAGAATCAAACCAGCTTTCCATTGTATTATCGCAACTAAAACCAATAATTATTACTCATCCTAACATAACCAAATGACATGGATTCATCATGAAATGTGTAGCATGAAAAATTACGTGAAGGTGATCTGTACACGTCTATTTTCAACTGATCCAAACTTTAACGTATCGAGATCGATATAATATCCTTAATGTACAAAGTGTAATGAATGAACGAAAAACCGCATATCTATAGATAACCAAATATGTCCAAAAATCAATGTATACATATATGAAATTAAACATAGAACATAAAATATATGAAAGTTGTCGCCGCCTCCCCGAGGACGGGGGCGCGGTCGGAGCAACGCGATGGTTTTTTGACCCTTTTCGATTTTTCGCGTTTTTATTGGTGGTTACAACGCCTTTAGGTTGTCCGATAACCGGGCTAACCTAGGGGCGAGGTTTTCAAAAGTATCCCTGAGTTGTCCTATAACCGGGCTAACTCGGGGATTTATTTAATTTGGGTTCTATGGAGTCGCCACCGATATTTTTACCATAAACATCGGAAAAGGGGTTTTTAAAAGGCGTTGGTTTTCGAAAACCAACTTGGTCATTAGAACCAGAGTTGGGTAAGGGAGTTAGTTACGTGTAAAGGAAGTATTAGTTCCTTTACGACGTCCCTTTCGGGTTCCCTATGATAGGCTGGCTAGCTTGAATAAATAATTAAACTGGAAAATAGCGCTTTTACCCTTTTATTACGCGGTATTTAAATTTATGACTACATGGCCCTAGCTTCTATTGCATATATTTATATGAAAGCGGTAAAATTTAGAAGGATAGAGAATGTGCACCTCCAAAGCAAGCTTTTTATATATTTCTCTTTAAAGAGAGGGTGCATTTTGGCAACCCTTCACTCTACAAACTCTCAGAAACTCCGGAAATGCCTCGGAGGGATTCTAAAGAAGATTTAGAACGCTCAATTTACGCCTAGAGACACACAGAAACTCCGGAAATGCTTCGGAGGGATTCTAGAGAGAGAATATCTAGAGAGAAGGAGGAGCTACTGTGCTTGGTGTGTCAAAATGAGGGGGGGGGGGGGGAAGCCCCTATTTATAGTTTTTCGCGCTGTCAGGGTCCAGACCGTCGTTCTCGTCTGACAGGGGTCGAGACCGCCGTCTGGAAAGTCGAGACCGCCGTCTCGTCCATGGCAGAAATCGAGACCGCCGTCTGGAAAATCCAGACCGCCGTCTCCCTGGAGCATCCGTCGCTCAAGCGAGTATACCCGCCGCTTGAGCGAGACTTGACCCGGAGTCCCCTTTGTTTGAAGCATCCGTCGCTCAAGCGAGTACATCGGTCGCTTGAGCGAGATTTGACCTGGGAGTCCTCTTTGTTTGAAGCATCTGTCGCTCAAGCGAGTACATCAGTCGCTTGAGCGAGACTTGACCCGGGAGTCATCTTTGTTTGAAGCGTCCGTCGCTTAAGCGAGTACACCAGTCGCTTGAGCGAGACTTGACCCGGGAGTCCTCTTTATTTGAAGCGTCCGTTGCTTAAGCGATGTATTTTTAGCCAAAAAACCTTCCTATCTTGGTACGGGAGCCTAATAGTCTCTCCTAGTGGCTTGCTAGGCTTCGACCGTCTTCAAACAGGAAGCTTTCTGACTTTATTTGGAGGCCGGGCAAGATTTGGGGTCTACAAAAGTGACTAACTCCCACTAAACCACAAATTCCTCAAACTATAAAACACCCATGTGAGCAAAATGCTCATGAAAAACCTTGGGTGGAAGTCCTTTAGTTAGAGGATCTGCTATCATGGAGTTTGTCCTTAAGTGTTCTATGAAAATCTGTCCACTTTGTACTCTTTCCTTAATAATACAACTGATTTGTTGTCACAATATAACTTAAGTAGTCTTTCAATGCCTTTCACAATTTGTAGCCCTGTGACAAAATTTCTCAGCCATATTCCATGATTTGATGCCTCATGGCATACTATAAATTCTTGACATCCTGCAAAATCTGAGTCAGAAAACCCAACGATCTCCAATTGGTCTGACCTCCTGTATGTGAGCATATAATCTTTTGTTCTCTTTAAATATCTTATGACCTTTTTTGTTGCTTTCCAATGGTCTATTCCTGGATTGCTTAAATATATGCCTAAAACCCCAATTATGTATGTTATTTTTGGACGCGTACATACTTGAGCATACATCAAACTCCCTACAGTTGATGCATAGGGAATCTTTTGCATTTAATCAATTTCCAAATTCCCCTTTGGGCACTGATTGATACTAAACTTGTCTCCCTTAGCAACTGGAGTATCCCCGGATTTACATTCATGTATGCCAAACCTTTTAAGAAATTTTTCGATATAGCTCCTTTGTGATAATCCTGAAATACCTAGACATCAATCTCGGTGTATCTGAATTCCTAATACAAAAGACGCATCACCAAGATCTTTCATTTCGAAATTCTTTGATAAAAATTTCTTGGTTTCGTGCAATATGCCTATATCATTAGTGGCAAGTAGAATGTCATCAACATACAAGATCAGGAAAATATACTTACTCCCCTTAAACTTGTGATATACACAATTATCAACAATATTCATCTTGAAGCCAAATGAGAGAATTACTTGATGAAATTTGTAGTACCAATGACGAGATGCTTGTTTAAGTCCATAAATGGATTTTGTCAGTTTGCAAGCCATATTCTTTTAATCTCTCTGCACAAAATTTTTTGGTTGTACCATATAAATCGTCTCATCAATGTTGTCATTGAGAAATTCCGTGTTGACATCCATTTGATGAAGCTCCAAATCATAATGTGCTACAAGAGTCATGATTGTCCTAAAAGAGTCTTTTGATGAAACTGGAGAGAAAGTCTCTTTAAAGTCAATTCCTTCCTTTTGGGTATAACCCTTAGCTACCAGACGAGCCTTATACCTTTCCACATTACCTTTAGAATCCCGTTTGGTCTTAAACATCCACTTGCAACCAATGGGTTTCATACCTTCTGGTAATGGGACAAATTCCCAAACCTTATTGTCTTGCATGGACTTATACTCCTCCTTCATTGCTTCAATCCACTTTTGAGAGTTAGAACCTTGCATAGCTTGATGGAAGTTAATTGGGTCATCTTCCATTATATAATTTTTTTCCTCATGTTCCTGAAGAAATAGGATGTAATCATCCGAAATAGCACTTCTTCTTTCTCTAGTGGATCTCTGCAAAGTTATTGGCTCATGATGCACAAGTTCTTGAGGATCTTGAGTTTGTTCTTCATGAACAACCAAATAATCTTTAGTAAGGGGTTCATCAACAATGTCTTGTAGAGGTTCCGAACTTACTTTATCAAAATTAACTATTTGAATCGGTTCTGGAATTGTTACCGATTTTTCTTCCAAGACAAAGTTCCTAATTTTATTCTTCCCCCCAAACTCAATATGCTCAAAGAACATAGCAGTTCCCATCTCAAAAATTGTCTTTAATGTGGGATCATAAAATTTATATCCCCTGGATCTTTCAGCATAACCAATAAAATAACTACTTACTGTTCGGGAGTCCAATTCTTTTCATTTGGCCTATAAGGCCTTGCCTCAGATGGACATCCCCACACATGAAAATGCTTCAGACTAGGCTGTCGCCCAATCCAAAGCTCATAAGGAGTTTTGGTAGCTGTTTTAGTTGGTACTCTGTTTAGAATATAAGCTGTCATCTTTAGAGCCTCTCCCCAAAGTGATTCCGGTAAGGTAGAATTACAAATCATACTCTTTACCATATCTTTAAGAGTGTAACACAAGCTCAAACGTCACGATTCGATTGTGACCTAAGAACTTGTGTCATAGTGCACCTGAGTGAGTATTTTCAATTTTACGTTTAGTACCACGTGATTCTGTATTAAGGGTTTCATTATAGGTGGTCACAATATTAAGTAAATACTGATTATCATAAGTCAAAAGTGAACCAGTTCCAACAATATCTGAATTAAAAGACAAACTGAACTTATTGTTTCCAAATGAACACAAATAACCTAATTTGTCCAAATAAGAAACTGAAACCAAATTCCGTCTAAATGACGGCACAACAAAAGTGTCTTTCAAATCCAAATAAAAAACTAGTACTCAATAACAATTTAAAATGCCTTATAGCTTCCACCTCTACCGATTTTCCATCTCCAACATATATCCATCTTTCAGAATTAATTGGCTTTCGATAGCTTATGCAACCTTTCATAGAAACAATGATGTTAGTAGTTGCACCTGATTCTAACCACCAAGTTTTACTAGGTACTGACGCTAAATTGACTTCAAAATAGACCAAAGTAGGAAACATACTTTTGAGGATTGGAACAAAATTAAAATTGATAGATACAAAAGCAATTATAGTTGAATTTAGAACACGAGAAATAAACTAATTATACTCACATTATATAAAAATTAAATAATTATAAATATATATTCAAATAATGGCTTAATCCATCTCAAGACACCCGATGCACCATCAATATCAAGTCTTTGGACAATAACATTAACTCGCTAGAGGTATCTTGTTGTAATAATCAAACATTGACAATAAAGCACGTCCAACAACAAACCAGATGTTTGGATTGATTTATCATCGACAAAGCAAATCCTTATAATTATCACATGTTTATCATTACAAGTGTGTATGCAATTCGGCCAAATATTAATCTTCCTTTGGGCCGACTAATACTCGCATGAATATACATAAACACTAACATTCAATATTTTTCATGAACTCGCTCAATTCAAGAGAGCTTACTTTGGTGACTTCTTGACCCAATTTGCTCACAAAAAAATATTAAACTACCAAAAAATTGATTATTTTATTTATATAACAAAAATAAATATTTAATATTTGCAAACTAATTCAAAAGATAATCACTTCATTAGAATTCCATTAAGGATGAACATCTCCCTAGAATTCCATTAGGGATGAACACCTCCTTTGAACAAATCAAAGGATGAAAGCACCTCTTTTTCCACCAATGCATAAAGGATGAACACCTCCCTAAAATCACACTAGGGATGAAACAGAGATAGTTCCGAGTCTCTTTAACACACTCGCTCTAAACCCTAAAAGGGGATTAAACAGTAATCACTCAAACCCTAAACAGGGAATTTAACATCAAATTTTCCTTAAATCCCTAGGGGATAAAGGCAATAAAATAATAATAGTCACACATGTGGAAACATTCACCAGTTACCAAAGATCCTCTATGTTGGGAATTCCCCAAATACCACCCCCAATTCTGAACCCATTCATATCCACCATGAAAAGAAAACAAAAACAAAACCCAGAAAATTAAATAAAAACAAAAAACAAAAGATTCAAAGAGAACAGAGAACCCAATACAAGAAAGATTGAAATTTGAAACATTATTTCTTTCTCAGTAAAACTTGAAACTTAAACTGAAACAAAAGGAAAAAATGAAGAAGAAGAATCCATAGCTTCCTCCACGGTTCCATCAGCAAGCAGAATCAAATTGAGGATGTTACCCCCAAATTTAAATTTTAGGGTTCACAGTAATTGAGATTTTTATAAATTAAACAGAATCTGAATTTTTAAATATTTCCTAAGATAGACATGAATCAAGTATGAGCGGCTTTAATACCAATTGTTGGAAAACTAATAATAATAATAATAATAATCCTGATTTTGATTCTAACAATCAAACATAAACGTAATCCCATACTAATAAACATGTTGTAAACTGAATGTAAAAGTGTACCTGAATTAGCCATAATGATGATGTCTTTGTAGAACACTATATTGATCTTATGGTCTTCCACTTGAAGAGAACCTGTATTTCCCTCTTGATTTTCTCTCTTGATGGGGATAGAAAGAAAGGAACAGGACTGATACTTACGTTCTGTGTGTGGGCTTCCAAAAAGGGACCATGACCCTTTTAAATAACCAGAATTAGGTTAATTACTTAAGTTTTAGTATTTCTAATTTGGCCCCTCATCAAATTAGAAATTTCTCAATGGTCTCTACACAATTTTATTTTCATGACATATGTCTTTAGCCAAAACTTTAATTTAGTCAGATCACTTTATTATTTGGCTTAATAAATAATGGCCCTAACACATTTAAATTATGTATCATATATATACATGACCCAAATTTTGCCAACAACTCACTCTTAAGCAACATATTACCCATGCTTAAGCTGTCTAATTAGATCATTAGAGCATTTACTAGCTTAAGTGTTGGAGCAATTATGATTGCTAAAGTGCCTCAACCTTCATTTAAGTGACTAAAATTCAAGCATTAAAGTATTTGGTTGCTTAAGTGACCTTACTTGGTTTAGTAACTTTCACCTTAAGCGACTCTTGCTTAAGCTTAGGTCTCTCGCTCTGTGCTTTGATTGCTTAATTGCAACTTTTTTCTCACTTAAGCGACTCTTGCTTGGTGCAACTTGTGCTCGTTTGAACCTTTTCTTCATGTATATTTTATATATCACAGTGACTCAAACCATTGCCCAGATACAAGAGGGATTTTGTTAGGCTAAACCTAGTTGGTCTACTTTGAGAGAGAACTCATCTGCAAATAATGATGGTTGAGATAATGAGGAAATGTGAGAAGAACCGCATTTCACATAACATCATGAAAAATAGCTTTGATTCTCTTGCAAAGAGAGGACTCATACCTAAAAGGATGGTGGAATTCCAACAAGGGGAGTTTGATATTTTTATGGAGAGACTTGATGATAGAAGATGGTGGAATTTAGCTCAACGACAAGAAAAATTCAACAAAAGCAACAATAAAGAGTTTGATGCTAATGCATACCATCACAAAGACATTAGAGAGGAAGGAGAGTACGCGCCACTCTTGCAAAATATCTAAAAATTTGATGCATTGACTATTAATGCATATAAAAAAATTTGTAAACATCCTCCTCATGTATATTTAAAGTATAAGGATTGAATATCCTTGCTCAAATTTGGATGACTTTTGTATTGTTCAACATTTCTCCCACCTCCACACTTCAAATATCTTCACAGATATTACAAAGTTCATCTATGTAGCTAAACAAAATATTACCATCAACAACAACTCCATCATCTCTGAAAAGATTGAGGATTTTGTCTTGACATCTCTCGATCATATGGAATTTTCAGGCCTCATCCATGGCTTGTGTAACTCTCAAAGTATTTTGGTTGATCCACCTCATGCAAAACCATATAGGTCCACACTTCAAATATCTTTACAGATATTACAAAGTTCATCTATGTAGCTAAACAAAATATTACCATCAACAACAACTCCATCATCTCTGAAAAGATTGAGGATTTTGTCTTGACATCTCTCGATCATATGGAATTTTCAGGCCTCATTCATGGCTTGTGTAACTCTCAAAGTATTTTGGTTGATCCACCTCATGCAAAATCATATAGGGATCTTTGTCCACCAATTACGTGCAAAATTATAAATCATTATTGTATATCTACAACTCTCATACATGAAGTCGCACCACAACAACCAGAACATCCTCAACAATATCCTCATTCACAACATCATAACATAGATATGTCTCTAGGATTGATGCTGCTCATGTTGCATGGTCATCCCATTATTATTAGGACTTTCCACACCTGCACAAGGAGAAATACTAGAAGAAGGTGTAGGTGATGATGTTACCTCTTCCAATAATAGTAGTGACAAAGAAATTGAAGATGATACCATTTATGACATGAATGAGGATTGAGATTAATAAATGATGTAATCTTATCTTTATGTTTTGGTTGTATTTTTCAAAAAATTAAAATGATACAATATAATGTACAATCATTTTCCTCTCTAATATAATCGTGTTTTTTTTTATTTTTATATAATAAATATTTTAATTTTTTTGTCACGTTATAATCATAATTTATAACATTATAAATAGATAATAAAATAAATTTATTTTTAATATATAAAATAACTTCAAAAGCTCTCTATATTTAACTATGGTCACTTACATGTTAACTACTACACGGACAATTGTCAAGTTTACGTTGTCGCGTAATGTATGTTTCGCTTCAAGCGTGAGGATACATGTAATGATATAGTTAGTGAAGACATTATTTTGTCACTAATAACGTTATAATTTTTTTCTTCTCATACCATCACAGTTTGTGACAACATTTTTTACATCACAAATTTTCGTCACAAAAACATGTTTTTTTTTAGTGAAAATGATGCACTCAAACTAAGAGTATTGATTATATAGGCACCTTCTATCGTGTAGTCAAAATAAGTTAATCTCGTCCATTTTCTCTATTTTCTTAATTGGTAGCTTCAATAATTAGACATCGACACTACATTTTTTTAACGGAGAATCAAAGGAAGAAATCTACATGGTAGCTTCTCCTAGTCTAACTCTTGTTTGAATATGATAAGTATATGTGAATTTTAAAAGACTTTGTATGATCTTAAACAAGCTAATGATGTAATGAGTTTTTTGCTAACCTCTCATAATTTCTTATTATTGTTAGATATGTTTATTCTGTTTATGACTATTCATTATTAAACATGTCTTATTATAACTCTTTCATAGTTCTTTTGTATATGTAAATTATATCATTTTGGATGGTAATAATAATAAAGAAATATCTTACGTCAAATTGGTTTTGAATGTTCCTATAAAGAAATTGAAAAAAGTGAGATAGTTTTTGTTTTGTTTATAAAATAACATCAAATGTAAAATAATGATCAATCAACATAAGTATGCATTGAATATATTGACTAAATCATGTATTCTAGATGCAAATTAGTATCTGCTCCCATTATCAATAAAAAAAACATTCATTTGATATAATACTACTTTTTCTAATTTTTTTTCTTATAGATGTCGTAAGACGCCATGTGTATCTCATAAATACAAGGTGAAACAATAAATTCTCAATACACCACTTATCAAAATTTCTGTCTAAGATAACAACAACTAATTATGATGCAACTTTTAGGCTCAATATTGTTATATAAAAAATATTCAAGCTTTAGTGTAATATTTTCCCACATGATTCTTCAATTCAATTAACGGTATACGGTGACAATGATTAGGCATCATGCCCCGAAAGTAGGATATTATAATCACTTGAATCTTCATTATTCACTCATATTTTGGAGGTCTAATAAGCAAAATATCTAAACTTCTTGTGATGTTAAGTACAGTGTACACAGCAAAATGAAATCAATTTTTTTTCTAAAAATCAATTTTTAACTTTTTTTTTTGCAATATCTTTGTTATAAGCCGGTTTTGATTATCAATTTTAAAAAGAATCAAATAATATATTATTAATAAATAATAAATAAATATAAAATAAAATAAATAAATATAAAATGATCAGATGTCAAATTTGTAAATAAGTTAAATTTAAAAGATAAAATTATAAATATTAATAAAAATTACAAAATTGTGATATTATATAGATGATCAAAATTATAAATATTAATATAATTCACAAAACTTTAAAAGCACGTGACTTCTCATTTTCCAAAAACGTCACTGTTTATTATGTTATGCAATGGTTTAATGATGATATATACTTCGAATATTACCTTCTTACAAAAATAGTAGACATTTATACCAAAACTTAAAATTGTAAAAACAATTTGCTCTCTTTTTCCAATCATGGAATTCTCAACGTTTACTTCTTGCAAGGTATCGAGAGAATGTACACACATTGTTTTCTATACTCTTTGAATATTAAACAATTTTTTAAAAATATTTTACAATATTTTTAATTTTATTTTTATTTTATGTGATTTTGTGTATTTCTTCTAATATCATTGTAATCAATTTTGTTAATATTCATTATTTTTATTTTGTAAATATCCAATAATATCGAACTGTAATTGAATATAGAAATAATAGTATTATATATATATATATATATATATATATGTATATATATATAAATTTTATTATTATCAATTTTTTTTTGTTATGTTCATTATTCACAAATTGTTGCTCCGAATAATATGAGGCTTTTTTTACGTTAGGTTTTGAGTTTTAGTTTTATGTATAAATGAAATAAATTGCAATTGAAAAAAAAAATCACTGAAAATAACCAACCAAATTTTCAATAAAAAATAATTATTATTAAAATTAGTGAATGTTTTACACCAATAATAATTAAAAAATAAATAAATAACAGTATTACTCATCACCACTGATATGTTACAACTAAAAAAGTAGTATAATATATCACCATCATTATGATACAAATGAGTGGCTTTGTACTTAATTCAATGTATTACTTTAATCGCTGTCACGTTGAAGGTTCAATCTAAATTAAGATCTGAATGATCATCAAATATGTGGTTGACTATACTTGTATGGCATCTTTGGCTTCCCCGTCAAAATCAACAAACTTTTAAATCCAAGACAACTCTGAATTATTGAAGACTTTTGATTTAAGAAATTAATTTGTCATACAGACACACAATAATACAAGGGGGAAACGCTTTCTATCTCATGCTTGTCCTTGTCCGGAATCATTGCATACAGGAAAGTTTCTTCGGGTTAGATATTAATACATGGTTGACCAAATAATCAAGCATTTTCACATACTAAAATAATTCGCATAGCCATACATGAGTTGTCGAAGACAAGACCCTTACTTCTTTCTTGATTGCCAATGACACCTACAAATACAAACGACACTCCCATATAATATAAAAACATAATTGATTAAATATAAAATTTACGCTCATTTATTTATTATAAAGTAATCATATTATTAATTAATATTAATTCCTTTGTGTCCTTCTGAATCTAACGTTATTAGATTTGATAAGTTGGTGAATGAACATTTTAATAAGCATAGAGAAGTTAAATATATAGGATATCCAATACATCATTTCAACTCTAATACAGGTACAAGCAAGGCAGGTTAGGGCAAGTTTTACCGATTCGGTCCGTGACTTTCTTAAATCGCTACCTTTGATTCATGTTGGGCTTAAAAATTAATATTATGTTTTTCTTCATGAATCACTACTACAAATAAAGTTTTCAACGTCGGTTCTAATAAACCGACATTGACATTGAAAATATGATTTTTTAAATTAATAATTTTTATTTATTTACAACCCCTTTACCCCCTTTTATTTATCTAGAAGTCTCCTCTCTCTTTATATTATATTTGTATTAGGTCATCCATCTCTTTATATTATATTTTTTAGAAGTTTATTAATTTTTTAACTATCTAGAAGTCTCCCCTCTCTTTATATTATATTTTTTTATATTATATTTTTTAGAAGTTTATTAATTTTTTAACCTTTTATTTATCTAGAAGTCTCCCTCTCTTTATATTATATTTTTATTAGGTCCTCCATCTCTTTATATTATATTTTTTAGAAGTTTATTAATTTTTTAAGAGAATTGTCATTGGCAGGATTCGAACTCAAGTACTTTAGAGTTGGAGGCCGATACTCCAACCACTAAACTACTAGAATTTTCCGATAATAACTTACAAATAAATTATATTTATATACAAATAAATATATATCCGTGTAAATATATAAATATATAAATACAAATATATTTATATATTTTGATATAGTTATATATTTATATGTTAGATGTGAGGGCACACTCGAAAGTGAAAGTGTGTGTCGAGTGTGTTTTCAAAATTTGATGCTAAATTTGTGAGCAGGTATCTTTATATGAGTTTGTAATTTAATGACAGAATATAATCTTTATAATTTTATTTATATAATGATATAAAATAAATTTGGGAAACGCGTTATTTGCTCTCAAGCGAAAAATACCAATTTTCGCTCAAGCGAGACTTGAGTAAGTGAATTTCCGTGAGCTTTAACATATTTTCACTCAAGCAAGAGTCAATCACACTTTCACCCTCGATCGAAAAATACCAATATAATTTATTTGTAAGTTATTATCAAAAAATTATAGTAGTTTAGTGGTTGGGATATTAACTTTCAACCCTAAAATACTGGGTTCAAATTCTATCGTTGACAATTCATTAACTTAAGAGAATTTTTGGTCGAAAATAAAAATAAAAATACTTTCCAGAAAATATATACAAATAAATATATATTTACATGGATATATATTTATTTGTATATAAATATAATTTATTTGTAAGTTATTATCGGAAAATTCTAGTAGCTTAGTGGTTGGAGTATCGGCCTCCAACTCTAAAGTACCTGGGTTCAAATTCCGCCAATGACAATTTTCAAATTTAAGTGAGTTTTTGGGTGAAAAAAAATAAAAAAAAAAAGACTTTCCACGTCGGTTCATATGGGAACCGACGTGGAAAGTGTCAATAAGTAACAAAAATAATAAAAATAAAAGACTTTCAACGCCGGTTGACTAAGAACCGACGTAGAATGTGTTTAATATTCAACTTTCAACGTCGGTTCATCTGGGAACCGACGTGGAAAGTACTTTCTACGTCGTCTCAGCTATAACCGACGTTAAATGACGACGTAGAAAGTATATTTTGTAGTAGTGAATGTACTATTGTCAACCACATGTGGGAGTGGATTTGTGTAGAAATGAGTGTGTTTGTATCTACTAATTTCTAATGATTTGTGAGGAAGGATTTGTGGTGATAATGATTTGATGAAGATCGAAGAACTATTATTTTTTTTATGATGTTCAAATATCTAGGTAGTTGTATGTAGATGATGTTAAAGTCAAATGATTAAATTCATTTTTAATCAACTATCTAAAAGGTAAAAAGATAAATCAGTTAATTGATTATGTTAAAACTTAAGCAGTAAAATCATTATGTGTTAATAATCAATTATATTAACACTTAATCGATTATATGACTATAATCCATGTTTTAAATCTACAACCCCAATGGTCACAAACTGCTATCTAGGCAGTAATGAAAGTGGTAAATTAGTTAATCAAACTATGTACAGAGGTATAATTGACTCACTCTTATACTTAACCTCTAGTCGTCTTGACATTATGCATAGTGTTTTGTTTCTGCATGATTTCAATTTGTTCCTAAGGGATATCATTTAATTTTTGTAGAAAGGATTTAGAAATACTTAAAAGGTACTAAAAATCTTGGTTTATGGTATCCTAGAGGGACTGAACTTGTTTTAACTGTTATAGTGATTCTGGGTTCGGGGATATAAAATTGATAGAAAAAGTACTACTCGAACTTGTCATTTACTAGGATGTTCTTTAGTATCATGACATTCTAAGAAACAAGCGTGTGTAGCATTGTCTACTACTGAAGTTGAATACATAGTTGTAGGAAGTTATTGTGCTTAATCAATTTGGATTAAGTATCAGTTAGAAGATTATGGTATACATACATCTAGAACATATTCCTTTGAAATGTGATAATACTAGTGCTATAAATCTTACTAAAAACCTAATTACGCATTTTTGAACAGAACACATAGAAATTAGACATCACTTTGTTAGATATCATGTAAATAAAGAAAATTGTGAAATAGACTACATTAACACAAATCAACAATTAGCAGATATCTTTACTAAACCATTGCCTAAGGAAAGATTTTACACTATTAGAAATGAATTGGGCACATTGGACATCAATTGTTCTGAATAAAATCTTGTCTGCATAAATTCTGATAGAAATAATCAAATAATATCTAACATAATCAATTAGATCACTTCCAACAATGTAAAATTAATAAATTAATTTTAAAATAATTGATTAAGCTAGTACTTTCATAAATTTATGATGTGCGTTGTTAATCGATTATCAGCTTATATAATTGATTAAAGTGATATTCTTCAAATTAAGAAGCTTCTTATATAATCGATTATCATAATTACATAATTATTTAAGATAAATTCTCTGCACACTTAGCTTTACCAACTTCATCCAAACATTCTCTCACTTTCACTCGTCCCTCTCCTTTGAAACCTTAGGCTCCTTGCTCATAAAAAACTTCTTTCATACATTCTTCTCAACTTCTTCTTGATTCTCTGTTTCCATCGCTTCCCCTGCAAAATCAAAGAGAATGAAGAGAATGGATTCACTGAGGACTGCCTCTAGAGAAGGGTGGTTGAGTCATGATGGACAAATAAAAGAGTACTTCATTCATTGGAAAGAATGAAAACTCATCACCCACAAGTACCTTTATGTTTCCTTTTTTAGAAGCAATGGCATTTTATTCCAAGATTTATTAGTATATAAGGGTTTAGTCAATCATTGAGTTAAATGGGATGTTATATAATTAAAGTTTTTTACTACAATAGGAAATTGTAGATGGGGTTTTGTAAGGGTTAAAAACAAGGGAATGAAACGTGCTTTGTATGTATTATTTACTAGAGTGTAACCTTACAAGAAAATAAACCGTGGAGGCTTAGTACATCAACAGAAAAGAGAAAATTTGAAACAGAAAGAAATTCATAATAGAGCCATGACAGAACCATGCAGAGAGAGAAAATATTCCTTATCTCCCTCCTCCTCTTTCTCCCTCCTATCCCACATATATCATCCCCCTATCATGTAATCCTCCAACTATTTGTTGTGGAATCTCTTTCTTTCACCTCTATGCACACCACTTGTACTAGATCATGTGCCATGTGTCCCATTTCCCTAATAGACTCCACTCTTTTATTTTGACCAAACTGACCCTGTGGTGTAATGTCTTCCTTTTCCATTTTGCTCTTTACAATTCTCCCACTTTTAAAAATAACATTGTCCTTAAGGTTGAAATTGGGATAATGGCCTTGAATAACTGTTGTATCTTCCCATGTGGCCTCTGTGGTTGGTACTCCTTCCTAGTGTATTAGCACTTGTGGAATATGTTTGTTGTTCTTGATAATCACCTAACATTTCAATATTATAAGTAGTTGTAACAATGGACCTCTTTCATTGCTAATCAAAGACAAAGGTATATACGGTTGGGATGTATCTCCTTTGAAGGTTTTGAGTAGAAAAATATGGAACACAGGATGAATTATCGAAGATGTAGGCAATTTGAGTTTATAAGCATTAGACCGAATTCTTTCAATCACTTCAAAGGGTCCAAAATACTTCATTCACAACTTCTAATTGTGTTTTAAAGCCAACAAGTGTGGCCTATATGGTTGTAGTTTCACTAATACTAAATTGTCGACCTCAACTCTAAATGCCTCCTCTTTTTTATCAGCTTGTAGCTTCATCTGCATTTGAGCTCTTGCCAAATTCAGTTTCAATTGATCCAACAATAGATCTCGTTGTTGTAACAACTCCTTAAGTGAAGGAGGATCCTTGACTTCTGAATTGTACTGAGTCAAGGTAGGCAGATCCCTGCCATACACGGCTTTGAAGGGTGTCATCCCTAGACTACTGTGGAAGGTTGTGTTATACCAATATTCAGCCCAAGCTAACACTTTAAACCAATTCTTGGCATTCTGAAATGTAAAATAGGGCAGGTACATCTCCAAACATTTATTCAATACCTCACATTGACCATCCAATTAAGGATGATAAGCGGAAGATATTGCCAAAGAGGTTCCTTGAAGCATGAATAAGTGCTGCCAGAATTGACTAGTAAATACCTTATCTCTATCATAAACAATAGATTTAGGTATGCCATGTAATCTCACAACATTTTGCATAAATAATAGATTTAGGTATACCTTACATCAAAATGAGGATTCGTATTAGTGTGAGCTAAGCAAGCTTCTAATTGCTGCTAGAGTGTCGAATCTTTCTTAACAACTTCTTTTACTCTTTGGAAGATATTGGCTTAGGTTCAGACCATGACATCATGAAGGAGCGTGACAACCCATCAGCTACTATGTTTTCCTTCCTAGGTTTATACTTAATATGAAAATCAAAACCCAAGATCTTGTATAACCATCTTTGTTGCTATAAAGTCTGTATAGACTGATCTATGAGATGTTTTAAGCTTCGTTAATCTGTATCAATTTTTTTAAATTTTCTTTTTCTAGCTTTAGTTAAAAAAATAATTATTATAATTTTTTCTTGTGTGTTCCCTAACCATTCTTGCAAGAAAATTCTTGAAAACCATTCTCATAGGAAACTTTGGATATAGCTTGGTAGTGTGAGAGTGCATGTCTAGGAGGATTCTGGCTAGGAAAGACTTGATAGTTAAGCGTGTCCAATAGTGACTCACCTCTATTTCCTGGGAACCTACCTGGTGTACTTGTTCACGGTCTACCGTTGCCATTCCAGTAAATAAGTGATTTTGAGGATATGAACTTTGAAAGAACATTGGATGAGCTAACATCTGTGGTATGACAATTGGCCATAAACCCACACATTTCAACAACAACAATATGTGTGTGGGATATGCACCTCCGTATATAATCCCACTGATGTATGCCCTCAACTTCAGGAGACACCAAGATTAATTAGTGAAACAGTGGGCAGTATATTCCCTAAACAACAACATTATAGGCAATTATATTCATACAATCCACAATAGGAGTACTACCCATTACTTGGGCACATATAATTCTAGCTGGAGAGACCATCCAAACTTGAAATATGATCCTGTCTTCAACCAACCACGAAAGATGCATTTTCAATCAATCAGCCAAGGCATTTACCAACAACAAGAGTATTAACCTCCCTCACTAGGACAACAGGCGAATCCACACCTTATGCCAATACATCAAAGCCCAAGTGGTATTATGCAACAGGTTAACTCTAGGCCTACACTAGAAGTTTTGATGAAGTAACTCACACAACAAATGATAACACAGAACACACAACTAGAGCAATGCTTCAATGACTTGGAAACCCAAGTTGGGAAAGTGGTCACTACCATAAATTCACTACAGTAGCAAGGTGTGAATACACTTCCCTCACAAATAATGATTAATCCTAATGAGAATGTACGTGCAATTACTCTGAGAAGTGACCAAGAAGTTCAAATAGAGGAGAAGAACCTTGACACATCTTTGCTCGGTGAGGGAGAATTATTCTTAACAGATGCCTTCTCAAATGAAGGCCGAGAGGATGAAGAGTTGGATGTAGGAGTTAATTTTGACCTTGATAAGCCCTTAGAATCTCTAAATTTAAGCCAAGAAGAGTTACCTGAATGTGATTATATGGATGGAAGTTGTGTCATCTGTAAGAAGATTAGTGATAATATTGAATTTTTTGTAGGAGCGTAGACAGCTGGTAAAGCAAGTGAAGTAAGTACACCATAGTAGCAACTAAAGAAGATACATCTAAAACCACTTCCATCCCATTCAAAGTATGCTTATTTAGAAGAGTCTGAAAAGCTACCTATGATCATATCTAATGATCTCCTCCTTGATCAAGATGAAAGATCGTTGAAGGTGTTAAAAGAGCGCAAGAAAGCATTCGGTTGGTCCTTAGATATCCTCACAAGGATCAACCCTACTATTTGTATGCAAAAAATCTTGTTGGAAGATGATTGCAGACCTGTGAGGAAGCCCCAACGAAAGATGAATCCTACCATCCTTGGTGAGGTGAAATAGGAGGTGACCAAGCTATTGAAGGCTGACATCATATGTCCCATCTCAGACAATACTTGGGTATCTATTGTGCAAGTTGTTCCAAAAAGGAGTGAGATAATTGATATGCAAAAGGATCACTTTCCCCTTCCATTCATAAATCAAACGATTGAGATATTGACATATTTTTACCAGAGAATCATTCGAGACTTCAAGAAGGTGACATTGCCTCTTTCCATCTTAATGCAGAAGAAGACTTTGTTTGTATTAGCTGAACAAAGTTGCTACTTGATGGCCTCAACACCTGTACCATCTGAGGAGATAGATCCGGGACCTACCATGATCAGGGAGTTCTTCTTTCCCCTTCCACTCTTTTAGCTTGCTTATCCTATTTGTTTAGGGGATATGATTGTGTTTACATTGAGGACAATGTCTGATTTAAGTTGGGGGTGGGAGATGTAGGATTGTAGGTTTATATTCTATGTTTTGTGTAGAGTTTTGCATATTTTTCTTTGATTTTTGGGTTTTGTATAGGTAGTAGGCACTTACTTCACTCTTAGATATGAGTTGCTTGATATTTTATGGATTGAAATCCTTGTTCTTCTTTGCATGTCAAGTTGATTTTGAGGTTTGAGAGGTTGATTTGGAAGTGACAGATTTACCCTATGTTAGGCTTTGAGCCACTTTCTATTCTTTCTTTCTTGTATGTTATGCCTATTGATTTCTTGCATAGTGGCCTTAACTTGACTCTTTTTTATGCTTTTTGATTCACATGCATGTTTGGAGATGATTTAGACATTTTTGTTCTTATAAGCCTCTAGCCAAATGAGCCTACCTTGAATCATTCCCTTTGATAGCCCCATTGAGCCCATGAACCTTTTTCATTGTTTTATAGCTCATTACAAGCCCTTAGCCTAAAAAACCATGATTACCCTACCTTAGGAAATTTTAGAGCTTTGGAATTGTTTTGGGAATGGGTGCTCAAATAGTGGGGGGTTGTACCTAGTTGTGTTGGTTCTTGGATTCTTTATATGTGTATATATGAGTGGCTATCTCGTTTTCTTTTGTTTGCGTTAAAGAAAAAAAAATGTTGGGCTTGGACATTGTGTGAGGAATGAAATTGGTGGATTTACTTTCATGTGTATTTTTGACTCATTCCCCATTGCTCCTCTATTTTCTTTGATCTTTAAGCTACTTATCCATACATTCAATACCTTGTCCTTAGCCCCATTACAACCTTTGAAAGTCCTTTTGATCTTTATGTGCATGTGTTTTTGGTTGTTGATTTTAGAGACTTGCCAAGTCTCTGTGATGTTTGTTTTTCATGGGTGCTTTGAGAGTAAATAGTAGCCTAAACACTTGAGTGATACAGTGCATATCTTATGAGTTTCTGTTGCTTTTCATTCACCTCTTGAGAAGATTGGTTTTCTTGACATGTTTTGAATTGTTTGGACGATGTCCATAGATGTCTGGTTTCTTATACTCTTTGAGTGTTGGTGGTTGTCTATTTCTTTCATTTCCCAGGTTTCATTGAGGAGTATGTAATTCTATTTATGTTTTTGTTTGTTGTTGTTTTTGTCTTTGTTTTAGTTTCTGTCCTTTGCATGATTTTCTTTAATGTTTTTGGATTTATTTCCTTGCTTTGCTTCTTGATTTTGCCCAGGAGTGTGAAAGGCTAAGTGTGGGGAAATTTTATGAGTCATGATATTCCCATATTTTCTTACCTTTCTGTACTTATTTTAATTAGTGTTTTGGCTTAACTGTCTATTATTAGTGCATTTTTATTAATTGGACTTCATTGGTCCAGTAATTCAGATTTTAATTAATTTGAATATATTTTATGTAATTTTTGCTCATTATTATTTTCAGGACAGTTTCAAGCAATTTTGGGTTTGGAAGATTGGGCCAGATGCCATGTCAATTGTCCATTAGGATTAGGGTTTTTGTTTTATTTGTTTCTGATGTGTTTTGTGGGTCAGTTGGGCCTAAACCTAGATTAAAATTAGGGTTTAGGGTTATTTATGTTAGTGATCACGTAGGGTTAAATAAGGCACATCACGCGGAGGCACATCACACAGAGGCACATCACGGAAACACACATCAAGGAGCCGCATCCACGGAACACCAATTTCGTCTTCTGCATTTTGTATTCAAGTTTGTTTACTCTTCTGTCATTATTTTAAATTCTTGTTTCGATTTTAATTATGTCTCTTCTTCTGCTTTTTTGATTTTCCATGGATAGTTAAATCTTTGTATTGATTTTCTGAGGAGAATGCAGTAGATCTTTGAGGTTTTGTTCTTCTATTCTGTTTGTTCTCTTAACTCTTCATCTCCTAATCTCAGTGTTGAATTATAATCTGTTTATGCTTAATAAACTGAAACCAATATCACAGTTTGCTTAATTCTGTGTTAGAGATGAGATTATATGATGTATGCAATGCTTAATTGTATAAGGATAATCTGGGTTAATCTTCGTTTAGTTGGTTAATTTCAGGTTGGAATAAGGGTTAAAACAATTTAATTTTGTAACGTATTCGAATTAGGAAATCAAGTGCTTTCTCATTGTTTTATTTAAATTCTATTTTTGTTAATTTACTATTTATTATTATGCAAACCCTTTTTCTTTTCAAATTTCATTACTTGCACTATTTTAATTTAAAGCAATTATTGATGCTTGAAATTTTAATTAAAAGCACTTTATTTTATTTTTATAAATTTTAGTTATTTAAATTCTGCATCAATTTAATTCTCTTTCACTCTTTCATTAAATACAAAAATCTTGAAGTCCTTAGATAGGAATTGACAACCAAAGGTCACTACTATTACAAAATCAAAGAATCTCATAGAAATGGATATTGCTACTCTATTTGGGAAGCTGCGAGAGCATGAGATCGAGCTACAAATGTTAAAGAACGGTGAACAGAATCAAACCAACACGATAGCTCTTGTAGACCCCAAATCTTGCCCGACCTGAAAATAAGAGCAGAAGACCTACTATTCGAAGATGGACGAAGCCTAAAAAGCCATTAGGAGAGATTATTAGGCCCCATGTTAGAGTAGGAAGGATTTCCTATACAAAAATAAGGATTTTCGCCTTCAGGAGTTGAGACCGCTGTCTCGCTTTTCGGGACCACCGTCTCGCCATTGATGCAAGTCAAGACCGCGCGTCTTGTTTGAGGAGACGGCCATCTCGCCACTTGCCAATGGCGAGACCCCCCTCCCGTTTAGCGAGAAAGCCTTCTCGTCGCTGGAAAAGTCGATACCGTCGTCTCGCCAAACGAGACGGCCATCTCGCCACTTTTGCAAGTCGAGACGGCCGTCCCGAACACTACAAGAAATTTTAATACTACCGACGGTCAAAATCCGTCGGTAATAACAAAAATCCGTCGGTAATATCCATTTACCGACAGATTTTCGATGGCCAAAAATCCGTCGCTAAATGTTTTATGAAATTACCGACTGGACGGGAATCCATCGGTAATATTTTTATTATTTATTAAATATTTTACTTATATAAATTATTTATTATTAATTAATTTTCCCTATTATATTTTTATAGGCTTCAATTTTTATCGATTGTCGTTGGCGGGATTCGAACCCAGTACCTTAAAGTTAAAGACTGATACTCCAACCACTAAGCTACCAAATTTTTTTTATAATAATTTACAAATAAATTATATTTATATATTTATATATTTATATATTTATATTTTTATATATTGATATATTTATATATTTATATTTTTATATATTTATATTTTTATATATTTATATTTATATATATTTATATTTTTATATGTTTATATATTTATATATTTATATATGTTAGATATTGTTTAGATATTATTTGATATTGTTAAGATATTGTTAGATATTGGTAACCACAATATCAAACAATATCTTTTGTTTATTCTCGTTACTTTCAGTTACTCTTTTAGTTGTATCTCTCTACTATAAATAGATCACCCTATGTGTGATTTATACACAAGGGAAATTAATTCCAAACCCTATTTTCTCTATATTCAATATGATATCTAGAGCTTAAGGTTATCTTGAATTTTTTTTTCCGCCTTTTGTCCACTCGTTGGAGCCGCCCCACCGTCTGCTAGAGTCGCCCCACCGCTGCTGGTAAACTGATCCTCCACATCAGAAAAGAATTATCTTTGTCATTGAATTTTATTTGGTAGTGTGAAAGTGCATGTTTAGGAAAGTTCTGGCAAGGAAAGACTTGGTATTTAAGTGTGTCCATTAGTGACCCACCTCTCTTTCCCGGGAACTTACCTGGTGTACTAGTTCACGTTACTGTCACCGCTGCCGCTGGAGCAGTCACCGGGTCCGCCGCTGTCGGAGAATTCGCAGGAGTTTCATTTTTTTTACCGGTGACATATGATTTTGCTTGTCTCGGTCAGGTGACCACCGTGCCATTGAGATCACCACTATCGGAGTTGGTCGTCCCATTGTCTCCTGCACCGTTTAGTCTTGGGTTTGTTCTCCCGCTCTTCATGACTTCTTCCACTATTTCCAATTTTGTTAACGATTCTTTTGTGTTGACATCACATCGTGATGACCGGGCTCGCCCTCGCAAACAGGAAAAAGGGCGTCCTAAGTGTGAACATTGTGGCAAGCTAGGTCACAAGATTAACAAGTGTTATACATTACATGGTCGTCCTCCTCAGTCAGCTGTAGTTGTTCAGACAAATCTTTCCCCACCTTTATCTACAGGGGATCTTCCTTCTTCTGTTGCATCCGACATGTCTGCTATGTTCAACAAATTTCTCGAATGGTATAAGGATCAACAGTCTTCTAGTTCCACTATATCTGTCACACATACAAATACATATTTTGCTGGTCTGACCCAATCATTTTCTCCTGGTCCTTGGATTTTTGATTCAGGAGCCACTGATCATATTACTGGTAACAAATCTTTGTTCTCATCTTTATCCTCTCCTAATCATTTACCTTTTGTTACACTAGCTGATGGCTCTAGAGTATCATCTCATGGTGTTGGAACGGTTAAACTTTTTCCTTCTTTAACCATTGATAATGTTCTTTATGTCCCTAGGTCTCCTTTTAACCTATTGTCCATCAGTCGTCTAACTCGTTCTCTTGATTGTGTTGTTACTTTTACCAACAATTCTGTGTGTTTACAGGACCGGAGTTCGAAACAGGTGATTGTCACAGGATGTGAGTCTCATGGTCTTTATTATCTCTGTCCCTCTACACATGTTAGTACAGTTATGGAGTCTCCCTCTCTTCTTCATGCTCAGTTAGGTCATCCAAGTCTTGCCAAGTTACAGAAACTTGTCCCTGCCTTGTCCAACTTATCTAGTTTGGCGTGTGAGTCATGTCAATTAGGCAAGCATAGTCGTACTTCCTTTCCTCGTAGTTTCACACGTGGTGCTTCGTCCCCTTTTGCCGTGGTTCACTCTGACATTTGGGGACCTAGCCGCGTTAAGTCTACTTTAGGTTTTCAATACTTTGTTACTTTCATTGATGATTATTCCAGATGCACTTGGTTATTTTTGATGAAAAATCGTTCTAAATTATTTCATATCTTTCAAACTTTTTTTAATGAAATTCAAACTCAGTTCGGTGTTTCTATTAGAGTTTTGCGTAGTGATAATGGCCGTGAATATCTTTCTCATTCTTTTAAAAAATTCATGGCTTCTCACGATATTTTGCATCAAACTTCTTGTGCTTATACACCTCAACAAAATGGTGTAGCTAAACGTAAAAATAGACATCTTATTGAAACAACTCGCACACTTTTAATTCATGGAGATGTTCCTCAACATTTTTGGGGTGATGCTCTTCTTACTGCATGTTATCTCATTAATTGCATGCCTTCTTCGGTTTTAGATAATAAAATACCCCATTCCATTTTATTCCCTCATGAACCACTTCATCCTTTACCTCTAAAAGTTTTCAGGTCTACACGTTTTGTTCATAATTTCAGTTCTGGTCTGGACAAACTTTCTCCTAGATCACATAAATGTGTTTTCTTAGGGTTTACAAGATCACAAAAAGGATACAAATGTTTTTCTCCTTCTCTTAACCGTTATTTTGTGTCAAAAGATGTCACCTTTGATGAGTTGTCTCTTTATTTTAAAAGTCAAACTTCACCTCTGTCTCCATCCAATCTTGTCAACACTCCTAATACATTTAATGTTCCTGTTGTTTGTGACCCTCTAACTGTGTCTTCTTCACCATTAGTTCTTGCTCCGCATTCAGCTTCTTCTCCACTGCCTCTTCAGATTTATAGTTCTCGAAACCAATCACAACCACCACCATGTGACTCTACTCAAGTGCCAACTACTCTGTCTCCTCCGGATCTGACACATGAGTCTGACCTTCCCATTGCCCTCCGAAAAGGTATTCGTTCTACACATAATCCCTCTCCCCATTATATTGCTTTGAGTTATCATCGACTGTCATTACCTTTTTATACATGTCTTTCCTCTATTTCTTCTGCGACCATTCCAAAAACTGTCTGTGAAGCTTTAGCCCATCCTGGTTGGCGACAGGACATGTTAGATGAACTAAGTGCTCTTCATAATAGTGGAACTTGGGAATTGGTCCCGTTACCGTCTGGGAAATCTGTTGTTGGTTGCAGGTGGGTGTTTGCTATCAAAGTTGGACCTGATGGTACTATTGATCGCCTCAAAGCTCGTCTTGTGGCTAAAGGTTATACTCAAATTTTTGGGTTGGATTATGGAGATACCTTTCCCCTGTGGCAAAGATGGCTTCTGTTCATTTATTTATCGCCATGACTGCTCTTCAACAATGGCCTCTTTATCAACTGGATTTTAAAAATGCTTTCCTCAATGGTGATTTGCAAGAAGAAATATATATGGAGCAACCTCCTGGGTTTGTTGCTCAGGAGGAGTCTTCAGGGATGGTATGTCGTCTTCGCAAATCCCTATATGGCCTAAAACAGTCTCCTAGGGCTTGGTTTGGAAAGTTTAGCAAGGTTGTTCAACAATTTGGTATGACTCAGTGTGAATCTGATCATTCTGTCTTTTATCGACACTCGAGTGCTGGATGTGTTTACTTGATTGTATATGTTGATGACATTGTTCTTACAGGTAGTGACAACCATGACATCTCTCAGTTGAAATAACATCTCTGTCACCATTTTCAGACCAAAGATCTTGGCAAACTTAGATATTTCTTGGGTATTGAGGTGGCACAGTCCAATGATGTTATTGTTATATCTCAGAGGAAGTATGCCATAGATATTTTGGAGGAAACTGGGTTGATGAGTTCAAAGTCCGTTGATACACCCACGGATCCCAATACTAAACTTCTACCAAATCGGGGGAGCCTATATCCGATCCTGAGCGATATAGAAGATTGGTTGGAAAATTGAATTATCTTACAGTTACTCATCCCGACATTTCCTTTGCGATCGGTGTGGTAAGTCAATTTCTTAATTCACCATGTGAAGATCATTGGAATGCGATCATTCGTATCTTGAAGTATATTAAAGGATCTCCTGGAAAAGGATTGTTATATGGTTCTAATAACCATACAAGAGTTGTTTGCTACTCGGATGTCGATTGGGCAGGATCTCCTTCGGATAAAAGATCTACATCCGGATATTGTGTCTCCAATGGTGATAACTTGATCTCATGGAAAAGTAAGAAACAAAGTGTTGTGGCAAGATCCAGTGCGAAGCAGAATATAGAGTTATGGCCTCAGCTTCCCGTGAACTTGTTTGGCTCAAGCAATTGCTTAGAGAGTTACAATTTGGAGATGTCACTCAAATGACACTTGTGTGTGACAATCAGCCTGCTTCTTCATATTAGTTCTAATCCTCGTCTTTCATGAGAGGACCAAACACATTGAGATTGACTTGTCATTTTATTCGAGAAAAGATTATGTCCGGAGATATCAAGACTGAGTTTGTTAACTCAAGTGATCAGTTAGCGAGATATTTTTACTAAATCTTTACTGGGTCCTAGAATTGATTATATTTGTAACAAGCTTGGCACATACGATTTGTATGCTCCAGACTTGAGGGGGAGTGTTAGATATTGTTTAGATATTATTTGATATTGTTAAGATATTGTTAGATATTGGTAACCACAATATCAAAGAATATCTTCTGTTTATTCTGTTACTTTCGGTTACTCTTTTAGTTGTATCTCTCTCCTATAAATAGACCATCCTATGTGTGATTTATACACAAGGGAAATTAATTCCAAACCCTATTTTCTCTATATTCAACAATATATTTATATGTTTATATATGTTTATATATTTATATGTTTATATGCTTATATGTTTATATGTTTATATGTTTACATATTTATATATTTATATATTTATATATTTATATTTTATATATTTATATATTTATATATTTATATTTTATATATTTATATTTTATATATTTTTATATATATTTATATATATATATATATTTATTTATATATAATTAAATATTTTTATATATTTTTATATATTTATATATAATTAAATTTTTATTTTTTAAAATTATTTAATTTAAGAAATTATTATAAATTAATCTAATTATGATTAAATTAAATTATTAAATAAAAAATATTTAATTTTTTAATTAGTTGAATATTTACTTGATTGTTAATTTACAGACGGATATATCCGTCGGTAATTTACTGAATGGATTTACCAGACGGATATATCCATCGGTAATTTACAGATGGATTTACCGACGGATATATCCGTCGGTAAGATTAAATTCCACAAATATTTTATATCCGTCGGTAATTTCCGTCAGTAATAATTATTTTCCGATGGATACAAATCCGTCGGTAAATATCCATCGGTAATACGTGATTTTCTTGTAGTGGAATGGCGAGATGGCCGTCTCAACTTTGTCAGACGAGACGGCGTCTCGACCTGATAGGTGCGAATCCCTATAAATAGTGTGAGCTCACCCCCCTCATTTCACACATTTCTTCCACTTTTCCTTCTACATTTTCTTCAAATTCTCTTCCTAGAGTCCCTCCGAAGCATTTTCGAAGTTTTTGAGAGTTTTTGAGAGCTTTTTATAGTGTTTCGAGAGAGTTTTCGGCGTTGTAAGAGCGAAAGGGCTGCCAAAACGCACCCTACTTTTCATAAAATTAATCAAAAGCTTGCCTCGGAGGTTTCTTCACTCCCTCTCTCTCTTTTACTATCTTTATTTTATGATTAAATTGCATAATAGACATTAGGGCCATGTAGTCATTATTTTAATTCCGCAAATAAAAGGGTAAAAGCGTCTTTTCAAAAGTTTATTTATAAAAAGTTGGCCTATCATAGGGAACCCGAAAGGGGCGTCGTAAGGGAACTAACACTTCCCTTACACGTAACTAACTCCCTTACCTAACTCTGGTTTTAACGACCAAAGTTGGTTTTTTTGAAAAAACCAACGCCTTTTTAACCCTCTTTCGTTGTTTCCGGTAAAAACATCGGTGGTGACTCCATAAGAACCCCTTAAATTAGTTCTTGGGTTAGCCCAGTTATCAGACAACCCAAGAACACCTTTTTGAAAACCTCATCTCTAGGTTCAGCCCGGTTATCGGACAACCTAAAGACGTTGTAACATCACCCATAAAAATGCGAAAAAAGAAAAAGTCAGAACCATCGCGTCGCTCTGACCGCCTCTTTTTGACGGCGACGACAGATGGCGACTCCACTGGGGAAGCCTAGAGAGTTGATCCCATTTAGTGATGGGCCAGCTTAATAAATAAACTAAGAAATTACGCTTTTACCCTATCTTGTGTTATAACATGTTTTAAATGCTTGACTTTAATAAATGTTGTTTGTTTATGTTTACGCAATTGTTTGAAATACAAACTGTACACAATCCTTTGCACACAAAAGTTCCCTCTATACCCGGGGGCAAGTGAGAAATCCATAGGGAGTGGGTGGCAGGTACGGTTCGCTGTAGTGATGGCCTTGAGCCCACCAGTGTGATCGGAAACCACCACTCAAGGTGATAACCTTCCTCTTTTGGCACAAAGACTGACTATGGCCTTAGTGCTAAGCATGGTCAGAAGGTTGGAGAGTGGGGACCCTATAATGGGGGCACCTTGGGGGCCTTAACCTTGGTAAGGACAGTTAGAACCTACCTTCGCCAATGCACTTTTCTGCAGGCAAACCCTACCTCGAGATTAAAACGACTTCTTGCCAGTTCGTGGATAATTGAATTGTGTGCGCATTCGTTCGTTGCATTTTGATTGCATAGCATAACCAAACAACAGAAAAATCACAAAAACATTTTTTGCAATAAAACACCCTTATCTCGGACAGTCTGCCTTTTAGCTAGCCTGGTTTCAGGTTCTTTGTAAGCTAAGTAGCCACGCAGTCCAACAGAAGAGATAAGGGACACTAAACATTTTTTTTTCCGTATAAAACGCCTTTATCTCGGACAGTCTTCCTTTTAGCTAGCTTGGTTTTAGGTTCTTTGTAAGCTAAGTAGTCACGCAGTCCGACAAAAGAGATAAAAGGTTCTAAAACAAAATCAATACCTAAATCCAAAATAAATAAGATGATCGTTGACAAAGTCAAAACATTCATATCATAAGTCGAGAAAAACCGAGAGAAAATAAAAAAGAGAGCACATTAAGCATCATCTAAACATAATCTCTCATACATAAATATATCCATATTAGTCCCACACTCAAACATGCATTAATAAACTTTTTTCGGGTATTTTAGAAAGTGTCTAGTCCTTTCCTTGTCCGAACTCGTGCACAGAAAGCCAAAGCAATGGAAAATCTGGAAGAACAAAATCGTAAGCTCACTGCAGATGTTAACACCCTCAGGGAGCAGATGGCACAGCTGATGGAGGCCATGCGCCAAGGTCAAAACAAGGGCGAAGCCCAAGCTGAGCACGCCTCCCACCACGAAAAAGAGGAAGAAGAAGAATTCATCTACAAGACACATCTCCAGTCTAATGCTTGGACTGCGCGTATCCACGTATCCAAAATCTCCGCCCTAGAGGAGAGACTGAAGGCGGTGGAGGGACACAACTTCGATGTCAAAGAGGTGGCGGACATGTGCCTGGTGAAGAACATCCATTTCCCTCCAAAATTCAAAATCCCGGACTTCCCCAAATACGTCGGGCTGACCTGCCCCAAGAACCATCTTACGATGTATTGTCGTAAGATGGCTGCTCACACTGAAAACGAAAAGCTCTTGATCCACTGCTTCCAGGAGAGTTTGGCTGACACGACTCTCAACTGGTACCTGCAGTTGGAAAGAGGGCAGGTCCAAAACTGGAAACAGTTGGCTGACGCTTTTCTTCGTCGTTACCGATATAATATCGATCTGACCCCTGACAAGTCAGATCTCAAGACCCTGAGCAAAAGGAACGATGAATCCTGCAAAGTGTACGCCCAAAGGTGGAGGGAAATGGCCGCCCAAATAGAACCTCCACTGACGGATAAGGAAACAGTGGCTATGTTCATAGATTCACTAACTGGAGCTTACTACGATAAAGCAATAGTCAGTACCTCCAATCTTTTTTCTGACATAGTCACTGTTGGAGAAAGAGTGGAGCAGGGGCTGAGGAGTGGAAAAATAGTGTGACCTTCTTCTTCCAATACCTCATTCAAGAAACCCTTCAAAAAGAAGGAGGAGGACGTACACGCCATCAATTTCGCAACCCCTTCCTCCACCTCGCAGACAGAGCGGCAGCCACGAAGGAGGGAGAGGAAGTTCACCCCTATCTCCACCTCATATGCAAAATTGTTGCCCCAGTTACTGGAGGCCAATCTTTTGGCACGTGTTCCTCCCAAGAAAATGGAGCCTCCCTACCCAGAGTGGTACAAGCCTAACGAGAAATGTAGCTACAACTCGGATGCTCCTGGGCATTCAACGGATAATTGCTTGACCTTAAAATATAAGGTCCAAGAGTTAATTGACGCTGGTTGTATAACCTTTGATGCCTCTGCTTCTGATGTAGACGCCAAACCTCTGTCAAAGCCAGAGTAGCAGAGAGGGAGGAATGGGAAGATCAGCCCCTAAGGTTTCTTTTTCTTAAGCTTTCCTTTGTATTTCCTGCGATACCCGCCCGTGGCCGTGGGAAGTTTGACTAAAAGGGCTTGTACATACACTTTCATTTCCTTAATACATGAGGCATTTTCTTATTCATTTCATTCTTTTCCCTCTCATACTTTTTATTCTCTCAGTAATAAATGAATAATAAAATCTATGACTAAAATAGAACTTAAAACACATCATGTCTGTGATCAATGAATCTATGTGGACCCCGGAAGTCGAAGGCGAATGGGTCGAGTCCGATAGTGAGCAGGGGACCATTTCCCCAGACATGCAAAGAATGTTGGAAAAAGAAGCGCACATTATACAACCGCATTAAGAAGAAATAGAGACTATCAATTTGGGAAAAGAAAATGATGAGAAAAAGATAAATATCGGCACCCAAATAGAAAGTAGCATAAGGGAGGGATTGATACAACTTCTAAAAGAATATATGGATGTATTTGCCTGGTCCTACCATGACATGCCTGGACTCGACACAAGTATAGTGGAGCATAGACTGCCATTAAAAGAAGGGTTCCGACCTATGAAGCAAAAACTCAGAAGAATCAAGCCAGATTGGTCCTTAATGATTAAGGAAGAGGTACAAAGACAACTGGATGCCAATTTCCTGGTAGTGTCCAAATACCCTGAATGGTTGGCCAACATAGTGCCTGTCATAAAAAAGAATGGCAAGGTCAGGCTATGCGTAGACTATAGAGACCTCAATCGAGCAAGTCCAAAAGATGACTTTCCCTTACCACACATAGACATGCTAGTAGACCATACTGCTACCAACAAGCTTTATTCCTTCATGGAAGGGTATGCAGGGTACAATCAGATCAAACTGGCCATCGAGGATAGAGAGAAAACCTCTTTCATCACACCATGGGGTATGTTCTGCTATCGAGTAATGCCTTTTGGACTCAAGAATGCAGGAGCTACCTATCAAAGGGCTATGGTCACACTATTCCACGACATGATCCACAAGGAAATAGAAGTATACGTGGATGATATGATCGCCAAATCCAGGAACGAGATGGACCACATTCAATATCTCAAGAAGCTATTCGATCGGCTTAGAAAGTATCAACTCAAATTAAACCCGACAAAATGTACTTTCAGAGTACGGTCAGGAAAACTCTTGGGGTTCATCGTCAGCAAAAGAGGAATTGAGGTGAACCCTGACAAAACCAAGGTGATTTTGGAAATGCCCCCGCCAAGCACAGAAAAGGAGGTCAGAGGATTTCTGGGCCGAATAAACTATATTGCCCGTTTCATTGCACAGTTAACAGATAAATGTATACCCATCTTTAAACTGTTGCGCAAGAATCAACCAACAGTGTGGAATAAAGAATGCCAACAAGTGTTCGATAAAATCAAAACATGCTTAACCAATCCACCAGTATTGGTACCACCTATTGAGGGGAGACCTCTGATCCCATATCTGTCAATACTCGAAGAGTCCATGGGGTGTGTGCTCGGTCAACAAGATGAAACCGGGAACAAAAAGAGCGGGCCATTTACTATCTCAGCAAAAAATTCCTAGACTATGAGACTCATTATACACCATTTGAAAAAACTTGTTGTGCATTGGTGTGGGTCACTCAGCGTCTCCGACAATATATGGCTCGGCATACAACATGGTTGGTCTCCAAAATGGACCCAATCAAGTACCTCTCTGAGAAGCCCATTCTGACTGGAAGAATAACTAGGTGGCAAGTGCTCCTCTCAGAGTTTGACATCATTCATGTCACCCAGAAAGCTATCAAAGGTAGTCCCCTAGCAGACTATCTAGCCCATGAATCAACAAATGAATATCAGTCCCTACAAGATGACTTTCCTGATGAACATATCATGCACATCGAACACGAAGAGACCAAAGAATTGACATGGATTATGTTCTTCGACAGAGCCTCAAACATGCTTGGACACGGGATAGGAGCTATTTTGATATCTCCCGAAAAGAAATACATCCCTGTAACAGCCAGATTGAATTTTGACTGTACCAACAATATGGCCGAATACAAAGTATGCGCACTAGGAATCCAAGCAACTCTAGATCATGGGGTTACTAAACTCAAAGTCTTCGGTGATTCATCCCTTGTCATTTATCAGCTTAAAGGTGAATGGGAAACCCGAAACTCTAAATTAATCCCGTATTTGGAACACATACGTGATTTGGTTTCAAGGCTGGAAAGCATCACCTTCCAGTATGTCCCTCGGGAAGATAATCAATTTGCTGACGCCCTCGCTACTCTATCT